>CM061142.1:341584174-342184174 GCA_030789695.1 Scilla litardierei | reverse complement strand
GTTGAGAAACGATGCCACGACGACAAGGGTTGCCGCCAAAAAAGCCCCAAAAAACCCAACACCAATGATCAGTTGAACATCATCATCAACAAGGAAAGGAAACACAAATTTTTTAAAAACCAACACTAGGATTAAAGTGATTTACCGAATAGGCATCATTGAAGGATCCGTATCTCGTTGAAGGATTCGTTGGAGCCTTGTTGCCATGCCGTCGAGCGACTGCGGTTGCTTCGACTGAGAAGAGAAGCCACGAACAATTTCCAAAACCCAAAACTACAACATGAAACCTAATAGAAAAATTTCTTGAGAAAAAACTCAATTTACGCATGAAAATGCTGCGAGGGAAGAGAGAGATACATACCTTTGATGACGGTGGTTAGGAACGACAACTTAATCGTTTCAAAGTAATGGCGACGAACGACTGGTGAGGGGCGAGACAGTTGAAGGAGGGCCTTGGGCGGGTTAAGCAAAAGGCGATGAAGGCGTATGGGGACATGGAGCGGCGAAGTCATCGACGATTTCTTCGGATCTAGTCGTGAACCAAAGGAGGGGGAGAGAGACTGGGGTTCCCAGGGTTTTCATCGAACGATCAAGGCGTGTGCATGTGGCTCGTGCGAGGGAACATGCAGAGGGGGTAGGTCGTGGGCTACGTGAGTGGGCTGGACCTCGTTGGGGGTTCGCGGGCTTAAGCAATAGAAATAAAAAGAGAGGGGAAAGGGTTGGAATGGGCCACATGCTTAGCGGGCTAGAAAAAATGGAAACGAGTAAACATTTGAGAACAATGTTAAAAAAAATCTACGAGCCAACGTTCAGGTCATTACACATGTGATCGGCCAAGGCAAGTATTCTTCTTAGTGATACAGACTTCTCTACTGGTGGCCCGCACCCATGATCCGTACATTAGACATGTCCAATAGGAAAAAGAAAAAGAAATCGGATAATTAAGAGGATGGTTTTCGTTTTCAAAAATAAATTTATATAGTTTGATTTAGTAATTCTTAACCCACTCCTTCATTACACCATCCATTATTAATAGTAAAAAGCAATACCTTTACATAATTGGTAACCGACTAAGCCACAACCCCTAAATGATTGATTTGGTCAAAAACTTAAATAAATAAACATCTATTATACAATTGAAGGATGTTTTTGAATGAGATTGCTGATTAAGACAAAAGGGTGAGTAGAAAGACGGCTGCGATTGATCTTAAGGATTCAATGTGTCGGATGAGAGTTTGAAAATTTTTTCAGGGGACGCTAAATCTGAAGAGAATTTAATTTTGGATAACTAAAATTTAAAAATTTGGGGAACTAAATTTTAATTTTAATCTGGGAGAAACTAGATTCCTAGGAAAAACTAAAATTCAATTTAAAATCTTGAGGGAACTAAATCTGAAGGGAATTAAAAGTTTAAAGTTTAAGAGAAACTAAATCCGGAGGTAACTAAATTTTGGGTGGAACTAAATAATCTGAGGAACCAAATTTTTGTTCGATTGTAGTTAAAAATTTTAATCCAGGGCTTTTGTCCCCCCTTGGCAGAGTGAGGGGGCTGTGGTGCCCATGTTGACGAGTGAGGGGGCCGTCACCCCCCTTTTGCTTCCTCTCGAGGACCGTGTTGCCTTAGATCGGCATCGTAGTAGTTGTCGTTGACCAGATATCACACCGGTGATTGTTCTTCCTTAAAATGACGACTTTTCCTTGGTTAGCCAAAAATCTCACCTTTCGCTTTAGATCTACGCCGCCTGGAGATGCACCTTGTATAAAGTTGTCGACCTTTTTCTTTCCATTTGACAAAGATTGCGCCTTTTGCCCTGTATCTAGATTTTTATTGTCATCTTTCTTCAGATCTGGCTTTGTCGGATCTCCTTTCTTCATTAGGATTTCCAATGTCGCCTTTAATAAGGATTTCATGAACGATTGCACTTGAGCGACGATCCTTTCCTCCATAGATGCGATATTTTCCACCTTGGCTCGATGTTGCTCCTTTAAGGTTTCAACTTCACTCCCTGATTTCTATTCCAAGAGATCAACTTTTCTCGTCGCCATCGAATCAAACAGCTTTGATACCAATTGATATGAATTTCTAGGGGTTTGAGTGGTAAAAATCGGAGTTTTATAGATATCTAGAGGAATACAAAGATAAGTTGATTTCTTTCGAGAGGAACCCGCTCTCCGAAGCCACCAATACGAGAGGATGCCCGCACTCTCCATAGAAAAGGGATCTAATCAACCTCCTATGAGTTCTCTCACAACATTAAGCATATCCCCTTATCTCTCTAAGTTCCCACTGATATACTAATCGGATTTCTTCATAATCACAGAAACGCCCCCTGACCCCAAAATTGCAAAAATGCCATTGAATGCGATCTCATCAAGAAGTTCGTTCACCTAAAAGGAGAAAAGGCTGCTTAGGAATATAAAAACAAAAAGCAAACCTCAATCTCTTTAATTGCTTTGATACAATATAAAAGCTAAAGTCAAGAAGGAAGAAGGGAGATTAGGAGCTAGCTGTGAGAATACAAGCTGCCAGAGCTCCACATGCTTTATCACATGGAATTCACAACCCTTTGAATTAATTTCATATAGAATAATGCTTTTAGTGTTGACCCCTTCAACTATCTAACATATCACATACAAATTATCTGGATATTATTTTCTACGTTTCTAATGCACACCTAGTAGCATCACCATCATGGATCTTTCATACCATCACTGCGTATAGTGGCAAACAACATGGACACAATGAAGAACGAAGAAATATGAAGAACATACCAATGTTAAAGTGGGCTGCTTGCGTTCTTAAATTCACTGGAGATGCAAATCAGTAATTCTGCTATAGAGGGACAAGATTACGAGGTCTTTTCATAATCTCACTGGCCTTCTTTTCTTTAACATAGTTTCATCTTTCCCCTTAATCCGTATGATGGCGGCAGCCTTCAGACCAAGGTTAACGGTATCGGCCGATACCAGTTGGTATCGGCCGTTTCGTAGAGGTACCGCCCCCTAACGGTACGAAACCCTCCCTATAAATCGGTATCGGCCGGAATCTTAGGGTTTCGGCAACCCTAGGGTGAACAGATGAGAAGTGAAAACAGAAATTGAAATTGAAAAGACGACGAATAGAAATAGAAATTGAAAAGACGGCGAACAGAAATTGAACAGCAATTAAAATTGAAAATCAACATAAATTGAAAAAAAATCACGGGTGTACAGAAATTGAAAGACGACGAACTGAGGAAGACGACGAGGCATACGAAAAAGCTAAAACCCGTGAGTGTACAGAAATTAACGTGAGTTTACATAAATTAACGTGAAAAAGATATAAAAAGAGGGAGTCAAAGTTGGAAAATCTCAAAGTTACATACATCTCAAGAAATCTCCAAAGTCAGGAACCCTAATTCCATCTGATGAGCTTGCCGCATCGAGTCGAAGCCACTGGAGCTCGCCGCATCGCTGTTCGAAGACGCTGGAGCTCGATGATCGCTGGTCGAAGACGCTGGAGCTTGCCGATCGCTGGTCGAAGACGCTGGAGGTCGCCATCACTGAAGCTCACTGATCGTTGGAGGTCGCCGAAGTCACAGGACTTGACGATCGAACCCCGCACGTTGTCGATTTTGTCGTTTGGAGCTGATCGCCATCGATTTCGTCGTTTCGAACCCCGCGCGTCTCTTCGGAACCCAGTGCGTCTTTTCGAACGCGTAAAGAACAACTAAGAGGTATTTAATTCACCGCCTTAAGATTAATTACGAAACTGCCCATATATTTATCAAATATTTACAATAGTGCCATTAGACAGAAACTATAATAATAAACTTACTAGCAATAGAGTAAATAAATGGAACGTTTTGAGCAAAACTTAAACACGATTAGTGCGGTCTTTCCAACTTAGCCCATAATGTTTCATTTATTTACAAGAATGCCATCACACTTAAAACCCATTAATTGAACTGAATGGCAAACTTGTAAATACTTCTTATTTGATAGGGGATGAGGAGAAATGGCATTTAAACCCACTTGCTTTGCGCCCTGCCAATGCTCCAATTTTTGATATGCTAAAAATTCAAAGCTTGGGGTTCTAAATTTCTAATTGTTCCTTTAAAGAAATCATGGGTATTAGGGACCATTAATTCTAATTAAGTAGACAAATTATGTTCACATGTTGCTTTCAAATTCAAAATTTTGACATCGAGACTTGAAACAGAAGTAATTGTCCCACACCTGCCATCCATTCTCATGAGCAGAAACATTCAAGGATTTTTAAAATGGGTTATAAAACTTATTTAAACTAGAAACTTATAAAATGGGTTATAAAACTAAAATTTCTAGTAAAAATATGTTAGAACTTATTTAAAGTGGGTTATAAAACTAAAATAGAAATATTACAAAATACTAAAAATACTAAAAATACTAAACTTATATAAGAAATAGAAATATTTTAGTAAAGATACTAGTAAATATGAAATACTAAAAATACTAATATTTATAGCAAAAGTATGTTAGAGCTTATAAAAAAGGGTTATAAAAATACAATAAATATACTACAAACTACTAAAGAAATATTAAAAATGAACCTAATATGGTATTTTTATTATAATCCTAAAATGTTAAAACTAAATTGCACCTAAAATTTCTCTTGAAGTCTATTTTTTGATAATTAAATCTCTTTTATTATGTGATAATTTAGAATTGATCGGTGATACTTATGTGATAATTATTGTTCGATTAATGATGTTATGCTCTAAGTTAATTATGTGATAATTGTTTAGATTCCTAATACCTGATTAGGGTAGCCATTAATACCTGATATTATTAAAACTTTCCCTTGCTATATGATGCAGTAATTAAAATGTCTCGAAGAACTCCAAAGGAGAAGCCGATGGATATTGGGTGGTCTCATTGTAAAATGATCGCTTTAAATTGGGTAATTAAAACGTTCTAATAATAATTAAGCCGGTGGATATTGGTTAATTAAAACGTTCTAATAATAATTTTGATAAAAGGTTACACTTTAAATTGTTGTAATTTGACATTATTAAAATCCTAATACATGATTAGGATAGCACGTTGAAACAAATAAAACCTTATAGTTGATAAGGACTCTAATAAAAGTTATTAACGAATCCTAATAAATTTTAATTTTAGGATTCAACTAGTTGATAGGATTAACTAGTTTTAATATAAGATTTTTAGTTGATGGCAAACATATGAATGATAAGTTTCTTTCAATGGACCATGATCCGGCCCAATATGCTTGGCTAAGTTTGTTAGATCACCCTAGCTAGACTGATGATAAGTGATACTAGCTTAGTCAATTCCCTGACCGTGTTCCGCTGGACCGCAAGGACACAAATCATGATTATGTGACACCGTCGACTATATCTAAGTCTAATACTTTAATAATCTTTTTCAAGATTAATCGTAACCCGTGTTATATGGTGCAGTAATTAAAATGTCTCGAAGAACTCCAAAGGAGAAGACGGTGGTTATTGGATGGTCTCATTGTAAAATGATCGCAGATAACCATAGACAAGTAAGGTGCAACTATTACCGGGCAGAAATGCATGGGGGTGTGTCTCGCCTTAAGGAACACTTGTCGGGAATTACCGGGAATGTGCAGACATGCCCCGAGGAACCTAAAGAAGTGTGTGAAGAGATGAGAGCACACATATTTTAGAAGAAGACTGAAAAGGTACATGCCAGATTTGAGAAGAAGATGATGGAGGAGGAGATAAGGGCAAAGCATACGGAGGAAATATCAGATGAGTATGAGGATGATACCGAGGAGGCGAGGGACCTTAGAAGAGCTCTTAGAAGAAGTAGGCAAGAACTTGCCGAAGAAGAGATTAGAAGTGAGGGCAGAAGGATGAGAGCATGATCGTCTGTGTCTGGAGCATATGTGCTAGCCAGATCGGGTAGTCATGCCGGCCGAATGGCCGGTATGTTCGGGTGCGGTTCTGCTCGTGATGTTCAGCCAACCGGTAGACCAGCCGATGCTCTCAGACTCGGTGTCGACCCTTTTTCTCATACGAAGAAGGGTAAATTCCAGTCAACCATAAAGAATATCTTCATGAAGAATGCCAAGGTCTATGTTGGCCGAGCTATGGCCAAATTTTTCTACTTCAACCACATCCCATACAATATGACCAGTATCCCATATTACAGGCCCATGTTGGATGCTATTGCAGAATCGGGACGTGGCGGTGCTCCACCCACTGCTTGGGAGCTGGTACACACATACTTGGACATGGAATATGAAGAGATCAAAAATTATGTGGAAACTTTTCTTGTTCAGTAGGATGAGTACGGTTGCACACTGATTTGCGATGGCTGGACACCACAAAACAGAAGGAAGATTATTAACTTCCTTGTGTATTCGACCCACGGGACGGTGTTCCCGGACTCTGTGGATGCAACTGACCAATTTCAGAACGGTCCTTACATATTTGATCTTATGGACAAATATGTAGAACTAATTGGGGAGCATAGAGTAGTCCAAGTAGTTACCGACAATGGGGCAAACTACAAGGCAGCTGGGCAGCTGCTGATGCGAAAGAGACAGCATATGTATTGGACCCGTGTGCGGCGCATTGTATCGACTTGATATTTTCTGACATGACAGAAGAAGTAGTCAAAAATATCGTCGCACAAAGTCAGATGGTAACAGGATTCATATACAACAAAGCAGGGTGCTCATCTTAATGAGATGAGAGACGGGTGGAAAAGAGTTGATCATGCCCGCGATAACAAGATTTGCGACCCACTTCATTGCTTTGGACTCTCGTATGCGCACCGAGATAACCTACAGAGAATGATCACATCCAGGGACTGGTTCAATAACTTTCCAGGGCTTAAACCAAAAGATAGGGACGTTGGAAACAACGTGTACGATCTAATGCACGGCGATGAATTCTGGCAGGCTATCTCTAATGTCATCGCCGTATTTGAGTCCATGGTGAAGGTTCTCCGAATGGTCGACAGCGATGATAAGGCCGAAATGAGGTATCTCTACGAGGCCATGGACCGTGTAAAAGAGGAAATTCGAAAGAATGTTGGTATGAGATACAGAAAATGGTGGGACATGATCGACAAGAGATGGGATAAGCAGCTACGTCAAGATATTCATGCTGCAGGCTATTTTCTGAATCCTCGCTTTCAGTACTCGTCCAATGCAACAAACGACAACGAGGTGTTGGTTGGACTCAGACGCATGATCGAGAGGCTTGAACCAGACATCTCGAAGCAAATTGACATTGACAGAGAGGTAAATGACATTCCGATATTTTTATTTTGATATATAATTCGATGTAGTAGTTCACATTCTAAAATTATGATTGATAATTGTAGCTGGAGGCCTATAAGATGAGAGTTGGTTATTTAGGCTCCGCTAAGGCGAAAATGACGATAACAAGGGTCACTCCAGGTATCTATATGAATCTTAGATTTTTATATGTTTCCCCATAAAACGATCCATCTTTTCTGACCACTGGAACTTGTTGCAGCTCAATGGTGGATAAGCGTTGCGATAGAACAAGCTCCAACTCTTACACGCTTAGCTGTGCGTGTTTTGAGCCAAACGGTCTCTTCGTCCAACTATGAACGAAACTGGACCATCTTCTCACTCATTCACACTAAGACCAGGAACATGCTAACAATGGAACACCTTAAAAGGCTGGTCTATGTGCATTATAATATGAGACTGAGACATAGACATGCGAGAAGGAGCGAGAAGGACGATCACCAGCTGATTGATTTGGATCAGATTTTCCACGAGGATGATCCATTGGAGGAATGGACCAGGGAGACAGAAGACATGGTGCTCGATGATAGAGACAATCCTTGGTTGGACGATGCGCTTGTGTAAGCAGAACGTACAAGAAGCAACCAGCCGCGGCCAAGTCACGCCCCAGCGAATATCACGTACAAGCGAAAGAAGGCAACCACTCAGGCTTGGCACGATAGCGATGATGCTTCGTCTCCCGATGACCAAGGTCCAACAGACGGAGGTTGTGGTCCTTCGGCATCCGTTCGCCCTACTGAGAGACGTGTGGACCATGCTTATGATACACAACCTTCGCATGGGTATAGAGAGCATGATAGGCAGCACCACAGTGAAGAACGGGGGACAATACCTAAGGTAGACACTCTGAATATCAAGGGTATCGACGTGCTTCAGATTATTATGGAGGTTATGATATTCATGCCATTCATGAATTGTATTCCAGTGGATACTCAGGAAGCCAAGGCGGTTATTGCGCATCGTACATACACTCTGATGTCTATGCTTACGGTCCGAACGTGACTGAGCAGTCCAGCAGTCAAGGCAGTCATGACACGCCCTTCATCGAGCAGAGCCGTCCCTCAGCATATGATAACATGATGATATCTTTTTTAGGCCCGGGGCAGATGCAATATTTATATCCTCCATACTACCATGCACCACAGCCGGATGATGAGAACTACGAATGAGATTTTTGTTTCTTTTTATTTATTTTCTTCATTTTTGTATTTGTTGATGTATTCTATTTAGTTTTTGTATTTTGAAGTCAGATTTATGGTGCATCAATATTTATTGTTCTTTTATATCTATTAATTAGTTAATTGTTGTTACAAATGAGTAATGTAAACAGAAAAATACTTGAAAAATACATGAACATACATGGAAAATACAGAAAATGCAGAAAAATGCCAGAAAGTACCGAAAAATAGATGCATATCATTAAAGGTATTCCATAAACTTTAGCTGTATTTCATACTTGTTAAATATATTTCATAACTGCTAAATACCGAAAAATACAGAAAAATCCTGAAAAAATACAGAAAAATACAGAAAAATACAGAAAAGTATCTCCGATACCGATATCGATACCGAAACGAAACTACCGATACGGACGATACGGACGATACGGACGATACCGAAACTTGCTTCCAACCCCACCGAAACGGGTGATACCGATACCGAAACCTAAATTTTGGACGGAATGATACCCACTCCGAAACCGATACCTAAAACCTTGCTTCAGACCATTGCAGCTTATCTATGCAAGCGATGTTGCCTCCTTTCTAAATACCTAGAGGAAACCTAATCTGAGATCAACTGGGGTACATCCAGAATCTTAACCTTCTGATCACAGCAAAAGGTTGTTCCCAGATCTTCAGAATTGAATATGGGCCCTTTTTCTTCATATAAGTCTGTAGGCAGTGTACTCATTGGGATTTGTTTTGTGGAGATGCAGGTAAATTTTAGGCACACTGTCAGCTATACTACACAAAATAACACTGACAACACAAAATAACCCCAAAAATAAACCCCTGGAACTAGTCCAATCTTCATAGATGCTGACAGAGCTCACTTGCATGTAGATGATAACCAGACACCTTTAAGGCCTGCATTATAATTTCATGTTTTTCATTTAAAATTTCATGTGCAACGGTAGTGGAGTACAATACGATTCTAGGAGTTTCTATTTCTGAAGCTTAAAGCTTATTCGACGGTAGGTCTCAGACTCTTGGGAGTCTGGAAAATTGGTCTTAGGGGTATCCCTCCTTCTTACTGTAAGTTGTGTGAACTTTATGAGGGTAGTCAACATCATATTCATCTCATGTGCATTTTCCCTTTCCTAAAAAATACAGTTCACAATAGTTATTTCATTGGCTGTACTTCTGCAAGGAGGGACTAAGATCCATCCAGCCTACCACCCTCTCTTATAAGATACAAGAAATAGAAGAAGAGGTAACAGTGATTTTCTACCTCTCACACATTGCAGAACTACAAAGTATTGTCTTTTACTTGGACACCCCTCTTAAAAGAATCGATGCTTTTAGAATCCTTATGAGAAAAATGCAGAGTCTTTGTGTGAATGTGTGAGTGCGTGATGCATGATAAAGAAAGCGCAATATTGCATTTCTTGTACCATGGTATGGGATTTTATATTAAGCAAACTTAGGGTAAACCATGGTTTTTTGGTATTAATTTGTTACGAGCGCATAATTACAGGTCTCGTGTTACTACAATATGAAATTTGAAATTAATCAACTTTCCAGTTTCAAAATCTTCATGTCTTCTAGTATCATTTAGTTATTAAGTACGGTGATCAATTTAATTGCCAAGTATAGTAATAGACTAATAGTTGTGCCACAACTTCTGCAGGTATATAGACAACAAGAAGGAACACTGGCATCCCGGCACTTCCGTCGTTCTTAGAGATGTGGACGATATGAACCGATTGAAGATATCAATCTGGATGCGTCATCGTATTAATTTCCAGGACATGGGAGCCAGATGGGACAGAAGAGAACTTGTGGTGAGAGAGATGATAAATTTTTTAAAGGAACTCGATGTCGAGTACAGAATGCTCCCCGTTGATGTGAATGTTCGGAACATGCCTGATATCACATCAACATGCATGCCATCCAATTGGCAAAGTTGCAGTCAATAGATTTTGCTCATTTTGTGCTTATATATGATTGCCTCAAACTGAGATGATCCTGGGCGAGCTTTTACAGGCAGGCTGTAAGTCAATCTATTTTTGCCACTTGAATTAGGATTATTATCTTGTTCTGCTCCGTGGAGTTTTATCGCTCCCCCTTGCATGGTTTTTGCAAACATATATTTTACACGTTTGGCATGTAGTTTAGGCTTATGATGTCACTTTTGGCATGTAGTTTAGGCTTATGATGTCATACTGTGAAATAGCTGTAATTAAGCCTATCGTTTGTTGTGGAATGTGTTGAAAGCACCAACTGCTAGCTGTCGCATCCTTGTTAGTTAACATTTTCAAGTGTTTTGGTTAAAACATGTATTTGCTGCAAATTAAGTGATGCTAATTATTCTGATTTCCCGTTCATTTTTCATTAATCTAGTTTCCTTTTGAGATTCCCTAGCAAGAATTGCAAATGAGTCGAACTTGAACTAGGTGTGATCACTTAAAGTTTGGTTCGGCTCAAGCTAGCTTGATGTTGCATGTGTATATGTATATGTAATTATATCAGATATGTACAGATTCTATGTTTTATGCATAAACCAATATCTAATATAGACATAAAAAGATGTACATTTAATACGTACGTACACATGTTTATTGATTAGAATCTACACATAATACAAACCTTTATTAAGTAGAATCCATCAACAGTATACTATATTTTATCATGATATATATTTTATCATGATATATATATATGTGTGTGTGTGTGTCTTACCTACCAATTAATCTTTATCACAGGCAAAACATTCTGTTTTAGCCTCCTAAATTTTTTTTCCACATTGAATAGTCAAGTGAGAACGTTAGATGATAATATGAAAATCTTCAACTCTACGACAAGTCATAAGTAGTTTGCAAACAGTTCATGTTCGGATTTGTATTTAATTGGCTCGCTCATAACTTTCTCGATTAACACTAGTTGAATTCAATTAGCGTTGGCTTGCTCGAAGTGAGGTCGTTTAAACCCCTAATCTTGTCAAGATGCATGGCAATAGTGCTGGAGCACCTACCCTAAACACTTCTTATCGTTATGCAATTCTATGTGTATACTCCTAACTTGTGAATTTTGCTTATGATTCAAATCAAGGTTTTAGGTCTCGGTATCGGTCTCGGTATCGCTCCTCTCAAAATTTAGGTTTCGGTATCGATATCGCCCGTTTTGAAGGTTTCGGAAACAAGTTTCGGTATCGTCCCAAAATTAAAGTATTAATCATATACTATTAAATACTTGTCACATTTGTATTATTTATATGTATTTATAAATATGTATATATATTTTTATATTTTAAATATTGGAAAGAAATGGAGAGTTGCTTTGCTCACCACAGTTTTACTCTGCGCACATACAGCTTCTTTACAAGTTTTGCTTTGCTCACCACAGTTTTACACCGCGAACATACAGCTTATTTACAAGTTTACCAGTGGCGAGTTGCTTCGCCCACCACCGTTTTACTCTGCGCACATACCACTTATTTACAAGTTTGCATCTCAATCAGACCCTGCCTCTTGCACGGCAATGACCCCTGATCTCTATCTTTTTATCTATGTGTTGTCTCTCCCCCAACAATGTTTCAACGGCAATCACCCATCCCTCTCTATCTCCAAGGGTAGCAGGAGGGCGGCGACGGGAGGCGGGAGGGCGGCGACGGGAGGCGGGAGGGCGGCGACGGGCGGCGGGCCAAGTAAGTCCCTTACCTCTGTTCTTCTGCTTCTTCTTCCACTTCATTTTCTTATTTTTGGGATTTGATTTTCGATATGGCTGGATCTATTTTTTGGATCTGATTTTGGATCTGATTTTTTTGGATCTTATTTTCTTCCACTTCATATTTTCTTCTTTTTTTTTGACTTTTCTCATTCTTCTTTTTTTTGATGTAGCTTGCCGATTTCGGTCGATACCAAGAAAAGAGGAGCATTTCGGATCGGTCCCCTCCGAGACCGATTCGAAACAGAACCCTGATTCAAACAAATTAATTCCAATTATGATTTAGAACTGTTGTTTTCCAAGGATGTAAATATGGTCATCACGGTAGGATCTGCACATTGGTATTATATTGTCCGTTTTGGGCCCACTGGCCTGCTCGGGTTTGCTCTTGGGCTTCACCCCAAAGGCCTCATACCAATGGAGATACACAACCCATATTTATACCCCATCAAGATCCCCAATCTAGCCGATGTGGAACTATTGTTCGTAACAACAATCCCCACCCAAACAATGGACCACATGGGAATGAGCCTTGCAAAGCCGCCTTATAGAGCTCCACCTGAGCCTCCCAACTCCATCTGCTCCTCACCTAAGCTCGACAGTGATGCACTTGCCCGAGCTCCACCTTGAGACTCTGCAATGGGAGAGGTTTGTCGAGTGCTCCAAACCCAAACTACGTGAGTCCCATCCTCGACAGACCAGCAAGCCGGAGGAGCGTCACACAGAATTTTGGGTCTCGACGGACAAATCCCGAATTGTCGAGGTTGCGTCTCGGCAGTTTGATAGCTAGGGAGCTCACAAACTTCACATTGTTCAGCAATTGAGCTCGGTACTTATCAACCGAGCTCTAACCCATCGATAGAGATTGGGACCGGCTCTGATACCATGTTTTCCAATGGTGTAAATATGGTCGTCACGGTAGGATCTACATATTGGTATGCTATTCTCCCCTCTGGGCTCACTGGCCCGCACGGCTTTGCTCTTGGGTTTCACCCCAAAAGGCCTCGTACCAATGGAGATACAGAACCCATATTTATACAACATGATCCCCAACCTAGCCGATGTGGGACTATTGTTTGCAACCAACAAGAACATAATTTTTTGGAGTACATTTGAACTCTAAAATATGTAGTAAGAGTAGGTACTTGAGCCCATGAAATTCTTCTCTCCCTTTGTCATCCTCCCAGTTTATGGTTGAAGCTTGTTCACATCGTCCGGTTCACCTCATCTGTATCCAGAGACTCCGATTGTGTTTATCTAGATTTTAAGGATCTATGTTAGAAATCATCTTTTATTCCATTTTTTCCATTTTCACTCTAAAAAAGAATGATACTTGAACACCGTGTTGCCAGACCTAGGACTTTAATCGTGGAAGAGGAGTTAATTTAAAAAAACGGGAAGATTGCAAATTTTATATCTCGTCTCTCGGTTCACGGTTCAAATCGATCTATGTTAACGGATTTGTTGACCCAAGAGTCTGGCTATCATTACTATGGGAAGAGACGGTCAAAACTTAAGAATGGCCAACCTCACAAGTTGATCTTATCAGAAATAAATAGGAGGGAAGACAAAATTAGTGGTACATTATTTAGAACTTTATTTAACTTGTTATTTTTGACTTAACAAACTTTATGTTTCTAAATTATTCAAAACTATTATGAAACATAACTTTCGGGATAATTTTGGCTAAAATTTTGGATGGATTAACCAAGCTCATGGTAATTTAAAATAAATTTGAAGATAATAATAATTTTGACCAAAAATTAAAAATTTAAGTCAATTTTGAATAGTTTACTAAACAATATCCACCGTCAAATTTTCTTTTGATCGATAGTGGCTAACATATGGAGATTGATAGCTGCGGGTTTGTGTGTCACTACTCTTTGTTTCACTCATCTCTAACGAGGGGTTACAGATTGGTTAGGTCAATGCAAATTGAACCTTGCCTCACTTGTGTTGGGCTGAGCTTGGCGGCCTGTCATGGGTCAGCGATAGGTTGGGCCTACTGCATGTTGGTCCATGGGCTGAGCTGGGGTCAACCAAAAAAGGATAGCAGTTTGCCTTTGATCGAGCCAAGCTTAGCTTGTCAACCTGCGAGTCAATCAAGGGGTTCACTTGCGGGTTGTGAGTTGAATTTTTTATATATTGAAGGTATGTCGCCCTTTGGCAGCCTCTAAAAAAGTTTTTTAAAAAAAATTACACACAAGCAGGCGCTTATAGGCTTATAGGCACGTGTTTATTTTCAAACTTACTACACTTTAAATTTTTTATCCTAAAACACTAATTATTTTTCCTATATAAATATCGCCCCGTTCCACTCACTTCCACACAAAATTCATCTCCCTATAGTATCATCATTCACACACACACAAAATCCATCTCGCTCACTGTTGGGGTTCTGGGTCACCTTTTGGGTAATACCAACCCTCGCGGAAATTCCAAGATCGTGGGGACAACGAACAAGGCAGAGTGGCCTTTCGCTACAAAATACGCAACCAAGTAAATAAAATGCAATAACCACGAAAGAGCAACACACCTTGCACACCGGAGTTTTATACTGGTTCCACCCAAATATGGTGTACGTCCAGTTGGAGAGATTCACTACTGCTTCAGCAAATTCGGATTACAAGCAGGAGAAACCTCACAACCCAAGCCCCAAAACCCCCTTGATTCGCCTCCTGTTTATTCTACAGGGAGCCGCGAACCTTACATAAAACAGCGCTCAAAACGCTCTGGGATCCCTCACTGCACCTTGAGTTGCTTCTGAAGCTACTCGATGATGTTTGAAGGCATCATCGCATCCCCTTTTATAAGCTCCAAATCTTTCATGGGAAACCAATAGGAAGAAGGGTTTGTCGCTTTCATGGTTAGGTGGCCAAAGGAAAATCAACATTGGCTTGCCCGGTTGGTGGCCAAACAAGGGGAGGTCAAATATGGTGTACCCGGTTTTGTTTTGTAGCAATAATTCAACACTCCACCTTGAAACAAAACATACCGCATAACCCCCCAAACCAAAACCTCCACCTTCAGACAAACCACCTTTCCATGATGAGGTCAGGGCACTTGGTTAGTGAGCTTCGCTCTAAGCATCACCAACTAACCGAGTGTCCAACGAACCCATTTCCAAAGATGAGTCTCCGAACACTGCCGAACCTCCAAGAATTCATACCTGAAGCAAAACATGTAGTGATCTCTCCCAGTGCCACCTCGTGGCACCCTAGCACCTCTTCAAGGAAAACAAGTTTGAGCGTCGCTCAAACTTCGACGCCGACCTTTCTCCTGCCGGGTTCTCCTTCTTGTGAATCTCCTTGGGATATGCTTTGTCGACCCTTGAACATCGCCACCCTGAGTTTGCGTCCAAACTCAATGCATCCATCACAATCTTATCTGCCATAAGATCTCCACACGCCTGCAATGCATAAACTAAATTCATGTAATCATCAAAACGAGCTGGGGCCTTTACGGTGCGTCGCCCCACTCTGCTAGCAATAGAGTCGTCAACCATAGCCCTAGTCTCTCCACCTCGACTAGAACTTCCACCACTGTCGCTGCATGTAGTAGTCTCCACTTGTGGACTCTCTCCTTCAACCGCATCGCCTTTACCTTTATCTGTGTCAATACATGGATTTGGAAAAAATACCTCCACCTCGTTCGAGGCCTTTTCGGTATTTTCTGTAGCCTTCTTTTGCATCATTGTCGACTCTTCAAATGTAACATGTCGACTAACCAGGACATTCTTCTCTTCTGGACTCCACAGTCTATAACCTTCAACGCCATCCATGTATCCCAGCAAGATACACTTCTTCCCATTCGCGCTGATCTTGTCACTTCCATTGTGAACCTGTACTGGACATCCAAATATTCGAAGATGATCTAACTTTACTGGCTTACCTTTCCAGACCTCCTCTGGGATTTTATCGCCGATAGCTGAAGATGGAATTCTGTTCACCAAATATACAGCGGTTGACATAGCTTCAGCCCAAAATCCCTTTGACAATCCCGATGTAAACCTAAGACACCTCGCCTTCTCAAGGAGTGTTCTATTCATCCGCTCGGCAACTTCATTTGACTGCGGATCTCCTGGTGTAGTGAAGTGACGCCTTACTCCTTGCTCCCGGCAGAATCTTGTGAACATTGCAGAAGTAAACTCGCCACCATTGTCGGATCTCAGCACTTTTAGCTTCTTTCCTGTTTGAGTCTCCATAAGGGTCTTCCATGCCTTGAACTTCTCAAACGCCTCCGACTTTTCCTTTATCACATACACCCATACTTTTCTAGAGAAATCATCAATAAATGATATGAAATAACACGCCATACCTAGAGAGTGAATTGGCGCAGGACCCCAAACATCGGTGTGAACATAATCGAGAATCCCTCCCATGTTATGCTTCCCTGTGCCAAAACTAACCTTTGTCTGCTTGCCGTAGACACAATTCTCGCAGAACTCCAGCTCCTTGAAGTTCACCCCATTGATTAAACCACGCTTCCTTAAAGCCTCCAAACTTTTCTCCGCGACATGTCCTAGTCTGAGATGCCACAGTCTGGTCGAATCAATCTCATGCGAGCTTTTAATGCCAACACTAGAGTCGCCAATAATTGTCGTCCCCTTCAACAGATATATGCCATTTACCTTTTCACCTCTCATCACAACTATCGATCCCTTCGATATCTTCAGCGCATTCCTCTCAATCGTGACCTTGCAACCCATGGAATCCAATGCCCCCACGAAAACTAGTGACTTTCTCAAAGCTGGAACGTGCCACACATTGGTGAGTATGCGCACCACGCCATCGAACATCTTGATTTTTACCGAACCAACTCCAATAGCTTTGCACTCTTCATCATTGCCCATAAAGACTGATCCATCCTGCTTAGTATTGTAGGTATGAAAACAATCTCTATTTGGAGTCATATGAAACGACGTACCTGAGTCCATGATCCAGTCATGGTTCGTAACTTCTAAAGAAGTTGCAGTGAAGAGATCATAGGTCTCCTCGCTCATCACGTCTTCCTTTTGCACAGTTGCAACTGATGATGATGCTTGCGCTTCCTTGTCGTTGTTCCTTCTCTCCGGGCATTCTCTTTTTCAATGTCCATGCTTCTTGCAAATATGACACCTCGTGTCTCTGGTCCTTGATCTCGATCTCGATCTCCCGTTGTAGTTGCCTTTTCTGTTGCTTCGCTCCGAAGCAAACATCGCCTGGCTGTCTGAAGCTCCTTCGCTCAAGCCAACGCTTGCCATGCGATCTCGCAACTCCTCGCTGTAGAGCCCCGTCTTCACATCTTCAAGAATGAGAGTATCTCGACTGAAGAGCATGGTGTTGATGAACGTCGTATACCTCTCTGGTAACGACAGGAGCAGGATCATAGATTCATGCTCCGCCTCCACAGTCAGACCAACCGTCCTCATCTTCATCACTAAGCCGTTGAAGGTATCAATGTGATCCTTCAATGAGGTCCCATCTCGCATCTTGAAAGTAAAGAATGTCTTCAGTAGGATAAGCCGATTGGTGAGCGACTTCTTCAGGTACAGCTTCTCGAGCTTCTCCCATAATTCCTTGGCCGTAGTCTCTTCGGACACTTGGTAGATTACCTCGTCCGATAAGCTGAGCTGGATGGTTGTCATCGCCGAGTCCTCCATCTCCATCTTCTCCCTTTCCGAGATATCTGCAGGTAGAGCCGCCGTGTCGTACACCACCCGGTGTACGCGGTCCTTTCGCAAGATAGCCTTCATCTTGTACTGCCATATCTCGAAGTTGCCCTTGCCATCAAATCTTTCGATTTTGTAGTGCGAGCCTCCCACCGTCGCATGCGATCGCCCCGCATACGAGTCTGAATTGGTTGCGTCTCCTTTTGTAGAAGAATCCTCCGCCATCGCCTTGGACTTGTCTCACGAGCCTTGATGCTCTGATACCAATTGTTGGGGTTCTGGGTCACCTTTTGGGTAATACCAACCCTCGCGAAAATTCCAAGATCGTGGGGACAACGAACAAGGCAGAGTGACTTTTCGCTACAAAATACGCAACCAAGTAAATAAAATGCAATAACCACAAAAGAGCAACACACCTTGCACACCGGAGTTTTATACTGGTTCCACCCAAATATGGTGTACGTCCAGTTGGAGAGATTCACTACTGCTTCAGCAAATTCGGATTACAAGCAGGAGAAACCTCACAACCCAAGCCCTAAAACCCCCTTGATTCGCCTCCTGTTTATTCTACAGGGAGCCGCGAACCTTACATAAAACAGCGCTCAAAACGCTCTGGGATCCCTCACTGCACCTTGAGTTGCTTCTGAAGCTGCTCGATGATGTTTGAAGGCATCATCGCATCCCCTTTTATAAGCTTCAAATCTTTCACGGAAAACCAATAGGAAGAAGGGTTTGTCGCTTTCATGGTTAGGTGGCCAAAGGAAAATCAACATTGGCCTGCCCGGTTGGTGGCCAAACAAGGGGATGTCAAATATGGTGTACCCGGTTTTGTTTTGTAGCAATAATTCAACACTCACAAATACTCACTCCAATACTCAAGGCTCAAATATCTCATTCTGTCGACCTTTATATTTGATTTGGGATTTATCATCATAAGCATTACTGTAATAGTCTTTGAAGCTGATGATGATAAACCTCAGGTCGACCCTCAAAGCATTGCTCTTTGGTCCGATCACCTATGAAACCTAGATTAACACCAATTTGAGAAGAGATAGCTTCTTTCACAATGTAAAACTGCATATATTGGTATATACTGGTAGATTAATTGATCTTCATTTGATCAACCTACAACTATATGTAATTTTATGTTTAATGATGGGCCAGAATGCCAGAATGCCAGAATGCTAGAATGCAAGGATTAGTCAAGGAAACTATCAGTAGTAATATTTATATTTTCCTTTTTACTAAATAAAAAAATGTGTGCACTTTTTTAAAAAAGAAGATGGATCAACCCGCTGGCTCGCGGGCCCAACCAGCCCCAAACAAGTCCTTTGTGGGTTGGGACCATGAACTGGGTTGCCTCAAAAAATATAGATCAAGTCAACTCGGTATATCCAGCCTGTCATTGTTGGGTTGGGGCAAGCCTAACACACCTATGCGTTGGCAGGCTGGCGAGCCAGGTTAGCCTAACCTGACCTATTTGTCACCCCGGACTCCAATAATTTTCCAACCATACGTCTCAATCTCAAGCAAAGCAATAAGGATAAAACAGTAGCTGCACCTTCGCTCATTTTCTTTGCTTCATTCTCAATCTAAACTAAGAAATTCAGCAAAAAGAGGAAGATAATGGCTATCTAAGTGTATAGCCATTCTTTATTAACATCAATATCTAGATTTCTCGCATGTCTCTTCGAAAAAATGGTGAGTTCTAGATGGCCCCCTTTGCATTAGCCAAAGGTCAGCACAAAGCACAAATCCATTGGCTTCATTAAGATGCATGTCCCTTTTTCTCTTGATTGAGAATAATATGAAACATATGACATATGCCACATGTACCCTCAAAAAAATTCACTCTCATTATTTTTTCTACGATAGGCACCGTTAATTTGATCTATATATTTTAAAACATCGACGTACTAAAAATCTAGTAAACTCAAGGTGTTTTGCTCATTCATCTAGCTGTTTTGCAAACCGTTCTATTACTGCGAAGCCCGATAAATTTGCGATGCGTAACGAGCAAAATATCTCAGGTTCATTAGATCTTTTGGTATATTGGGGGTTTATAGTCTGAAAAACAAAATGAATTGTTGAAAAAGATAATGGAGAGTAAACTTTTCGAGGCACATATGTGATTTAGCAACATGTCATATGTTTCATATTCTTCTCACTTGGAACATTTGCATGCATGGTAACAATTTAATTTTAACACCATAATTTCTCTTTATTTGCAACAACTATTTGGCCACCACACTACCTTCCGCCACGAGAACACTACTCTCCTTGGTCAGTAACCAGTTATATACCATTTGTTCTGTCATCTGATGTTAAATATAGCCCAAATTTCAGCCCAACACTAACAACTACTCTAGAAGGCCCAAAAGCGAGAAACTTCACTTAATAAATTTTTTTGAAGCACCGACTTGCATAAGTTGTTAAGAGGTATATAAATAGCCATGGGTGGTTGTTTAGATTGGTGTGTTGTGGGGCTTTTGTTGGTTGTAGTAGTGTGTGTTGTGCTAGTGTTGTAGTGTGTTAAAAAGTTGTGTTGT
This sequence comes from Scilla litardierei, assembly GCA_030789695.1. Lineage (NCBI taxonomy): Eukaryota > Viridiplantae > Streptophyta > Magnoliopsida > Asparagales > Asparagaceae > Scilla > Scilla litardierei. Next base: position 342,163,792 of record CM061142.1, on the reverse strand, counting down.
GGTTGTGTTGTATGGTGTGTTACGAAGTATGTATGTGTTGTATGGTGCATGCAATTAATTGTAGTGTATAAGTGTAATGTGCAAGTGAGTGAAAGATGAGTGGTGTAAGTGTGTTGTGTAATTTTAGTTTTGCCCTGTAACAATAGTTAGTGTTCAACAATCTGGTATCACAGCGAAGAGCTTTGGGACCGGATTTCTGAAGGTGAAGGGATCCTCTGATCAAGGAACATTTGAATGTACACAGTTCGAGACTGTGAAGCTAGTCAGCCTGGGACCAAGCTTACTTAGTATTGACTGGGTTCATACTAAGTCACCATGATGGAATTCAAATATGTCAACATTATTAAAAAATTAAATGAACAGAATTACACCACATGGAAGACATGCATGGAGTCATACCTTGAAAGTCTAGATTTAGTAGGCATTGTCAAGGGGGAAGAAACCACTCCACATGCAGAAGCAGATGCCACTACACTTAGAAAATGGAAGATCAAGTCCGCTAACGCCATGCTTGCGATCAAGACTACCATTGAAGAATCAATGTTGGTGCACATCAGGTACACCATCATATCGAAACAAGCTTGGGATATTTTGACTGCTCAATTCTATCAGAAAGTTACTGCTTGCATCTAATTATTAGAAAATGAACTTATGCCACTAAAGCTAGAGAATATGATGATAAGGGATTATTTTACAAAAGTAAACTCTATTTGCCAAGAGATTTCGTAGTAGACACTGAATCCCAAATCTCCGAGGCAAGGATGAGAAGGAAAATAATTCATGGATTACGGCCTGAGTATACAAGTCTTATTACAGCTATCCATTGTTGGGCGACTAAACCAACTTTGGAACAGTTACAAAATATCTTAGTTGATCAGAAAGTTTTAGCCAAATAAATGGCTAAACTTTCTGTGACGCCAGAAGAGCAAGCCTTATTTAGTGGACACAGAAATCAATAATCAAGGAGGCCTAATAACCTTAGGTTCATTCAATCAATAGAAGAAAAATTATAAGGGCAGTCAAAAAGGAGCTACCAGAAAGGAGGAGCATCCAAGGGATGCTACAAAGAAGAAGTGTCATTTAGCAGTTATATACGCAAAACAGATGAGTGCTTTAACTAGAGAATGAAGGGAAGGATATATCAAAAAGGAGGAGCATCCAAGGGATGCTATAAAGAAGAAGTTCCCGCTAGCAGTTATAAATGCAAAACCAGTGAGTGCTTCAACTACGGAAAGAAGGGACATTTTGCCAGGGACCGTTGGTTTAAAAGGAGATCAGTTTAAGGAAATGCAACCATGACACCATCTTAGGAAAATAGTGAAGAAGAATGTGACATTCTCGCCATATGTGCAACAGTTGATCTCGATGTAGAAGCACTCTACCATGACCCAGATGAGGATGATGAAACAAATGAAGTAAATTCAAGTGAAGAACCAGTCGAAGATTTCTGTGGGACAAATAAAGAAAACTTATGCAAGCTGGAACTAGATGAATTAGCTCATGCAAGGTAGATCCAAAAGAAGAAGATACTCTGGAAAGGATTCTACTGAGCATGTATTGCGGGAGGACGATAACAATGAAGTTGATTCATGTGGAAGTCTGAGTAAAGGAGCATGTCCTGAAGAACCACATGAAGAATCAATCGAAGAAGTAGTATACGAGGAACCAGTCGAGCAAGAATTAAAGAAAGGACCGGTGGAAGAAGAACCAGACGAATATGAGCAAAGTGAGGAGGATCCTTTTGAGGACAGACCTAATGGAGGCTCTCCCGTTAACCGATAGTGTAGTTGACAAAATGATGAGTCCTCCCCGCCTTACTCCGAAAAGATGAATATGCCATCCGATACAATGCCAGGACCAATAAGCATACATGATATGTCTACCATTCAGAACCCATTTACTAATAATATTGTTCCTGAAAAGCTGGCCACTGTAGAGAATACTAGTAGAAAAAGGCAGAGCAGATGTGATATAGTGGATGAGGCCAAAGTGCTAACAGAAGCTAGTGGTAGCGTTAATGCCGAAAAGGGGATGACTCAAGGAACAGGACGATCGAAAAAGAGGCAGAAAAAGAAGAAGATGCGGTCCAATGATAATTCCCAGATTAGTCCGACAATTGCTTAAGAAATTTTACAAATGGAAGAGCAGCTTCATTTTGAGAAATCGTATCAAAGTCACTCAAATATGGGCCAAGGAGGAGTGCTAAATATAGCCCAAATTTGAGCCCAACACCAACAACAACTCTAGAAGGCCCCAAAGCTAGAAACTTCACTTAATAATTTTTTTGTGAAGCACCGACTTGCATGAGTTGGTAACAAGTCTATAAATAGCCATGGGGCGTGTTTAGATTGGTGTGTTGTGTGGCTTTGGTTGGTTGTTGTAGTGTGTGTGTGTTGTGCTAGTGTTGTAGTGTGTTAAGAAGTTGTGTTGTGGTTGTTGTTGTGTTGTGAGTATGGTGTGTTGAGAAGTGTGTATGTGTTGCAAGGTGCATGAATTAATTGTAATGTTAAAGTGTGGTGTGTAAGTGAGTGAAATAGGAGTAGTGTAAGTGTGTTTCGTAATTTTAGTTCTGCACGGTAACAAAAGTAACAGTTAGTGTTCAACAATCTCTACATCTATTCCCCATAAAAAAGTAAAATTGCTACTGATAGAAGGAATTAATGTTGAGAAAGCTCAGGTAATAAAAAAGTTGACCAAAATTTATGAAAATTAGCAAACAAATGCCATTATTGTACCAATTGGTGCCAAATTCCTAACCCAAAACGGTATGAACAAGCACACAGTTTAGCGGAGCTTAGTTACGTCCATGTTTGAGATACAAAATAAGCTCAATTAAAGGCTACAAACTGAATATGTATGTGCAGGATATTTGAAGAGAATCACAATGTCCAAACGCTTACATTGATGAATTGTGGACACCGCCATGCAATCTTAATACCAGGGTTACCAATTGGTTGCAAAGTCTTGGGCCATGTGCCGATATATATGCGACAAGTATGCAGACCGATGCAACAGAGTGTTGATGGGAAGAAAGGAAGGCGGTCTAGTGGATCGGTACTGGGCGGAGTGATGGCTTGAAGCTGACTCTCGGAGCTTCAACGCTCCGAGCTCAAGTTGATCAGCTTTCACTTGCACCCCAAATGGGGCTGAAGCAGGACCCGGCACTGATAGATCAGAGCTAAGGGAAACTGGCCAAGGTGAGCAAAGGCTTGGGGACAGCGGATTATTGGAAGGAGACGAGTTCATGCTTTCTGACTTGCTGCACTTGCCAAATTCTCATTACCTAGTTAACAGTACCAATAGAGGGGGTTTGATTACATCGAGGAAGAATGTAGGAAGGTGCTGGGAGGAGATTTCTTGCAAGGTTCTTGGAAGAAGGTGCTGGAGATTCAGCAGGCCAATGCCATGCCTCCTTGATTTTGTTCCTGTCTAGAGTGCTCTCTTTTGTTTTAGTTACTGAAGGCATTGAGATCAGACTGTTTGAAAAGGGTATTGCCTTGTGGTTGTTTCTGATTCTGAAAAAAAAAGGGAATTCTGCTGGGTTTTTCTACATTCGGTCGTTTTGTAACTCTCTTACCGAGATGGATTGGATTATGAAATTGATTAAGCAATCTGGCTCTTTGAGAACCACAATAATCTCCCGTGTTTCTTTGGGAGGTCTACACAATTTCAACTTGGAATAATCTGATTTTGCACTCAGTGGTTTCAGTACCATGAGATTGAAAACATGGAAGTTGATTGTTCTCTGATCAGTGTTAACTCATGTGCACAGCTATATGTTCTCTAAATAGAGTAATAATTTCTCTTGACAGAATGAAAATGAGAGATCGTTAGGCACATATCTTGATTGGCATGTTTATTTGCCAGAACTGAAGTATGTTTCTAAATGGACTACAGGTGATCTGCAACAATACTGAAGCATAAATCGCCGGGCAAGTGAAATATTGAAACGTCGGGAGCTGATTCATCTGGATCGGCTCCCGTTTTGGCTCAACAAGAAAAGAAGAAAAGATCGGCCCGACATAAAACAGTTTAATGTTCTTAAACTCACATGCCCAGTCTTATGCAATACTCAAATTTTAAAGCTGCCATATTGAACTGTTAAGCTCTCTAAGCAGTGGAACTTCTGCCTTTAGGCTTCCTTGTTCTCTCAGCAAAGGATTATACTCAACCTTCCTATCAGCACTATTGACTACAATTGGGCCCAAGATTCTCAGGAATTATCATCCCTTGCTCCAGGCAAGAATATGTATGTAACTTTTCCTTTCAGTTTCTCTTTTGTTCACTGTCCTTCTACCCTTCTGCACAAGAAACCATTTCATTCCTCGGCCCGTTGCTCTTGTTAAATACCCCCCTCGAGCTGCAGCCATGATGTGCGCCTTCAAACAATCTTTGTGTCAATACAAACAAGAAGAAGACGATGGGAAGCATCAAGGTCTTTGGACTGCCAGCATCCACGGACGTTTCCAGAGTGCTGACATGCCTATTTGAAAAGGAAGTTGAGTTTCAGCTTATTCGAATTGACACATACAACAAAGACCACAAGGTCCCCGAATTCCTCAGGCTGCAGGTGAGCCCTTGCTCATGTCAGTGTTACCCGTTGTCTTGCCAATATTTTCATCACTGGCAGTATAATTTGTCTATATTGTTCTCTGCAGGATCCCTCAGGCCAAGTGACTTTGAAGGATGGAATGCTAACATTAGTCGGTAATTATAAATTGCACGATTTCTATGTACCTGCTTAATAAACAGGTTAAATACATCCAACTAGAGCTAATATACTTGCAATTTCTTTGAACCTTTAGATTCAAGGGAAATATGCAGGCACATAGCTGAGAAATATCCAGACAGGGGCAACAGGGCGCTTTATGGCACGGGTGCGCTAGAGAGAGCTTCAATTGAGCAGTGGCTGCAATCTGAAGCCCGAAGCTTTGACCCACCAAGCTCAGCTCTCGTCTTCCACCTGGCCTTTGCGGGGCCGATGGGCCTCATGCCTGACGAGGGCGTGATCCACCAGAACGAGAGGAAACTGGCCAGGGTCCTGGATGTATACGACAGGAGACTCGAGGATAGCAAGTACTTGGCGGGAGACGAGTTCACGCTAGCTGATCTCTCCCACCTGCCGAACACTCACTACCTAGTTGACAGGTCCGAGAGGGGCTACAAGCTCTTCCATTCGAGGAAGAATGTGGCGAGATGGTGGAATGATATCTCGTCCCGCCCTTCGTGGAGGCAGGTGGTGCATATGCAGAGCGAGCATCCTGGCCCGCTTGAGAAGTTCATCCATATAGATTGAGTTGATGGTGCATTGCTTGCTGGTGTCAGGCTTCTCTTAAACCTGCGACTTGATTTAGTTTCTGTAATGTTTGGTTGTTGCTGTTGATGTTGATGTTAACTGACATCCTCTTCAAGTTTGGGAGGATAGTTGGAAGGAAATAATGAGTTTGTGTTTTGCTTAACCGATATTAAATAAAGAGAAGTTGTCATTTGAATTTATTGTGTGGTAGAATTTTCATGCATTTCTAATTCCATATGATTGGATGTGAAAAAATTGATGCACTGCTGTACACTTGAGCCCATCAAGCTTGATAATACTTGTGCATATCGTTCTTGTTTGATTGCATTAGACGTGGTTAGAAAGGCAAAATCTGCATTAATGGACCAAATACTATCCTTCGTTTCTTCAATTTGTGCATATTTTGCTCCTTTGAGGGTTTGAAACCTAGTATCATCTTTGAATGGGATTAGAAGGCTACTGTTCTGGACACATGGCGATATATCCAAATCATAGGGATATTCTCATCAATACGAGACGCGCTAGCTATTTTTTTTTGCATTTCCCACTCTTAATAAAATTCCCATGTTTTAGGTCGGTATTATCACTGATGCTTCAAGTGGTTAGCAATGGACAAGAAATCTTTTAGAAACTAATCCAAAACTAAATCATCCTAGCAAATTTAAATAATATCAATATTTACTCATCTAATCGAACCAATATAACCCACTGAGGGCGAAGCCAAAACGATCCCCGAAGGGCGAAACCAAAACGATCATGCAGTGCAAAACCAAAACAAACACCGAGGAATGAAACCAAAATGTGCCTCTGATCGCGCCCAGGCGTACACACCGGAAGCGACGGTTGTAGTTTTACCGCAAGCGCACGGCAAAGTGGCGAGCGGGTATCGAACACGAGGAGGTGGTGTTGGCTCCAATCTATCCTAGGTTGGCTCGACTACGAATGTTTTATTGGTGGAGATGGCTATGGTATGATGTAATGGCAATGGTGATGGATGTCGATGTCGGAGATATAGAAATCGGTCAAATATCAATTCAAATATAATATAATAAAAGTGTCTAGAGTTAGGGAATCCCCACTACGGATCGTCATTCATCCTTGTGAATAGTGAATCTCAATATTACTAGACTTGCGTTGAGGTGAACTAGTCGCAACTTAATGTAGAACCAAGCTCACGCTCTCGCGCTATTGCCGGTCTATAGCAAACCTAGGTTAGGGCCCAATCTCTTGCAAACCCTAACCTAAGCCACTAGCATGAGGATCGACATCATCGTTCAATCGCCCCTCGAGACCACTCTCGTGCAAACTCGAGTTACGATCTAGATTGTGATAGTTTGTATTCGTCCAATCTCTTGCAAACGAATATGTGTATAGATTTACAATTAAAAATCCTAGCTTTGGTCCAATCTCTTGCAAACCAAATCTAGAGAGACCCAATTGTAAACCTAAATCGAATATCTAGGCTTTCCCATCGATTAGAATCCAATCTCTTGCAAACCCCAATCGATGGAAATCCCTAGCTATCCGTTGTAAATCAATTACAACCTAACCTCCTAGCAATTCTAGCAATTTGGGAATTCATTCATCACAAATCTGAAATTAGATCCATAGGGTTCATCCCCAAACCCTAGAACAACAAATCTACTCTAGCATAGCAATAAGGATATGAGAATCAATAGAAATCATTGCTTGCATACAAAAAGATAGAAAAACAAAGATTCAAATAAAAAGAAGAAAATACTTAGCTTTAATGAAGATCTTCAATCCAAAATACAAGCTTTTAGATCCAAGAGGGGGCCTAGGGCATGGCCTAACCTCTAAAATAAATCCCTCCTAAAACATCTTGGGGACCCCCATAATGGTGGCTACAAACCCCCTTAAATAGCCTCCCAAAACCCTAGCAAGAAACCCTAGAAAAACCCCTCAAATTCGTGCCCAAAACAGCCCAAACCGCAACTTAAAATCTGGGCCCAGGCCGCACTCGGCCGAGTGGAATATGTGACCCGGCCGAGTGGAAATTCCTGCACTGCAGCGTCAACTTGCAGAAATTCTCCAGATTTCATCCGACCTCCGATTGGCGCGTTCTTGGCGGCGTTGGAACCGTCATGAAGTCTACTATCCATTAAAAAATATGAGAAAAATACTTTGATTGCTGGAATGATAGCAGATTTCAAAAGAGTGGGAGGCTGTCTGAAAATCTGGGCGCTGCGTGTCCTCGGCGTCACTCGGCCGAGTTGACTTCTCTACTCGGTCGAGTGGGCTTCTCTACTCGGCCGAGTGATAGACCCTGTAAAATTCCAGTAACTTCGAGGTCCTCAGGGGTCTGTCTCTGGGGGTGGCTCGGCCGAGTGGCTTTACTCACTCGGCCGCGGGGCATTCGGTACTCGGCCGAGTCGGAACCCTCAATCGCCTGACGGATTCCAGTAAGTCTGAGATTTTTGCTTGCCGTCGTCGTGATGCCACTTGGATGGGTGGTGTCTCGGTGCTCGGCCGAGTGGGCTGGCGATGCTCGGCTGAGTGCACGCTGATACTCAATCTGCTGTGTGTCTGATCCGGCCGGCCGAGCGGGCTTCTGTGCTCGGCCGAGTGAATCCTTCACTCGGCCGAGTGGCATACTAAAATGCCCAATCTTCTCCGTTTCTCCTCCTCGTCGCTCCTACGGAGTTCCTTCTTCTTCCACCTGTCTCCCATCGCCGAGTAGCCCTCAAAAGAGCCTTGGGTGACGCTCCGGAGTGGGTGCAAGTCCCTTAAGCTCATTTTTGCTCCCGATCGCTCCATATTTCCTAAAATCCGACAAAAACAAGAAATAGTGAAAAGTAACACAATATCATCGAATAATCGTGAAAATCGTAATATGAGCAACCGAAATGGCATGCAAATATGTAGAAAAAAGGTGTAAAATATGGACCGATCAAAATCCCCCAAGCTTGCCTCTTACTCGTCCTCGAGGAAGAAAAGTAGATAGACGAACTCGGGAGAAGAAAACAAAGAAAATGAAATGGAAAAGAAAGAACACGAGGTGGAAGGGGTCGCTAGATTATTCTCTCAGATCTCAAGCCATAAGCTACACATCACGATAACTTGGAAAATACGAATCGCATGCTATAAGGATTTCATATCTTACATAAACATGGTACTTGCAAGCTTTTAAGAACAACAAAAGGGATTCTCTAAATTCATACAATCAATTCATATCCGCGTCACGCATTTCATAGGATTTAATATACAAATGTTGGCAATGCACTTTTCAATCAAAAGTTATAAATGAAGCATATAAGGATCACACCAAGCATGCAATAGAGAATAGAATAAAAGTCATGGCATTCACATATTTATTTCAAATCATGAAAAATCTCCATATCTAATATATTTTACAAAGTCTAAGCATTATCGAATATTCCCATCCATGCACGTCTCCACTCTAATGTCATACTCACTCATATGGTCAAATGAATTCACCCCCCCAAGCTTAGCTTGAGGCATCGCATCTAAAGGAATATGATAGTGGAAAATGAGATTTTTGCCTTGGTTTTCCCAAGTATTTTGTGGCTCCAATAATGAGATAGAGAAACATTTTTTTTTTCTTCTTTTTTTTCTTTTTGATCTTTTTTTTGTTTCTCACTTTTCTTTTTGGATTTTGTAGGAGCTATTTGATTTGTATTTTTGGTTTTTGGCTCCTTTTTGGCTTTTTGGACTTTTTGGAGCTAACTTTTCTTTTGTGGGGATTTTTGGGAAATAGATGCGATATAAGTAGCTTTAGGAGGTGAGTTCAAGTGACATGTAGAGAATAAAAAGTTATATGTGGAGAAAGAAATAATGTAACACTCGGTTCACTCTAAGATGTGCATGAACGGTTCAATAAAATAATACTTCAACTAAAACTCATATGTAAGCATGGATATTCTCAATCATCTCAATAAAAAGTGAAGTCAAGCGGTAAAGAGTACTTTCATATCAAGCATGCAACAGAAGGTGAATAGGATGATAAGGCAGATGCTCCCGTTATACAATTGATGCGTGAATCTTGGTGCACTTCCAACAAAAGCGTACTAAACACTAATCCATACATTCAGCTTCAACTAATATCATGCATTCATATATAGAGGAATCATCAAAAGAATATATAAGCAAGCACATGGATAGCAGGATACTGAAATACTCGAAGTAGCATGGCAATGAATAATAAGCATCGTGATGGTTGCTAAGGCAATAAGAGATATCATCATAAGAAACGCATCTAGCAAAAGAAGGAAACGAAGGAAAATAAAATAAAGAAAATAAAATAAAAGAGAGGAAAGAAAAGAAAATCAAGCACACAATTTGATGCATGAACACACATAAAAGGAAAATAAGATGGAAAAATCAAAAAGATGATGCGCAAATTTTAAAAATTTTAAAAACCTTAAAATAAAGTAAAAATGCAACTAATGCATCTAAATGGCATGGAAATGCACTCCCCCAAGCTTAAACTTCACATTGTCCTCAATGTGATCATAAAAGGAAAAATATGAGGAACAACGATAAATATGAGGGAGGTGAATGAAAAATGATGAAATGAATGACATGAAATCCTAATGCAACTACATGCACATACAATGATGCATGAGAGCGCTTTCCCCCAAGCTTATACCAAACAAACCTATTCAAATGACTTGACCAAAAATGGCTTTGCAAAGCGTGATCAAGTCAAACGAATAAGAAAGTAAAGTGTCACTTGAAAGAAATGCTCGATGGTGGTGAGCAAAAGGATGCGACACATAAAAATATGAAGAGGGCAATAAATATGTATAATGGGTTTGGGGTGTAAAAGATTTTTGTTGCCGTCATATGAGGTGATATTTATTCAAGCAAATCTATACGGTCCTCTCACTGTCGAGAGGATTCGGGTTTATTGAAAGCATAAAAATTTCTACACTACTGGATTGATATCACCTATAGCAAAAGGTGGATCCAGTATCTTTGCCGGTGCAGGCAACTGCTCCAACTGCTCCTTCCGTGGCTCCGCTAGACGCGTATGTCCACGGACTCCATCAGATTCCAGCAATGCGGCTTCCAGCATCTCTCCAAGGACTCCACCTGTACACTGCAAGAGATAAGCCGCATCAATCTGATGTGGATAATTCTTCCCCAAAATAAATGTATTCCAAAGAGGGTCATCAACATAAGTATTTAAGATTAAAAATGGTTGACAACACTTCCCTGGAAATAAATCCCTACTCTCGTATACCACGTCGATCAACTCCTTGTTGTTCGCCTCAGGTTGTTCAGGTAGCTTCGGCATATAAGCGTGGGTTTCATCAGGCAGCTCCTCATCATCGTCAGACTTATCCCATCGCACCTCCTGATCATAGTCAATAGCATCCATGGGTGCTAACTCCTCGCTCTCCTCCTCATATATGTCCCATCGTACCTCTTGATCGTATGTACATGAATCCTGCAAAAGGCACGATGAGTCGTCAAAATCTGAATCATAAAAAACAGCATACACTGGAGGAGAATCAAATGTAGGAGATGAGGGAGTAAAGAGATCTCCCTGAAGGGGAGCCATAAGCTCTGTGGGATTGTCCTCAACATCAGTGGAAGCGTGGTCCTCTGAGGGATGCTCAGCCTCTGTAGAGGGTGGGGATGGCTGCGGTAGCTCGAAAGGAGGGGGGCACAATTCGGGCTCCATCTGTGTGCAGATGTCATCGTCCATAGTCACGTCCTCCTCGATGGTCTGCTCCGCTACTATAGGCATGACCTCCTCAAAAATATCCTCTGATGGTATAGGCTGCTCTGACTCAGGTGGGTGGCAGGGGGAGGCGACGATGGCATAAGGTGGCTCTATAGGCTCATGTATCTCGACCATGGTGTAAAAATGGGTCTTGTGCCCCTCAATTAGAGCGTAGACTCCATCATCAATTGTGCCTGTGGAAGAGATACAATGAGCAATAAAGTTTTGAAATTCAAGCTCAAAAGGATCACCTGCCGTTATTGTCAATGGACCGGAATTTCGAACTATGTCGACAATGTTTCTCAATAGGTCCGTGTAAGTGTCCTCCTTTGGCAACTCAGATGTCTCTATTTGTGGAGTGTTGATGGTATAAAGGTGGATATGATCACCTTCAAGTGAAGCATACACTCCATCTACGATAGTACCTGCGCTAGAGACATTAGCCATAACAAAATCGATGAATACTTGGTCGTATGGTTTACTTACCGTAACGGTTAGTGAACCGGTAGATCGAGCATCATCTATCATTTGCTCCAAGGCAGCTGCCAACTGTAGATCACTGAACTTCCCCACTTGCATCCTTTTCAAAAATTCACGTGAGGGTCCCTTTAGCCTTCTAGTGAAGATATCAAATAGCGTGGAGTCATTCCACTCATGGTCAGACTCCGTCTGGAACATTTCTAACATTCCTTCAAACCTAGACAAGGCTTCCCCGAAGGATTCTCCATCAGCCTGATAGAATGCAGCGAGATATATGTAGGATTGTATAGAGCCCGCTCGCATTTTCTTTGGAAGCACCATCGCTACAACAACTGTACCTGATCAATCAAAGTAAACAACCTGGAAAAGACGTCAGTGGTACAAAGAGAGATAAAGATAATAATAACAGGTGGTGGGAAAAAATCTCTCTCAATGTTTTTTTTTATTTTTATTTTTTGATTTTTTTAATGTAATCTAATCAACCTAATTGTGACAAATTGGCACCCAACGGAAACACCTCCCCGGCAACCTAACTAACCATTGAGTTGCTGTGTCAGCTACGGCGCCAAAAACTTGGTCGCGCCCAGGCGTACACACCCGAAGCGACGGTTGTAGTTTTACCGCAAGCGCACGGCAAAGTGGCGAGCGTGTATCGAACACGAGGAGGTGGTGTTGGCTCCAATCTATCCTAGGTTGGCTCGACTACGAATGTTTTATTGGTGGAGATGGCTATGGTATGATGTAATGGCAATGGTGATGGATGTCGGTGTCGGAGATATAGAAATCGGTCAAATATCAATTCAAATATAATATAATAAAAGTGTTTAGAGTGAGGGAATCCCCACTACGGATCGTCATTCATCCTTGTGAATAGTGAATCTCAATATTACTAGACTTGCGTTGAGGTGAACTAGTCGCAACTTAATGTAGAACCAAGCTCACGCTCTCGCGCTATTGCCGGTCTATAGCAAACCTAGGTTAGGGCCCAATCTCTTGCAAACCCTAACCTAAGCCACTAGCATGAGGATCGACATCATCGTTCAATCGCCCCTCGAGACCACTCTCGTGCAAACTCGAGTTACGATCTAGATTGTGATAGTTCGTATTCGTCCAATCTCTTGCAAACGAATATGTGTATAGATTTACAATTAAAAATCCTAGCTTTGGTCCAATCTCTTGCAAACCAAATCTAGAGAGACCCAATTGTAAACCTAAATCGAATATCTAGGCCTTCCCATCGATTAGAATCCAATCTCTTGCAAACCCCAATCGATGGAAATCCCTAGCTATCCGTTGTAAATCAATCACAACCTAACCTCCTAGCAATTCTAGCAATTTGGGAATTCATTCATCACAAATCTGAAATTAGATCCATAGGGTTCATCCCCAAACCCTAGAACAACAAATATACTCTAGCATAGCAATAAGGATATGAGAATGAATAGAAATCATTGCTTGCATACAAAAAGATAGAAAAACAAAGATTCAAATAAAAAGAAGAAAATACTTAGCTTTAATGAAGATCTTCAATCCAAAATACAAGCTTTTAGATCCAAGAGGGGGCCTAGGGCATGGCCTAACCTCTAAAATAAATCCCTCCTAAAACATCTTGGGGACCCCCATAATGGTGGCTACAAACCCCCTTAAATAGCCTCCCAAAACCCTAGCAAGAAACCCTAGAAAAACCCCTCAAATTCGTGCCCAAAACAGCCCAAACCGCAACTTATAATCTGGGCCCAGGCCGCACTCGGCCGAGTGGAATATGTGACCCGGCCGAGTGGAAATTCCTGCACTGCAGCGTCAACTTGCAGAAATTCTCCAGATTTCATCCGACCTCCGATTGGCGCGTTCTTGGCGGCGTTGGAACCTTCATGAAGTCTACTATCCATAAAAAATATGAGAAAAATACTTTGATTGCTGGAATGATAGCAGATTTCAAAAGAGTGGGAGGCTGTCTGAAAATCTGGGCGCTGCGTGTCCTCGGCGTCACTCGGCCGAGTTGACTTCTCTACTCGGTCGAGTGGGCTTCTCTACTCGGCCGAGTGATAGACCCTGTAAAATTCCAGTAACTTCGAGGTCCTCAGGGGTCTGTCTCTGGGGGTGGCTCGGCCGAGTGGCTTTACTCACTCGGCCGCGGGGCATTCGGTACTCGGCCGAGTCGGAACCCTCAATCGCCTGACGGATTCCAGTAAGTCTGAGATTTTTGCTTGCCGTCGTCGTGATGCCACTCGGGCGGGTGGTGTCTCGGTGCTCGGCCGAGTGGGCTGGCGATGCTCGGCCGAGTGCACGCTGATACTCAATCTGCTGCGTGTCTGATCCGGCCGGCCGAGCGGGCTTCTGTGCTCGGCCGAGTGAATCCTTCACTCGGTCGAGTGGCATGCTAAAATGCCCAATCTTCTCCGTTTCTCCTCCTCGTCGCTCCTACGGAGTTCCTTCTTCTTCCACCTGTCTCCCATCGCCGAATAGCCCTCAAAAGAGCCATGGGTGACGCTCCGGAGTGGGTGCAAGTCCCTTAAGCTCATTTTTGCCCCCGATCGCTCCATATTTCCTAAAATCCGACAAAAACAAGAAATAGTGAAAAGTAACACAATATTATCGAATAATCGTGAAAATCGTAATATGAGCAACCGAAATGGCATGCAAATATGTAGAAAAAAGGTGTAAAATATGGACCGATCAGCCTCATAGAGCAAAAACTAAAACGAGCATCGAAGATCAAAACCAAAATGTGTCCTGTAGGGTGAAACCAGAACGAGCCTTGAAGGGTGAAACAGAATGTGCCCGTAGGGGAAACCCAAATCATTCCCTAAGGGGGACTGTAACAAGCGATTGTATAGTGAATCGAATATTTATAGTTTAATAAAATCTTAGTTGAACGGTGCCCAACTTGAACAAAACCGATCCATCTCAGAGTTTATTGTTGAATTAATTGCTACAAAACAAAGGCCACCAACCGGGCAAGCCTTTGTTGACCTCTCCTTGTTTGGCCACCAGACAAAAGTTATAAAAAGTTAGTCTTCGAAAGCGACATTAGCTTGGTTTCCTGTGAAGACTAATTTAAGCTTAAGGCTACGTTTGGAGCTTATAAAAGGGGATGCGGTGATGCCTTCAAGGAGATCATCGAGCAGCTTCAGAAGAAACTCAGAGCAATCCTCAAGTAATACAGTGAGGGATCCCAGAGCGTTTTGACCGCTGTTTTATGTAAGGGTTGCGGCTCCCTGTAGAATAAACAGGAGGCGAACCAAGGGGGTTTTGGGGCTTGGGTTGTGAGGTTTCTCCAAGTTGTAATCCGAATTGCTGAAGTAGTAGTGAATCTCTCCAACTGTACACCATATCTGGGTGGAACCCGTATAAAACTCCGGTGTGCAAGGTGTGTTGCTCTTTTGTGGTAATTGCTTTCTAATTTACTTGTTTGCGTATTTTGTAGCGAAAGGCCATTCTGACTTGTTCGTTGTCCCAACGATCTTGGAATTTCCGCGAGGGTTGGTATTACCCAAAAGGTGACTCAGGACCCTACAATTGGTATCAGAGCATCAAGACTCGTGAGACTAGTTCAAGGCGATGGCGGAGGACTCTTTTACAAAAGGAGACGCAACCAATTCAGACTCGTATGCGGGGCAATCGCATGCGATGGTGGGAGGCTCGCACTACAAGATCGAAAGATTCGATGGCAAGGACAACTTCGAGATATGGCAGTACAAGATGAAGGCTATCTTGCGAAAGGACCGCGTACACCGGGTGGTGTACGACATGGCGGCTCTACCTGCAGATATCTCGGAAAGGGAGAAGATGGAGATGGAGGACTCGGCGATGACAACCATCCAGTTCAGCTTATCGAACGAGGTAATCTACCAAGTGTCCGAAGAGACTACAGCAAGGGAATTACGGGAGAAGCTCGAGAAGCTGTACCTGAAGAAGTCACTCACCAATCGGCTTATCCTACTGAAGACATTCTTTACTTTCAAGATGCGAGACGGGACCTGATTGAAGGATCACATTGATACCTTCAACGGCTTAGTGATGAAGATGAGGGCGGTTGGTCTGATTGTGGAGGCAGAGCTTTAAGTTAGATCCTGGTCCTGTCGTTACCAGAGCGGTACAGGACATTCATCAACACCATGCTCTACAGTCGAGATACTCTCATTCTTGAAGATGTGAAGATGGGGCTCTACAATGAGGAGTTGTGAGATCGCATGGCAAGTGTTGGCTTGAGCGAAGGAGCTTCAGACAGCCAGGCTATGTTTTCTTCTGAGCGAAGCAACAGAAAAGGCAACTACAACGGGAGATCGAGATCGAGATCAAGGCCAGAGACACGAGGTGTCATATTTGCAAGAAGCATGGACATTGGAAAAGAGAATGCCCGGAGAGAAGGAACAACGACAAGGAGGCGTAAGCATCATCATCAGTTGCAATATGGCAAAAGGAAGATGTGAGTAGCGAGGAGACCTATGATCTCTTCACTGCAACTTCTTTAGAAGTTGCGAACCATGACTGGATCATGGACTCAAGTGCGTCGTTTCATATGACGCCAAATAGATATTGTTTTCATACCTACAACACTAAGCAGGATGGATCAGTCTTATGGGCAATGATGAAGAGTGCAAAGCTATTGGAGTTGATTCGGTAAGAATCAAGATGTTCGATGGCGTGGTGTGCATACTCACCAATGTGTGGCACGTTCCAGCTTTGAGAAAGTCACTAGTTTCCGTGGGGCTGTTGGATTCCATGGGTTGCAAGGTCACATTAAGAGGAATGCGCTGAAGATATAGAAGGGATCGATAGTTGTGATGAGAGGTGAAAAGGTAAATGTCATATATTTGTTGAAGGGGACGACAATCATTAGCGACTCCAGTGTTGGCGTTAAGAGCTCGCATGAGATTGATTCGACCAGGCTGTGACATCTCAGACAAGGACATGTCACGGAGAAAAGCTTGGAAGCTTTAAGGAAGTCTGGTTTGATCAATGGGTTGAACTTCAAGGAGCTGGAGTTCTACGAGGATTGTGTCTACGGCAAGCAGACAAAGGTTAGCTTTGGCACATGGAAGCATAACACGGGAGGGATTCTCGATTATGTTCACACCGATGTTTGGGGTCCTGTGCCAATTCACTCTCTATGTATGGCGTGTTATTTCATATCATTTATTGATGATTTCTCTAGAAAAGTATGGGTGTATGTGATGAAAGAAAAGTCGGAGGCGTTTGAGAAGTTCAAGGCGTGGAAGACCCTTGTGGAGAATCAAACATGAAAGAAGCTAAAAGTGCTAAGATCCGACAATGTGGGCGAGTTTACTTCTGCAATGTTCACAAGATTCTGCCGGGAGCAGGGAGCAAGGAGTAAGGCGCCACTTCACTACACCAGGAGATCTGCAGTCAAATGGAGTTACCGAGCAGATGAATATGACACTTCTTGAGAAGGTGAGGTGTCTCAGGTTTACATCGGGATTGTCAAAGGGATTTTGGGCTGAAACTATGTCTACCGCTGTATATTTGGTGAACAGAATTCCATCTTCAGCTATCGGTGATAAAATCCCAGAGGAGGTCTGGAAAGGTAAGCCAGTAGAGTTAGATCATCTTCGAATATGTGGATGTCCAGTACATGTTCATGAGGGAAGTGACAAGATCAGCACGAATGGGAAGAAGTGTATCTTGCTAGGATACATGGATGGCGTTAAAGGTTATAGACTGTGGAGTCCAAAAGAGAAGAAGGTCCTGGTTAGTCGACATGTTACATTTGAAGAGTCGACAATGCTGCAAAAGAAGGCTGCAGAAAATACCGAAAAGGCCTCGAACGAGGCGGAGGTATTTTTTCCAAATCCATGTATTGACACAGATAAAGATAAATGCGATGCGGTTGAAGGAGAGAGTCCACAAGTGGAGACTACTTGATGCAGCGACAGTGGTGGAAGTTCTAGTCGAGGTGGAAAGACTAGGGCTATGATGGAAGACTCTATTGCTAGCAGAGTGGGACGTCGCACCGTAAAGGCCCCAGCTCGTTTTGATGATTACGTGAATTTAGTTTATGCATTGCAGGCGCGTGGAGATCTTATGGCAGATAAGATTACGATGGATGCATTGAGTTTGGACGCAAACTCAGGGTGGCGATTTGCAAGTGTCGACAAAGCTTATCCCAAGGAGATTCACAAGAAGGAGAACCCGACAGGAGAAAGGTCGACGGGAAGTTTGAGCGACGCTCAAACTTGTTTGCCTTGAAGAGGTGCTAGGGTGCCACGGGGTGGCACATGGAAAGATCACTACATGGTTTACTTCAGGAATGGATTCATGGAGATTTGGCAGTGTACAGAGACTCACCTTTGGAAATGGGTTCGTTGGACACTCGATTAGTTGGTGATGCCAGAGCTAAGCTCACTAGCCAAGTGCACTGACCTTATGGAATGGTGGTTTGTCTGAAGATGGAGGTTTTGATTTAGGGGGTTATGTGGTGTGTTTTGTATCAAGGTGGAGTGTTGAATTCTTTGCTACAAAACAAAGGCCACCAACCGGGCAAGCCTTTGTTGACCTCTCCTTGTTTGGCCACCAGACAAAAGTTATGAAAAGTTAGTCTTCGAAAGCGACATTAGCGTCTTCCGATTGGTTTCCTGTGAAGACTAATTTAAGCCTAAGGCTACGTTTGGAGCTTATAAAAGGGGATGCGGTGATGCCTTCACGGAGATCATCGAGCAGCTTCAGAAGCAACTCAGAGCAATCCTTAAGTAATGCAGTGAGGGATCCCAGAGTGTTTTGAGCGCTGTTTTATGTAAGGTTCACGGCTCCCTGTAGAATAAACAGGAGGCGAACCAAGGGGGTTTTGGGGCTTGGGTTGTGAGGTTTCTCTAGGTTGTAATCCGAATTTGCTGAAGCAGTAGTGAATCTCTCCAACTGGACGTACACCATATTTAGGTGGAACCAGTATAAAACTCCGGTGTGCAAGGTTTGTTGCTATTTTGTGGTAATTTCTTTTTATTTTACTTGGTTGCGTATTTTGTAGCGAAAGGCCATTCTGCCTTGTTCGTTGTCCCAACGATCTTGGAACTTCCGTGAGGGTTGGTATTACCCAAAAGGTGACACAATCCCAACATTTATGTCCTTCCATTGTTCTTTTGATTCTTAGGAGATTTGAAGTCTTGACTTTTCAATTTGGTCTAACTATTGTCCTTATTGGACGTGCCTAAAATGCATATTCAGGAGCAAGTTTCCATCATATCATTTTATTTCCTTTACCATGGGTTCCTTCACTGGTTTGCTACAAGGTTCGATGATGGATCCTACTGTTAGTAATCTCCAACCATGATTTAGGAAGACTCTCTTAAAGTTTTTAATTATGGATACCTGCAATGGAAGATAGTACTGTTGTTATCTCATATGTGCTCAAACAGATGATTTGAAAGCCAAAGATCCTAAGGTCATGCAAACACTTTTTACTAAAATGCATGAACTTGTTTTTATAGAAGAGGTCTACATGCCAAATCTTGCCATTTGACATCCACTAGTGGCATGCTTGTTCTTGTTGCAGCTAATGCGATTGTTAATAGGTAGGCGATGCACCCTTAACCTTGTATCATTCACTTTCTTTTGTATGCCTAAGGCTGCAAAGCCTTTTATCATGTAAATAAAAGTTGGGTAAATGACTGGAAAATACCTTAACGTTACATCGTTTCTCGCAAAAATACCTTATCGTTCATTTTGGGACACATTGGTCCCAAACGTTTGGCAAAATTGACAACGTTGTACCCTTTTTGAGTTTGCCATCAGAAAAGCTGTTCACGTGATACGCATTGGACAATTACGCCCACATAGCTTCAAAACATATTTAAATGGGTTAATGACTGGAAAATACCCCAACGTTTCAGCGTTTCTCACAAAAATATCTTATCGTTCATTTGTGAGAAACGATAAGGTACTTTTGTGAGAAACGCTGAAACGTTAGGGTATTTTCCAGTCATTTACCCAATTAAGGTAAGTTATTTCTCTTTAACCCTTTTTTAAGCCAGTGGCAAAATCAGCAGTTTGTAAAAAAGTTAACCCCCGTTAGCCAATTTTTGTTCTGGGTACCAATGTGTCTCAAAATGAACGAGAAGTTATTTTTGTGAGAAACACTGAAACGTTAGGGTATTTTCCAGTCATTAACCCATAAAAGTTTGAATTTTTTCCTTCTTTCCATATTTACTTTTAATTTATGTATACTTTTCCTTGGTTTAAGGTAGGCTATGTGTACTTTTTTCCATGTTTACATGCACTTAAACTATTGAATAAAAATTCATGAGTTCAAACTAAAGCAAAGCTTGTAGGGCAAAAACCAAAGCAAGTTTCACAGTTAAGTAAATATGTTGCTGAGTGCACAAACTAGGGTGAAACTAGTAGTGCCCCTTAATGGCAAAACCTAAGCATAACTGATAGGGCAAAACCAAAACGAACCAAAACAAGCATTTGAAGGCTAAACCTGTTATAAACGGGCTTCTTGGTGGGCCTACCCGTTAGTGGGTATCCACCCATTATGTAACCCTACCACTATAAATACAGGGCTATGGTCTCCATAGCCGCCAAGTTTACAACACGTTATCAGCACGCTCAAAGCTAAGCCGAACCCCTGCCGACGGACGGACGCGACGGACGGACGCGACGCGAACGGGCTTCCTTCACCGAACGTCGCTAGATCCGGCGGGTAGGATCTAGAGGTAACTTTCTCCCTAGATCTAAAAATTTTGTATATGCGCATATGTGGTGATTTAATTCTTTTTGGCTCAATCGATCAAAAACACCGTTTTTATCGCTAAAAATCACCCTTTTTCAATTAAAAAACGAATTTTTGGAAGAAAAATTGGGGTTTTTCCACTAAAAATCGGATTTTTACCCGTTGTTTTTCCCCAAAAATCACCCAAACCCGAAATAGGGTTCACCCACGCCCCCCCGTCGCCGGCAGCGGCGGGGGCCTTCCCGCCGTCGCTGCGGCGGCGGGAACCCCCCCCGCCACTGCGGGCGGGGGCTCCCCGCCGCCTGCAGCGGCGGGCAACCCCCACCGCCAACGGCGGGGGCAAACCCCGCCGCCAGCGGCGGGGGCAACCCCCGCCGCGGCAGGCGGGGGCTCCCCGCCGCCTGCAGCGGCGGGGCACCCCCGCCGCCAGCGGCGGGGGCAACCCCTGCCGCCTGTAGCGGCGGGGCACCCCCGCCGCCAGCGGCGGGGGCAACCCCCGCCGCGGCAGGCGGGGGCTCCCCACCGCCCGCAGCGGCGGGGCACCCCCGCCGCCGCAGGCGGGGGCTCCCCGCCGCCTGCAGCGGCGGGCAACCCCCGTCGCCTGCAGCGGCGGGGCCCCCCCCTCCCCGTCGACTGCTGCGGCAAACGGGCCCGCCCGCCAGTAGCGGGTACGGGCCCGGCGTGCGTACCCCAAAACCCTAACTAGGGTTTCTGACCCAGAAAATTTTTCGAATTTTTCAAAAAAAAAAAAAAAAAATTCAGATTTAATTGCGATTCTCTTTCGTTATAATCTGGACCAAATTGCATGTGATTTTTACTCATCGCAAATTATATTTGGATTTATGATTTTCTTTAAAAACGTTTAAAAATTAAGAAGATCCTGCGACCGCTCTGCCGTTAGTCAACTAACCTAACGGTGCATGACGTTGCCTAGTGGTCCAATAATTTTTAAACGATAGATTTCAATTTCCATTATAAACTGCCTGTGATGAATAAATAAATTGCCTGCGATGTATAAACTGCCTGTGTTGATGCCTGCTGCATTATAACTGCCTGCGACGAATGGTTAATATTTGCTGTGGTTTTGGATCGGCTAGTCTATCACCATTTTATTTTTCATGCATTATTTTCTTTTTTTGAGAGAAAAATGTAGTGAGGATAATTCTGTAAAATTACAAGCCCGGCGGACGCCTCAAGAAGATGAAGGACTATTCCAGAAGAATAGGGGCCCCACGGGGGTTCCCGAGTTGTACTCTTTTTCTTTTTGGGACTGTAATGGACTGTAATTATTTATGGTGATTAGCCGATCCACGCAGCAAATATTTATGTCTGATGTGCTTGATTATTTATTTTTCCGCAAAATATCTAATTAATGCTATCTTTTTACATGCTAGAGTGATAAATGGCCAAAATTGCGAGCGTCGATTTCGACGTTTTGGATGCTTCAGGAAAGAATTACTTAAGCTGGCAGCTGGATATAAAATTCCATCTGCGAGCACAGGGATTGAGTCACGCCATCGCCTTAGGCGATAAGGTTTCTGACATAGATAAAGCGAAAGCAATTATCTATATCAGACGCCATATCGATCAGACCCTGAAGGCCGAGTACCTAACGGTGGAGGACTCGTATGAGTTGTGGACCGCCCTCGAGGACAGATATAAACATCAAAGGGATGTTATCCTACCTCGAGCGCGATATGAATGGGAAAACCTCCGTCTCCAAGACTTCAAGTCTATTGCCGAGTACAACTCGGCACTCTTTAGCATCACCTCACGCCTGAAGTTGTGTGGTGAAAAGGTGACGGAGGAACGCATGTTAGAGAAGACGTATACATCCTTCCATGAGAAGGATGTCATACTGATGCAACAGTATCGTGAACGAAAGTTCACAAAATACTCTGAGCTTCTCTCATGCCTTCTGATGGCAGAGCAGAATCGTGACCTCCTTCTGGCCACCCACAACTCACGCCCTACCGGCACTGCTCCTGTGCCTGAAACGCACCACAGCTCCTTCCAGAAGAAAAGGGGCAACTTCAAAGGCAAACCCCAGAAGGGCAAGACCATGAAGAAGCAGGCTCGAAGACCCCCTCCAAGAAACAACCAAGAGGGGAAGAAGAAAAATGTGTGGAAGAGAAAAGACGACGGCCAGACTTCTGCCCCCAGAAAGGACTGGGAAGATAAATACCACAGGTGTGGCATGACTGGACACTGGTCCAGAAATTGTCGTACTCCACGCCACCTTCAGGAGTTGTACAAAGCAAGCCAGAAGCAAGCTGAGACAAACCTGGCGGTTCAAGAAAACCTGGCACCAATCAGGTTCATCGCTGAGGACTTCTCCAACGATGACCTGCTCGACTGAGGACATTTATCTACTTTATATGCATTGTAGTTTTTCTTTTTGAGAAACAATTCATCTGCTTATCTCTGGCATGTTTTAAGTACTTTTTCAGACATCAATTTAATTTTCGTAGTATATACCTTTGTGTTTTTGCCTTATACTGCGACTTTTCTTTAAAATAGATGGACTTTAAATGCCTAGTGGACAGTGCCTCTACGCACACGATCCTCCAAGACATCTGCTTTTTTCAAAGCATTAATAAATACGATGGCACCGTAAATACGATTTCCGGTCCATCAAGTATCATTGAAGGATCAGGGGAAGCACATTTTATGCTCCCCAATGGTACAAAACTACTCATAAAAGATGCCCTTCTCTCACCTAGCTCGCATAGGAACCTGTTGAGCTTTAAAGATATCCGCTTAAACGGATACCACCTAGAAACGGTGAGCAAAGGAAACAGTGAATACCTTGATGTAACGTTCCATAAAAACGGTGCTAAAAACACCGTCGAACGTTTCGAGGGACTCCCGTCGGGTCTCTACCACACAAGGATCAGAGCAATGGAAGCAAACACTTTGGAGCACCAGAAGTGCGAAAATCAACCAGAATTCAAACTCTGGCACGATAGACTAGGACACCCTGGAAGGAATATGATGCGTCGCATCATATCCCAATCCCGTGGAATTAATCCGAAAAGCCTGACGCTACTTCGGAAGGGTGCAAATCCTTGTCCCCCTTGTTACAAAGGGAAATTGATTACGAGACCATCCACCCTGAAGGTGGACTCTGAGTCTCCAAGCTTCCTAGAGAGAATACATGGTGACATTTGCGGGCCTATTCACCCCGCAAGTGGGCCATTTAGGTACTACATGGTACTAATCGACGCATCTTCAAAATGGTCATATGTGTGCCTTTTGTCCACCCGCAACGTAGCCTTTGCAAAGCTACTTGCACAAATTATAAAATTGCGGGCACATTTCCCAGACAACCAGATCAAGAAACTGCGTCTGGACAATGCTGGGGAATTCACCTCACAAGTATTCCTAGACTACTGCCAAGCAACCGGCATAGAAGTTGAACATCTTGTAGCTCATGTTCACACCCAGAACGGGTTGGCCGAATCTCTCATAAAGAGATTACAATGGATCGCTAGACCATTGTTAATGCAATGCCAGTTGCCGGTATGTGCATGGGGACATGCCATACTGCACGCTGCATCGCTGATAAGATTACGACCGTCAGGTAGTCAATCTTATTCTCCGATGCAACTTGCATATGGGAACCCGCCCGATATCTCTCACTTGAGGATATTCGGATGTGCTGTCTATGTCCCCATAGCACCACCGCAGAGGACCAAGATGGGTCCTCAACGGCGTCTTGGTATCTATATTGGTTTCGACTCACCATCGATCATTAGATACCTCGAACCCCTTACAGGGGACGCCTTTAAAGCGCGTCTAGCAGATTGTGAGTTTGATGAAAGCATTTTTCCAAAACTAGGCATTAACACACAGAAGCCAGAAGCTTCAAAGACCATTACATGGGACACAAAGACCTTATCCCATTTTGATCCGCGCACAAATCAATGTGAAGAAGAGATCCTGAAGATCCTTCAAATTCAGAACACAGTTCACATTTTTCCGGATAAATTCACTGACAACCAGAAGATTGTCAGATCACACGTCCCTGCTGCAAATACGCCAGCTAGGATTGACATACCCAAAGAGGGATGTAATCCACCCGCAGCAGAAGCGGCCGTACCTCAACAAAAAAGAGGACGACCCCCATGCTCCAAAGATAAGAATCCTCGAAAGAGGAAAAATCCTGGAGCAACAATAACGATACCACCACAGGATACTGAGCTCAGCCCAGCTACCTCTCCACTCCTACCAACCCCTGAAGAGGAAAATATAGGAGAAATCTCATTAAACTATGTACGTACCGGGGAGGTACTGGACAGAAAAAGCACAATCATCGATGATAACTTCGCGCTCATTATTGCCACTCACGTCACTGAATACGACGATGAGACCGATCCACGCTCTCTAGCAGAATGTAAACGCAGAGAGGATTGGCCAAAGTGGAACGAGGCAATAGGAGTAGAGCTGGACTCACTCTCGAAGCGCAAAGTTTTTGGACCTGTAGTCCTAACACCAAAAGGTGTTAAACCTGTGGGATATAAATGGGTATTCGTGAGAAAAAGAAACGAGAACAATGAGATCGTGCGCTATAAAGCGCGCCTTGTTGCACAAGGTTTTTCCCAACGCCCAGGAATAGACTATGACGATACCTATTCCCCGGTCATGGACGCGATCACTTTCCGTTTCATTATCGGCCTATCCACGAAGGAAGGTCTGGATATGCAGCTCATGGACGTTGTGACTGCATACCTATACGGAAATATAGATAAGGACATCTATATGAAAATCCCAGATGGATACAAACTACCGACAAAAATGACAGAAAGACCTCGGGACGTCTATTCCGTCAAACTCCAGAGATCACTGTATGGTCTCAAACAGTCAGGTAGAATGTGGTACAACAGACTGAGTGAATTCCTAGTGCAACAAGGATTCACAACAAATGAAGTCTGCCCTTGCATCTTCATACGAGCAAAGGGAACAGGATTCGTAATTATAGCCGTCTACGTAGACGACTTGAACATCATCGGATCTCCCGCAGAGATAGATGAGATATCCAAAAGTCTCACACAGACTTTTGAGATGAAAGACCTCGGCAAAACAAAGTTTTGCCTAGGACTACAAATTGAACATTTAAGCGGAGGAATCCTGTTGCACCAATCGACATATACAAAGAAAGTGCTGAAGAACTTTCTTATGGACAAATGTCATCCGCTTAGCACACCAATGGTCGTCAGATCATTGGATGTTGAAACAGACCCCTTCCGACCGCTGGAAGAGGGGGAGGAAACACTGGGCCCTGAAGTACCCTACTTAAGTGCAATTGGAGCACTCCTATACCTGGCAAACTGCACGCGTCCCGATATAGCGTTCGCAGTAAATCTACTAGCCAGATACAGTTCAGCGCCCTCAAAGCGCCACTGGAACGGAGTGAAACAACTTCTGCGCTACCTCCAAGGGTCTGTAGATATGGGACTATACTTCAAGAAAGGTGTATCCACCGACCTGGTCGGTTACGCAGATGCGGGATACAGGTCCGACCCACATACCGCAAAGTCCCAGACCGGTTTCGTATTCACATACGGTGGGACGGCCATCTCATGGAGATCCGTGAAGCAGACATCCACAGCGACCTCATCCAACCACTCCGAGCTCATCGCAATCCACGAAGCTAGCAGAGAATGCTTCTGGCTTCGATCAGTCATCAACCACATCCTCAAGACCACCGGCCTGAAGACGGAAGATCTTGGGCCTACCACCATGTACGAAGACAATGCTGCCTGCATCGCTCAACTACGAGGTGGCTACATCAAAGGTGACAGGACGAAGCACATTTCCCCCAAGCTCTTCTGGACGCATGAACAGCAAGTGGACAACCAGATCGACATCCAGCAGATCCAGTCCTGCAACAACCTGGCTGACCTATTCACTAAAGCATTGCCTCGCAGTACCTTTAGAAAACTTGTATTAGGAATTGGGATGAGACAGCTGAGAGATGTACAAGCCTGAAGCTTGTACTTATCAGGGGGAGTTAATGTAGTGCTGTACTCTTTTTCCTTGGCTGTTGGTTTTTCCCACTGGGTTTTCCACAGTCAAAGGTTTTAACGAGGCAGCCACATTAACTCAGGATCCCGAAGTATCCACCACTGATGTTATCCATCGATCAGGGGAAGTTACAGAGACTTGTACTCTTTTCCCTTAGCCACTGGTTTTTCCCACTGGGTTTTCCTTGGCGAAGGTTTTAATGAGGCAAGCACTCTTAAACTTAGAGATCCAGAAGTATCTACAACCCCATGATCAAATAAGCTTCATGAACCCTGAAGCGTTCACCATGGCTTACAACAATGGATGGATAAGGGGAAGTGTTATAAACGGGCTTCTTGGTGGGCCTACCCGTTAGTGGGTATCCACCCATTATGTAACCCTACCACTATAAATACAGGGCTATGGTCTCCATAGCCGCCAAGTTTACAACAAAACCAATATTTTCTCTTGAGGGTAAAATCAAAACTTGCCATGTGGGCTAAGCAAAACAAATGATTTTTAAATGAAATCAAAGCATGCTATAGGCTAAGCTAGAATGTAAAAGAAATAGACACTTAAGGGCTGAAACAGAACGTGTACCTAGGGATTAAACCAAAACAAGCTCCGAGGAAAGAAACCAACACATGCCTTAAGTGTGAAACCAACATAGGCAAAACGAACACATGACACCCTAGGGCAACACATGCCGTTATGCGTTGGGAACTTCAATAGTTAATGATGAATAGACATATGTAGTCATAGCTAGGATCCAATAGGGTATGGAGGAGTCGGTGCTAAGTAGCCCTCAAGTAAATATACTAAGGGCCTATTAAAAAAGAAGCTAAGGCAGCAGTTCCTAGCATTGAGCAATGTAAATTGTAAAAGGAATGAACTCTCTATAAGTGTGATGGCAGAATAATAGAATATAAACTTATAAAGCAAATGGTACAATTTATGATATTCGTCATTAGTGACTTGGAGTGGATGAGTTGATGGTCTTGGAAACCATCTTTCGATATGAAGTGCCATATAGAATAAGCTGTTTAAGCCTTTTAGCAGCTTCTTATCATTATAAAGTGTTGAGATCCTGTGGACGGCAAGTAGACACTAGACAGGTGATGATTAATGTCTAAAAATTTCTCTAGAAATTCTACGTAAGTTTACAAATGGACTTACCCAAATTAAACTTAATCAACAATAATATCTAGCATGAACGGAATAACCAAGCAAGAGATAATAATCACAACACGAAAAATAAGAACAAAGCAAACACAATAGATACCTTGGTTCACCCAAAACCCTGGTCTACATCCGGCCACCCGAGTCCCACTCGGCTAAATCCACTATTTCTCAAATGGTTACAACACCACTTTCCAAGAGGAATTACAAACTATCTCTTTCCAAGAGATTACAACTTACGAACTTACCACCTCAACCCCTGATGGGTTTTACTTTTAATGAAAAGATACACTTTTACATATAGCCTTGATTTGAAGCCTTGTGTAGATGTGTAATGGCTATAATGGTTGATCTCCCAATGGATGAGAAATATGACTTTGGGAGATCAAGAGATTAGGACTAGAAAAGATTGAAACTTTTGAAGAATTTTGGCCAAGAGAGGAATGGAAAACTTTTTAGCTCAAAAAAAATTTTTCTTTGAAAAATATTGATTAAAACTTCATACTAAAACCAAAAACCAATCCCATATATCTAATGGTGAATTCTGCATAAAACATATTTCTAAAACTGTCCCTCCAACGACTAGATTTGACACACTTCAATAAATCACAGAGCTGGTCAAATTTTACCGTTAGACCATATTAGTCGACTCTTGACCAGTAGTCGACTCCCTGCATAACCTTAGTTGACTATTTTATTAGGACAACAAGTACTTAGAACTTTATTGTTCAAAGTGGTCGACTCAAACCATAATAGTAGTCGACTACTTCTCAGATACATAGGGATATATCTTAGAAGAGTACTTCACTATATTTAAATAAGTTTAATGTTATAAACGGGCTTTGGAGGCCCAACCCATTAGTGGGTATCCACCCATTATGTAACCCTATTACTATAAATACAGGGCTAGGGGTTCCGTAGCCGCCATGGTTTACAACACGTTATCAGCACGCTCGAAGCTAAGCCGAACCCCTGCCGACGGACGAACGCGACGCGAACGGGCTTCCTTCACCGAACGTCGCTAGATCCAGCGGGTAGGATCTAGAGGTAATCCGAAACCCTAGATCTAAAATTTCATATGCGCATATGTCTAGATCCAAAATTCTTGGATCGATTGTTTAATGAAAATCAAGGTTTTTATTGATGAAAAATCAACTTTTTACAATAAAAACGTTTTTTTTGGAGATTAAAAATAGATTTTTCCACTAAAAATTAGATTTTTATCCCCAAAAACCATGAAACCCTAGGGGATTTTCTCGCCGGAACGCGAATCCCCCCTAGATCTCGCGCCAAAACCCTCGCCCGCCGCCCGAAGCGGTGGAAAAACCCTCGCCCGCCGCCCGAAGCGGCGGCAAAACCCTCGCCCGCCGCCCGAAGCGGTGGAAAAACCCTCGCCCGCTGCCCGAAGCGGCGACAAAACCCTCGCCCGCCGCCCGAAGCGGCGGCAAAACCCCCCCGCCGCTGGACGGCGGGCGGCCCCGCCGCTGCCTGCGACGGGCCAACCCGCCGCTGCGACGGCGGGCGGCCCCGCCGCCAGCCGCGGCGGGCCAACCCGCCGCTGCGACGGCGGGCGGCCCCGCCGCCAGCAGCGACGGGCCAACTTTTGTTTCCATGCAGGTTAATTGAGAACAACTTTTTAGTTTACTGGATTTATATTATATGTATGATGTGCTCATGATACGACAACTTTTTATGACAACAAACCAATAATGATTTCAAAAAGTTTAACATCATATCCTAGTTGACAAAATGAACCTGGAGTTCAAAACCAAAATGAACCTGAAGTTTAAAATCAAATCAAAAGTCAACACCCTTTCACACTAATAAAATTTAACAAGTACGTGGGATTATACGAAAAACATTTATGCGTTTTCTTTTAGAAATACGCATTTCGCGGTAAATAGATCTCTCAGATCTATGGTTTGTATAAACCAATAGTGACACCAGCAGTTGTCATAACACCACCGAACTCTTTTGAGTAATCTCACTTTACAAGGTATGATTCTTGAATCTAACCTTATGTTTTAAGCGTACGCCCGAAGTCGTGGCTTAATAGATAAGTGAGAAATTATAAAATTCGTACCCACGTAATTGTTTCCCCTAGAGTATGATTCTATATTTACACAATACTTGAATGACTCAATAAAAATGGCCTGAAGACCATACTTGAGTTTTCAAATAGATTTTTAAAAATTCTATCATAAACTAGAAAAGTGGAAATATAGAAACTAACTCATTTCCCTTGTATAAGTCTACTTTGTAAGACCAATAAACATTCTTCCTTATAAACGACAATAAGGACGACTGAAAACAGGGGAAGTCTTGAATAAAAATGAGAAAGGGAAGATATGATGTACCTCGATATGGAGTATGCAATGGCAACCCAATATCAGACCAGAAGTTCTGACAAGACCCATAATGTTTTTTACAAAATTAATGGGCATTAACGTATGCCATATAAAAATATATACATATCTAGTCTAAACGACGAAAGTCAAATTGACTGTATGAATAATTCGCTACTCCCCGAGGATAAATAAATTTTGAAAATAAATTTGATCTGTTGTCATAATATGAGTCTAAAATGAGCACAATTGTGGACGTATATTTTATACAACCCACATCATACTATGAAACTTGTTGCTCTAACATAATTATTAGTAGTATTCTCTTGCAGTATATATGTGCTTTTTACACATTTTATTTTACTGTAAATGATTTGTCATCCTGAATACTCCTAAAACGAGGATGCCATGTACTCTCTGAAACTTACAAAGTTTCAAAGGATATTCGTCAAAATGAAATCCCTAATGACTCAAGAAACCAATAAAGCCTGAAGCTTTATCCAACTATGATCCGCATAATAGTCATTGTGAAGATGTAATCCTTCACAGTTTGAACAGAGTTCACCTATTACCGGACAAAATTAACTTGAGCATTTTAATGGACGTTCAAAAGTCCCATATAAATTCGAACAGAGGAATTAATTTGGAACACCAGAAGTGTCCAGAATCGACCAACTTTGGATCGATGTCACCCTGGATTGATGATGCAAGACATCATTAACCAGACGAACCCGAAGATTCTTCAAAAAAAGGGTGAAACTCTCATTATCCCATTCAAAAGGGAAAACTGACTACGAGATCATCTCCATTCACGTGGACATTGACTCTCCTCACTTCCTCAAACGAATTTAAGATAATATACTATCATTAGAAGAATGAGACCTTTAGGCCTCTTGAGAGTATTTGAGGGATAAAAGTGGACTCACACACTCCCTTCATATGGCTGATGATGTACCTTAGAGTACTCATCTATATATCCTCTTAAAATGGTCATAATCAAAACCTTGTTATCCAACCGCAGGCCAGATTATTATTAATCACAACGGACATATTACATTACTAGGATATTGGTTGGGCTTTTACTTACCCTCATACCACCCTCAAAAATGCCGCAGTGGAACTTATTCATCGGGACTAACCCTCCTAGATGAATATGTTCCGAGATCCCCAAACGGGGGAGGCATTAGAGCACATCTTATAGATGGAGCCTTGACGGGTTCATATCCCTAGTTTTATGCTCAACTTCATTGAAGTCAAGCTTATTGCGGATCTTTGGGATAACACTGGGAAATCAATTTAACAACTGGAAGAAAATTGAACACCCTGAAGCTTTGTGTTCACACCCAGTAATGGGTTATATGTAAATCATTAAAATGATTTAAACGGATTATTTGTCCACTAGAAATCCAGTTGTAGGTGACCATATGGGAACATGCAAACCATCAGAACGCCTCCTTAGAAACTATTTATATGAGCCTGATCACCTCATATAAACAGTTTCCGAGAACCCCTAACGGGGGAAGCGTTTAGTGCACATCTTATCGATGGAGCCATGATGAGTATACATCGCCATATCACCACTATGGACCATTTAAAACATTAATACCTATGATCTGATTATCATGAATAGTGATGAGATCCTGAAGGTCCACACTTATGAAACTGTTAAACAGTTATCAGACATAGCTACTGACAATATAAATATTGTCAAATTCACACATCCCTGCTACTAAAAATCCAGCTAGGATTGACATACCAACTATAATGGATGCAATCTACCAGTAGCAGAAGTGGATATCCTCAATGGATGAGAGGACATACCACGAGACCCTAAAACAATACCACCACAGGAAAGTGAGCTCATCTCCATATCCTCTCCCTTTCCAGAACCTCCGGAAGAGATAAATCTGGAATAAATTGAATAATGTACGTACACGGAGAGGTATTTGGATAAAAGACACTTGTCGACAATTACTCACATTTCATTTTGCCATTGATATCGTTCACAATCTCCGTTTCCTGAAGCAAACGCAGAAATTTGGCCAAATTATGTGGAACGATGCAATAATAAGTTGAGCTGGACTCACTTATGAAATGTGAAGTGTTTGGACCTGAAGTCCTGATATCAAAAGATATCAAACCTGTGGGCTACCGAGTATTGTATAAATAAATAAAATCGTATGCTATAAGCAAAACGCTATAGCCTTAGAGGTTTATTTCGCAGAAACCAGGAAGTAACCATGTAAGATGAGTTTAACTCACTTACAAAATTAATCAAACTGATGCATCAGGCTCCCTGGTCATGATTGCGAAACCCATGCGATTAACAAAGATAATTTTAGGCTATGTTGCTATGGATGATGTGACAACATACCCTTATGAATAATCATCCTGAAGATGAAACCTTCATCCTGAAGATGAATTATCATCCTGAAGATGAAACCTTCATCCCGAAGATGAATAATCATCCTGAAGATGAATAATCATCCTGAAGATGAAACCATCATCCCGAAGATGAATAATCATCCCGAAGATGAAACCATCATCCCGAAGATGAAACCATCATCCCGAAGATGAATAATCATCCCGAAGATGAATAATCATCCCGAAGATGAATAATCATCCAGCAGATGAATTACCATCCAGAAGATGAAATTATCATCCAGTCGATGAAGAAACATGGAAAATTGCAATCCACCAATACACCTACTGGTTGTATGGATGCACATTAAGACCCCTTCCGTTCGCTGGAAGAGGGGAAGGATATCCTAGGTCCTGAAGTGCCTTACTCAAATGTCTTTTTGTACACTCCTTTATCTGGTAGTAAACACTTTAACCAGATACAGTGCAGCGCCTGCAGCGCACCACTGGACCAGAGATATGTAGCTTCTGCGCTATCTCCAAGGGTCAAGGATCATACAACATGTTAAATGTATTTGCAGATACAGGTTACAGATCATCGCGATGACTGCAACCAAGAAGCGACCAACTCCTGGAGACCAGCAAAGCATACTTCCAAGGCAACATCAATCCCACCATCCCGAGAGGCCCATCAATCCAAGAAGCAAATCATAAGTACGCACAGCCAGGTCCTGCAGTACCTCGCAGACACAGTGAAGACTGGTCAGAGACTTGATGCTACCTACCGAGTCTGCAGACCACTCCTCCTCAGAAGAGATCCCGCAGATTCAGTAATTGCCATAGATGAGCGATACTTGTATAGATGAGCGATGTCTTGTATAGGTGAGCGATGCCTTGTACTTTGTACTTATTATCCGAACACTGTAAGAGATTGATGTATAGTTGCCTAGGAGATCTGCAAGCCTGCAGCTTGTACAGATCAGGGGGAGTCAAATGTAGTGTTGTACTCTTTTCCCTTGGCTATTGGTTTTTCCCACTGGGTTTTCCATAGCTAAAGGTTTTAACGAGGCAAACTCATTGACTCTGGATCCAGAAGTATCCACCCCCTAAATACTTCCACTAATCAGGGAAAGTTACGGAAACTGTACTCTTTTTCCTTGGCTATTGGTTTTTCCCACTGGGTTTTCCATAGCTAAAGGTTTTAACGAGGCAGTTATCCCTAACTTAGGATCCAGAAGTATCCACCTCTAGTGATATCCATCGATCAGGGGAAGTTACAGAGACTTGTACTCTTTTCCCCTAGCCATTGGTTTTTCCCACTGGGTTTTCCTTGGCAAAGGTTTTAACGAGGCAAGTACTCTTAAACTTGGGATCCAGAAGTATCCATAGACCCATGATCAGATAAGCTCTATGAACCCTGAAGCGTTCATCACGGCTTACAACAATGGATGGATAAGGGGAAGTGTTATAAACGGGCTTTGGAGGCCCAACCCGTTAGTGGGTATCCACCCATTATGTAACCCTATTACTATAAATACAGGGCTACGGGGTTCCGTAGCCGCCATGGTTTACAACATTTAATACATTTTTCAAACATTTTAAAACTATTTTATGTGCAAATCTAAGTTTGTGTGATCTTCTAGCATGGCTTTAACAAGATAATACAAAGAAAAGAAAAATATAGCAAATACATATTACAATGAAGACCATTTGATACATTCTTGACTCCTCAAGTTCTTTGTCTTGCTCTAATTTATCCCTGGCCTTGTTGAGCTCATCACAAATACAATGAGTGCTTCTTTTTTTTATTTGCATTAAGCATTTATATCTGCACTCAAAGATATTAGATGATTCATTTGCTCACCATCAAAACTGTAATGGCCCCAAATTTTCAGGGATTTTTCCTACAAATTATAAGTATGTTTTCTTTCTTTCTTCTATTCTTCCTTTCATTTTCTTTCATTTTCTTTCCTTTTTGTTTTCCTAGGGCCCACTCTATAGGCCCAACACCAAAGCCTATGTCCCCTATTCTTTTCGTTTCGTTTCTTTTTGTTTTCCTTTTCCCTGTCCTAAACAACCACATGGCCCACTTGAGCTCACCCCAACTTTGCCCTCGCATGAGACCCCTGATGTAACGACCCGATTCCCGGGCCCGTTACTTTTTGGTAATTGCGCAGGTCCTGCAGTTAACCAGTGAAAACAAAATAGCCACGATGCAGAGATGTACAAAAATACCCAAATAGTGTCCAATTATTACATCCGTAATGTACAAAAATGGTCCAATAATCGTGCATGAAGGAAGGTAAATACGACTGGAAACAACTCTGAAAGCTGCAGTCTCATGGTCAATTTCCGGCGCTATTAACTCTAGAGCATCTGCCTCCATATGTATGTCGTCTGCGGTGCCACAGAGATGAAACTGTAGGTAAGTCACAACAATTCTAGCAATAGAAACAAAGTAGTGCAAAAGTATAGAACAGATTATAGTAAACAAAAGATGGTCAGATAGGTATAAAAGTAAAGTATGAGCTAACAGGTATGTAAGAGTGAATACTGGTAACTATTCAGAAGTGATGCATAAAGTAAGTGCAAAAGTAGCGACTGTGGCGTGGCATGTGGTAGTAACAATATTTTGACTAATGGCAATAGTAAGACAACCAGGTTAACAATGTTTTGACCAATGGGTTGACAATGGATTGATCTAGTACTTCTTAAGGAAAGATGAGCGTCGTTTGGCTATCTAATAGTGTAGGCTGGCCTAATAATAAGAAGTCTAACTTAACTCCCAAATCAGCCAGTCAGTCAGGGCTTGAAGGCACAGGTCACTTCAAAGACCGCAGGAACAAGTCCATTGGTTGACCAACCCCCTTCCCATTCCTTCCTAGACACTGATTCAGTCGTAATTCAAGACCGCTCATTATTAAACCGTTCTATCACGTTCAAGTAGTCTCGACTTAGTCTGTAGAATAGTAGTAGTCGTGACTGAAGCAATGGTATCAATCAATTATCAATTAGTGCAACATCAATCAAACTAGCGCATCAGTCTTAATGCTGCAAGGGCCCAATAGCGTGCTCCGTAAATGTGCTCCGTAAATGCCCGAAGGCCCAATAGTGTGTTCCGACAATACCGACAACCATGAGCACAATACAGCAATCAAACTAGTGCATCAGCCTTGGCTCGAGTGTACGATATGCAACCAGAAGTGCACCCATCCCACGGAACAACTCGTGAGATATCTACCTACCATTCCTGCAGGGTGATGGTACAACTTAACTAATAAGGGTGGACCCGGTCACTCCCGCACACTTCATAGCTCAAGACTACCCCGTATCCCGTGTATTATCATAGTCCAATGTCCATATCAGTATTTGTATCAATATGGCCTCATGGGCCCCGTATCAATCAGCTAGTGCAACAGTCTTAGCTCGAGTGTACGATATGCAACTAGAAGTGCACCCATCCCACGTAGCAACTCGTGGAATATCTACCTACCATCCCCTACAGGGTGATGGTACAGCTTAACTAATAAGGGTGGACCCAGTCACTCCCACACACTACGTAGCTCAAGACTACCCCATAACCCATGTTGTATCACATTTCACATTTATATCAGTATCCATGTCTGTATCCATATCCGTATCCGTATGGCCTCATAGGCCCATCATTTCGTGCATCCAATAATGTGTACAACAATACATCCATCAATGAGTACAACCAATCACACATATGGTATTTACTTGCTGAAAAAGTCAAGGCAGAATCCTCAACAGAGAATATCAGTCCTGAGCAATGCTTTGAAGTCCAACAACTATGATATCCAATAAAAGTGCACTATCTCAATTTAGTCCTAAGCAATGCTTTGAAGTCCAACAACTATGATTTTTAATTCCATAAGAGTGCACTATCTCAATTTAGTCCGAGCAATACTTTGAAGTCCAACAACTATGTTATCTAATTCCATAAAAGTGCACTATATCAATTCAGTCCTGAGCAATGCTTTGAAGTCCAACAACTATGATTTTTAATTTCATAAAAGTGCACTATATCAGTTCAGTCCGTTGATCATTCCACTATTGATTAGTTCTCTTAATTAGGTCTCTAATCATTGGTTCAAGTCAAAATCTTTTCTGAGACTAGATGTCATGTCCTAAATTCGTACAAGTACACTATCCAGATTTCCAAAGTTAGAATTAGAGTGACTTACTCTCGAGATCGTCATGGCAAGACTAGGTCGGAGCTAGAGCTTATAAAGATGCTCGTGCATGAGAAACGGTACCTGCAAACATCAGAAATAATTGGTTAACAATCACACTATTTTCTATCTATTTAAATTAGTCGTTTTGATTTTATAAACCGATTGAAACGTTGTCAAAAAGTGTTCTAAATTTTTCTATAGCCTAGATATAAGGAAAATAATTTTATCGTAGGAGGAAATATTTTTCTGAAGTTAATACTAATTTTTATAATTTTTAAAAGCTTAAAATTATTTTAAATACTAATTTTTAATTAATTACGTAATTATTCAGTAAATTATTCTGGATGCAATCTGCATCGGAAAGTTGCAAATGAACTGTCAAAATGACCGTCTCGAAGAGTACTTTAACATATATTTTTCTCACATATTAGTGTACGTGAAAATATTAAGTTACGGATTTTTGAACGAAAATAACATATTTAATTTTTAGGGTTAAAAATTAATTCTGGAAAATCTAAGCGTCCGATTGAGACAAAACTAGTGCCATTGGGTCCAGAATGTCATTTCTGATTTTTCAGAGGTGGTCTCATATTTTTCTGGTCCCTATATTATTTATTATAAATTAAAACCCATTAACCCTATTTAATAATTATTTAAAATACGAAAATATGAAAATTACTTCGTAATTACAACTTTGCCATCGCGAGAATTACCGTCGCCTCATCGTTCTCGAGCGTGCATGGCTAAGGGGGACGACGGCGACGGCGTCGACTTGGGGAGGCGACGGCGAA
This sequence comes from Scilla litardierei, assembly GCA_030789695.1. Lineage (NCBI taxonomy): Eukaryota > Viridiplantae > Streptophyta > Magnoliopsida > Asparagales > Asparagaceae > Scilla > Scilla litardierei. The sequence continues at coordinate 342,126,736 of CM061142.1, read as the reverse complement.
GCGAGGCGGGGCGGCATCGGCAGCTGGCGGCGGCGGTGTCAGCGGAGGAGGAAGGCGGAGCTCGAGTCGTCGGGGGGCGGCGTAAGCGAGCGGATCTGTGCTCTCGTCGTCGTGGGGAGGTGCTCCGAGGGTCGTGGAGCGGCGGAGGAGCCTCGGGGCCTGTAGTAACGGTCGGAGGCGTCGACCGTCGAGAGGGAGGTGGCGGGCTCATCTTCCAAGCGACGGAGAGCGTGGACGTGGGCTCGGCGTCGACTGCAGGGGAGGGCGGCACTTCGAGGGCGGCGGTGGTGGAGGCGGCGTTAGTCGGCGGCGAGGCGGGGTGCTGCTGGGAGCTCACGGCCTGCTCTGTTTCGAAGCGAGAATAGAGGAGGGGGCGGCGCTTGGCGAGGGGCTCAGGCGCTGCTGCTTGGGGGGTCGGGGCTCTCGGAGGATGGCAACGGCGGTAAGCAGTAGCAGCAGCTCCTCGGGGGTGTAGCGGGTGGTTTCGAGCGGGAGGAGCGGCTGAGAAGCTGTGGGGGGTCTTCGGGAAGTGGCTGGGTTTGAAGCGGGGCGGAGCGGGCGTACGGGATCTTGTGGCGGTGGACGGTGTGGCGGCAGCGGTCGAGGTCGCCGTGACGAGGGTGGAGAGCGATGGTCGCCGACGGCGGTAAGCGGGCGAGCGGCTGCTGCGTTGGAGTGGGGGCCGTGGGGAATGGGTCAGGGCTCACTGGCTGGCTGAGAGAGAAAACTCGAGAGAGAGAGAGAGAGAGAGAGAGAGAGAGAGAGAGAGAGAGAGAGAGAGAGAGAGAGAGAGAGAGAGAGAGAGTGTGTGTGTGTGTGTGTGTTTGAGTGACGTGCGATGGGTTCGACGTGAGAATGGGTTCGGCATTTGGCTTGGGTGGGTGAGGGAGAAGATTAACGGAGGGGGTGTTTAAATAGGAACTGATAATTAGTATTATAATAGTGTAATTAATATTTAGTCAATAGCTATTTAATGAAAAGTTAGCTTTAGGACTAAATATTAAATGAGGTTAGACTTTGGGTTTAGGGGGATGAACCGGGTTAGAGAGGAGAAAAACGTGATCACACGTTTTTCCTTAGTTAAAAGTTAATTAACCTAGATTGAAATTAAAAGTAATTAGTAAACTCACAAATATACGAGATTACGATTTTGCCCCTACTAGAGAACGTGTCCGAAAAATTACCAAAACATACCCACGGGATCGTATCATCGCGAGGATCGTGAATACGAAGTCCGTTACAGTGTTTGAGCTACGGAAATACTAGTTTTTGGCCAAAACAGTTAGGAAGCGGGTTTGCAGGTTCTCTATTGATTTGACTTCAGAAAATTATGAAATTAATGTGGAAAGCCCTAAATGATCATTGAATGTTACTGTAAAAGTTTGAAATCGTTTTGATGATGTTTGTATAGAAAATAAATTCATTAAGTCAAAACGGTAAAAACTGAAAATGAATTTTATCAGAAATGTTTTGAGTATTTGATGAAATCCGATTTTACTAAAATACTCCATAACTAGTCTGGTACTTCAAAATATTTTTATAAGAAATTTTTGAAATCAGTAAAACTTCTGACAAACCATTATAAAATAGTTTAAAAATTGAAAAATTGGTCAAATAGGTAAATAGTTTGTCTTGATGAAAACATGCCGTTACATCCTACACTCCTTAAAATAATTCCGTCCTCGGAATTTAAAAATCTTTTTGAAATAAATAATTGATGTTATAAAGAAGCTCAAGCAAATAAATGATAGAAAAGATAGTAATCTAGTAAAATAGGTTGTAAATAACATGAAATATAATGTGATATCATAGCATCAAGAAAACAAGAGATGTTATGTATGAATACATATTATTGACATCACCATAGCTTCCGTAACTATTCCTGTGACCAGTATCATTACAATAGTTACACTGCCATCTCAGGTAGACCAAGATTAACATGAGATAATAATATCACATGAAAATGAGGGCTATTATAATGACAACATCTGTTCGAACTTGGAACCTGAGGTGATAAGCCAGTAGCAAGCTATTTAAACCACAAACCGGAAGACTATAAAGTTTATTCGTGCTACTGGTGACTAACGAGTCTGGCCACAGACGTTGTTCATAATATAGCATGTATCGACTAATCCACGGGTACCAACACCATCAATTTCCATAATGCCCAACCACATGCTAACGTCCAAATTACCGCCCAAATGTAAGTACAAGGCCAACACTCTAAGTCAGTACTCACTGCTAGCATTCCTTCCGTCAATCTCCATACTATCCCACAATAAGGCAGGATCCAAGCCCTCATCCAGAGCCAAGCACGAGGCCTACATCCAACTTCAACACCTAAGGCCAATATCATGCCAATAATCATCGCCATCACTCCTTCCGTAGACCAATACTTGACATTTGCAACTCCCAACATTACCCAACAAATGAACAACCAAAAACACGCTTTCCCGCACACCACAAGGAGTAGACGCAAGAGGAAGCCTAAACGGGACATCAATCTGGGTGAGACCTAGGGTAGAGAGCTCAAGAGAAGCCCAAGGATCATGGCTTCCCAAGATCTCAGCCACACAGCAGTAGCGAAGGTGGTGGCGAGGGTTGTCGCCAAGGCGAATAATCTCCAAGGTCGTTGGCGGGCTATTGGCGGCTGTGGGTCCACTGCGGCGAGGGCTGCAGTTGGTTGGCGATCTATGGCAGGGGCTTCGGTTGGCTGCCGATCCATGGCGGGGGCTTCTGATGTGGGGTGGAATGGAAGCTGGCGGAGCTTCGGGTGAGGTCGGAGGAGCTTGAGGCGAGATGGGTCGAGTTCACTTGGGGAAGAGGCCAGGAAGAGGAGTGGAAGTCGATATGGCGTAGGGGAAACTATGGGGTGGCTTGGTGAGGAAGAAGAGGGGGTCTTTTAAAGGAAAAGAGGGCACCGAAAGTCGTCGGTAGGGTGGGGTAGGGTTAGGCATGAACGGGGCTCGAGGTGAGGATGAGGACAAAAAGCAATAACGAGGGGGTAGGTGGTAGGTGGTAGGTGGAAAAAGATACATCTCATGGGTAATCGGGCACAAGACGTAGGTAGGAGTTAGAATGGAAATACGATCTCAAGAAGACGTAACAACTTGCACGTCGAGTTTGGCTCGTCTCAAATCCTTTAGCATCATCCCCCAATACTTCTGAGTGTCCTTCAATTTACGTCCGTTGTCGAGCTACCCTCCTTAAAATAGACGTAGCGAATTTTCAAGGTCAATCGAAAGGTCATCAAGAATGATGGGAATCAAGGAAGTCCTAATGAAGATGTCAATAAGGACGCTTCACCCGTACATCCAATACGGGTGAATACTCGAGACATCCTGTACTCGAGAGTTCTATTTGAGTATTTTATACCGTACACCCTGATCTTGCTATATTGTTCACGAGGTAGGTAGCGCGGACCTGCGTGGGCCACCAAGCTGTAACGACCCGATTCCCGGGCCCGTTACTTTTTGGTAATTGCGCAGGTCCTGCAGTTAACCAGTGAAAACAAAATAGCCACGATGCAGAGATGTACAAAAATACCCAAATAGTGTCCAATTATTACATCCGTAATGTACAAAAATGGTCCAATAATCGTGCATGAAGGAAGGTAAATACGACTGGAAACAACTCTGAAAGCTGCAGTCTCATGGTTAATTTCCGGCGCTATTAACTCTAGAGCATCTGCCTCCATATGTATGTCGTCTGCGGTGCAACAGAGATGAAACCGTAGGTAAGTCACAACAATTCTAGCAAAAGAAACAAAGTAGTGCAAAAGTATAGAACAGATTATAGTAAACAAAAGATGGTCAGATAGGTATAAAAGTAAAGTATGAGCTAACAGGTATGTAAGAGTGAATACTGGTAACTATTCAGAAGTGATGCATAAAGTAAGTGCAAAAGTAGCGACTGTGGCGTGGCATGTGGTAGTAACAATATTTTGACTAATGGCAATAGTAAGACAACCAGGTTAACAATGTTTTGACCAATGGGTTGACAATGGATTGATCTAGTACTTCTTAAGGAAAGATGAGCGTCGTTTGGCTATCTAATAGTGTAGGCTGGCCTAATAATAAGAAGTCTAACTTAACTCCCAAATCAGCCAGTCAGTCAGGGCTTGAAGGCACAGGTCACTTCAAAGACCGCAGGAACAAGTCCATTGGTTGACCAACCCCCTTCCCATTCCTTCCTAGACACTGATTCAGTCGTAATTCAAGACCGCTCATTATTAAACCGTTCTATCACGTTCGAGTATTCTCGACTTAGTCTGTAGAATAGTAGTAGTCGTGACTGAAGCAATGGTATCAATCAATTATCAATTAGTGCAACATCAATCAAACTAGCGCATCAGTCTTAATGCCGCAAGGGCCCAATAGCGTGCTCCGTAAATGTGCTCCGTAAATGCCCGAAGGCCCAATAGTGTGTTCCGACAATACCGACAACCATGAGCACAATACAGCAATCAAACTAGTGCATCAGCCTTGGCTCGAGTGTACGATATGCAACCAGAAGTGCACCCATCCCACAGAGCAACTCGTGAGATATCTACCTACCATTCCTGCAGGGTGATGGTACAGCTTAACTAATAAGGGTGGACCCGGTCACTCCCGCACACTTCATAGCTCAAGACTACCCCGTATCCCGTGTATTATCATAGTCCAATGTCCATATCAGTATTTGTATCAATATGGCCTCATGGGCCCCGTATCAATCAGCTAGTGCAACAGTCTTAGCTCGAGTGTACGATATGCAACTAGAAGTGCACCCATCCCACGTAACAACTCATGGAATATCTACCTACCATCCCCTACAGGGTGATGGTACAGCTTAACTAATAAGGGTGGACCCAGTCACTCCCACACACTACGTAGCTCAAGACTACCCCATAACCCATGTTGTATCACATTTCACATTTATATCAGTATCCATGTCTGTATCCATATCCGTATCCGTATGGCCTCATAGGCCCATCATTTCGTGCATCCAATAATGTGTACAACAATACATCCATCAATGAGTACAACCAATCACACATATGGTATTTACTTGCTGAAAAAGTCAAGGCAGAATCCTCAACAGAGAATATCAGTCCTGAGCAATGCTTTGAAGTCCAACAACTATGATATCTAATAAAAGTGCACTATCTGAATTTAGTCCTGAGCAATGCTTTGAAGTCCAACAACTATGATTTTTAATTCCATAAGAGTGCACTATCTCAATTTAGTCCGAGCAATCCTTGAAGTCCAACAACTATGTTATCTAATTCCATAAAAGTGCACTATATCAATTCAGTCCTGAGCAATGCTTTGAAGTCCAACAACTATTATTTTTAATTTCATAAAAGTGCACTATATCAGTTCAGTCCGTTGATCATTCCACTATTGATTAGTTCTCTAGTTAATTAGGTCTCTAATCATTGGTTCAAGTCAAAATCTTTTCTGAGACTAGATGTCATGTCCTAAGTTCGTACAAGTACACTATCCAGATTTCCAAAGTTAGAATTAGAGTGACTTACTCTCGAGATCGTCGTGGCCAGACTAGGTCGGAGCTAGAGCTTATAAAGATGCTCGTGCATGAGAAACGGTACCTGCAAACATCAGAAATAATTGGTTAATAATCACACTATTTTCTATCTATTTAAATTAGTCGTTTTGATTTTATAAACCGATTGAAATGTTGTCAAAAAGTGTTCTAAATTTTTCTATAGCCTAGATATAAGGAAAATAATTTTATCGTAGGAGGAAATATTTTTCTGAAGTTAATACTAATTTTTATAATTTTTAAAAGCTTAAAATTATTTTAAATACTAATTTTTAATTAATTACGTAATTATTCAGTAAATTATTCTGGATGCAATCTGCATCGGAAAGTTGCAAATGAACTGTCAAAATGACCGTCTCGAAGAGTACTTTAACATATATTTTTCTCACATATTAGTGTACGTGAAAATATTAAGTTACAGATTTTTGAACGAAAATAACATATTTAATTTTTAGGGTTAAAAATTAATTCTGGAAAATCTAAGCGTCCGATTGAGACAAAACTAGTGCCATTGGGTCCAGAATGTCATTTCTGATTTTTCAGAGGTGGTCTCATATTTTTCTGGTCCCTATATTATTTATTATAAATTAAAACCCATTAACCCTATTTAATAATTATTTAAAATACGAAAATAAGAAAATTACTTCGTAATTACAACTTTGCCATCGCGAGAATTACCGTCGCCTCATCGTTCTCGAGCGTGCATGGCTAAGGGGGACGACGGCGACGGCGTCGACTTGGGGAGGCGACGGCGAAGCGAGGCGGGGCGGCATCGGCAGCTGGCGGCGGCGGTGTCAGCGGAGGAGGAAGGCAGAGCTCGAGTCGTCGGGGGGCGGCGTAAGCGAGCGGATCTGTGCTCTCGTCGTCGTGGGGAGGTGCTCCGAGGGTCGTGGAGCGGCGGAGGAGCCTCGGGGCCTGTAGCAACGGTCGGAGGCGTCGACCGTCGAGAGGGAGGTGGCGGGCTCACGACGGAGAGCGTGGACGTGGGCTCGGCGTCGACTGCAGGGGAGGGCGGCACTTCGAGGGCGGCGGCGGTGGAGGCGGCGTTAGTCGGCGGCGAGGCGGGGTGCTGCTGGGAGCTCACGGCCTGCTCTGTTTCGAAGCGAGAATAGAGGAGGGGGCGGCGCTTGGCGAGGGGCTCAGGCGCTGCTGCTTGGGGGGTCGGGGCTCTCGGAGGATGGCAGCGGAGGTAAGCAGTAGCAGCAGCTCCTCAGGGGTGTAGCGGGTGGTTTCGAGCGGGAGGAGCGGCTGAGAAGCTGTGGGGGGTCTTCGGGAAGTGGCTGGGTTTGAAGCGGGGCGGAGCGGGCGTACGGGATCTTGTGGCGGTGGACGGTGTGGCGGCAGCGGTCGAGGTCGCCGTGACGAGGGTGGAGAGCGATGGTCGCCGACGGCGGTAAGCGGGCGAGCGGCTGCTGCGTTGGAGTGGGGGCCGTGGGGAATGGGTCGGGGCTCACTGGCTGGCTGAGAGAGAAAACTCGAGAGAGAGAGAGAGAGAGAGAGAGAGAGAGAGAGAGAGAGAGAGAGAGAGAGAGAGAGAGAGAGAGAGAGAGTGTGTGTGTGTGTTTGAGTGACGTGCGATGGGTTCGACGTGAGAATGGGTTCGGCATTTGGCTTGGGTGGGTGAGGGAGAAGATTAACGGAGGGGGTGTTTAAATAGGAACTGATAATTAGTATTATAATAGTGTAATTAATATTTAGTCAATAGCTATTTAATGAAAAGTTAGCTTTAGGACTAAATATTAAATGAGGTTAGACTTTGGGTTTAGGGGGATGAACCGGGTTAGAGAGGAGAAAAACGTGATCACACGTTTTTCCTTAGTTAAAAGTTAATTAACCTAGATTGAAATTAAAAGTAATTAGTAAACTCACAAATATACGAGATTACGATTTTGCCCCTACTAGAGAACGTGTCCGAAAAATTACCAAAACATACCCACGGGATCGTATCATCACGAGGATCGTGAATACGAAGTCCGTTACAGTGTTTGAGCTACGGAAATACTAGTTTTTGGCCAAAACAGTTAGGAAGCGGGTTTGCAGTTTCTCTATTGATTTGACTTCAGAAAATTATGAAATTAATGTGGAAAGCCCTAAATGATCATTGAATGTTACTGTAAAAGTTTGAAATCGTTTTGATGATGTTTGTATAGAAAATAAATTCATTAAGTCAAAACGGTAAAAACTGAAAATGAATTTTATCAGAAATGTTTTGAGTATTTGATGAAATCCGATCTTACTAAAATACTCCATAACTAGTCTGGTACTTCAAAATATTTTTATAAGAAATTTTTGAAATCAGTAAAACTTCTGACAAACCATTATAAAATAGTTTAAAAATTGAAAAATTGGTCAAATAGGTAAATAGTTTGTCTTGATGAAAACATGCCGTTACACCTGAGCTTCATCTCGATCTTTCTTCAGCAGCAACCGATCTCTCTTGCTCTCCTACACGTCGCCTGACAACCCAACCACCCGATGCGCCTTCGTGACTTGCCAAAACTTCTATTGCCTCTCTCGCTTGCACACACACACACACACACACACTCACTCACTCACTCACTCTCTCTCTCTCTCTCTCTCGATGAAACCCTTTTCCCTCACACATAATCAAACCCTAGACTGCCACCTCGGCTGCTCTCTTTTCCATGCATCACCGTACCATCCATGAACTCCCCTTTAATCGACATGACACCCTCTGCGGTAACGCCCACCCTCTGTGGTAACGCCATCCTCTCCAATGCCTCCCCAGTCAAATCTACCGCTCACTTGTCCAATTCGAGGCCTATCTTCCCTCAATATATATCATGTTCTTTCAATGGATTTACAGCAGAGAAATGTTTTTCTTTTCAAAGAGTTTTTTGAGCTTGGATCTGAGGTTAGCGGCTCAGTTTTGCTTTGTTCCTTGCCTCTTCCTTTTGACGAGCAACCCATATGACGGCTCCACGGTAACTGGGCTCGACAACCCCAACGATTCGTCGCTTTTGGTAAATTCACTCTAATTTCTTGTATTGGGTGTTAAACATTTTCTTATTTTTTGCTATGATGGGAACTGAGTATTTCTAGGCTCATTGGTGACCATAGCTGTTGCCCTCGCCACTACAGTGGCTCCCTTGGGGCTTTGCCCTGGTCCTATTACACCTGCCTTTGCTATGATGCTTGCGGGTTATCGCTTTGGTGTTCTGGTTAGTTTTAAGGGGTCTGTCTGAAGGGGTTTAAGGAGGCATCCATAGGGAATTTCCCATCATCTCGCCCTAGGCTTAATATATGTTGGAAGAAAAGCACAAGCATAACAACTATAAGAATCATTTTTTATGAAAAACCATATGGAAAAATAAAATCCTTAGTCGGATCTATACTATCTAGGAGGTGGGCGAACCAACCTCACAAATATAGATTTATAAATATACTACTATTGAAATAAAGCTAAAGAACATACCTTTGTTCTTGCATTTTTAAAAACAATTCCTTTTGGGCGATTGTCCCGAAGCGATCCAACGCCTCGTCATGGAATGACCACTTGTCCTAGAAAATTTCACCTAAACTGAAACTGCTGCCAAGTTATGGATCAGATCTGATTTCCTTTTAAGTTTTGCTAGAACCTGAAAAGGAATAGAGAGGAAAAAAGGAAGAACTAAAATTTGGTCGGCATTAGATCGAGGTTTGCTCACTCAAATATGAAGAGCTCCTTTGATCAAGACTTGTGTACATATCTGGAGGAAGTGGTGGACACATAATTATAGGGTGAGCTGAGCCTTTTGTAGGACCTGAAACTATAGGGGAAAACACTATGGGGGTTGAATAGTGTTTTATGATAATTAAAAATAATTTACGCCCAATTAAAATCTAAATGGAACCAAACATGCGGAATAAATAATGTGATAACAACACAGAAAATGCACACGCAAACAAATTATGTACCCTGGTTCGAATTCACCTGAGTCAACTCTCGACTCCCTGGAATCCTACTCTAGCAACCCATTATCAAATCCCGCTAGTGATTAGTATCCACTAATACACACTTGATAAATATCGGCAAGTGTAAGTCCAGTACAACCTTTATCACCACTTCTAACAACTCGGGCATGGTCCACTCTCACAAACCGAGATTAATCTCAACTAAGATAGAGAAGAGAAATGAAATACTTCAATATGAAATCAATTACACAACATATGCCTTGAATGTTGACTCAATAGAATGAGGCAAGAGAGTGTGTGTGATTTGCTCTAAATGATGAGAGTATGAGCACTTACTACTTATCTCAAATGAGGAACAAAGCTAGCTTGAAGTTACGCTTTAAATGCCTTGAATGCTTTTTGGAGACAAGTGTAGAAATTAGGGCTTTTGAGCTTGTTCGAGCTTTAAATGCTTATTCAATATCAAGAGTTACTTTTAGGAGTTCCAAGAGTTTTGAATTAAATGCCAACAAATCCTATTTATAATGCCCTAAATCGTACCAAAATCATAAGTAAATTTTAAGCATAAAATGTATAAAATGCTCTTAATTGGCAGATGTCGTAATCACCTGTCGACTGGAGAACAATCATTATGCGCCTGTTGAACTGTGCTCACAGGGTAATTAATGAAGTCTAACGGCTAGTTCCAGATGCCTGAAGAAGGCTTTCCATATGATTGGTTTACTATGCAGTCGTCTGACTCAAGAGCTTTAGACGCCTGATCAGTCAGACACTGTAAAACTAAGCTAAGGAAATTTTGTTTAGATTTAAACAGACGTCTGATGGTCATCACCCAGGTGCCTGTCTCACTATGCAGACATCTGGGATGATGACATTATACATCTGGTCTGGGTTAGGGTTCAGCCACAGTTATATGCATGCATATCATGGTCCAAGCAACAGTCGCCTGGTTGAGGCTAAAAAACTCTGTTTTGAGTTTTTATTAGTTCTAACCCTATGGGATTCAATGATGAATGGACTAAGGTGTTGTGTATGATATGAATGTGAATCTATCAAGTCTATTCAAGACTTAACATTCTACTTCAATAATAAGATGAAGAAAAAAACAATTACATATTAATCCCCTTCACTTCCTATTGAATGCCTTGAAGACTTCTGTTTGATTTCCATAAGTCCTTCATTTGATTTCCTTGCATCATTGACTTTAGCCATCATCGCATTTGATATTCCTTGAGTTAAATTGACGATGCTTTCATTAGCTACAGAAAAGGGGATTAGTAATAATTAATTATGTTTACTCATCATCAAAACTAAATTGGGGGATCCAATACTCAACATTCTCCTCTTTTTATGATGACAAACATACATAAACAATTATAATAATATGCTTGAAAATTAAATACTTACTCATTCTGCATTGATGCCAACCAAATTAGTCCATATAATCAAATATAAAATGAAACATCAATGTATAGCAAGGGTGTGTGTATCACAAGGAATGTGTATTATAGGTATATAAAGCTTAAACATTAAGGAATACACATGTCATAGTCTATTGGTGATACACATGGAGGAAATGAATCAAGGATAAAATGGAAATGTGGGAATAAGATCTAATTCATATATCAATACTAGATTTTCAAGAAGCGGCTTCTCCTAAAAAAGATATATTCAGATGTAAATTTAATTGATCCAATTAACACTTGAATAATATTTGAATATAATAGAAAATCCGTTAAAATGTAATGCTAGATTAATGGATGCTTTTAAAAAAACCAAGAATCCTACTGATTTGTCCCAACATTGTTTACAAAGATCTTAAGTAAATCTATTAAGCTTATTTACCATACATGAAATATCAAATTTTGCATAATGCCACATATATCTTTAAACACCTATTATTTCTGCATACCTCATATGGGAGAGTGGACTACTATTTTTCTTAACCAAGCATTGACTATGATCAAGGATGTATAATAAATCAAAAGTGCATGTAAATTTTTTGTGATAATTTTGTAATATATTTTGATTGTGAAAGTATAAGCCCAGAAGATATTTTACTAGCTTCATTTCTAAAATTAGACGTTGTGATAAGGACAATCTAGTTTTATGAATAGGTTCAAGTGAAAATTAAAAAAAAAACGAGTATATCATCTATATACATACAAATATGAAATTACTGCTATTATTTTTCATTTTAAAATTAATGAAATTATCATATATATTCATTGAAAAATTGCAGGATGTGAGTACCTTATCACATTTCTAATACATTTCTTAGGTTTTTTTTGCTTCAAACCATAAAGAAATTTAATAAACTTACATACCTTTATCCTTATCCAATAACCACATTTCTATTAATTTAATGGAGTAAGATGGTCCATATATATCTCATACTCCAAATTAACATTTAAAAATGTTGATTTAATATCTATCAAATGAATATGCAAATTGAATGCATAAGCTAATGCAATAAATAAATGAATGGATGAGATTCCAACAATAAGAGTATAAACTGTTAGGACCTGTGTAAAACAATCTTTTCCAAAATTGCCAAACCCCATTCCAAGGGTGTCACACATCTCTTTCCTAAGAGAACACTTCCACAACCCAGAAGCTAGGTTCCAACAAATGAAACAAAATAAAGTACACACTTCCTATCGATTTGAATAAATGAACTTAAAAACTTTTAGTGTAAAGGCAATGCAGTGTGGTTGTCTAAGTGCTATGATGTAAGCTTAATGTACCTATGGACTTCCCTTGAGCTTGGAGTTCAATTCAACATTCACGAAGCTCTAAGTGAGGAAGAGAGTGTTAAAGAGATGAAGATTTATAACTTAGTTTTTGGCTCAAGAAGTATCTATTTTCTGATTTGAATTGGTGCCAAAATCATCCTCACAATGGGGTATAAATACACACACTCTCAGGCCCAAAAACCAAGAAAACTGCTATAAGAAAAAGCTATCAAACGGCTATAAACTCGGAGTGACCAGACGCCTGATGAAGGGTGACCAGACGTTTGATGAACAAGGGTTAGATGTCTGTTCCAGTGTAATACTGTACATCATAAACCATATTACGTTTAAAGGCCAATATCCAAGATAAACATTAAAGTAATCAAATATAGCCTTATGGAAAAAAGCTTTAGCTATTAGTCCAACCGTACATTTGTCAACAGTACAATCCAAAAAATAATAAGTTTAAGTTAAGTTATTTTATGATTCTCAATTTTAACAAAATCATAATAAATTTGAATTGTTAGTGTAAATAAGATAAAATTTGTAACCCTTACCTGTTAGTTGAAGATAAGATTAATCCCATGTTCATACCGATAATTTATTTCTTAGAATTATAAGCTACACACTTCAACAATAGACACGATAATAAAGGATATGCAATATGATTAAATACTATCAATTCAAATTAAACAAAACATAAGAAATTAACTAATACAGTATGGTTATGAAGGTCAATCAATTATGGTTATGAAGATCCATCAAACTTGTTCAAATAATTTCTTAAAAATATTAAGGCATTAGCTAGCATTATCGAACGAGCGAAACATTAGTGTAAAGGTTTGAACCTAAGAAAGATTTTGAATATGATCACAATTAAAAACTTTTCAATGACTTCAAATTTTTTTAATGATTTTCTTAATCTTTATTGGTATTCAAACCACCAAAAAATAAAGAAGAAGACTGAATGAAGGCGTAATGATAATTTAGAAGGGTATTAAAAAAATAATATTATGAAAGAACCAAAATATGATCTTGTGTACAACAAAACAAAATTCAAAAATCACTTCAATGTATCTCCAAGATGGACATAACATATATGTCTTAGCTACGGATATAATAATTATTTCAACCTAAGAAATGCCATATATATAAATACACTAGTCATAACCCGTGCCCGCGGGCACGGTTCATTTAAGATTTTCCCTTGCGAAATCTTTGTTCCTCGAATTTTTTTTTTCAAAGCCAAAATTTAAAAGAAAAACAAATTAACTTACAATACTTAGTGGCATAGGCGCCTTCGGCGTGGGTGCCTTCGGCGCAAAACAACAAATTCGACGTAAAACAACAATTTCGACGTGGGCGGGTGCCTTAGGCGCGGAACAACAAATCAGCGTAAAAATATTTAGCGGGCGCCTTCGGCGCGGGCGCCTTCGGCGCGGGCGCCTTCGGCGCGGGCGCCTTCGGCGCGGGCGCCTTCGGCGGCGCGGGCTTCATATACATATAACCTGTGCCCGTGGGGACACTGTTCATTTAAAAATCTTGGACCCACTAATTTTAAACAAACATCAATAATTATTAGTTTCCCCTGAAATATCAGCAGATGGGATCGAAATTTTACAGGGTTTTTCAACGCGGATCAATGAGTTGGCAGCATCTCCCGCGTTCATTCTCCCACAGCTCGCGTCCATTCCCAAGATGAGATTGTGTGTGTGTGCACAACATTTTTTTCATAACTAATATTAAAAGGCTATTCCTAATTTCAATGTTTTTGTGTATTCCCAACAAATTTCTCTTCAACTCAAAAATTCCCCTCCAAAACTTGATGTGACATTGCCACATATGACAAATTCAAAATCTGCCCTCAATTGTAATATAGATATCCCATAAGCAATAGTTAAAACTGAAATTCAGTTATGTACATAGGTATGTAAAAGAATCAAAGCAGGCCTCTTTACCAATCAATCTTCGCATTTATTAGAAAAATCATATCAACTGTTATGAATGAGGGAGGCATTTGGCCTCCCCTCCTTCATTACCCATTCATTAGGCCCCATTACTTAGAGTAATGGGGACCCTTGGTCTCCTAGAGGCTTTTGGCCTCCCACTATGAGATATATAAATAGAGCACCATGGCTCTTAGCATGGTGACTTATTCTTTTGCTAAGAAATCTTGTCTCTTTCTCTCTTGAGTTCATCATCATCCAACACGTTATCAGCACGTGTTCTCCATTCTTGAGCAAAAATCTTCATCTACATTCATCCCTACGCGCAAGGAATCTAACGTTGCTGCGGCGGTTCGTTGGAGCGTTGCGGCATCCTAAAAGCGTTCGGGAGCTTGGATTATTATTTCTACGGATCATCGTCGCGTTCTTCCCTAGATCATTGATCTAGAGGTAAAACCCTATAATCCTGTAGATAAAATTAGACTAAATAATTTTTACATTGTTTTAATATACAAGTTAAAAAAAAAAATTTAGTCTAATAAAAGAAAAAAAAAATTTATCCCTATTACAAAGTTTTTTTTTTCTATGAAATTTTTTTTTCCTTTTGCAATTAAAATTCTTCGGTGTGAAGAAGAACCGGAATGAAATCCTCCCCTCCACCCTGACGGAGGAGGGGGCCTTCCCACAATGCCGACCATGCCCCCCCCTGCAGTGGAGAGGGGGGCCTTCCGCGCCGCCGCCCCCCCCGCTGAAAGGGGGCAGCCTGAGGCCGAGGAAGAGCCCTGAGGCCGAGGCCGAGCCCTGAGGCCGAGGCCGATGGCATGCTGAGCCCTGAGGCCGAGGCCGAGCCCTGAGGCCGAGGCCGATGGCAGGCTGAGCCCTGAGGCCGAGGCCGAGCCCTGAGGCCGAGGCCGATGGCAGGCTGAGCCCTGAGGCCGAGGCCGAAGCCGAGCCCGAGGCCGAGGCCGAGCCCTGAGACCGAGGCCGAGGCCGAGCCCGTGACTGTGACCCGAGGCCCGAGGCCCGAGGCCGAGGCCGAGGCCTGAAGCCGAGGCTAATTGTTTATTTTTGGCTCGAAGCCATAATAATTGCGACAAACAACTTTGCAGAACTGCGAAACGGGCCACAAGCGCTTATACTAAAAATAATTTTTGGCCTGAAGCCACAAAATTCTACAGAAATTCGGCTTCTTCATAATTTTAAAGAAGAATTAAATTTGCAAATTGAAATTTATGAGAAAAACTTTGTAAAATCAATAATTACATTTATATGTTCCTCTATTTATTTAAACATCTCTATTGCAAATTATTATGTATGGTTTACTAGAATTTTTTTTAAAAAAAATATAATCATCTCAAAGATCCTGAGACCGCTCTGCCGTTAGGTAATTAACCTAACGGTGTATGACGTTTCCACGTGGTCTACGAGATAGTTATATTTTCTAGTTTACTTTTTCCATATTTTTTTATGCTTGAGATATATGCGTGGATGTTTAATTTATGCCTGTAGCATATAAACTGCGTGGATGTTTAAAATAAGTAAAAATGTGTTTTTCGGGATCGGCCATTGTATACCTATTTACTTTCCTTGCACTTTTATTATCTTTTGAGAGAATTTGTAAGTGATGAAATTTGTATTTAAAAGCCCCTGCTCGATGCAACAGCACATAGAATTGATGAAAACTCCTTCAATGGATCATGATGTCGGTCAATGTGCTTGGCTAAGTTTGCTGGACCAACCTAGCTTGACTGGGTAACAAGTGGTCCTGGCTTAGTCAATTCCCTGGCCGCGTCCGCTGGACCGCAAGGAGTCGATTCATGACTGTGTAAGCCAAAGCTCGATGCAACAGCATAACAAGACGGATGCAGAAATAGGGACCCACCCGGGGTTTCCAAAGTTGTATTTTTCAATCTCTTTTCTTTGGACTGTAATCGAACTTTGGACTGTTTATTATTTTGGGTATCTGGCCGATCCCCGCATTTTTACTTATTAATTTATGCATGGTTTGTTGAATTTATTTTAATTCATGATTATCTTTAAATTGCATAGATAAAATGGCCAAATTGGCAAGCGTCGATTTCGATGTGCTCGATGCAGCTGGCAAGAATTACCTGAGCTGGCGAGTGGACCTGAAGTTCCACTTGCGCTCCATGGCGCTCCTGCACTCCATTCTGGCCCCCGCAGTGGCCCAATCATCGGCTCCCGCAGCATCCGATGCATCTGCTAGCAAAGCCCCAGAAGCGGCCCTTTCAGCTGGCAGTACCTCTACCACTGTCTCTGACATGGATAAGGCGAAAGCCATTATCTATATCAGACGACACATAGATCGGACCCTGAAGGCCGAATACTTGACGGTAGAGGACCCTCTGGAGTTATGGACAGCGTTAGAGGCACGCTACAGACATCAAATTGATGTCATACTCCCGCGTGCCAGCTATGAGTGGGAGAACCTCCGACTTCAGGACTACAAGTCCGTTGCTGAGTACAACTCAGCACTTCACAACATCACCTCATGCCTGAAGTTGTGTGGTGAAGAAGTCTCGGAGCACCGCATGTTGGAAAAGACATTTACCTCGTTTCACGAGAAAGATGCTATCCTCATGCAGCAGTATCGTGAACGCAATTTCACGAAGTTCTCTGAACTGCTCTCTTGCCTCCTTAGGGCAGAGCAGAATAGAGACCTTTTACTGGCCACTCATAACCAGCGCCTGGCAGGCTCAGCTCCTATTCCTGAAGCCCACAGTGTTCACCCCCGAAGTGGAAGAACAAGAAGAGGGGCAGAAAGAACAAAGGAAATGCCCCTATGAAACCAGCCATTGCTCCTCCACAAAGCAAGAATAACAAAGGGAAGAAAAACTTCACTTGGAAACGTAAGAACACTGATACAGTGTCAAATCCAAAGAAGACATGGGAGGACAAATGTCATCGTTGTGGCATGACTGGACATTGGTCCAGAAACTGTCGCACACCTCGCCACTTCCAGGAACTGTATCAGGCGAGCCAGAAGCCTTCGCCTGAAACAAACATGGCAAATGTGGAAAATCCGACGAAGTTCACTTCCAAGGATTTCGAAAATGACGACCTGCTCGATTGAGCCTCATCTTTATCTATGCTTTTCAAAGAATAAATTGTAGCTTCATCTCTAGTATGCTTAATAAAGACGATCTTTTATTTTGAATGTATGCATTTTACATTTCCATCAATAAATTTTCGTTTTTGGCTTATATAGATGATGTATGAGTGCCTAGTGGACAGTGCCTCGACGCACACTATCCTTCGCGATGAATGCTATTTCAATAGCATAAGTAAATATGACGGTCCTGTCATTACAATTTCAGGACTGTCCAAAATAATCGAAGGATCTGGTGATGCAATATTATTGCTCCCAAATAACACAAGACTAAAAATCAATAATGCACTATTTTCTCCAAGATCAAATAGAAATCTCATAAGTTTCAAGGACATCCGTTTAAACGGATATCACTTAGAAACTAGAGATGAAAATAAGGTTGAATACCTGTATGTCACTCTTCGTAAAGATGGCCAGAAGACCATCTGCGAAATATTTAAGGGACTCCCGTCGGGTCTCTACCAAACATACATTCAACCAGTTGAAGCCAATATGACTGAGCACCAGACGTGCCAGCCAATGCCACCATTTCAACTATGGCATAACAGACTTGGTCACCCTGGATCTATTCTGATGCGACGCATCTTATCTGAATCCCGCGGACATGATTTGAAGAACCAGAAGATTCTTCAGAAAGGTGAATTTTCTTGTCCCCCTTGTTTCAAGGGGAAACTAATAACGAGACCATCGCCCCTAAAAGTGGGTTTAGAGTCTCCTAGCTTCCTTGAGAGGATACATGGTGACATTTGCGGGCCTATTCACCCCGCAAGTGGCCCATTTCGGTACTTCATGGTACTAATAGATGCATCCACAAAATGGTCTTATGTGTGCCTCTTGTCCACCCGTAACCTAGCTTTTCCAAAGCTGTTGGCACAGATAATTAGGTTACGTGCTCATTTCCCCGACAACCATATCAAGAAACTACGTCTTGATAATGCGGGCGAATTCACATCTCAAGTCTTCGAAGACTATTGCCAGGCAACGGGTATAGAAGTTGAACATCCAGTAGCTCATGTTCACACCTAGAATGGATTAGCAGAGTCCCTTATAAAGATTCTCCAATGGATTGCACGTCCATTGCTTATGCAATCCCAATTGCCGGTGGATGCTTGGGGGCATGCTATTCTGCATGCCGCATCTCTTATCAGGATACGCCCCTCTGGAGGCAATACATTATCTCCGATGCAACTAGCATACGGCTCAACTCCAGATATATCTCATTTGAGAATATTTGGTTGTGCGGTCTATGTTCCAATAGCACCACCTCAGAGGACCAAAATGGGTCCTCAACGTCGTTTAGGAATCTATATTGGATTTGATTCACCCTCGATTATTAGATACCTAGAACCCCTAACGGGGGACGCATTTAAGGCACGTCTTGCTGATTGTGAATTCGATGAGAAAACTTTTCCAAAGTTGGGCAAACATTCCAAGAAGCCTGAAGCTTCGGAGACCATTAATTGGGAAAATAAGTCTTTGTCCTTTTATGATCCGCGTACAAATCTGTGTGAAGATGAGATCCTGAAGATCCTTCACATCCAGAATACAGTACATCAATTGCCGGATAAATTCACGGACAACCAGAAGATCGTCCGTTCACACGTCCCTGCTGCTAACACTCCAGCTAGGATTGACATCCCTATAAATGGATGCAATCCACCCGCAGCAGAAATGGTTGTACCTCAATTGAAAAGAGGACGGCCACCAGGTTCAAAAGATAAAGTTCCTCGAAAGAGGAAGATTCCTGGTGAAAATAAGATTATCCCTCCACAGGATACTGAGCTCAGGACAGCTACCTCTCCCCTCCTAATTTCCCCCGCAGAGGAAACATTAGGAGAAACATCATTAAACTTTGTACGTACTGGGGAGGTACTGGACCGACATAGCACAGTCGTCGACGACGATTTTGCGTTCACTATTGCCGTTCACGTCGCTGAATACGACGATGATGTCGAACCACTTTCTCTAGCGGATTGTAAACGCAGAGATGATTGGCCAAAGTGGGACGAGGCGATAAGAGTAGAGCTGGACTCACTCTCGAAACGCAAAGTCTTTGGACCTGTAGTCCAAACACCAGTAGGTGTAAGACCTGTGGGATATAAGTGGGTTTTCATTAGAAAAAGAAATGAACAAAATCTGATCGTCCGCTACAAGGCGCGTCTTGTAGCAAAGGGTTTTTCCCAAAGACCGGGTATCGATTATGAAGGTACATACTCCCCGGTAATGGACGCTATTACATTCAGATTCTTAATAAGCCTATCATCTCTGGCAAGCCTAGAAATGCAGCTCATGGACGTTGTGACTGCATATCTTTATGGCGATTTAGATAAAAAGATCTATATGAAACTACCAGATGGGTTTAACTTACCCACAGAGATGAAAGAGATACCTCGGGAGGTATTCTCTGTTAGACTACATAGATCCTTGTATGGACTAAAACAGTCAGGCAAAATGTGGTATAACAGACTAAGTGATTTCCTTGCACAGCAAGGATTCACTAATAACGAAGTCTGCCCGTGCATCTTTATCAAAAGAACGGGAAAAGGATTCGTCATCATAGCAGTTTACGTTGATGACTTAAATCTCATAGGCTCTCCAGCAGAGATTAATGTGATATCTGCAAGGCTAAAGCAAACTTTTGAAATGAAAGACCTAGGCAGAACGAAGTATTGCCTTAGCTTACAGATTGAACACCTACGAGGTGGAATCCTCCTACATCAATCCAATTATACCAGGAAGCTTTTAAATAAGTTCCAAATGGATAAATGTCATCCTTTATGTACCCCTATGGTCGTGAGATCATTAGACGTACAAAAGGACCCCTTCCGGCCTCTGGAAGAGGGCGAGGAGATACTGGGTCCAGAAGTACCCTACCTAAGTGCCATTGGTGCACTTCTCTATCTGGCTAACTGCACGCGTCCCGATATTGCGTTTGCAGTCAATCTCCTAGCCAGACACAGTGCAGCGCCTACAAAGCGCCACTGGAATGGAGTAAAGCATCTTCTGCGATACCTCCAGGGTTTCGTAGACCTTGGACTTTACTACCAGAGAGGTGCCTCCTCCCAGTTACTTGGTTATGCCGATGCAGGCTATCTTTCAGATCCGCATACGGCAAAATCACAGACTGGTTTTGTCTTTACCTACGGAGGTACTGCTATCTCCTGGAGATCGGTAAAACAAACCACTACTGCTACATCTTCTAACCATGCAGAGCTCATCGCGATCCATGAAGCGAGCAGAGAATGTTTTTGGCTACGCTCCGTCGTCCAACACATTCTCCAATCCACTGGCCTGAAGACCGGTGATCTGGAGCCTACTGCCCTATTCGAAGACAACGCCGCGTGCATTGCTTAGCTTCAGAAGGGCTACATCAAAGGCGACAGGACAAAGCACATTTCTCCCAAATTTTTCTGGACGCACGAGCAGAAGAACGACAAGCAGATTGAAGTTCGACAGATCCAGTCATGCAACAACCTAGCTGATCTTTTTACTAAGGCATTGCCTAAATGTACTTTTGTAAAGCTTGTAAAGAACATTGGTATGCGACAGTTGAAAGACCTGCAAGCCTGAAGCTTGTACGGATCAGGGGGAGTAACATGTGGGTTGCACTCTTTTTCCTTAAGATGTTGGGTTTTCCCACTGGGTTTTCCACAGCTAAGGTTTTAACGAGGCAAACACACTTACTCTGGATCCAGAAGTATCCACCCCTTGCCTCAGTAGCTGAGACCGAAGTGATGAATGTGTAAGGGGGAGTGTTATGAATGAGGGAGGCCTTTGGCCTCCCCTCCTTCATTACCCATTCATTAGGCCCCATTACTTAGAGTAATGGGGACCCTTGGTCTCCTAAAGGCTTTTGGCCTCCCACTATGAGATATATAAATAGAGCACCATGGCTCTTAGCTATGGTGACTTATTCTTTTGCTAAGAAATCTTGTCTCTTTCTCTCTTGAGTTCATCATCATCCAACATCAACATCTTTTTAATTTGGTAAAATTTTCAAATGGCATACCGCTTCCATTGATGAGCTATATATCATAGTGCTATTTTAAATGAATTATGATTTCCTTCTATATATCATAATGCTATTTTTATCAAAAATTGTTTTATCAATCATGGTTGCATGATTCTTTTAAGTTCAATTCCATAATTATCTATACATAAGATCCTACAAGAAAATTTAAAGAATTTTCAAGATTTTTGAAAGTGAAAAGCAAAATATATATCATCATATGATAGAAAATGCATATGTAAATATTGAATTAAAATAATAACTAATGCAAAATAATAATTTAATTTACTCCTTATAAATATTCTGCTATGCACACAAGGACTGAAGTCAAGAATTTTGCTGTGGTTCTATATAAATAATGAAGGAAACCATATCAATGTAATGGATTATATTAAAGTCCATGCCTTCACCAATATAAAAGATAATGATCTAACCAAGAACAATTAAATGCTATCGTGAGTTACAAATATATTTTCTTAGATCAATAAGAACATACCCTATAATTCTTAGAATTTTAGCATCAAAATAAATAATAATTAAAAATAAATAAAATGAAGATATCTTACCAATTTAATTTTATATTGATGTTTCAAAAAATCATCTAGGTACATATAGCTTATAAGAAGATATTGACGGATCCAACCAAAACATGTTCTTGCTTAAGCTACTTCTGAAGAAAAGGATCGGAGTTATTGATATTTTAGTTTTAGCAAATAATTACTTCTCAAGATTACTCAAGTCTAAACTACTTCAAGTTCACTAATCTATGTATGGACGAACCATTCGCTGAATAAACATGAAGAATTTAGATCGGTCAATGAGGTTGCTTAACTAGTGAGTAGAACTGAAGAATGTAATGCCCTACAAGCTACTGCACAAGTACTAGAGGGGGGTGAATAGTACTTTAAAAATAACAAGGAGTATACTTCCTAATTATAGTGCAAACAACTACCAAATCAATTTGCGGAAGCTTAAATTGAATGACAACAACAAAATTATCAATGCTAACAAAAGATGTTACTGGGTTCGGATCCACCCAAGTCTCTCCGACTTGTTTCCGGTGATCCTACGTCCCAACCACCCGGATCCCCTCCGGATACTTAGGTTAGAAACCCTAACCCAAGATTTCCACTATGAATATCTTGTGAAAAACCTTCACAAGATCAAATCATACATGCAATGACAATAGTGAATCCCACAACCCGGGATCATAACCTTCTCTCACAACCGAGAGAATCAACAAGCAATATAAACAAGTTTATAATGAAATAAACAATCTTACCACAAAATCCTATACCTTGAGTTTTCTTACCAAATAGGTGCAAGGAGTGATTTGTGGAAGATGAAGTCACCAAGACCTAGCACCAAAGAAATGACCAGCAATGGGTGCCTAGGAGTGATTTGGAGACTTGAATCAAGCTAGAGCTTGAAGGGCTCACCAAGAACAAACTTCTCTCAAGATGGATTCTAGATCTAGAAAGTGAGAGAAAGGATTTCTTGTGAGGAAGAGAGCTTTGGAAATGAGTGAGAATGGCTATCTCTTTCAATCTCAATGAATCTCTTAATGGTAGCTCTAACCTAGAGAGAAATGACCTAGGTTCGTATTTATAGGGTCCCATAAAAACAAGTTAGGTCAATTCCCAACGGATAGAAATCTGAGGCAACTAGTCGGTCAAAAAACAACCACTGACCGACTAGTTCATCAACTAGTCGGTCAGTCAAACAACATGGACCGACTAAGTGAAGAACTGAGAAGAGATAGAAATTCAGACCTAGAAATCTAGTCGGTCCAAGAAGACTTTCTGACCGACTAGTTTCACAACTAGTCGGTCAGTCAGTGAACGTAGACCGACTAAGAGGCAAAAACAAATAGGATGAATACAAAATGATTTAGTCGGTCCAAGAACAAAAGTTGACCGACTAGATTATCAACTAGTCGGTCACCAAACGTTCTTAGACCGATTAACGATAAACAATAGCTTAGGAGAAATTTGGCATGTACAGTAAATCACAACTAGTCGGTCAAAGAAGCATCACTGACCAACTAGTTCACAAACTAGTCGGTCGGTGAGTCAACGTGGACCGACTAACTGTAAACAGTACTGAACAAGAAAAGATTAACACAAATTAGTCGGTCCAAGAAGCTTTGCTGACCGACTAGATCACCATCTAGTCGGTCAGTACTTCTTCTTGTACCAACTAACATGCACAAACAAGTCCGAATCGAAGCGCGATGCTTCGAGGAAGTTAGAATGGACTTGTACTAAGATCCTAGAGCTACGATATGAGCGATATGAAGATAGAATCGTAAGATATACTCAAGGCTTAACATTCTATAGATCGAATCGAAAAGACTGTAAATAAAACCTTAATGAACGGTCTTCGAGAGCTTTGATCAATTCTTCATGACTTCCAAAACGGTCCAAGAGCTTCAACGAAGCTTTAGGCAATGAATACGAGCTTTGAGAAGTCTTGAGATGTCGCTTTGATTGTTCTCGTGAATTTGGCGACGATCTCCAATACTGCGCTCACAAATTGTTAGTTCATGAATTATTTATGTTTGCTCATCATCAAAACCAAATCCGGGGAGTCCAATATTCAACATTCTCCCCCTTTTTGGTGATGACAACCCAACATAAATAATAATCAAAAATAATGATTCAAATGTAAAATACTTACTCCCCCTGCATTGATGACACGTTAATTCCAAAAAGAATATATATAAATTGCATCAAT
The DNA here is from genome assembly GCA_030789695.1 of Scilla litardierei. Taxonomy (NCBI): domain Eukaryota; kingdom Viridiplantae; phylum Streptophyta; class Magnoliopsida; order Asparagales; family Asparagaceae; genus Scilla; species Scilla litardierei. Next base: position 342,102,721 of record CM061142.1, on the reverse strand, counting down.
CAGACGAGTAAGATATATAACGAGAATCGATTTTTGAAATATCGGATTTTGAAAAATCCTTATATATATCTTAACTCCCCCTGAATCTAACACATCAAATTAGATTCGTGGAAATTGAGTTAAATTTTCATTTGTCCTATTTATTATCATTATCTCTCCCCCTTTGGCATTATCCCAAAAATGGGGGGCATACAACGACAACAACTAGGAAACGGAAAATCCAACATCGGGAGTAATAGATATTGACAATGGACCTAATTGACACCAAGGCAAAAGTGATGAAATCAAATGAAGGTGTGCCAAAATGTCCATTATAAAAAAACGATAATTAAAATCATCAAAAATACCAAATATCTATTCATTTATTGAATAAAGAAACATACTCTTCAATATTCAATATTCTTGGTTAAATTTGTGCATGGAAAACAATTCTATACTATCATAGAAATATAATCTATTTAACCAAGTTTTTAAGCGACGAGCGACGAATTCACATGACAAAGGCATTGAATGAAAATTAAATGTGCACGACGAAGTAAAACAAAGAGAATATCGATGTATATATACATAAAAACATCATGAGTACATCCAAAAAGATATCGACTACATCATATCAAGTGCAACATACCATCTATATCAACATCAAAAAGATAATACATCATACATCATCGAACCATCATCAACATCCAAAGTACATCAAAATACAACACCGACATCCATAAAACCAAAATACATCAAAACAACCCCAACACTCCATCCTAACCCAAAACACTCTCAATAAGATGCATCATCCAAAGATCATAGGAGATGCCTCGAAGCAGACGATCACGAGGAAGTGGCAGGATCTGCAGTCTCCGGGGGTCCAGTCGAGGGAGTGGACTCATGCTCTGCAGGGAGGAGAGGCGTGTGAACAGAAGGGATCGTCGGGGCAGGAGTGGAGACATCGACGACTGGCTCAACGGCTGGGGTCTCAACATGAACATCAGCAGGCAAAACGGGAGCAGGGTCGTAAGCAGGAGCAGCAGCAGCATCAGAAGGCTGATCCACTGGTGCAGAAGTCTCAGGAGCACCGGAAGAGGTGCCAGCTCCAGGAGCAGATGTGGTAGCAGCAGCAGCAGTGGCCTCATCGCCACGAGCTAAGGAGGTGACCAGCTCATCAATATCCTCATCGTCCATCTCCTCATCCTTAGAAACGGAAGGAGGAAGATCAATGCCCATCAAACGAGCCATACAGCAAACTACCTCCTCGGTACGAGCCAAACGAGACTCGTGCCGACGAAGCAACCAAACGACATCATCAAGAGAGGCGGAGGGAGGAGGGACTGAAGCAGTTGAGGGAGTGGCTTGGGATGCAGAAGGTGTCGACCGCTGCACGTGACGGAGTGCCGCAAGAGATTTCTTGACGGCCGTCGCGTTCAGAGGAGGACCAAGGGGACGCTCATCATCAGGAGGCAAGGGAACACCGAATCGATGGAAAACCAGGGTCAGAAGACATGGATATGGGATATGCACAGATTTAGTGGTCTTGCGAATACACTCGAAAGAATCCATCTTATCGAGTATAATGCGAGCCCAATTAATCTCGCTACCCATAAACAGAGCGTAAATTAATTTCAGAAACGGCTGAGATGGAAGAGAAGAAGATCCATACTTGGGAAGAAGACAGGATTTCAAGATCAGGTTAATCACCCAAGCATTCGGCTTGAATGATTTCGAAGGGACTCCAATGAATGCAGGAGGGATAACCTGGAAGATTTTGCCTAGGGTCCGCTGATCGAGGGAGGAGATATCGTCGACAGAGATGTCAGACGGGAGGAGACCACACGACGAGCAACCTATCAACTCCCCCATGATTTCTGCCGGGAGGACTATAGGAGTCCCCAAAATAGAAGTCTCGATGGAGTGAGACTCACCGTACTGGCCCCGGACACGATTGGCATAGAATAGCTTGACCAGGCGAGGATATGGTCGGGGGTTCGCCTTAGGGTCATATCTAAGGTAGTCCAATAGGCCACTATAGGAGAGTAGATCCGCAAGGCCAAGAAAATCAGAAAATTGAACGTAATGCTCCAACAGCAGTGGGCAGTGCTCTATACGGTTGTACGCTGCTAGACACTGAGGGTCGTCGCGGCACAACGATATATCTACACCGCCGACTGGCATTGGACCTTTACCCTTAGCCTTACGGGGCTTAGGAGGAGGTGGAGGAGGGGGTGGAGTAGGAGCCTTCTCGGGATTTTCAGGAGTGTATTCTTCATCGGAATCATCCTCGGAATCACTATCTGAACGCTCACCGGGAGGGGTGGGTGCACGGAACTTTTTGGGTTTAGGTTTGGGCTTGGACGTTTGGCCGGCAGGTTTAGGCTTGGACGTCCTCTTCCTCTTCAACTGAGTTGAAGATGAAGAGGGGGGTCGAGTGGTCTTGGCCCTACGCTTTGGAGGGGTCGAAGCGGTCGATGTCTCTACGGTCATGGGGGATGCCCCAGAAGAGGTAATCGGGATTCTCGTTCGTGCCATGATCGCGGCACAACGAGTACAATCAAGCGACGTAAGAAGATCAAACACCTTAAGATCAAACCCTAGAACCAAACACAATCAAGCCCTAAGAGAGAAAATCCGAAACCCTAGAACCCTAGAAGTGAAAACAAGTTCTAGAACAAACCCTAGGGATGCAACCGAGATCTAGGAAGGAGGGATATACCTAGGGGAGTGATCGACGGCGACGGGCGGCGGAGTTGGCCGGAAAACTGGCCGGAGATCGAGGGGAAGACGAAGGGTCTCGAACGGGGAGAGGGGTTTATCGAGCTGGAGAAACTTAGAAGACCAACTAAAATGAGAACCGATCGGATAGAATATGATTAAGTCGGTCGAAAATGTGAAAAGACGCGATTGCCCTAGAGCACTTAGTCGGTCACAGTTTAAGAACTGACCGACTAGATTACGATCTAGTCGGTCGGTCAATGACCTTAAACCGACTAAGTCGAAACAGAGGCAAAACGAAAATTCTAAGGCTAGAGTTAGTCGGTCGCAGTTCAAAAACTGACCGACTAGTTTTCAATCTAGTCGGTCGGTAAGAGAACTGTGACCGACTAAAAGAAGTCAATGACAAGGGAAAGTTAAAGCTTGAACTAGTCGGTCTGAGTTCACTAGCTGACCGACTAGATGAGCATCTAGTCGGTTGGCTGATGAACTGAAACCGACTAGAAGAGTCCAAAAGTGTAACGGCCTGTGTTTTTTCCAAAAAAATATTTAAATTAAGAATTTAAAGTAATTTCATTTTAATTGTATTTTGTAATGGTTGATTAGGAGTTTTAAACTGATTTCAAAAATTATTATAAAAATATTTTAAAATACTAAACTTATTATAAAGTATTTCAGCAATTTCAGATTTCCTCAAATGCCCAAAACATTTCTGTTAAAATTCATCTCCCAAAATTACCGTTTTGATTCAACGAATTTATTTTCTATTCAAACGTCTTCAAAACGATTTCAAACTTCTGCAGTAGCATCCTATGATCATTTGGGGCTTCCCACATTAATTTCGTAATTATCTGATATCGTTTCAATAGGGAACCCGCACACCCGCTTTCTAAACGTTTTGGCCAAAATCTAGTATTTCTGTAGCTCAAATCCCAAAACGGTCTTCGTATTCGCGATCCTCTTGACGATACGATCCCGTGGGTATGTTTTCGTAATTTTTCGGACACGTTTACTAGTAAGGGCATTTTCGTAATTTTCGCTTTTGTATTTTCACTAATGACTTCCGTTAATGGTGTTTTACCTTCCTAATTACCTTCCTAATTATCCCACCTAAATCTAAACCGTATCTACCCACATCCCCATCTAACCCGTACCTAACCCACCCTCATCCCCTCAGCTACCCTTTCTTATTGATCTATAACCCTATATAATAAGCCCACAGGCTTCTCTCCTACCCTCAGTCTCTCTCCCTCTATATCTTTCGAACCCAGGCAAAATTTCACAGATCTCTCTCTCCCTCCTTGTTTTCAAAACCGAACCCACCCCTAAGCTTTCGACTAACCCCCTCTCCTCACTCACTCTCCCGCTCTCCTCTTCCACCCCGATCGCCGGAGGTCTACGCCGCACCGCCACCCCGCCTGAGCTCCGAGCACCCCACACCCCGGCAGCCTCTCCCCTGTTCTCGAAGCCGACGTCGCCCGTCGTTTTCCCCGCTCTCTTCCGTCGTCGTGACCTCCCCTCACCGTCGCCGCTCCCCTCTCCGACGTCGTACAACGCCCCCACCGCCGTTTACCCCCGTTCGCCACCCCGCCACAGCAACGACGAGACCGCCGGTGCCCTCTTCCTCGAGCTCAGGCGAAGCACGGCGCCACGCTGCCATCTCCGAGCGCCCCGTCAGCTCCGCCCCGAGGCCGCCGCAGCGCCGACCGCTCCGCTCCCGACGCCGCCTTGCCCGCCCCCGCTCACCGCCGAGGCCCCCTCCGCCCACGTCGCCCACCCTCTCTCTCCCCATGCAGCTGAAACGAACGAAAAGCAGCGGTATAAATTCGAATGGCAAACTTGTAAATATAACGAATATTTCGTTTTTCGTAATTTTTATTAATTAATAAATGGGTTTTAAGGTTATAAATCCATAACTAATTATACAGGGGCCAGAAAAATGTGTGACCAGTCCCAGAAAATCAGAAACGTCGAAACGAATCCATTGGCGCTAGTTTCGTCGCGATCAGGCAAGTATATTTCTCACAGTGAATTTTTAAAGGCAAAACTTAAATAGGTTAAAATTCTTCTAAAATTCGTAGCTTGCAATTTTTACGTATATGTACGTCTGATAAAAATATATGTTACAGTACTTGTAAATACGATCGTTTTGACATCTTGTTTGCAAAATTCTGACGTACGGTTTGCCCGGAATAAATCTTTGAAGATATGTTGTAATGATAAATTCTTGTTTTAAAAATCCTTTTAAAATTCGTAATCTGTGATTTTTACGTGCACTTACGTACGATAAAAATATATGTCGTAGTACTAGTGAATACGATCATTTTGACACCTTGTTTGAAGAATTCTGATGTACGGTTTGCTCTAAACAATTCCTTGAACATATGTTTTAAAAATCATTCTTGATTTAAAATTGCTTTTTGGCTATTTAAAGTTGTTTAAAAATTGTTTAAAAATCTTGAAAAATAACTACTAGTCTTAGAAAGTATTTTAAGCTAATTTAAACTCTTTTGCTTAGTTAAAATTAGATCTTACTCGTTCTTTCATCAATTTAAGTGATCTTTATGTTTTCTTCTAATTGCTAAATCGAATCGCAAAGTGGTGAACTTTTGTGAAACTATCGTACGGACTGTTGAAAACCGAGACTGAATTGACTGAAATGGAAGATGGAACTTCAACAATATTGAATGGAAGATGGAACTTTAACAATATAGAATGAAAGATGGAATTTCAATAATAGACAGATAGTACACGTTCTTGTGACCGACACTAGACTTGACCTGGGATTGGGGTAGTCTATGATCACAAGTGTTACAGAATGACTGGATGCGCCATACTAAATTACCTCCAACACATTACGGGGGTTAGAACCTTGACCGTTGCCATATCGGAATGGTGGGTAAGCCTCGGAGTTGCTCCCGTCGCAGGCTGCATGTTGGTTATCTCTAGTACTCTTGGACATGGACTTATCACTAGGATAGACTGGTTTTTGACTATTGTTCTAACATCTTTTCTGCAGGTTGCTACGGTGTGTTTATTTAATGTTAAACTGTCACAGGTTGCAAATGGTATTGCAAATTGTTATTGAGTGATTAAATTGCTACAGGTTGTAAACGATATTGCAAATAGCTATCGATGATTAAGTTGCGGCAGATTGCAAATGTTTAACTTCTTTAACTGCTTTAACTATTTTAACTGCTTTAACTGCTTTATCTCTTTTATTGCTTATTTTAAATTAAACTTATTGCTTGTCTTTAAAAGTCCAGCTTGGTTTAATTTTAAAATGTCCAACATTTTGGTTTTGAGATTATCTTGCCGAGTAAACCTCGCTGACGGACATTTCATTTTGTTGTTTTACGAAATGTCCGTCAGGTATCGATAGTGAGTTCTTTGAAGACACTACTGCAGGAATCGAGCCAGTGCTCGAAGGCTACGTGGAGTATCTACCCACAGAAGACTAGACTTTTACCTTCGCGTCAGCACTTTTATATATATTTGATTAATGTACTTTGTTTGTATTGGCCATGTGCTAGGCCAAGCTGTATCTTAATTATTGTACACTGGATATGTAATAATGTTGTTTGAGCTGCTTCTTAAATTTGCAAGCAAGAATCTGCAATTTTTATACAGACGCTTAGTGTGTTTAAGCCAAGGAGGAAGAAAAGAAAAAGATTTCAAAAAGAAAAAAAAAAGTACTCCTCCTTGTTTTAAGCACATCGCGGACCCGCTCGCGTCCTCGCTCCCGGTGGAATGGGAAGCGGGGCGTGACAGGTTTTGTTGGCGGCCCATGCAGGTCTTGCTTATGCAAATGCTTTAAGATCGGTTTAAATGACATGAATATCCAAGTGTACAACTAGAATAGATTTATTCTAACCTACTTTACATTGCGGTTTGTTTTGAAGTATGGCAGGTCGACCAGATACTCATGGCGTCACCAACAACGACATCTTGGGGTATCATAAGGGAAATACTGGAATTCAACCCTATATTCTCCACAAAGCTGCTGAACCGGTAATCACTGGTATACCTGAACCTTTTCCATCTACGTCGATTTGACACCTATCATCTTTATTATCATTGCTAGCATATTTTATCGTGCTACATGTATTTGTCTCCATAGCGTGTACACTTCCTGATTTGGGAATTTCCTATTGCTCCTTATCACAAAATTCGCAACGAACTATTTCCATTGAACCTCATTACCTTTTTCGAATTCTTAACCATTGCTTAGGAACTCGTGTTCCATTCTTGGTTATACCCTCCATAGTAGCCACTTTTGCTAACCGTTATAGTTATTTTCATTGGATGAACCATCTACTCGTTTCATCACCTTTCCTTCAGTTGATGATGGCACGCATATAAATGATAATCTTCCTTCAATGGACCATGATACCGGTCAATGTGCTTGGCTAAAGTCTGTTGGATCGACCTAGCTAGACTGGGCATAAGTGATCCTGGCTTAGTCACTTCCCTGGCCGTGTCCGCTGGACCGCAAGGGCGTGAATCATGATTATGTGACGTCATCGATCTTCATTATCACCTTCTCTTAGCTTGATGACCTTTCGATTGACCTTCTTAGAATCTTTCTTTAGTCCCCTTGAACTCTAGTTATGGAGGACATCATTCGAATTTTGGATCATCAGAAGTTCGAGTTCAACCACTAAAGCAAATCGAAGGGCCACACTGCAAGCGACTGTCCTGAGAGGAAGTCTCAGCCTTCCAACTCTGCTCAACAACGTCAACCAACAACAAGTGTACCAGCAGACTCGACAACAGGTGCTACCCCAAAGACGCCAAGCCTGTACCATGACGGTAGAAGAAGCTGAGGATACGGACCAAGTAATCCCAGGTACGAGATATTCCACTAAGCTACTTACTCTATTATTTAAAGCTTGGACATGTTTCTTATCACTGTAACTGTTAAACCTCTGACTCCACGTTGGATGGTCGAGACCGCTGGCAGTTCCCAGCGGATGCCTCCAATGTTCTATTGTGATTTGTAGACGAGGTCTTTTTGCTAAATCCATGGTGATAGAGATGCCGACATTTGATGTTGTTCTTGGGATGAATTGGTTAAGGACATTTCATGCCACCTTTGACTGTCGTCAAAGGAGGGTAGAGTTCGAAATACCCGACCATCTTAAGTTCAAGTTCCTCCGCGGAAGCAGATCGAAGGACGCTCAGAAGTATTCGAGGATGATACTGGAGATTTTGAGACGAGCCAACCTGACGTGCCAGTGTAGGTTGTTGGCGTCTTTTCATTTTGTGCTCGTATTTCTCCTCTAGCCCCTACTTCTATCTTGTACCCAATTTCTTTCCCCCAAGGGTTTGATTCATTTCCCACTGACCGCCTTTCCCCCTCTTTATTGCGTTCTGTCCGTTTCCTCTCCTCGAGACCCATTCCCGCCTAACACCGACGACTTCGGTGCCCCCCCTTTTCTTTTTAACCCATCTCCTTCCTCCGCAAGCCACCCCGTGGCTTTCTCTTTTCGCTCAGACATCGCCCCCTCCCCCGGCCTCTTCCCCAAGCGAGCTCGATCAGACCCCGCATCGCCACTCCGATCTCCGATCCGCCAGCTTCCGCTTCGCTCCATCCCGTAGGCCCTAGCTCCCCGCCATGGATCGTCAACCAGTCGCAGCCCTCGCCGCCGTAGATCGCCAGCCGCCGATGGCCCGCCGACGACCTTGGGGTCTGTTGGGCCTAGCAGCAACCCTCACCGCCGCCCTCGCTACCGCCGCTTAGCTGAGATCTTGGGAAGCCGTGATCCTTGGGCTTCTCTTGAGCTCTCCGCCTTGGGTCTCACCCACGTGGAGATCCCGTTTAGGCTTCCTCTTGCGTCTACTCCTTTTGGTCTGCGGGAAAGCATGTTTTTGGTTGTTCATTTGTTGGGTGATGTTGGGTGTTGCGAATGTCAAGTATTGGTCTACGGAAGGAGTGATGGCGATGAATATTGGCATGATATTGGCCTTGGGTGTTGAAGTTGGATGTAGGCCTTGTGCTTGGCTCTGGATGAGAGCATGGATCATGCCTTATTGTTGGATAGTATGGAGATTGACGGAAGAAATGCTGGCAGTGAGTACTGACTTAGAGTGTTGGCCTTGTACTTACCTTTGGGCAGTGATTTGGACGTTAGCATGTGGTTGGGCATTATGGAAATTGATGGTGTTGGTACCCGTGGATTAGTCGATACGTGCTATATTATGAGCGACATCTTTGATTAAGACCCAGTAGCACGAATAAACTATATGGTCTTCCTTTTATGTGGTTTAAATAGCTTGCTACTGGCTTATCACCTCAGGTTCCAAGTTCGAACAGATGTGGTCATCATAATAGCCCTCATTTTCATGTGATTATCTCATGTTAATTTTGGACTACTTGAGAAGGCATGGTAACTATTGTAGTGATACTGGTCGGGACTAGTTACGGAAACTATGATGATGTTAATACTTATTAGAAATATCTCTTGTTTTCTTGATGCCATTATATCACATTATATTTCATGCTATTAACAACTTATTTTCTAAATTGTAATCATTCGACTAGTTTTCCATTTTATCATTTATTTGTTTGAGCTTCTTAAATACCAGTAATTATTTTATTTTATAAAGTTTTGAGAAATTCCGAGGACGGAATTATTTTTAAGGAGGGTAGAATGTAACGGCCTGTGTTTTTTCCAAAAAAATATTTAAATTAAGAATTTAAAGTAATTTCATTTTAATTGTATTTTGTAATGGTTGATTAGGAGTTTTAAACTGATTTCAAAAATTATTATAAAAATATTTTAAAATACTAAACTTATTATAAAGTAATTCAGCAATTTCAGATTTCCTCAAATGCCCAAAACATTTCTGTTAAAATTCATCTCCCAAAATTACCGTTTTGATTCAACGAATTTATTTTCTATTCAAACGTCTTCAAAACGATTTCAAACTTCTGCAGTAGCATCCTATGATCATTTGGGGCTTCCCACATTAATTTCGTAATTATCTGATATCGTTTCAATAGGGAACCCGCACACCCGCTTTCTAAACGTTTTGGCCAAAATCTAGTATTTCTGTAGCTCAAATCCCAAAACGGTCTTCGTATTCGCGATCCTCTTGACGATACGATCCCGTGGGTATGTTTTCGTAATTTTTCGGACACGTTTACTAGTAAGGGCATTTTCGTAATTTTCGCTTTTGTATTTTCACTAATGACTTCCGTTAATGGTGTTTTACCTTCCTAATTACCTTCCTAATTATCCCACCTAAATCTAAACCGTATCTACCCACATCCCCATCTAACCCGTACCTAACCCACCCTCATCCCCTCAGCTACCCTTTCTTATTGATCTATAACCCTATATAATAAGCCCACAGGCTTCTCTCCTACCCTCAGTCTCTCTCCCTCTATATCTTTCGAACCCAGGCAAAATTTCACAGATCTCTCTCTCCCTCCTTGTTTTCAAAACCGAACCCACCCCTAAGCTTTCGACTAACCCCCTCTCCTCACTCACTCTCCCGCTCTCCTCTTCCACCCCGATCGCCGGAGGTCTACGCCGCACCGCCACCCCGCCTGAGCTCCGAGCACCCCACACCCCGGCAGCCTCTCCCCTGTTCTCGAAGCCGACGTCGCCCGTCGTTTTCCCCGCTCTCTTCCGTCGTCGTGACCTCCCCTCACCGTCGCCGCTCCCCTCTCCGACGTCGTACAACGCCCCCACCGCCGTTTACCCCCGTTCGCCACCCCGCCACAGCAACGACGAGACCGCCGGTGCCCTCTTCCTCGAGCTCAGGCGAAGCACGGCGCCACGCTGCCATCTCCGAGCGCCCCGTCAGCTCCGCCCCGAGGCCGCCGCAGCGCCGACCGCTCCGCTCCCGACGCCGCCTTGCCCGCCCCCGCTCACCGCCGAGGCCCCCTCCGCCCACGTCGCCCACCCTCTCTCTCCCCATGCAGCTGAAACGAACGAAAAGCAGCGGTATAAATTCGAATGGCAAACTTGTAAATATAACGAATATTTCGTTTTTCGTAATTTTTATTAATTAATAAATGGGTTTTAAGGTTATAAATCCATAACTAATTATACAGGGGCCAGAAAAATGTGTGACTAGTCCCAGAAAATCAGAAACGTCGAAACGAATCCATTGGCGCTAGTTTCGTCGCGATCAGGCAAGTATATTTCTCACAGTGAATTTTTAAAGGCAAAACTTAAATAGGTTAAAATTCTTCTAAAATTCGTAGCTTGCAATTTTTACGTATATGTACGTCTGATAAAAATATATGTTACAGTACTTGTAAATACGATCGTTTTGACATCTTGTTTGCAAAATTCTGACGTACGGTTTGCCCGGAATAAATCTTTGAAGATATGTTGTAATGATAAATTCTTGTTTTAAAAATCCTTTTAAAATTCGTAATCTGTGATTTTTACGTGCACTTACGTACGATAAAAATATATGTCGTAGTACTAGTGAATACGATCATTTTGACACCTTGTTTGAAGAATTCTGATGTACGGTTTGCTCTAAACAATTCCTTGAACATATGTTTTAAAAATCATTCTTGATTTAAAATTGCTTTTTGGCTATTTAAAGTTGTTTAAAAATTGTTTAAAAATCTTGAAAAATAACTACTAGTCTTAGAAAGTATTTTAAGCTAATTTAAACTCTTTTGCTTAGTTAAAATTAGATCTTACTCGTTCTTTCATCAATTTAAGTGATCTTTATGTTTTCTTCTAATTGCTAAATCGAATCGCAAAGTGGTGAACTTTTGTGAAACTATCGTACAGACTGTTGAAAACCGAGACTGAATTGACTGAAATGGAAGATGGAACTTCAACAATATTGAATGGAAGATGGAACTTTAACAATATAGAATGAAAGATGGAATTTCAATAATAGACAGATAGTACACGTTCTTGTGACCGACACTAGACTTGACCTGGGATTGGGGTAGTCTATGATCACAAGTGTTACAGAATGACTGGATGCGCCATACTAAATTACCTCCAACACATTACGGGGGTTAGAACCTTGACCGTTGCCATATCGGAACGGTGGGTAAGCCTCGGAGTTGCTCCCGTCGCAGGCTGCATGTTGGTTATCTCTAGTACTCTTGGACATGGACTTATCACTAGGATAGACTGGTTTTTGACTATTGTTCTAACATCTTTTCTGCAGGTTGCTACGGTGTGTTTATTTAATGTTAAACTGTCACAGGTTGCAAATGGTATTGCAAATTGTTATTGAGTGATTAAATTGCTACAGGTTGTAAACGATATTACAAATAGCTATCGATGATTAAGTTGCGGCAGATTGCAAATGTTTAACTTCTTTAACTGCTTTAACTATTTTAACTGCTTTAACTGCTTTATCTCTTTTATTGCTTATTTTAAATTAAACTTATTGCTTGTCTTTAAAAGTCCAGCTTGGTTTAATTTTAAAATGTCCAACATTTTGGTTTTGAGATTATCTTACCGAGTAAACCTCGCTGACGGACATTTCATTTTGTTGTTTTACGAAATGTCCGTCAGGTATCGATAGTGAGTTCTTTGAAGACACTACTGCAGGAATCGAGCCAGTGCTCGAAGGCTACGTGGAGTATCTACCCACAGAAGACTAGACTTTTACCTTCGCGTCAGCACTTTTATATATATTTGATTAATGTACTTTGTTTGTATTGGCCATGTGCTAGGCCAAGCTGTATCTTAATTATTGTACACTTGATATGTAATAATGTTGTTTGAGCTGCTTCTTAAATTTGCAAGCAAGAATCTGCAATTTTTATACAGACGCTTAGTGTGTTTAAGCCAAGGAGGAAGAAAAGAAAAAGATTTCAAAAAGAAAAAAAAAAGTACTCCTCCTTGTTTTAAGCACATCGCGGACCCGCTCGCGTCCTCGCTCCCGGTGGAATGGGAAGCGGGGCGTGACAAAAAGTTGATAAATGAGTTCTCTCCATAAAACACTTGGACGAAACATCTAAACTCTCTCATAAGTCATCTAAACTACCCCATAAAACATCGAAATCTTAAATACGACATTCAAATAAGAATTCGAGCTAAAATTCAAACATATCACATAAAAATCCCCAAAAATTCAATAAATCTAGCATGAACGAAATATCGCGAAATATAATAGCATGCAAGATAATTGAATGAGACATGAATCCTATATCTCGGATTCACCCATAATCCCCAATTCTCGACGCAACCGCACAAAGGAGTCCTCCTTTAGGGGTTTCATGAAAATATCGGCGATTTGCTTTTGGGTTTCAACGTACACTAATATGATGTCCTTTTTAGCAACATGATCATCTAAAAATGGTGTCGGACATCTATGTGTTTAGATCAGGAATGGTGCACCGGATTCTTTGAAAGACAAATAGCACTTTGGTTATCCACCATGATAGGGCTAGTATAACAATGAATACCAAAATCCTTCAGTGTGTGTCTCATCCAAAGAACCTGGGCACAAGAGGCATCGGCGGCAATGTATTCCGCCTCGGTGGTTGAAAGTGATACCGAATTTTGCTTCTTGGAAAACCAAGAGACAAGGGAATTTCCTAGAAAATGGCAAGTGCCACTAGTACTCTTCCTGTCGGATTTGCATCCCGCATAATCAGCGTCACCATATGAGACTAACACATATGTGCTAGATTTCGGATAAAGTAATCCAAAATCTAAAGTGTAACTTAGATAGCGAAAAATACGTTTAACCGCTACTAAGTGAGAATCCTTAGGTTGAGACTGATAACGAGCACAAATACAAACGGCAAACATAATATCGGGCCTACTTGCGGTAAGATAAAGTAAACTACCTATCATACCTCGATATAGACGAATGTCTACATCTTTTCCGCCCGTATCTTTATCAAGATGCGTTGTAGTGCTCATAGGAGTCTTTTTCCCGGAGGCATTCTCCATTCCAAATCGCTTTAGCAACTCCACCGTGTACTTCGTTTGGTGGATGAAGATTGCATCGTTCAATTGGCGAATTTGGAGACCTAAGAAATATTTGAGTTCGCCCATGTGGCTCATCTCAAATTGTTCCTTCATAACATTAGAAAACTCTTCGCAAAGAGTGAAGTTAGTAGCACTGAAAATGATATCATCAACATAAATTTGAACTAATAAAATATCATTATTCGCATGCTTAACAAAAAGTGTAGAATCGGCTTCGCCCATTTTAAAATTCAAATCCAAAAGAAAATTCTTTAGGCGATCATACCAAGCTCGAGGAGCTTGTCTCAAACCATAAAGAGCTTTCTTTAGTTTAAAACATGATTTGGTAATTTTTCATTTATGAAGCCTGTCACGACCCGCTTCCCTAAAATGGAGGCGAGACGTGAAAAGGTCCGCACGGGAGTGGAGCGGTGAAGCCCCAAACCCGATAAGCGTCAATTTAGTATAAGCAGGTCCCTGTAATTGCAATCGAAACAACAACAACAATAATAATAGACGGATATGAAATACCAATCCCAAAGTTTGTCCACAAAGTATTCAACATCACAGAAAAGCCACCAGGCTAAAGGAAAGAGTCTAAGGGCCCAGAACAAGGCCAAACAATAGCGACGACATAACAGAGTAAAGGTGCTACGCACCGACAACAAAACAACTGTCTAACAAAAGTAAAACACCACGAAGACACTAGGACTGGTCCCCAGTGTCCACGTACTCCCCGTCCAACACGGGCTCAAGCTCGGCGTCCGCAAACACCTCACCCTCAGCGGGCAACTCAGGCTCAAGGTCTAACATGCGTCACCCAAAAGAGAAAGGGGCACATGTCAGCAAGTCTAAAAAGACTTGGGCAAGGAAACTGAAAGTGACTAACAACCTAGCATTTAAATGTTAAACAATGGCATGACAGTTAAGTATGATGCAACAGTTAAAAGAGAGGCAAACACGCACGATGTAGCAAAAGCTACCAAATCACTAATCACTTATTACTTAACACTTATCACTGTTAATCACTTAGTACATAGAGAGTCCACCTGCTGGCCCGCTCGTGGCTTAGGCCGCTTATCTCTATCACTATTAATCACTTGTGCACTAGAGAGTCCACCTGCTGGCCGGAGTGGCGGATCAGGCCAACTCGGGGCTGAGGCCGCTTATCTCTTACCCCACCCATATGTGTATCGAGCATTGGCAATGCCAACACACTAGCTCGCTTCTGGATCACGGGCCAGGAAGTGTAATTGGCATAGGTTTGTGCCCACGAAAAGTGGGTGCCTAGCCGGTATCCGAGCGTTGGGGTTTCCAACTACAGGGCTCGCTTCTGGAACACGAGCCAGGAATATAATGTTGTAGCGTGTGCTACACAATCATAATAATTTATCACTATGCAATGACATGAACAAATGATTGCGTACCGTTAATTGAATTTAAACGTGACATACAAGCATGATGAGGGTGACGGACCAAGCTTCGTTGTCAAGCTAGGTCAATGGCGTCTAAACGGCTATCCTTTCACCGTTTAGTCTCTTTTACGCTAAAGCATGGTAAATGGCCTAAGACATGGCCCAAAACAAGAGATGCAAGTTTCACTTGCCTATCACCGGGGATGACGGTTATGAAAGTTCGTTTCCGCGGATGATAGCCTACGGGGAATCGCTGTTATGGGGAACAATCATCAAAACACAAGTATTTTATTAGGGTTTCATAAAAATTACAATAGGATATGAAAACAACGGTAGATCGATTTCTTACCGAGAGGAGGCAGAAGAAATACTCCGGGGAACCCTAGGATCAGATCTGGAAAAGATTGGAGAAGTTTGGGGAAACTAGGGTTTTGGGGGATTTTGGGGATTTGATGGGTTTTGATGGAGATTTGGGGAAGATGAGAAGTAGATAGGGTGAATGGATGGATTGGATGATGGATTTAGGGCTTGGAATGAAGGATTGAAGCTTGGAGGAAGATGGGGGCTCAATGGGGGAGAAACTAGGGCTTAGGGTCGTGTTGGAGAAGATGAAAATGTTTGGGTTGGGTATTTATAGGTTGAGCTGGCGGCTGCCCAGAAATTAGGGTTTCAACACAGACTAGTCGGTCAAAGAACAACCACTGACCGACTAGTTTGGCAACTAGTCGATCGGTCGACCAACGCAGACCGACTAAGTGTAAACAGTAACTCCTGAACGAAAATAGGATTTAGAGTTAGTCGGTCCATGAACAAGTACTGACCGACTAGTTTAGCAACTAGTCGGTCGATGAACGTTCTTAGACCGACTAAGAGTAAACAGTAACTCAACTAAAATTAAGATGATGTGTTAGTCGGTTCAAGAAGCATTGCCGACCGACTAGTTTGCAACCTAGTCGGTCAACAACTCTTCTTAGACCGACTAACGATAAACAGTAACTCCTGAGAAAATTTAGAAAGCTCACTAGTCGGTCCAAGAAGGATTGCCGACCGACTGGATCGTCATCTAGTCGGTCGGTGCCCCTTCTTATACCGGCTAATGAGCACCAAAAGTTCCGATACGGAGCGCGAGGCCCCGTGATCGAATCCTAAGACTCCTAGGCTTGATCTAATAGTTAGATATGACCGTTATGAAGCCCGTCACAAACGACGTACTTCGAAATCGACGATCCTAAGGAAGAAACGAGAAAATACGACGAATCGATCGAAAATGAAAGTTACGGAGACGAAAACCACACAAGAGGAGAAAATCCACCAAAACATATATTATATTATAATAAATTCAGATACATGAAAAGCAGTCGTTACATCCTCCCCAACTTAAGAAAAATTCCGTCCTCGGAATTTCCGAACACTCACGAGTCCGGAAACAAAAGTGGGAAACGCTCTCGTATCTAATCTTCTCTCTCCCAAGTGGACTCTCCCGGCGAACCGTGCCGCCACATCACTCTAACAAGATCGACGACCTTGTTTCGAAGTGACTTCTGACGCCTGTCCAGAATCTGCACTGGATGCTGGTCATACGTCAAATCTGAGCGAACGGCGATCTCAGAGAAATCCACGGCATGAGATGGATCGCTAATGTATCGACGAAGCTGCGACACATGGAAAACATTGTGAACTCCTTCCAAAGACGGCGGCAAGGCCAAGCGATAAGCTACCTCGCCAACCCTCTCCAAAACATCAAATGGTCCAATGTATCGCGGGCTCAACTTCCCACGCTTCCCAAAACGAATCACACCACGATTCGGGGAAATCTTCAAGAACACATGGTCGCCCGGCTGAAACTCCAAAGGACGACGTTTAGCATCCGCCCAATGCTTAAAACGGTCCTGAGCAATCCTCAACCTCTCGCGAATATTCCTGACGATATCCACGGCCTCCACGATCATCTCAGGTCCCAACAACTCCCGATCACCAACGTCATCCCAACTCAATGGCGATCGACATTTCCTCCCATAAAGAGCGGCGAAAGGCGCCATGCCAATACTCGCCTGGAAGCTGTTGTTGTAGGAAAACTCCACCAAATGTAGATGGTCCTCCCACGAACCCTTGAAATCCAACATGCACGCCCTCAGCATGTCTTCCAAAATCTGAATCGTCCTCTCGGACTGGCCATCCGTCTGCGGATGGTGTTGGGGTTTTGGCGGACCCCCAGAGCTCGGATCCGTATCCGTCCTAAGTCGGACGGACCACGGAGGCACAAAAGCGCAGCGGAAAAACTAGAAATCGAAATTTTTACACTAGCTAAACTATTTAGCTAGGCTCTGGGGAGCCAGAACCTAGCCCGATCTATGCTGACTTGGAGTGGGTCTGACCACTCCAAGAAGGATCTACACTAAGCGACTAATTAAAATTACGCTAAAAAACGCTTAACCACATACCCGGAATCTTGGCCCTAGAGCAGGCAAGATGTACCGCACCGTCTTGAGAAGCTCCTCGTAGCCGAGCCGCGTTGACCCGATCTCCCTGAGCCGCCTCGCACCCTCGCACCGATCCGCCCGAGCCGCTTTCGCCTCCGAGCCGATCACACGCGGTAGAAAGTTTCACTTGAGAAGAACCCGCGTCTTAGACATCCGGATCAGATCCAAACCCCCTTCGTAGTCGTGCTAGGACTACTCCGGAGAATAGGAAAATTAGAGAGAGAGATTTAGTCGCCGATCGAGCCTGCTCTAAAATTCTGGAGCTACTCGATCGTTGACTGGTGTGTTTTTCAACGAGGAGAGTGCACCCCTATTTATATAGGGAGTGAGCACTCACCCTCTTGTTGCGGGCAATGTGGGACAATCCACATGAAGAGAAAAAATTGAATTAAGTCATTTGGCTTAATTTCAATTTTAAAGTTAGCCTTTCACAAAGTCAAACTTTAACGAATTAATTCTCCTCATATACTAAACTTCAGACACCAAACAAGCTATCAATCAGAAAAGCTTGGAATGGTGAACGCGTAGGAACTGACGGTGACGAATTTCGACTTCGTTTGACCCCTCAAACAATTGCTCAAAGTTTAGCAATTTACACAAAATTCGTAGCCGTCATTAGGGTTTACAAAAACCCTAATTTGACTTAAGTTGCGGGCGCGACCGCTAGACTTAGCGGGCGCGCCCGCCCAAGGGGGGGGGGCAAGGGCGGGCCGCCCGCCCGCTGCTGCAGCGGGCGGGCGCCCGCTGCTGCAGCGGGCCGCGCCCGCTGCATCAGCGGGCACCGGCCCGCTGCGCAGCGGGCCGCGCCCGCTGCATCAGCGGGCCGCGCCCGCTGCATCAGCGGGCGCCGGCCCGCTGCGCAGCGGGCCGCGCCCGCTGCATCAGCGGGCGCCCGCCCGCTGCGCAGCGGGCCGCGCCCGCTGCATCAGCGGGCGCCCGCCCGCTGCACACAGCGGGCCGCGCCCGCTGCACACAGCGGGCCATGCCCGCTGCTGCAGCGGGTCACGCCCGTTTGCCTTTGCACATGGGCCTTTTGGCCCAGTGGGTCTAACCCACTTCCCCTTGGACTCTTTCTGCGTTTCTGGGCTCGTTTGAGCTCCGATTTGGACGCGGTTTGAACCTGTGTTTAGACCGGGACGATCCCGTCATCCAGGTAACCTTTTCCAACAAGTTTGTTCCTACTAAATTCGTTGTAACTAATTTACAACACGTTTAGTCAAAGTTAGCATCTAATGCAACGTTGTGTCCCTATTGCTAATGCGACTAACTTTCACAACTCAGCTTGTGAATATCATCAAATGATATTTCTCTCTATTCTATATTCCTATTACTAAGACACGAATACTACTCGGTGTGAGACCCTACAGCCTGACCTTACTACAGGTTGGGGCTCGAAACCCCTAGACGACGGTCACTACGAGCAGTAGCTGTCGTCCCTGTTTCAGAGTCATCATAACGTGATCGACCCTTTGACAAAAGTGTCATAGGGTTTGCATTGGCTGTGTCAGAGATGAATTCCGTTAGCTAAAATCCCTTCGTCAAGACTGTGTTTGATGTTGGCCTAGGGTATGGTTTTCTGTCAACCCTATTAGACAACATTGGTCAGTATACGGCGGTCTTTATTGTATACACGTTGTACAACTTGCAACGTACCCCGGCCGAGGATTAACATAAAGACCGTACTGAGCCTATAACACTAACTTCCCTTTAATGGAAGTGACGAATCCCATCTTAGTCACTTACTCACCTTGAGAGCTTCAGGTGCAACCCAACCTAAGATCGTTCATCAGGACTGGTCCTCGAAGCTAGATCATGGGTCTAAGCCACACCGTCCGCTCACAGGTGGGTACAGATGACTTCAGGTCTTAAGGATCAACTAACCTATCATCACCCTAGAGTTATTAAAGACAGATCATTAAAGTTAACCATTTAATAACTCTAACTTGGTCGTTCAGTGAACTCATTCTCTAATGAGCACCTGTGTCTTGTCTCCGACTTCGCTAAGTCGAATGACTATGAGATCATCATTACCCGAAGGCAAGACGAAGACACAGTGATCTATCCGATGTGTCGATATCCAGTTCTCGACACATCTATGATCACGAACCGTTTAAGACTTACGTTTCTATTCGGTCACTTACTTACTCATAATCGAGATCTCATCTAGATACGTAAGGACCTAACTATAAGTCTATGGATATTATCTAAGTATATTAATACAAATCCTTTTATACCTAGAATAATACGTACCATATACGGTATGAACAAGACGTATAATCAAGATAAATTGCCTTATGGGCTTATATCTTCCTACATCTCCCACTTGCACTTAGGCTATTTATCTCGGTATCTCATACCGTTATAGCATATCAGTCACTTTGACATTTGATATGACAAACCTAAGAATGGTTCTACTAATAAGTATCTACAACGAATTTTAATGGATTGAAATTACATCTCTTGATCACACAGGGTTGATCCTTTGGAAAAATGATCTGGATCAATTTTCCTAACCTTGTATAGCTAACGTTAGCTTATACGATTTAGATGTGGGGTCCAACATTTTCGTAAGTCAGTTCTAGCTCACTCCACTTTATTTTGTCAATATGTCAAGTACATATTTGACACCCTAAGTCTCTATATATATACCATTAAATCAAAACAATTTTGACTTAATGATTTATATAGAAGATTCATTAAAGTGAAAAATCCTTTTTACTTAGTCCGAAAAACGGAACTAAGTATATTAATACGCTCCCACTGACTTTAAGAATTACATGGTCAAATTTCTTCAACATAATATCTAAATCATATTTAGATTTACGAGTAAAATAACCATTTGGTAAGTGCCTTAGATGGAATGTACAAGTGTCAGATTTGGTTTGACGAATGAGTCAAGTCAAGATCATTTTAAGGAATCTTGACATTGACTTGTTCGATCAAAACGTTCTACACTGTACAAATTCCTTTAACCACATTTAGTATTAACCCTTTTAATGACTAAATGCAGATAATCACGAGTTAATCTTGATTTGCGTATTATTGTGATCGCACACAATTTATACGTCCCCTGGAACTTACACTTAACTACTGATTGACTTCTAGCATTTAGTCAGCTCCAAAATCAATATTATCGAAGCAATACACCATTATTCGAAAATATACGCAACCATCACAGAAAAGCCACATCCACAGAATTTGAGCCAATTCAATTTCAATTGCAACAAGCGAGACATCCATTCCAAAACAACGGGTTCATAAAAAGGAACCTTAATTTGTTTATCAAAAATAAACCTTGAGTGCAAAGCACTCATTCATTGTTTTCGATCCTTAAAGATGATACATTTTATTCAAATAAGAAAAATATCATCTCCATCACGATCAGCGTCTCTAGAAGTCTTTGAGCGGTCCCAGCAGCAACTGTTGCTTTAATTTCCGACCGATCTCCGTACTTCTCCAATCTCCAGTTCTTATCAGCCACCTGTATACAGTACACAGATGTCTATAAGTATCTCATACTTTATGAATGGAAATAATTGCATTTAATTGAATTTTAATTTGTACCTAAGGTGGAGGCATCAGTATGCCCCTTCTTCTTCTCTGCAAGATAGATCTTGCAGTTCCTCTTCCAGTGGCCAATCTTGTGGCAATGGAAGCACTCAGATTTCGACGGGGCCCCTTTGTTCTTCTTCTTCCCATTCTTAGCCTTCGCAGGTTGTGGGACATGCCTCTTCTTTCCTTTGCCTTTCGGCTGGTCGGAAGTAGCAGAGCCAACAACCAGTGCAGCCGGCTTCTTATGAATCTCCTCAAACTGCCGGAGCATATTGAGGAGACCCGGAAGATCCGTCTCAAGGCTGTTCATTATAAAGCCAGTTATAAAAGGCTTGAAATCGGGAGTCAAAGACTTTAGGATAATGTCCGTGGACATCTCATTGTCCAGGACAAATCCTAACTGAGCGGCGTCCTCCACGTACCCGATCATCTTGATAACATGATCTTGTACGGGTTCCGTCCCCATCTTGGTGCCCCAGAGGTTGCTAGTGGCCTCGAACTTGGCAGCTCTTGATCGCTTGCCATACAACTCTTGTGCGTTGAGGAGCATGCTTTGAACATCCATATGTTCATGCTTCCTCTGCAACTCGTTGGTCATCGAAGCCAGAGTAAGGCACCTGGCCTTCTCTGCATCCCTCTGGTACAATTTGTAGGCTTCCTTTTCCTCGTGGGTCGAATCTTCATCCGGCTTATCTGGAGCGTCCTCGAACAGTACGTATCCTATTCCGGCTAGGGAAAGGACCAACTTGATGTTCCTAAGCCAGTCTTTGTAGTTGGTTCCATCCAGCACGTTCTTTTCAACCATGTATCTAAGTCCCGAATCCATTCTGTATTTTATAGATACTATAGTTAGTAAATGTTCGTAGTATAGTTTTAATGGTTTTAATAAAACTATATTCTCCCACTAAATTTATTTAAAGCCATAATAATAAACAATTTATTATAAAATAATATTTGTGAGAGAGGGATCCGACTACCCTGAGTCTGACAACCTTGAGTGTATCTCAACAAGTTGTCCGACTCTGCAGTCGGTAGACGAACTCGTCGTCAATCATATTTACTATGATTCCCTATCGATTTTTATTACCCCTAGTCATTTGTGATCATGAGTGTGCTCAACCGGATCACAATGGCTAGCCTAGTCGGACCCTTGTTTTCGTGTCTAGCCTGACTTGCCCCTTTGCTCGGTGTATGCACGACGCGCCGGTTTGGGTCAGGTCTTAGACTACATTCTTGGTTAGACTTACGCCGAAGCTCGAGGGATGAGACAATGGTTTCAGTCAGGTTAAGATGTCAATCAAGAAATCGGTTTCTATAAGATTGACATGTCCGGCTTGAGTGTAGCTCAACAACCGGAACATGTTTCCTACAGTTGCCAACTCCTAAAACAAGGAGGGCTACGATTTATCTTGAACAAGATTATTATCGTATTGACTTAGGTATAGTCGATGGACTAACATAGTCATGAATCGACTCCTTGCGGTCCAGCGGACGCGGCCAGGGAATTGACTAAGCCAGGACCACTTGTTACCCAGTCTAGCTAGGTTGGTCCAAAAACTTTAGCCAAGCACATTGACCGACATCATGATCCATTGAAGGAGTTGTCATCAATCTTATGTTTTCCAAACAACTAAATGGCTTTTAATTAGAAGAACTAGTTAATCCTTATCAACTAGTGGATCCTAAAAATTCAAAATTTTTTGGATTGGTTGAACATCTTTTATTAAGTCCTTATCAACTATAAGGTTCTACGTTCAACTTACTACCCCAATCTTATTAGGATTTTAATAAAACAATTTTACATTTTGTCTTTTATGAAAATCATTATTTAAACGATTTAATGAAATGATTTACAAACAAGGGGACTACCCTAATCAGGTATTAGGTTCAATGTTGTTTTGTTTTATTAAACATAACATGTCACTATCATGTTTTAATGGCTAACCTAACAAGGTTTGTGTATACGTTATACAACATGAAACGAAAACTAACTTTATCCGCATAAAAGAAAGTTTCATTTTTAGTGACATATAAAAGGTATTTGCAAGTTTAAAAAATTATCTATATAATACAAACATGCAAATCTAAATTTTAACACTTAAAATCAAAGATTAAAAAATTTTAAAGTCTTCATAAAATTTTATCGCATAAAACTAGGTTGTTCAAAATTATCTAATAATTTTAAACCTAGGCCTAAAAAAATATTAACCTTACTTCTAAAATTAAAATGTCACAAAATAATTTTAGAAACCTATATGTAACAAAAAGAAAATAATTTATGCTTCATCTCATGAAATAAAATCATTTCTATACTTACATATATTTAAAATAATTTTAAAACTCTTTTTAAAAATTTTAGAAATCACTTAGAAGCTTTCAAATAAAGTTTTAAAAGATTTCTAACTTTATGTAACTAAAGAAAAAATTCTTAAATTTCAAAAATAAAATTTTTCTAAAGATTACATAAACATTAAATACTTTTTTAAAATTTTTAATGTCTCATAAAAATTTAATAAAGTATTTAAAATAAAAGAGACTGCCTTTAGATTTATCGCATAAAAATAATTTTGCCCCAAAAATAATTTTCCGTGTTGCAACAAATTAATTTTTGAAACACAAAATATTTTCAAAACTAATTTAACATAAAGCTAAAAGGTTTTGAACATGCAGGCTAAGCATTTTAACTATTTAAAAGTCGCTATAGTAGATCTATAGCATAACCTGGGCTCTGATACCACTGTTGGGGTTTTGGCGGACCCCCAGAGCTCGGATCCGTATCCGTCCTAAGTCGGACGGACCACGGAGGCACAAAAGCGCAGCGGAAAAACTAGAAATCGAAATTTCTACACTAGCTAAACTATTTAGCTAGGCTCTGGGGAGCCAGAACCTAGCCCGATCTATGCCGACTTGGAGTGGGTCTGACCACTCCAAGAAGGATCTACACTAAGCGACTAATTAAAATTACGCTAAAAACGCTTAACCACATACCCAGAATCTTGGCCCTGGAGCTGGCAAGATGTACCACACCGTCTTGAGAAGCTCCTCGTAGCCGAGCCGCGTTGACCCGATCTCCCTGAGCCGCCTCGCACCCTCGCACCGATCCGCCCGAGCCGCTTTCGCCTCCGAGCCGATCACACGCGGTAGAAAGTTTCACTTGAGAAGAACCCGCGTCTTAGACGTCCGGATCAGATCCAAACCCCCTTCGTAGTCGTGCTAGGACTACTCCGGAGAATAGGAAAATTAGAGAGAGAGAGATTTAGTCGCCGATCGAGCCTGCTCTAAAATTCTGGAGCTACTCGATCGTTGACTGGTGTGTTTTTCAACGAGGAGAGTGCACCCCTATTTATATAGGGAGTGAGCACTCACCCTCTTGTTGCGGGCAATGTGGGACAATCCACATGAAGAGAAAAAATTGAATTAAGTCATTTGGCTTAATTTCAATTTTAAAGTTAGCCTTTCACAAAGTCAAACTTTAACGAATTAATTCTCCTCATATACTAAACTTCAGACACCAAACAAGCTATCAATCAGAAAAGCTTGGAATGGTGAACGCGTAGGAACTGACGGTGACGAATTTCGACTTTGTTTGACCCCTCAAACAATTGCTCAAAGTTTAGATATTTACACAAAATTCGTAGCCGTCATTAGGGTTTACAAAAACCCTAATTTGACTTAAGTTGCGGGCGCGCCCGCTAGACTTAGCGGGCGCGCCCGCCCAAGGGGGGGCAAGGGCGGGCCGCCCGCCCGCTGCTGCAGCGGGCCGCGCCCGCTGCATCAGCGGGCGCTGGCCCGCTGTGCAGCGGGCCACGCCCGCTGTGCAGCGGGTGCCCGCCCGCTGCACACAGTGGGCCATGCCCGCTGCTGCAGCGGGTCACGCCCGTTTGCCTTTGCACATGGGCCTTTTGGCCCAGTGGGTCTAACCCACTTCCCCTTGGACTCTTTCTGCGTTTCTGGGCTCGTTTGAGCTCCGATTTGGACGCGGTTTGAACCTGTGTTTAGACCGGGACGATCCCGTCATCCAGGTAACCTTTTCCAACAAGTTTGTTCCTACTAAATTCGTTGTAACTAATTTACAACACGTTTAGTCAAAGTTAGCATCTAATGCAACGTTGTGTCCCTATTGCTAATGCGACTAACTTTCACAACTCAGCTTGTGAATATCATCAAATGACATTTCTCTCTATTCTATATTCCTATTACTAAGACACGAATACTATTCGGTGTGAGACCCTACAGCCTGACCTTACTACAGGTTGGGGCTCGAAACCCCTAGACGACGGTCACTACGAGCAGTAGCTGTCGTCCCTGTTTCAGAGTCATCATAACGTGATCGACCCTTTGACAAAAGTGTCATAGGGTTTGCATTGGCTGTGTCAGAGATGAATTCCGTTAGCTAAAATCCCTTCGTCAAGACTGTGTTTGATGTTGGCCTAGGGTATGGTTTTCTGTCAACCCTATTAGACAACATTGGTCAGTATACGGTCTTTATTGTATACACGTTGTACAACTTGCAACGTACCCCGGCCGAGGATTAACATAAAGACCGTACTGAGCCTATAACACTAACTTCCCTTTAATGGAAGTGACGAATCCCATCTTAGTCACTTACTCACCTTGAGAGCTTCAGGTGCAACCCAACCTAAGATCTTTCATCAGGACTGGTCCTCGAAGCTAGATCATGGGTCTAAGCCACACCGTCCGCTCACAGGTGGGTACAGATGACTTCAGGTCTTAAGGATCAACTAACCTATCATCACCCTAGAGTTATTAAAGACAGATCATTAAAGTTAACCATTTAATAACTCTAACTTGGTCGTTCAGTGAACTCATTCTCTAATGAGCACCTGTGTCTTGTCTCCGACTTCGCTAAGTCGAATGACTATGAGATCATCATTACCCGAAGGCAAGACGAAGACACAGTGATCTATCCGATGTGTCGATATCCAGTTCTCGACACATCTATGATCACGAACCGTTTAAGACTTACGTTTCTATTCGGTCACTTACTTACTCATAATCGAGATCTCATCTAGATACGTAAGGACCTAACTATAAGTCTATGGATATTATCTAAGTATATTAATACAAATCCTTTTATACCTAGAATAATACGTACCATATACGGTATGAACAAGACGTATAATCAAGATAAATTGCCTTATGGGCATATATCTTCCTACAGATGGTACGCCGTGTTGAAACTCAGACGCGTACCCAAACTCTTCTGCAAACTCTGCCAAAACTGAGATGTGAACCTCGTGTCTCTGTCCGACACGATACTCACGGGGACTCCATGAAGTCGCACGATTTCCTCCATATATCTCCTCGCTAGCACCTCCGTGGACTGTCCCACTCGGAACGGAATAAAGTGCGCAGATTTGGTCAACCGATCTACGATCACCCAAATCGCGTCATTCTGCTTCGGACTCCGAGGTAGTCCAGTCACGAAATCCATAGTGATGTGCTGCCACTTCCACTCCGGAATCGGAAGCGGTTGTAGCAACCCGGCCGCACGCTGATGCTCCGCCTTCACTTGCTGGCAAACCAAGCACTTGGCTACACTCCGAGCCACGCTCCTCTTCATACCATGCCACCAAAAATTCAGACGAAGATCCTGGTACATCTTGGTGCCACCAGGATGCACAGAATACGGCGAACTGTGTGCCTCCACCATCAGCTCCTCTCTGATATCCCCAGCTGGCACACACAACCTGGCTCCAAACCTCAGCGAGCCATCCTCATGAATCAAAAAGTCAGTCCGCAGACCGGCTTCCACCATCTCCCGAATCCTTACCAACTTCGGATCCTCAGCCTGGCCAGCCTTAATCCGATCCACGATCGTCGACTGTACCTGCATGTACATCAACGACGAAGCCACTCCAGGAAGAACAATCTCCACGCCAGACCCATAAAAATCCTGCTGCAATCTCCACTGCGAGGTCAAAATCATCACCGCGGGAAGCCTACTCAGAGCATCTGGAACCACATTCACCTTGCCAGGGTGAAACTGCAGATCAATCTCATAATCTGCCATCAGCTCCAACCATCGACGCTGTCGCATGTTGAGCTCCTTCTGAGTAAAGATATACTTCAAGCTTTTGTGATCGGTGAAAATTTTCACTTTCTCACTCAACAAGAAGTGCCTCCAAATCTTAAGAGCAAACACAACGGCAGCCAACTCCAAATCATGCGTTGGATAATTCTTCTCATGAACCTTAAGCTGACGAGACGCATAAGCCACCACATGCCCATGCTGATGCAACACACAACCGAGACCCTTGCCAGAAGCATCGCAAAAGATCTCAAATCCACCGCTGCGATCAGGCACAACAAGAATAGGGGCACTCGTCAACCTCTCCTTCAGAATACCAAAAGCACTCTCACAATCACCCGACCAAACATAAGCAACATCCTTCCGCGTCAATTTAGTCATCGGCTCAGCAATACGAGAAAAGTCCTTAATGAATCGCCGATAGTAACCAGCAAGTCCAAGGAAACTCCGAATCTCAGACGCAGACGACGGAACAGGCCACTCCCTGATGGCCCTAATCTTCTCGGGATCCACAGAAATACCATCTCCAGTCACCACATGCCCCAGAAAAGCAACTCGATTCAGCCAAAACTCGCACTTCGAAAACTTAGCATACAAACGATGCTTCCTCAAAATCTCCAGCACCGTCCTCAAGTGCGAGGCATGCTCTTCCTCCGACTTCGAATATATCAGAATGTCGTCAATAAAGATAACGACAAACTTATCCAGGAAGTCGTAGAAAATCAGGTTCATCAGATTCATGAAAACTGCGGGCGCGTTAGTTACGCCGAAAGGCATAACCACAAACTCATAGTGTCCATACTTCGTCCTGAACGCTGTCTTCGGAACATCATCCCTCTTCACCCTCAACTGATGGTAACCACTCCTCAAATCCAATTTAGAAAACACCCTCGAACCTCCAAGCTGATCAAAAATATCATCAATGCGAGGTAACGGGTATTTATTCTTAATGGTTACCGCATTCAACCCCCGATAGTCCACGCACATGCGACGCGAACCATCCTTCTTCTTAACCAGCAACACCGGTGCTCCCCACGGAGACACGCTAGGATTAATATAACCCTTCTGCAACAGCTCATCCAACTGCTTCCGCAACTCTTCCAACTCTGCAGGTGCCATACGATACGGCGCCTTCGAAATCGGCTGCGCACCTGGAACAAGATCGATAGAAAATTCCAAAGCTCGATCAGGCGGCAAACCAGACATTTCCTCGGGGAAGACGTCGCCAAAATCTCGCACCACAGCTGGCCAATCCAGCTCCATCTGCATAGCTACAGCCTCCACCGGCCTGGCCCGAAATCTGACAGGACCAAGCGAACTGCTACCACGACTGAACTCAAATACTGGATGTCCGGGAATCTCGAACACCACCTTCTTCCTCTTGCAGTCGATCGTAGCATAGAAGCTAGCAAGCCAGTCCATCCCAAAGACCGCATCGTAGTTGGTGATGTTGTGGACAATAAAATCAGCATAAAGCTCATGTCCACAAACCACCACAAAGCAAGGACTGCTCCCACGATGCACCGTGACTACTCCATTCCCTGTGACGATATTCCAACTCTTAGAGAGAGGGGACGTCGACAAGGAATGCTTCTCCATGAAGCTCTGGGCCAAAATGCACATTGACGCACCTGAGTCAAAGAGGACTCGGGCAGGGAACGTGCAAACCAAAACCACACCTAACAAACAGTCTAATCAATCAAATCGTACTCTAGCAACATTCATACACAAGCAACCAATCATAATTTAACAATCAATTAATTAAGGAAGGAACAATCTAGATCGAAAGTTACCTGCAATGACCTCATCCATGGCCAAAACCTCCTCCTCGGTCATCAGAAATGCCTGCCTCCTCGGCGGAGCAGCCCGCTCGAAAGCCTGCTTCTGCGGAACGAGGGGCACCCCATGACCAGCGGGCACCGGGGCTCTCTGTTGCAACGGCGGGGCAGCAATAGGTGTCCCCCAAGGCTGCCTCAACCTCGGGCACTCCCTGAGAGCATGGGCGGGATCTCCACAGGCAACACATTGCCCCAAGAACCTCCTACATGATTCCTTGATATGGCCCTCCTTGCCACAGAAATGGAAAGTCCTCCGAACGGGCCCTCCTGGCCTCTTAAACTGAACAGGCGGGTTCGGCCTGAATCCAGGCCTAACCACAACTCTCGCCTGTTCCACAGGCCTCTTCCCAGCACCAACAACAGACCCCTTCCTCTGGTTCACAAGCAGCTCCTGCCTCTTGGCTGCTACCAGAACCTTCTGATAAGATTCCCGGTCAGAAGAGGTCACAAAGCTCTGGAGCTCCGAGGCAAGTCCCTGAAGGAACCTCTGAGCTCGCTCCTCAGCGTCCTGCACCATCTTTGGTGCAAACCGACTAAGCCTCATGAACTCTTGGTGATAATGGTCCACCGACGAGCTCCCCTGCTTCAAATCGATAAAACGCTGCAGCATCTCTTCCCTGGCAGCCTTCGGGAAGAACTCACCATTAAATCTGGCCTTGAAGGTAGCCCAGACGATCGGCTCCTCCAACATCCTTTCTTCAGCATCCCACCAATTCCTGGCGTTATCCTTCAGCTGGCGCTTCGCCAAGTCAACCCAACTAACTTCGTTGACCTTGGACATCTTCAGATTGTCCTCAATATTCCTCATCCATTCATCAGCAGCTAGGGGACCTTCGGTTCCATCAAAATACGCAGGACCCAGCTCTCTGAACTGCTTCGCCCCGGGCTCAGGGCGAGGGGCTTCCACCACCCGAGCAGCTCGAGTCACCGGAGCATTCTGCACCTGCAGAAGCACACCCTGCTGAACCTGCATCATCTGCAACATGATCCTCATCATCTCCCCATTAGTGGGCTCCCGCTCAGGCTCCTCGTCATGAGGGGGCGCACCACTACCACCACCACGGGTGATTCGCCTTCCTGCCATCTAATGACGCAGAAAACGAAACAATTAGACTCATAGCTTAGGGCTCAGATGTCGAACTTATTTGTTGGACAATCTTACATTATTATCGTTATCCCGATAATTGCAGTTACAGAGGACCTGCATGGGCCACCACTAAAACCTGTCACGACCCGCTTCCCTAAAATGGAGGCGAGACGTGAAAAGGTCCGCACGGGAGTGGAGCGGTGAAGCCCCAAACCCGATAAGCGTCAATTTAGTATAAGCAAGTCCCTGTAATTGCAATCGAAACAACAACAATAATAATAATAGACGGATATGAAATACCAATCCCAAAGTTTGTCCACAAAGTATTCAACATCACAGAAAAGCCACCAGGCTAAAGGAAAGAGTCTAAGGGCCCAGAACAAGGCCAAACAATAGCGACGACATAACAGAGTAAAGGTGCTACGCACCGACAACAAAACAACTGTCTAACAAAAGTAAAACACCACGAAGACACTAGGACTGGTCCCCAGTGTCCACGTACTCCCCGTCCAACACGGGCTCAAGCTCGGCGTCCGCAAACACCTCACCCTCAGCGGGCAACTCAGGCTCAAGGTCTAACATGCGTCACCCAAAAGAGAAAGGGGCACATGTCAGCAAGTCTAAAAAGACTTGGGCAAGGAAACTGAAAGTGACTAACAACCTAGCATTTAAATGTTAAACAATGGCATGACAGTTAAGTATGATGCAACAGTTAAAAGAGAGGTAAACACGCACGATGTAGCAAAAGCTACCAAATCACTAATCACTTATCACTTAACACTTATCACTGTTAATCACTTAGTGCATAGAGAGTCCACCTGCTGGCCCGCTCGTGGCTCAGGCCGCTTATCTCTATCACTATTAATGACTTGTGCACTAGAGAGTCCACCTGCTGGCCGGAGTGGCGGATCAGGCCAACTCGGGGCTGAGGCCGCTTATCTCTTACCCCACCCATATGTGTATCGAGCATTGGCAATGCCAACACACTAGCTCGCTTCTGGATCACGGGCCAGGAAGTGTAATTGGCATAGGTTTGTGCCCACGAAAAGTGGGTGCCTAGCCGGTATCCGAGCGTTGGGGTTTCCAACTACAGGGCTCGCTTCTGGAACACGAGCCAGGAATATAATGTTGTAGCGTGTGCTACACAATCATAATAATTTATCACTATGCAATGACATGAACAAATGATTGCGTACCGTTAATTGAATTTAAACGTGACATACAAGCATGATGAGGGTGACGTACCAAGCTTCGTTGTCAAGCTAGGTCAATGGCGTCTAAACGGCTATCCTTTCACCGTTTAGTCTCTTTTACGCTAAAGCATGGTAAATGGCCTAAGACATGGCCCAAAACAAGAGATGCAAGTTTCACTTGCCTATCACCGGGGATGACGGTTATGAAAGTTCGTTTCTGCGGATGATAGCCTACGGGGAATCGCTGTTATGGGGAACAATCATCAAAACACAAGTATTTTATTAGGGTTTCATAAAAATTACAATAGGATATGAAAACAACGGTAGATCGATTTCTTACCGAGAGGAGGCGGAAGAAATACTCCGGGGAACCCTAGGATCAGATCTGGAAAAGATTGGAGAAGTTTGGGGAAACTAGGGTTTTGGGGGATTTTGGGGATTTGATGGGTTTTGATGGAGATTTGGGGAAGATGAGAAGTAGATAGGGTGAATGGATGGATTGGATGATGGATTTAGGGCTTGGAATGAAGGATTGAAGCTTGGAGGAAGATGGGGGCTCAATGGGGGAGAAACTAGGGCTTAGGGTCGTGTTGGAGAAGATGAAAACGTTTGGGTTGGGTATTTATAGGTTGAGCTGGCGGCTGCCCAGAAATTAGGGTTTCAACACAGACTAGTCGGTCAAAGAACAACCACTGACCGACTAGTTTGGCAACTAGTCGGTCGGTCGACCAACGCAGACCGACTAAGTGTAAACAGTAACTCCTGAACGAAAATAGGATTTAGAGTTAGTCGGTCCATGAACAAGTACTGACCGACTAGTTTAGCAACTAGTCGGTCGATGAACGTTCTTAGACCGACTAAGAGTAAACAGTAACTCAACTAAAATTAAGATGATGTGTTAGTCGGTTCAAGAAGCATTGCCGACCGACTAGTTTGCAACCTAGTCGGTCAACAACTCTTCTTAGACCGACTAACGATAAACAGTAACTCTTGAGAAAATTTAGAAAGCTCACTAGTCGGTCCAAGAAGGATTGCCGACCGACTGGATCGTCATCTAGTCGGTCGGTGCCCCTTCTTATACCGGCTAATGAGCACCAAAAGTTCCGATACGGAGCGCGAGGCCCCGTGATCGAATCCTAAGACTCCTAGGCTTGATCTAATAGTTAGATATGACCGTTATGAAGCCCGTCACAAATGACGTACTTCGAAATCAACGATCCTAAGGAAGAAACGAGAAAATACGACGAATCGATCGAAAATGAAAGTTACGGAGACGAAAACCACACAAGAGGAGAAAATCCACCAAAACATATATTATATTATAATAAATTCAGATACATGAAAAGCAGTCGTTACAAAGCCCGGAGGTTGAGAAACGTAAACTTCCTCAACGACATCTCCGTTTAAAAATGCACTTTTAACATCCATTTGAAATAATTTAAAATTTTTATGGCATGCAAAAGACAATAATAGTCTAATTGATTCTAATCTAGCTACCGGAGCGAAGGATTCTTCGAAATCAATACCTTCCTCTTGGCGATAGCCTTGAGCTACTAACCAAGCTTTGTTCCGGACGACGACTTGATTTTCGTCGGTTTTGTTCTTGAAGATCCACTTTGTCCCTATGACGGTGTGGTTCTTCGATGGCAAAGGAACAAACTCCCATACCTCATTCCTCTCGAATTGAATGAGTTCCTCCTCCATGGCAAGGATCCAAGCACTATCTTCGCACGCTTCAACTATATTCTTTGGCTCTATCGATGAGGCAAAGGCACAATTTGCGAAGTGGTGGACTTGCGAAGTGGTGGACTTGCGATCTCGTCTTGACACTATCATGAATATTGCCAATGACTTGCTCATGGGGATGATCGCGAACGGTATGAAGCCGCTTGGGAATACCTTGATCACTAGGCACATTCTCAACAACTTCATTAGTCGGGTTAGTATCAATAGAATCAATAGACTTAGAATTTTCAAACGAATCACATAAAACATCCATAGAATCAACATCATTTGAAATTCTAGAAGTAGTAAAATTCTCATTAAAAGAGACATGAAGTGATTCCTCGATCGTAGAGGATCTTTTGTTGTATATCCGGTAGGCTTTGCTACGTGAGGAATACCCAACAAATATCCCCTCATCCGATCTCGGATCAAACTTGTCCAAATTATCATATGTGTTTTTAATAAAACATTTTGCGCCGAAAACACGAAAATGTTTAACTTGAGGCAATCTACCAAACAACAATTCCTAGCAAGTTTTTTTGGTGTCGGGCCTCAAAAGTATTCTATTAAACACATAACAAGCGGTGTGTACCGCTTCCGCCCAAAATTGATAACCAAGTTGGCTATCTTCGAGCATAGTGCGAGCACACTCCACAAGCATTCTATTCTTCTCTCAACAACACCATTTTGAGGAGGTGCGCGAGGGAAAGAAAACGTGTGAGTAATTCCAAGATCATCACAAAAATTTGAGAAAGACTCATTCTCAAATTCACCCCCATGATCACTACGAATAGTGACCATGGTGGTTCCGATGAGATTTTGTACTTTCTTCACAAATATTGTGAAGTTTTCAAAAGCTTCATTTTTATTACATAAGAAAAATACCCATGTAAATCTAGAATAATCATCGACGATGACAAGTCCATATCTTGCATTTCCTAAGGAAGCAACTCTAGTTGGCCCAAATAAATCTAGATGTAATAGCTCTAGTGGCCGTTTAGTAGAAATGCTTTTCTTAGGTTTAAATGAAGATTTAGGAAGCTTGCCACGTTGACAAGAATCACAAAAACTTTTCTTTTCAAAAACGAGCTTCGGAAAACCTTTAATGGAATTTAATTTTGAAAGATTATAAAGTGTTCCAAAGTTCACAAGTCCAAAGCGTCGATGTCATAAGTGTTGTTCACTTGTGTTGGCAACGAGAGATTGTTCATATGACTTAGGAAGATCCAAAATATAAATATCTTTATGGCGTGTGCCGGAAAATAATAACTTATTATTATCATTTGAAATATGACATAATCCTTTCGCAAATCTAACTTTGTAGCCTTTGTCACAAAGTTGGCTTATTGAAATAAGATTATGATTTAAACCATTAACTAGATAAACATCACCAATTAAGGGTTTAGACGGGTTACCCACTTTACCAACACCGACGATGGTTCCGCTCTCGTTGCCTCCAAATACGACGCGGTTTCCATTTGCAATGGGAACTACTCCGGAGAGCAATTGAGCGTCACCCGTCATGTGTTTTGAACACCCGCTATCGAGTATCCAATTCCCTTTGGAGCTAAATTTGAATTTGTTGCTCCTTTTCTTTTTCTTTTCCTTGAGTACCTAAAGATAGAAAATTTCATATCATGGTACCCAAGGTCATTGGGTCCTCAAAGGTTAGACCTTTGGAAGCCAAGTCCAATTGGACTTAGACTTCCCCACATAATTTCTACTATGCACAACATTCGAAAAATAAGCATTCATATACACTTGTTTTTCATCCATGCTTGTGTCCTTTAGGCTCCAAATAGTGAAAATATTGGGAGCCCTCATCCTATTGGGTGCATGTATGCGATGTTGATTTCTACGTGATGCATGTTGTGGATAGGCATACGGAACATGATGGAATGGTGCACGACGAGAATTATTCATATGATGAGGTGGGTGAACATATGCATGTGTGGGAACACGTGCGTGAGGGTGTCTCACATGGTGTGCACGTGCCCGAGAATGTGTTGCATAAAAATCATCATATGTGTGAGACGGTGGAGTAGGACGTGTATTCCTACGTGGCATGGTATTGGTGTACATATAAGCATGCCCCTTCTTTGGAGGTCCACCCAAAGTGGGTTTCTTTCCGAAAGAGGGTGTGGACGAGGTGGAAGCACCATTGGTAGATGAACTACCAATAGAGTGTTTGCTACCACTCATAGAGTCACCAGAAGTTGGCCTAACAAAAGTAGTGTCCGCTTTGGATGGACATCCCATCGTATACCCCAAACCAATGTGGTGATTGGCCGGAAGTAAGTCACTTAGGATTTTATCCAAATGGTCCTTACCCTTATTGAATTTATTAATTCGGCCTAATTTGTTCTCATATTCCTATGTTCTTCCGGATCATCAATGCTAACATGTTCAAGTTTAGATTTGAGATTGACAATCTCATTTCTTAACTCTTCAACAACGGTGTCGTTGTTGGTGATGATAGTCTTAGGCGAGGTTTGAATGCTAGCTAGGTCATCTTTTACTTTAGTATATCTATTTACTAATTTAGTTTATTTAGACCATAAATGAGAGTTAGCATCCCTAAGATCATCCATAGTTACCTCATCGCCTTCATCGTCGCTATCATCGGAGGAGGAAGATCCTTGATCATGCTCCTCTCTTGCCATGAAGCACATGTGCGCTTGCTCCACTTTCTCATCGTCCGACTCTCCGCTTGAGGAATCCTCGGAGTCGATGAATGTTGCTCCGACAATTCCCTTTTTTTACCCCTTTTTGTACTTCTTGGACTTGTCGAACTTCGGTGCCTTCCACTTCTCCTTTTGCTTGTTTTGAGGACAATCCGCTTTGATGTGTCCTGGCTTATTGCATTTAAAGCACAAAGGTGGAGAGGCGTTAGTAGAAGTAAATTTAGATTTTTGTTTGAAGTTACCCTTTCGGAAGAAGCGATTGAACTTCTTTGCCATGAGTGCAATGGATTCCATGTCCATTTCTTCTTCCGAGTCCTCATCATCGGTAGAGGTGGATGAAGCCGCCTTGAATGCAATCGCCTTTTTCTTAGGCACGTCTTGGTTCAAATAGGACTTCATCTTTTCTTGTAACTTCACCTTGCTATCTTTGCGTATCTCGTATGACATCAAAGTACCCATCAATTGAACTACGGTATACTTATTCATGTCATTACCTTCCTCGATGGCGAAGGTACGTTTCTCCCAAGAAGAAGGAAGTCCTTCGATAAGCTTCGAGCACTTCTCCTTTTGGGTGTAGGATTTGCCGAGGGCCTCTAACTCGTTTATTATGTCAACGAAACGAGCATAATATTCCTTCATCTTCTCGCCCTGTTGGATATGAAACATTTCGTAATCTTTGTTTACAACTACGATTTTAGAGTCTCTTACCCTACTCGTCCCTTCATGTAGAATGAGGAGGGAGTTCCAAATTTGATATGCACTCTTACATGTGCATATCTTATTGAAGTCCTCGGGCTCCAATGCATATTGCAAGGCGTTCATTGCCTTGGCATTGCTTACCTCCGCGGCGACCTCCGCGGTTGTCCATTTCTCAAAGTCTTCTTCTTCGGGCTCGATGTATTCCTTCATTGTGGTCCTCCATAGAGATGCACTCCGGAGGAAGGTTTCCATCCGGTATTTCCAGTACCCGTAGTTGGTACCGTTGAAGAATGGAGGCCTCGTAGAGGAATGTCCTTCCATCACCGAAGACGCTCCTTCACGGTTCTTGAAGGTGCCATAGTCGGAAGGTGGACGCACGGCCTTGTTGTCGTTGGCAAACATAGCTAAGTATCTGTCTTTGATACCAAATGTAATGCCCTACAAGCTATTGCACAAGTACTAGAGGGGGGGTTGAATAGTACTTTAAAAATAACAAGGAGTATAATTCCTAATTATAGTGCAAACAACTACCAAATCAATTTGCGGAAGCTTAAATTGAATGGCAACAACAAAATTATCAATGCTAACAAAAGATGTTACTGGGTTCGGATCCACCCAAGTCTCTCTGACTTGTTCCCGGTGATCCTAAGTCCCAACCACCCGGATCCCCTCCGGATACTTAGGTTAGAAACCCTAACCCAAGATTTCCACTATGAATATCTTGTGAAAAACCTTCACAAGATCAAATCATACATGCAATGACAATAGTGAATCCCACAACCCGGGATCACAACCTTCTCTCACAATCGAGAGAATCAACAAGCAATATAAACAAGTTTATAATGAAATAAACAATCTTACCACAAAATCCTATACCTTGAGTTTTCTTACCAAATAGGTGCAAGGAGTGATTTGTGGAAGATGAAGTCACCAAGACCTAGCACCAAAGAAATGACCAGCAATGGGTGCCTAGGAGTGATTTGGAGACTTGAATCAAGCTAGAGCTTGAAGGGCTCACCAAGAACAAACTTCTCTCAAGATGGATTCTAGATCTAGAAAGTGAGAGAAAGGATTTCTTATGAGGAAGAGAGCTTTGGAAATGAGTGAGAATGGCTATCTCTTTCAATCTCAATGAATCTCTTAATGGCAGCTCTAACCTAGAGAGAAATGACCTAGGTTCGTATTTATAGGGTCCCATAAAAACAAGTTAGGTCAATTCCCAACGGATAGAAATCTGAGGCAACTAGTCGGTCAAAGAACAACCACTGACCGACTAGTTCATCAACTAGTCGGTCAGTCAAACAACATGGACCGACTAAGTGAAGAACTGAGAAGAGATAGAAATTCAGACCTAGAAATCTAGTCGGTCCAAGAAGACTTTCTGACCGACTAGTTTCACAACTAGTCGGTCAGTCAGTGAACGTAGACCGACTAAGAGGCAAAAACAAATAGGCTGAATACAAAATGATTTAGTCGGTCCAAGAACAAAAGTTGACCGACTAGATTATCAACTAGTCGGTCACCAAACGTTCTTAGACCGACTAACGACAAACAGTAGCTTAGGATAAATTTGGCATGTACAGTAAATCACAACTAGTCGGTCAAAGAAGCATCACTGACCGACTAGTTCACAAACTAGTCGGTCGGTGAGTCAACGTGGACCGACTAACTGTAAACAGTACTGAACAAGAAAAGATTAACACAAATTAGTCGGTCCAAGAAGCTTTGCTGACCGACTAGATCACCATCTAGTTGGTCAGTACTTCTTCTTGTACCAACTAACATGCACAAACAAGTCCGAATCGAAGCGCGATGCTTCGAGGAAGTTAGAATGGACTTGTACTAAGATCCTAGAGCTACGATATGAGCGATATGAAGATAGAATCGTAAGATATACTCAAGGCTTAACATTCTATAGATCGAATCGAAAAGACTGTAAATAAAACCTTAATGAACAGTCTTCGAGAGCTTCGATCAATTCTTCATGACTTCCAAAACGGTCCAAGAGCTTCAACGAAGCTTTAGGCAATGAATACGAGCTTTGAGAAGTCTTGAGATGTCGCTTTGATTGTTCTCGTGAATTTGGCGACGTTCTCCAATACTGCGCTCACAAATTGTTAGTTCATGAATTATTTATGTTTGCTCATCATCAAAACCAAATTCGGGGAGTCCAATATTCAACAAAGAATATATTATTCGTTACATGTGCAAGACCTCTATCAAACAATGATAGATTTTATTATAGAGTTCACCATTCTGAAGGAGCCAGAGCATACGCACTCAGTAGTGGAAAAAGATCATCTGGACAATGGCTTATTAAGATGTGTGGATTTAGAAGTTTGATGGCTCATCAAATGAGCTGGGGTCCACTCCGTGTAGTGTGTTCTTTTGGTTGAAGAAAGTTGGTTAAAGAAAGTGGTGTGGGGTCCACCCATATTTAATTTGTTCTATTTATACCTAAACTAAATAATTAAAGCTAAACAAATTAATTAATATAACTATTTATTTATACTAATTATAATTTAATGTGTATGAAATTTGTAATCAGCGTTTGAATAGGAAGGGGCCCGCACGAATCATTCATTGTGCTGCAGCGAAAGGCAAAAAAAAACCAACTTGCGTTTTGATTGGGCGCGAGTGAGAGATGGACCCACCAATGCCTGGGAATCGCCTGTAATCCACGCAATTCGCAGAGAGAACAAAAATGGGATTGAGAATCTCGTTTTTACCTCCACGTTGGACTTTCCAACCAAAAAAAATTAGGCCAAAAGAACAGACTGACGTCCGAGAGCTTGGAATTCGCACGTCAGAGGATGAACAGTGCCCATCTCGCGTATTTTCCCCATCTTTAGGTGAAAAGAACATGCCCTTACTCGACCCACATAGAAAAGCAACAGAGTATGCATTCAAATTTGAATTTAAGTGCTCTAACAATGACACAGAATACAAAGTTATACTGACAAGACTACACTTAACCCTTTCTGTAAGAGCTAAAAAGCTTCGACTTCGAAGTGACTCGAGGCTGATAGTAGGACATATTAAGAAAGAGTATAAAGCACAAGGCAAGAGATGAAGATGTACTAGACATTGTATAATAGATGATGCTGGAGTTTTTGAAGGTAGAGGTCATCAATATGCCATGAACCGAGAATACCAAGGCTTCTGCACTTTCAAATTTTGCTTCAACAGCTACATCAGAGCTTAGTTGAAGCCTATTCATTGAGCATTTGGTGCAACAAAGGTGGACTTATACAGACATGGTAAGGCCCATCTGGATCGATTGATCAAGAAGTATCTGGAGTCAGATGCCTTAATTGAAGACAAGACTGAAACAAAAAATAGTATGGAAGGGAATAAAGTACTGTAACGGCCGCTTTCCGACCGTTTGTAATTTTCTGCGCGCACGTGCTTTATCGTGCACGTATTTTATTTGGCTATTTCTGAGCTCCGGCATATGTGATGCGATATGCCGTTACGATCGTTTGGGGGCGTTGGATTTTATCGTAATTTTTGGAAACGTCTTTTCACTGCTCGTTTTCTCGCAAAACGATTTTGAAAGATATGGGCGTTTTAGTCATTTGACCCAAAACACCGTTTCCAATTTTACGTAAATTCTTGGTAGGCGTTACGCACGATCAGGCTCCGTAGATCTGTGTGTCTCGTCTCCATGATCGTCCCGGTATTTTCGGATTATTTTTCCGATGCCCGTAGTGGAAGATATCCCCTAATCAATTCTCAACTGTTGATTAGCCTTTAATCAACATTCAAATTCAAATCCTTAATCTAATCCCTAGAAATCCCTACGTAGCATGAATTGTGGGATTTAATTTGCTACCCACACCCTCCTTTCCCTCTCTTTGCACTTCTCCTATCTCTATCCCCCTCTCAATTAACCCTATATTCTAAAGTTGTTTAGCAAACATCTCCATCTTTTAAGCAAACAACCAAAACCATGCCCTAGGGCACTCACGCATGAAACCCCTACCAGCCGCCACCCCCTCTCTAACCCATGGCCGGCCTCCCCCATCACCGACGGCTCCTCCGGCCGCCCCTCTCCCTCTCCTCTCTCTTCTCTCCCTCCTCTCTCTTCTCCTTCCCCATTTAAACACCCAAGAACCTCCACCATGGCCAAACTTGGCATCACCCGGCTCCAACGGCCGGCCACCTCTCTCCGGTGATCTTCGGAAGCCGCCACCGCCTCCCTCGGATCCCCCTCGACCTCCCCTAACACCTGCAACCTCTCTCCTCTCATCTCCCTCCATTGAAACCCCTCAAAACTCCATTGAAACCCATCAAAAACACATCAAAACACAGTTTTTGGCCAGATCTGTGCCCCGCCGGAAAACACCGCCGGCTGGCCACCTCCGGCCACCCCCTCCGGCGACCACCACACCCGATCAACTCCTCTCTGACCCCCCAAGCATCTCCACCTCCCCTTACCCTCTTCCCTCATCTCTATCTCCCTCAAAACGCTTTCAAACACAACCCAAACGACAGTTTTACAGATCTGCGCCACCGCCGGAAAAACTCACGCCCACCGGCCATCCGGCCACCTACGACGACCACCCTACCGCCGTTGGATTCCTATCGAAACCACCTACCAACTGCAATTTTCCTCACGCTCATAGCCCACCTGTAGCTCCCGGAATCCTCGTCGGAACACGTCGCATCCGCTGTTTTTCACAGATCTGGAAGCTGAACTTCGCCGCCCGCGCACGGCCACCTCCGACCAACCCCGGTGACAACTCCACTGCCGTTGGCTTCGTCTTGAAGTCCTTTACCCACTGCAAATTCCCGTTTCCGCTGTTCGTCTCTGAAATTTCACTGAGACGCGCGACAACGGACGTGGCGCGAATCTGTCCTCCCCGGCTTCTCACGGCCGCCCACCGCCGTGAGCTCGCGCCGTCGGCCATCCACCGGGTCGATCATCTGTCTTTGGTCCCACTTCATCTACCAACAGCCCCCTTGGACTCTCGGAGTTCACGTGCATTGCCGCACGCACGTACTTTTAGCCGACGTCGCCGTTATCGTGAAGAACCGTTGCGCTACTCGCAACGGGAGGAGGATCGCTGATTAGCTCGCTGATTTCACGCCACCACCCTGCTGTCCAGAGGTACCTCGCTGCGCTACCCGCGGCCGAGGAGTTCCAGACGACGTCGACGTTTCGCCGTTCAGACCCGACTTCCGCTTGTTGGACGACATTACGAGGTTAGTTTCCCTAACGAGTAGTAAAACCCACACCGTAGCAAAACTGAACCCTAAACTAAAACTGGACAACTACAATTAAATTTACTTTTTCGCATCAGTAAAATATTGTCACTATAGAAGATCGACGATCGGACTTCTTGACTGTGCACATAGGATAGAATCGTCGGATAGGCTGAACAGACATTTTGACAGGTGACTATTAGGGTAGCCCCGATTAACCTAGAAATGAACCCTAATAGGAATTACTGAAAACGAGACCTGACATCGTCGCCACGACACTGTTTCAGACGGACTTCCGCGGACGAGACGCTTGGACGAGACGCTTCGAGAGGACGACACACTCGCCATCGCAGGCAAGTGTACCCACTTGCATTTTTGACCGTGCTTTGATCTTAGATTGCTAGAACTGTTAGACTGTGAATGTATAGAACCGGACGTGAAATGATAGCGTCCGGGACGCCCCTGATGACTTAGACTTGACGACGAAGTCTAAGCTCGAAAAACAACAACTTTTGACACCGTAGGGCTATCTTGTGTGTGCGTGCGTGTGGACACCCTAGAATAACAATTCCTTACACTTGTCATGTCATGTCCCTGTTACACAAAAAGCATTCGGGCGTTTCGGATGCTTTCCATGCGAGAGTGATCCCCGTGATACAAAAAGCCTGCGGGCGTTTCGGATGCTTTCCTAGCGGAAGTGATCCCTGTTACACAAAAAGCCTTCGGGCGTTTCGGATGCTCTCCATGCGAGAGTGATCCCCGTGACTGTTATACAAAAGCCTTCGGGCGTTTCGGATGCTCTCCATGCGAGAGTGATCCCTGTGATACAAAAAGCCTGCGGGCGTTTCGGATGCTTTCCTAGCGGAAGTGATCACTGTTACACAAAAAGCCTTCGGGCGTTTCGGATGCTTTCCTAGCGGAAGTGATCCCTGTTACACAAAAAGCCTTCGGGCGTTTCGGATGTTTCCCTAGCGGAAATGATCCCTGTAATTCTTGTCCTGAGTTCCTGGGTTTGGGGTTGGGTTGAGCGTGCGCACGGCAAGAGGGTCTGATCCCCCTCGAACCGTAAGGCGTGAACCCTTTCGTGTCTCACTTGTCTTGTCCCGTCTTGTTCCCGTCACGTCCCGACTTGTCATGACACCTGTAGGTTAGTCTCGTAGCTGGTAGCACACGCTACTACTACTTGTCCCGTTTTACTTTCCTGCTACGTTACTTCCTGTTGTGTTACTCTGTTATAACCACATCATGCTAATCAACCAGTAAACTGTTGTGTAATAGAACCTCAGCATGCTAATCAACCAGTAAACCGTTGTTTAAAGTTCGGTGCACTTGCAGTAAATTCTAACCCTTCTTGTAGACTTTACCTGACGTACAGTTCCTTTCTCTTGGGTGCTATACGTCAGGTGCTCAGCCAGAGTTCGTGGACGAGGCAGATTCACTGGAGTATGAGGAGCCGAGGACGTCGACCCAGAGTATGTGCCTGACGGGGACCAGACCTTGAGGTCTTTTAGTCGACACTTTCAGAGGTTACTACTTTTAGGTTTGCTTTTAAATCTTTTGCTGCCATGTTTAGGCTTCTTATTAGACTTTGTACTCGTTGGATATTATAGCTCTAATTTAATGAATGCAACTTCCTTTCTGTACTTCCTATTGTTTCGAACTTTATTAATGCAAGAACCTGAAACTTTTTTTTTAAATGGTACCCCCTACAGACGCTTATTGGGTCCGAGCTTCTCAGCTCTGGCCTAAGCGGGCCTTAGTCACGCTTCGCCTCCATCCGTTTTGGGAAGCGGGGCGTGACAAGTACAGACTACATGTGCTCTCTATCTGTTTGGACCCATATTTGGTAACCGTCTGAAGAAGGCTTACTAGACAAATGCACAGTCGATCAGTCGTCTGGTAAGCATTCATCAGACATGTGTCGCTTGATGATTGGACTTCATTCTTTTTCTTCTATCCATCTCATTCGGACATCCGTCTATAGTTGTGTTCACAGACGTCTGAGCAGTTTATCAACTGCCTGGGATCATTTCTCCAGACGTCTGGTCGACTCCGAATCTTCCTATTTATATCTATGTTGATTTTTGAGGAGCCTTTTTCTTATTTTTAGTGCATATTTGAGGGCATATATATGCTCGGTTTTGAGGGAGATTTTGGGCACCATTGCTTATAGAAATAGAACTCATGTAGCGCCAAAATCTAAGAGCATTTTTCTCTTCTCTCATTTTCTTTTTCACTTTGGTTAAAAGTGTTCATGCATTGATCTTGCATCAAGAGAGAGAGAGAGAGAGAGAGAGAGAGAGAGAGAGAGAGAGAGAGAGAGTTCTTCAAGTGCATCAAGACAATTATCTAGCACTTATTTTCAATCTTCATGCCTTCACACACATTGGTAAGATCTATCAAGGCATTGGTAAGCTTGTATTTAGTTTTTTTTGTTATGATAACTAGTACTTAGGTTGTGAGGACATAATTTGGGGTTTACTCTACTTGGACACTTTTCTCCATATCCCGGCTTAGGTTTACTCTCCATATCTCTAAGCCGGGATTATCCCGACTTAGGGATTATCCCGGCTTAGGGATTGTACTCGTGAAGAGTATCTTGTGTGTCCCGGTTTAGGGAGCACTAGTATATAAGCCATTGCTCTGATCTAGGAGGGTGGAACTGGAGTAGGAGTCCATGTGCAGGGATCTGAACCATGATAAAATTATGTGTTGGCATTTGATATTTATCTTTGTGTTGGTTGTGTTGCAATTTATATTCTGCACTTGCTTAATTTGTTAATTAGCATTTTTAAATTGCATATACAATGTTCACCCTTTAGTGCATTACTTAGTGGACAGAGATCCTACAATTGGTATCAGAGTGGGTTGATTATTGTCAAGCAAGCACTATGGCATTTAGAGCTTCATCACTATCCTACAAGGAGGGAATTTGTACCATTTGACACATGCTCTTCAATGGGACCAATTA
Source organism: Scilla litardierei (assembly GCA_030789695.1). NCBI lineage: Eukaryota > Viridiplantae > Streptophyta > Magnoliopsida > Asparagales > Asparagaceae > Scilla > Scilla litardierei. The sequence goes on along the minus strand of CM061142.1, from coordinate 342,058,201 downwards.
TCCATCTTGGAAGGTCAAGATGATGATTTGGCTTGAAGGTCAAGAGCTATGGGACATCACTGAGTCTCTTTCTGAGAAGCCTGAAAGGATCATAGTGGAAAGGACAAAGGCAGATAAGGACATGATCAATTTCAATGCTAAGGCGATGACGGAGTTTCATTGTGCATTCAATGCAAAAGAGTTCAACCGCATATCAATGTGCAAATTGACAAACGAGATTTGGCTTATCATGGAGGTTACACATTAGGGTACGTCAAAAGAAAAGAAATCAAAACGAAGTGTTTTTATTTCCAAATACAAAATGTTTAAGATGTAGGAAGGAGAAAGCATTTTGGAGATGTTCACAAGGTTCATCGAGATCATGAATGCATTGGAAGGCCTAGGGAAGCATATTTCTTAAGAAGATAAGACGACAAAGATACTAGGATCACTCTCACCCCAATGGGAGTATAAGGCCAATGGAATCAAAGAGTCTAATGACATGAGTAAGTATACCGTGGAAGAACGCATTGAAAATTTGATGGCCTACGAGGTGAAGTTGCAACACAAGAAGGAGAGCCACACCTCAAAGCCTGAGAGGAAAAAAGGGATTGCCTTTAAGGTTGTTGACAAGAAGATTGAATGGCGGAAGAAATTCAATCCAAATGATAAGAAGCTTAAGAAGAAGAAGAAGCTCAAGCAAATCTCTATCGAGGATGAAGGCGATGATGAAGAAAGTGAAGATGACAATGGAGGAGCAATGGAACTTGCCAAAAAGCTCATGAGCATCATGAATCCATCACAATGTAAGAAAGCATTAAATTTATTTTTAAATACAAACAAAGCTATGACTGTGTGTTATAAGTGTGGTAAAACAAGACATTTTGCTAATGCTTGCCCAAAGAAGAAAGAAGTATCGGGCAAAGGGAAGAAGAAATAGAAAGGGAAGAAGAAGAAGAATCCTACCTTTGTAGGAACTTGGGACGAGTCTTCGTTTGATGACTCGAGCATGAGTGAAGATGACGATGCGCGCACTTTCACATCCATTGTTCATGCCAAGCTTGATATCATGGATTGGGGTACACGAAAGTGTCTAATGGCGATTGATGTAGAGTCCTCATCATCAAGCTCAAGTTCAAGCAATGAGGATAGTGAAGAAGATGATGAGAAGGAAGAGACCATGGAGGACCTTCAGGAGAACAACAAGGTAATGTTTACCTCTCTCCAAAAACTAGCTAAAGCTTTAACTTCGCTTAAATCTAATTATGATGCATTGCTAGCAAGTCAATGGAGCATTTTCTCTATTGCTTGCGTTGATCCACCTATGCATGCTACACACACATTAGTTAATGTTGAGAAAGCAACACTTCTTTCTTAAATCAAGGATCTTGTCATATAAAATGACCAATTGAAAGCCAAGAATCTTGATTTAGAATCTTGATTTAGAATCTCGCATTTCTACCCTTACTTTGAAATGCGATAAGGAATTCCAAATTTTTTGAAAGTTTGTGACATCCGGGGATTGCCTTAATGGTTTGCTTAAACAACAACAACCGACAAATCATCGTGGGGGTTTGGGTTATTACTCAAAGGTTGATTCCCAACCCATCACTTGTTATCATGGAGCTAAACAAAATTCCTATCAAGCTTCTAAGAAGAGTCACCATGCTTACTTGTATAATAATACCAACCCCAACAAGAAGCATGTAAAACACGGCTTTATGAATGCAAATCCCCATGATTCTTTCTATTCCAAGAGGCAATCCATTCCAAATAGACATGCCTAGGAAATTTCTTCTACACACAAGCATGTCTTTCCCTCCAATGCCAAGTTTCATCCTAATATCACTTGTCTTAAGTGTGGATCTTTAGGACATTATGCGAATCGTTGTCCTAAGAAGAAGCCTGCCAAGAGGTCTAGGAATGCCATGAAACTTTGGATTCCTACCAATGTGTTGTTACTTGAGAGGAGGCCTAAGTTCAATCACTAATTAACAATGTTCTATGCTCCAATGATTATATTAGGAAATCAAACTCATCATGTGTTTGGTGGCCTAATGCCTAGATCCTCTCACACACTTGATAGATTAGTTGGATGTATGGTTATTGCATATTTTTTTGCTTCCAACATGTGTGTTTGTATGTTTTCCCATTATTTCAAAAATAATCTAAATTTGGGAATGGATCTATGGGGTTTACTATGTCATATGTTCACTATTTATCCATGTATATAACATAGGGGGAGTTTATATGCTATGTATTTTTCAATACTCTATTTTTGTATCCTACTTTTCTCCTTTGCTGAGTTTGGGTTATTTTCAATCAATATCATTAGATATTGCTCAAATCTCATCATTTGACATTGATTCTTTGTGTGTGATTATTTTTAATATCAATGTCATTTTATCAATGCATTAGCTTCATTTCTATGATTTTGCATTGATAAGTCCAATGTGTAACGACCTGAATACATAACTACATATATTTTTGTGTAAACACTACTAAAATAAGGTTAAATTATTTTCATTATATTTATACAATTTATAAATATTTTTCCATATTTTTTCGTATTTTTTGAGGCCAAAACGACTCAAACCCCGCAAACCCGCAGTCCAAGATCGATAAACACGTTTTGCCTCAAAACATTTATTTTTGTAGCTCAAAAATTTAAATAGATATTATTTTCATAATCCTTATGACTTGAGGAACTCGTGGTATTCTTTTTAGAATTTTTCAGAAACATTTATTTTCAGGGGCAAAAACGTAATTTCACCAAAACATTTAGGATTAATTAACTTAATCCCCACACCTAATTCCCCCAGCTAATTCCCCCATCTAATCCCCCAACCATCGGTGGAGCTACCCATTCTCACCTACCCTTTTAATTAATTTATTTATTTATTTAAAATTTCATATATAAACTCATCCATCCCCTCCCCCTCCCTCCCACACTCACCCAAACTCCGTCACTCTGACCACCTTCACTGTGTAACTGTCGAGCCCTCTGTCTACTCCTCCGCTCATCGACGGCCTCTGTTGGAACCGTGGCAATGCCGAAACCAAGACCACCACCCCTATCCGCCTCACAGTGGGCCCTTCTCCGATGCCTCCGCAACCACCGTACGCCGCCCATGTGCACCACAGTGCCAAAGTGCCAAATCCCTCTGGCAATCCTCGAAGTTTTTCCATGGGTCTATGTAAGTCACTCTAACTCTAGATTAGGATTCTAAGTAGTGTTAAGCATGCTAGATTAGTGTTAGAGAACCAGAAGACAGTTTCAGTTTTTTTCCAGAATTCAAATTAGCATACCTTCTATATAGACATCCAAAAATTATGATCTTATCTAATATGGAAATCTCTTTAAGTCAGCTAAAACTTTCATGTTAAGACTCGACTCTTATTCTGACTGTTAATAGATGATACTGGTTTTCTTCTAGTGACATTTCTGGGCTGATTTTGAGTTTTCACAGTGTACAAACCATACTTTCACCACATATGTCCAAAGATAGTAATCTTAGATAATATGAAATCCACTTTAAGTCATCTATAATTTCTCTGTTGAGGACCAATTAAGATTCTGGTTGTACAAAAGTTGAACTAACCGTTCTTTCTTCAAGAAAAATTCAAATCGGGATAAATATTGAACCTTATGTTCTACAAGCCGTAACTTCTAACATGGTTGTCTAAACATTATGGGTTTATATAAATTTGAAAACACCTTTGAGTTATCTATTGATCTCGTATAGAAACATATGTCAAAATCAACCTATGGATTGATGAAATTGGTCATTAGATAGCATAATGCATAGTTAATTTTGTTTTAGCATAGTGATGGTTATTGTTCATGTTGGGATGTTGGTATCATGTCAAGAAGAGATGTAGCTTGATGTTATGACATGTGTGTCGATGATGGTGTTGGCTTTGTTGGCATTAAGAATGGCTTGGTGTTAAATATAGGACTTGGTGTTGGTGTCGACTTGGACCAATGCTTTGTCAACTTAAATCCTAGCATCCTTAACTTACATGGATTTACATGGATGCATACTTGCTTTGACTTCACACTCATCACATGTAACTTATGCTTACTATATTTGGCATGCTTAACACATACAACCCATGACGTTGTTATGCCCAATTGCATGATGTCCATGTTTTAAATGACATTTCACCTACTGCATTTTAATTGCTTGGTGTTTCGACTGCGTTAGTACATATTGCATGCTATGTGGAATACTGTGTGGAATACCATGTGGAATATCGTATGGAATATCATGAGGAACATCATGTTGGAATCTCCTGTTGGAATCTCAAGTAGGAATATCCAGTTGGAAACATATACTTGATACACTTAACACTTCACTGGGTTTTGGGGCTCATAGTTGAGAGAGCATGGGAATGACTAGAGTTCATCTTCCCATCCCGCAGCCTATGTTTCAGCATCCTGTATAGCTGCCTGTGTTTTGGTATACATGTCCCACTGTTTGTGTTTCGACATTGCCCAGGTAAGCACACCCAGGCAAGAGATGGACTCAATGGTTGCATATTATGCTGTCCTGCTTGAGCCACATAGGTTTTAGTTTAGCTATGGCTCGCACAACTACAATTCTGTGGTGTCTTATTTCTGTTGATGCTTCTCATTCCTTTTTGTTGTTATTTCCATTACATGCTGGTCTTACTATTGTTATCACCATGCATGCTGGTTAAGAGGTTGTTGCTACCATGTCATGTATGTCTTGCCATAGTTGTTGCTCTCGTATGTTACTTATCGCACTTGCACAATAACCTTTACTTTACTTTTAGTACTTGCATGACTATCCTTAGTTACTTTTTCACTGCGTACCATATTTCATGCTTGTGCACTGCTTTTAATTCCATTTCTAGAATTCCCTGCTTTGTGGCACTGCCACACGACGCATATGTTGATGGAGAGGCTCATGAGTTTGAGGAGCCTGAGTTTGATCCAGATGCCTTAGACTTTTAGAGTTTGAGTTGTGTGCGTGTTGTATTTCTATATGTATTTCATTCTGCATTTTCCCTTCATGTATTTCTGTGAGAGCTGTTTGAAGTGTGTTCTATTTCAGATATGGATTGTAATAACTGGACGCTTATTTGAGTATTTAGTACGTCTCTGCATCGCATACTGTATTGTTTTCACTGGTTAACTATATGACCTTCAAATGTATCTAATAGTAATGTCCCCAAGAGAGTATGTCGTTTCACCATGACTCTACAATTTGTATTTAGTTCATTGAGTCAAAGTTTGACCTTTTCAATGATCTAGGGGAGCATGGTAGAGTGATTGATACACATCTATATATTTTACATTTGGTATCAAACACTTTCTTTTCTCCATGTCATTTGTCATAACTTTGGAAAATATAATTTTTAATGGGGAGAGGTATTTTTCCACCTTTTTGACAATGACAATGGAGAGAGTTATTTGGATTATGTGAAAATGTATGCAAGAATGCTTGCATGTGCTGATTGCAATTGTAATATGTCATTTTTGCATCATTTTCCATATTGTCCCTTATATGCATTTTGAGTATTTTTCCAAATTTTATTGGTATGGATATAAGTAGGGGGAGCCATTAACATGTGATTAATGATTATTCTTATTATTTTCACATAATGGTTGTCATCATCAAAAAGGGAGAGATTGTTGGATATTGGCCAATTAGCCCATTTTTGTTTTGATGATGATCACCTCATTATGTAGTTGATAATGACTCTCATTGTTTTAGTCTCAGTTTAACTTTTGATTATCTTGATAATGAGACGAAACAATAAGTGATGGGATGATGGTGGATGATGGATCAAGGCGATGGAGCAAAAAGGATTTATGAATATTTTTGGATTTCAATTGTAATTATATATTTTATCTTCATGTAATCTTTCTTTTATTTCTTGGATTATATGTATCCTTGAAAAGACGCGCGCGCACACACACACACATACACTCATATTTGCATCATTTCATTATATGGTTCATTAGATTTCATGTTGGACCCATCTCATTTGATCTTATGCTCAAAACACTCTTTATAGTGTTTTTATGAGTAGGACAGAAGCCTGGTAGGTGTTCACCAGATGTCTGTCCCAAAGCACTCTTCATTAAGTCTTTAGGGTATGATCATATGTCTGGCATGTATTCACCAGACGTCTGGCATGTCAGCTTTTTAGATAGCTTGACACAGCCTTGGGTCAGTTGCCTGACGTTCTATGACAAGTCGTCTGCATAGTGGTCCAGACGTCTAGGTCATGAACTCCAGTCGCCTTACATTGTGAGCAAAGTTTCTTGTGCTTTTTGTCTGTTTGGACCCATATTTGGTAGCCATCTGAAGAAGGCTTACCAAACGACTGCACAGTTGATCCGTCATCTTGTAAGTGTTCATCAGATGTCTGTCGCTTGGAGATTGGAGTTCATTCTGTTTCTTCTGGTCATCTCATTCTGCCAGCTGTTTAGAGTTGTGTTCCTAGGCGTCTGAGCAGTTGATCAGCCGCCTGGGATCTTTTCTCCAGACGTCTGGTCGACTCCAAATCTGTCCAGTTATAGCCATTGGGTGCGATTTTTGAGGAGCTATTTTCTTGGCTTTAGTGAAAATTTGAGGGTGTATATATGCTCGGTTTTGAGGGAGGTTTTAGGCACTAATGCTTACAGAAATAGAACTCATTTAGAGCCAAAATCTAAGAGCGTTTTTCTCCTGTCTTATTTTCTTTTTCACTTTAGTTAAAAGTGTTCATGCATTGATCTTGCATCAAGAGAGAGTTCTTCAAGTGCATCAAGCAATCATCTAGCACTTGTTTTTAATCTTCATGCTTTCACACACATTGGTAAGATCTATCAAGGCATATCTAAGATTGTATTTCGTTTCTTTTTGTAATGATACCTAGTACTCGGGTTGTGAGTACATAGTGAGGGGTTTACTCCACGCAGAGACTTTTCTCCATATTCTGGTTTAGGGATTATCACTGTTTAGGGATTCTACTCATGAAGAGTGATCTCGTGTGTCCTAGTTTAAGGAGCACTTATGGATATGCCCTCCCTCAGTTTTAGAAAGGTGGAACTGGAGTAGGAGTCCAGTATACGGATCCGAACCAGGATAAAATTCTGCGTTTATGTTTTCTATTTCTCTTTATATTGGGTGTGTTACAATTTATATTCGGCACTTGCTTAATTTGTTAATTAGAATTTTTAAATTCCCTATACAGTATTCAGCTCCCTCTAGTGCGTTGTTTAGTGAACATGGATCCTACAACTTCTAGTATCCACCCTAGTACGTTGCTTAGTGGACAAGGATCCTATAACTGCTAGTTCTAATCGACTGTTTTCGATCGATTTTCCCTGATAAGTAGGTCCATCAATAACTTTTTATGGTCTCAATAAACTCGGCCACACGCTATATTTATTTGGATTATTGGGTTATTAATTTTGTGTTGTAATGATTTTTTGGACAGTGATTCATCCTTTGTCGTGATTATGTGGTTCTACCCTTATGATGTGGACTGATTTGGGTTTTGTCCACTGTTACCATGATTCTGGGGATCAACCCTTTATTGTTTATAAGAAGACTCTCCCCTATTTACCATGGTTGATGGGGCTCTACCCCTTTCCACCGTGAACTAGGCTCTGCCCCTTGCTGTAACGTGGTTGGGGCTTGCTCTGCCTAGCTTCGCTTTGGGGGCTCTGCCTTATACTACTCTACTCTATTTCTTACGTGAACTGCCTTGCTAATATTGTTGCATATTGGAGCTCTTCCGTACTCTGCATTTGCATCTGGGCCTTGCAATTCCCTGTGCCACTTTTCACTATCATGTTAGTTACTGTTGGGCTATGCCTCTACTTGTTGGGCTCTGTCCTGTGTTGCCTTGCTCTATTTGTGATGATAAGTTGTCTTGTGTTACGTTGGGCCCTATTTGTTGCCAGCGGGCTCTGCCTAGGCCCGCTATTCGGTTGCTTGGCTACATGTCTTTGTTTGTTGGTCCTGACCGCTGACTTTTAAGCAGGTGTCTATCTTTTCTTATCCGATGCTTGAAGAACCTTTATCCGGTTCTGTGATGGGTTGATTTTGATTCCTTATTATGATTATCATACAGTTGGTTTTTGATTCTTACATGGTAATTTTGATGATCGAACATATTAGTTATTAATGATTTCATGAGTGCAGATATAAATGAAGAGCAAACATTCAAATGAAGGGAGAATAGGTTTCATGAGTGCAAATATAGATGATGAGTAAGCATTCAAATAAAGGGAGAACAGAACCAACAAAGACAGTGGATCTCAAATGAGCTAAGACACATGCAATGAAGACTAAGATTGCATCAAAAGCTTAATGTAATATTTTTATTTTGATGTAATTTTAAATTTATATCTTGATAGTATTTAAAGTCTTTATTGAAGCTCACACACACCTAGGAACACATATAAAATGTTTTAAAATGTTTAAAAATCATTTTCTTATGTTTTTGAGCCCATATCGTATGTATCAATTTAGGAGTGGATTACAAAAATCATAGGAGTCGACTACATTCGTTCTGGCTCAAAACTTTTCTCACCGGAGTTGTAGATGGTCGACTGTTGCCTTTCAGGTAAACGACTACCACCTTCAGTAGTGGACTACATGAAGAGGGGCAGTCCCCAACAGTAGAATTTTTGCATGTTTTTCTGTCTGTTGGAGAGGCTATTTGGTCATTCTGCAAATGAAAAATTTGTTGAGGGATGTATGCCCTCAGTTCATTTGTATTTGATGCAAATGGATACGAAATATTTATGTTGCATATGCTGCGTACATAAAAGGAAATAAATAATTTAAATATGTCATAAATTATTTGCGAGCATATTTAAGGCATTGAAATGAAGAGGATTCTTCCACGAAAGTCGGGGAGAAAACTGCGCTCAAAACGGAGTCCAAACGACCCCAATAAACATATTTAAAAGGAGTTTGAAATAGAATAAAGTCAAAAAGGCCCAATAGCTTTAAAGAGTTAAGCTAGTTTTTTTTAAATCAAAAAAAAATGATGGCCATTAAATTGGCCCGGCCCATTGGGGCCATGCCATTGAAATCTGGCACCCACTTTTAGGTGCCAGAATGTGGCAAATAAAAAGGGGGCTCAGCCCCTTCAAATCATGGCCCTTGTTTCTAGCGCCCAGAAAGGGCGCTGAAAGCTGCGCCCCTATTTGGGCGCGTGCTGCCACGTGCCTAGAGGCTAAAGCACGCGTGTTTCGAAAAGTGGGGCCCACACGGTGGGCTCCACGGTTAGGGTTACGAACCCTAATAATTTTCTGACGGCTGCATTTTCTAGAACTGATTGTTTTGCCAATCTTTGGACATACGTTTGAGGGGTCAAACGAAGTCGGAATTGAGCCCCGTTTGTTCCTATGCGTTCACCGTTCAGTGCTCTTCGATTTGATAGGTTGTATCACTTGCGAAGCTCAATGGTGAGGGAGGAAAAATTCGCTAAAGATTGGCCTTTGTGAAAGGAAAACATTAATTAATTTTTTCTCCAAAACATTTAGTCTCACATTGAATATGATAAGAAGGGGAGAGGTCAGCCGCCTATATAAATAGGGGCCAACCCCCCTCCTTGAAACTCGCACCAAGTCTCCAAATCCGAGAAGCACCCAAAAGTTTTGAGCACGCTCGGATTAAGACTTAAATTAATTATTCGCTCTCTCCCAAAATTCTTCCTAGCTCCTGATCAAGCTCTAGCAAAGCTACGAGAAGTTTGGATCGGATCCGAAGTCTTGACGAAGGATCCACTCAAGGTGAAAATTTCTGGAGCACGTGGTTGGCTCGGCGACAAGGGTGTTGGCTCGCCTCGGGACACGGTTCGGTTCGGGATGCGGTTCAGCTCGGGAGAAGCAGCTAGGGGCATCGCTTCAGAACTAAAGAAAGGTTTCTGAAAACGATGCTTCGTATTCTGCGGAAACAAAGTGAAAGGTATGTAGTTTAATTAAAAATGCGTTTATAATTGCAAATAGGTTGATAGATCTATCCGTAGGGGTTGGTCGGACCCAACCCCTGGATAGTAGAGATTCTGGCTAGGGTTGTATCTTTAGGGCTTGATTTAGAAAATGTTTTTAGATCTGTTTTCTGATACTTGTTTGATCTAGCCGTCCATCCTACTTAGGCCGGACATCGATTTTATTATCCTAAGGACCTAGAAAACACTTCAAAATTGAGGGTTATAAATAAGGGGTTGTTGATGAAATTATAGCCTACTTAATTGATAAATTTTTCAAAAGAAAAAGAGTTTTAAAGTCCAAAATCTTTAAAGCAAAACCCTCTTTCATTGGCCCACGTTTTAAAGTATTTTCAAAATCACTCAAGGCCAAATTCTAGATCTTTAATAGCTTCAATTATACATCATTTGGAGATCAACACTATAGCCACATCACAACTGCATAAAAGCTTCATATAAAGGCTATTGGTATACGATTTGTCAGTATTCTTCTTCTTACTTTGTGAGGTGTTTGTCTCATGGAGACGTGTTTCTCTCATTGAGAGGTGTTGTCCATTTTGGACGTATTTATTTTATTACGAATGTGCTGTAATCCTTAGTCTCCTTTGAGATGTGATTAGTGGATTCTTTGTCTATGTGTGGACGTGTGGCTGGATGTAGGGGAAGAGACCCCGAAACATGATATATCTTGTTATTTGGGATTGTTTAATTGCAATTGTTTTTAGTTTCTGCATTACTCTTATCTTGAAAGTAATTATTGATTAAGTATTAATTTGGTAACTCAAGTAAATTACTTATGTAGAATTTTTAAAGGGAAGTTTTATTATTTGAATAACACCATTCACCCCCCTTTCTAGTGTTCTATTTGTCATCCACAGGATCCAACACCTACTTAGGCCTGATTTTGTTACAGTATGATATGATTATATCAAATGATTTGATGACGACGTTGATCTGAGAATGCTTGCATGAAAAACATGTTGAAACTAAATATTTCAAATTAACGCGTGGGACATACAAAGGCGGTGATTATAACCTAATATTGATTGCTCCATTAAATCCTTGATGTCATGTGTGCCATTCTAGAGTTATATTGTTAGCTACATAAATGCATTGATCAGTTCAATTATGTTCGATTGGTTATATTGTTTTTGGATTTGTACATAAATTATGACTATTACCCCTTAAAGCATAGGCCTAACTGGTGATTACAAGGATTGACTCATGATTATGCCTATTAGGCTACAAACTTCGTTTCATAATATATATATTCTGCACAATATAGTCCCTATAAAATCAAACTACTGCTGCAATTGATTGCATCTCGATAATTGTAAGTGGTTGCATTTACTTACTTACATATAATTACTCATGTTATTCATACTTACCTTCGTTGTCTGGTTATTGATTTATATGATGTTGAACTTGTTACATGTTAACCATTATTTTGTTAGCTACATGACATGATGATTATTACACCAGAACATAAGATCCTAATACTATACCTGATATTGTTCTCGATTATTATGCATGATTACATGTTCTTGTAAATGTACCTCTTATTGTTCTCGAATATTGTATGTGTTCATGTGATAATGTACAGTTATCTCAGCTGATATTGCATGTAGGATAGAACATTTGTGGTTGGGAAACTTATTATCTCAGAGGGCATGTGAGTAACATGTAACATTACTATATCGATGTTTTTTGCCTCTAGAAATGGAGGGGGTTATGTTACTGTATCCATATTTTACACATCTAACAATTTAAACATGGTTAACTTCTATATCTATATTTTCACTCCTCACACTAGGATCAGCGTCTATATATTGTTGGCACCATTGCATGTGTGACCACAGGACCCATGTTTTTTGTTTATAACTAAGTTGCATATCGTACCCTCAGACCTAAGTTAGCACTAGATTATGGATACTTTACATCACAGTCACGTGACACGGCCATTGATTACATTATAATTACTAAGTATCAGTGTTATGCTTATGTGTCACAGTCCCCTCCAAATCTAATTCTCCTAATATTTAAATTTTTAGATCCCTAAATTTTTTTCCCTCCAGTTTTAGTTTTCTCCTAAATTTTAGATTTTTTCCAATAAAAATTTTCTCCCAAAATGTTCCCAATCTTTCATCATATCTATTGATTCCATAAGGTTCAATCCCAGCCGTCTTTCTATCTATCTTTTTGTCTTGATCAATAACCCATTCAAAAGCCTCCCTCAATTGTATAATAGATTAATAGCATATCATCATGATGACCTGTTAACATTGGTTATATCGAATTAGTATTGATAATGTTTGTCATTATCTAATATCACATGTAAATTATTAAAATTATTATATTTTATATCTTGATTCATAACTCCTTATTTATAAACTTTTGAAACTTAACTACTACTATCATGTTATGGTATATATGCTAACTTATTTAAGTCATATTTCATTCCAATTCAATATCTCATCTTGTATTATGGTACTGTTTTATACCAGGACCTATATAAGCATATTTATTGATGAATATTTTCTGTTTGTTTCTTTAGAAAATATTCATCATTATATTCTTCTACGATCTTCCAGTAAGCTTGGACTCATTCTTGTCACTATTTGCATACTCTTTGGTAAGCCATCATTAACTTTTTCATTGTTTGTTATATTTTCTTCATTTCAGTGACTTGATTCCATATCTATTATCTCTTCAATCTGTTGTTATGTTGATCATAGAACACTGTAGGTCCTCTTACTATTACTCATTATTATGTTGAAGCAGATAAACCTTAGTTATAATACAGATACATTCATATTTATGCAGAAAAGAGGAAATTTTAAATAGGCTTAAATTTACATTGGCTTGTCACCATCTAATTCTCTTAACATTCTAGGAACCGGAATGTTATAGGTTTTATTGGTGACCCATGCAAGTTTGCAAAAAACTTCTAATGAGTAGCATATTTTCTTGATTCATCTTTGAAGACTGATTCATTTGATTCCATGATTACCTCATATATCCTTTCAAAAATTTGTTCCTTTGAAATCCTTGACTCCATCTTTGAACTTTGAACAATCTCTAATATGTCATCTAATCTTTTCTTTTATAGTACGCATTATGTTTACACGCACCTGCACAAAGAGGAAGTGTGGTGGCAGAACATCTTCCATCACTACCAATGAAAATAATAGAGCCGTGACCAACCTTAAGGCTGGAGATGTATTCAAGGGATTACTGGATCTTCATCACCAGTAGACCATTCTTACTCAGCACGTACTTCAACATGACCCTCAAGTTAATCCTGAAGTTAATCACTTTTGGACGCTCCATTCGAAGAACTACTCTAGCAAGGAGGAGCCTCTTCAAGCCGAAGAGTGGTTCCATAGCATAAAGGACAACTTGAGGGCCACTCGTTCCTGACAATGTATGGATTTACCTTGCCAAACTTCAACGTAATGACAATGAGTCTGTGGAAATTTGAGGAATGGAGATTAGAGTGACACATTTCCTGAAATACTTTCAAAGAACACTTCAATGCCAAGTACTTTCCACCAGAGGGAGAGAAGAAATTACAGCAGATGTGATACCCTGTTTTCGGATATACGATGTATAAGTACGTATTTTTGGAAGTATGAGTGCGTATAAATTTTTGGGTATTTTTATGTATTCTTTCTCTCATTTTTGTAATGACCAAATTATTTTTCAACAATTTTAAACACCGCTTGGATTTAAATAAGTAATGTATTTGGATTAAATACTAGTATTAAAGGAGTATGTTGTAATAAGATAGGTATTTCTAATTAATTAGAAATTGAAATCCTAACATTCCTAAATGATGACATGTCCTACTTAGAGGTTTCATTACCCCCACTAATCCCACAAAACACATTGGCCACATGTCAGTTAGAGGGAGAAAGAGAATGGTGATGAGGATTTTTGGGTGATTAAAGAGGGAAAAATTAAAAGAAAAATAAAAAAAGAAAAGAAAAAGGAAAGAGATCCTTTCATCATGAGTCCACACAAGGAGCCATCCGATTTCAACCCTGTCGTTGCTCCCTCTTCAACCAAACAAAAACAATCCAATCCATAGTTCTCAATCCTTTGGATCTAAGAAAAGGAGAAGCTAGCTTCATAGGGTCTTCAAGGAGAAGAATGGCTAAGACTATCTGAAGGACTGATTGAGGTAGGAAGTAGTAATTCCAACTGACTTAGTTAGAATTAATTTTGGAATCGAGTAGGAGTTGGCGTTAATTCTGTAGAAATCGATAGATAATGAATCTACACGTTCGTGTGGTGGTCGTGTCGTAGATGACACGGTCCTTTCTAAACCACACCGGGGTCGTTTCAACTATTAGCGGCATTCACACGGTTGTTGTTCGATCGTATCGCTATCGATGTTAAATTTTGGCTCCACGACCGTATCGACTTAGCCACGGTCGTGTCGTTGAATGAGTTGGAGTGCTTCGTGTCGACTTAGACACGGTTGCGTCGCTGAATGAGTAGGAGTGCACCGTGTTGACTTTGACACGGTCCTGTCGGCCCACCACCGCATTGGGATTTAGATGTATTTTTCCACACGGTCGTGTTGACTAACAAACGACCGTATGGATGTTTTTTAATATTCTGATGCTGATATTCATACAGCCGTGTGAGGAGCCTCTAAACGGTCGTGTGGAAATATTGAAACGGCCGTGTGGAATATTGAAACGACCCTGTGAAAAGTGAAACAGCCGTGTGGAATATTGAAATGGCCCTGTGAAAAGTGAAACAGCCGTGTGGAAAAACCAAACGGCCGTGTGGGTTAATATTTGAAGTAAATAATTATTAACTTGATAACTCCTATTTATTAATGTGTTATTAGTATGTTAAATTGTTAAATTGTTAGTGCCATATCAATAAGTGTATATAACAATTAATAATTATTAGTGCCAGGTAATTATTAATGTTCGGACTAACATTAATATGCTTAATTAGTGATAGAGATACATCTATCAGTATCTTAATATGTTATTATTATCTTAATATGCTAACAAATAACAACAGTTTATCTCATGCAAATAATGTTCGTGAATAAGATAATATGCCTTGTGATATAACAAGTGGTAAACTTGTTAAAATACCTGATTAAATTAACAATGACATTATATGCTAAGTTGATTTTTTATGATATTAAAAACATGTGCAGTTAATGATGACTTAATATAATGTCTAGCAAACATGTCATTTATAGAGTGGAGTTATATATATTAATTAGTGTTATAACATTAATATTAATCTACTTAGGCTAATTTAACTATTATATTAATATAATGCCCAAGCAACCTGTCTGCATGGACTTATAAATCCATTGTTTTAAGAGTAACCCAATTGTGACTTATTAGATTAAGTATAAACACACTGAGAATTAACTTGCATAATGATTTACTTTTTTTAAAATTAAATCATCTTGCAATTTAAATTCTAAGTGTGTTTACACTTAATCTAATAAGTCACAAATAACTTGCAGGATGATTTCTTTAATATTCATGAGAATAATGATGTTGTTAACTTGTTACCCAAATTATTGTTAATAATGATATTAGCATGTTAAAGGTGTTGGTTTATTTAATGCTAATGATAATTGAGCTTCATGTTAGTAATCGATTGTTATTAATTGTAGTAGTTTAATGACTTAATAAAGTGAGCTTAATGTTATAACATGTTAACTGAACGTTAGTAGCACTTGACATGAACGGTTAGTTTATTGTTAGTAGTTAAACCAATGAAATGATAACCCTTAATTAGTAGTAAAAGATAACTTAATGTTAATGGTATCCATCCCATAGAAGTATGTTGCTTGTGATGTTTTCTTTATATGATTATGATACGATGTTTGTCATGAAAATCATGAAATTGATGAAAATGCAATAAAAGTTTGATTATTCCATGGAAGTAACACCACATAGAACAAAGTGCCACATGGACCATCATGCCATGGAAAAGCTGAAGGCCACCTCTTGAATCCATGGAGGACATCTCTTGAATTTATGTGGTATGATAGTTGGTATGGACCTATGTTCTACATGGACCAGCGTGCCACAGAATTGCCGGGGGCCACCTCCTGAATCCATGAGAGCCACCTCTAGAATCCTTGAGACCGAGTGATTAAAGTGAATAGTGGAAAATGTGGTTCTCTGTTAACTATTTGTGATGGTTTACTGATATGCCTGCTCGTGTTTACTTTACACACATGATTTACTTTCTGCCCACTTTCTTTTAATCCATGTTGTAGTACTTTTTTACGCTCTTTACATATCTGCTATGTTGTGTTTTATTTTATGTATAGACTTGTAGTCATGCCCAGGTAGACCTTAGAGATAGACCGGTTCTGAGACTGACCCTACCTAGTTTAGTTAGGATTTTCTACTGGGTCACGCATTGACGTGTCTCATTTCCATTTTTCGAGGTTTAGGAGTAGTGCTGCCAGAGCAGTCCTTACTCAGGTGTTACCCTAAGTTCGGAGGTAGAGATGGAGCCCACCTCGGGCGACCTTGTGGAGTTGGATTTCTAGTGGTAGTTTAGGGAGTGCGTTCTAAAGTGTATGTAGTCATTTTCTCTCTTTTGAGGGTTTTGGGGAGATCTCTTTTTAGTTCCTATTTTGTACCTGGTGTTGAGATAAGTAAATAAAGATGTACTTTTGTATTAATAAAGAGAATAAAGAGATGGTTGGACTTTGTACTTTTGTTTAGTTTTTTGTGTTATTTATGTGGTGGAGCTTTACTTGTACTTCCTAGTATGTGCACAATGACCTGCCTATTCTTCTTGTACTCTCTTCTTCTTTCTCTTTTGTAGTAACACTCGCTATTCTGGAAATACCTGGGACAGATTCCTACTTCCTGGGTATCCTAAGAAGCGGGGCGTTACATTTGATGGCCTATGCAGGTCACCACACTGCGGCATGCGTAAGGACAGTGCGGGTAATGTTTTATAGAGAGTAATCGTGTCTTAAGGTGGGTAGTGACCTTAGAGTCTAGACTGAGACACCATTAGCATAGAGTCCTGGTTGTAGAAGACTAAGGATGAACCTGGTTCCAGGTGGATAGATTGTTACCTTTAGCAACGCCTACGTGGTATACTTGGTTCTATACGTATGATATATATATTTGATGATGTATGAAGATGTGTTTGTCCTTAATATGTAATTTTAGGTACGTTGGTAGATGCACATAGATAAAGTATATGAGTATGTGTGTATAAATAAGATATGTGTGAATATATGTATTCGTTGTGTATGGGTATTTGAAGAGATAATACATGTCGTAAGTATAATTATAATTAGTATGACTACTTGTATTGGAGTTAATAGTTACATGTAATTTTAATGTTTATAATTTTATTTAGATATGTATGTGTGTATACGTGAATATGTGAAGTAAAATGCAGCCATATATATGTGTGTGTATTGTAGTATGTACACGTCTTCGTATTGTGATTGTGTATATGTATTTGTATTAATTTATGCATTTCCAATATGGAAGTATTAATGTTATATAACTGGATGGTGTTAGTACATGTATAGTACTATACAGTTAAATACAGATGTATGGTTTTAGTATATCTGTGGAGATATACCGTGATGCCTTCCTTGTGGTGTATATGAACTTATGAGTGACGTTTCTTTACTGTGTGAATGTGACATGTATACACATGTTTGTATAACTATGAAGAACTTATATAGAAATATGGTGTATGAATACTAGGCTGTGTATGTATTTTCGTGAGTATGGTAAGTGTATGTATATTCTTTAGTAGTATATGTGCGTATAAACGATATTCGTATGAGTAATACAGCTAAATGCTATGATGTTATAGTCTGCTATCTGCATGGATCCATAATGTTCGATTTTCTTTCATAGAGAATGGATAGCAGGAACGGAATGTTTGAGAACAGGACTTCTGCTTCAGATGTAGCCTCGTCTAAGTTGACTTTGATGGAGAAGGTCCTGATGGGCATATTGGAGCATCTGAGTCAGCAAGACAGGAAACTGGCTAGTATCCCGGCACAGAAGACGGGAGGCTTTAAACAGTTCAGGGCTTTGCATCCAAAGTCTTTTTCGGGCAAGGAGAGCCCTCTGGAGGTCAAAGAGTGGATTAGACATATGAAGAATGACCTGACGACAGTTGGATATCCACGAGATGGTTGGGTGGAGGCTGTAAAGAGGTAGTTGACTCATCAGGCCAGAGAATGGTGGGATGCACATGAGCTTCATGTGACTAGACCAGTCTCGTCGGAGAAGTTTAAATAACTATTTGAGGCATAGTTTCACCCTAAGACTAAAAAGGATGAGTTGCTTCTACGGTTCAAGCACTTGACACAGGGGCGACGTAGTGTGGTTGCCTACAATACAGAGTTCTCGTTACTGAGCAAGTTCGATCCGGAGTTGGTGAAGTCAGCTGCCACCAGGGCTAGACGATTCAGGATGAGACTTGACCCAGAGTATAGAGCAACCATGTCTACCCTGGATTTACATACTCATGAGGCTATGTTGAAGGTAACAAGGATGCATGCGACTTATTTAAGGAGTGTGGAGAAGACTTATGTGGTTGATGATGCATGCTCTGCAGGACAACAGGAGAAGTTTCCAAGCTCATGCAGACTACTATGTTTAAGAGATCAGTAAACTCCCGATCCTATCATAAACATGTATCTTGCCAGTATTGTGGTAGACGTGGGCATGAGAAGAAGAATTGCAGATCCTTATTCAAGAAGTGTTACACCTATAGCAATTCAGGGCATAACAGTATGCTTTGTCAACAACGAAACGGCTCTCCAGTACCAACAGCACCAGTGGCATCGAAACCTGTGTAGTCGAGAACTTTTCCATCTGCTTCACAGAGACTGCTACTCCTAACGCCATCAAAATTGAGCCCTCTAGCTCCTAGAGGACGTTAGGTTTTTGTCATGACTGCTTTAGAAGAGGAAGAACCTGAACAGATTACTACTGGTATCTTTTCAACTCTTCTTGAAGTATGCATGTTCTCTTCTGGTTATGATTGATTTTGATCCATATATATGACCGAGCATTCATTTATTCTAATCTGATTGGGTAGTAGATTTTGATTTCTTGGTAATGATGTCTTCAACGTTATTCCTTCTACCTAAAATTTGAAATTCCGAGGACAGAATTTACTTTAAGGTGGGTAGGATGTGATACCCTGTTTTCGGATATACGATGTATAAGTACGTATTTTTGGAAGTATAAATGCTTATAAATTTTTGGGTATTTTTATGTATTCTTTCTCTCATTTTTGTAATGGACAAATTATTTTTAAACAATTTTAAACACCACTTGGATTTAAACAAGTATTTGGATTAAATACTAATATTAAGGGAGTACGTTGTAATAAGATATGTATTTCTAGTTAATTAGAATTGAAATCCTAAATTCCTAAATGATGACACCTCCTACTTAGATGTGTCATTACCCCCACTAATCGAGCCTAACACCTTGGCCACATGTCACTTAGAGGGAGAAAGGGAATGGTGATGAGGATTTTTGGGTGATTAAAGAAGGGAAAATTAAGAGAAAAATAAAAGAAAAATAAAAGAAAAAGGAAAGAGATCCTTTCATCATCAGTTCATGCAAGGAGCCAGCCGAATTCAACCCTGTCATTTCTCCTTCTTCCACCAAACAAAAACAACCAATCCCTAGTTCTCAAGCCTTTGGATTTAAGAAGAGGAGAAGCTAGCTTCAGAGGATCTTCAAGGAGAAGAAGGGTCAAAGACTATCTAAAGGATTGATTGAGGTAGGAATTCCAAGTGAATTAGTTAGAATTAATTTTGGAGTCGCGTAGGAGTTGGCTTTAATTTTGTGGAAGTCGATAGATCATAAAACTACACGGTCGTGTAGTGGTCGTGTCATAAATGACACGGTCATTTCTAGACCGCATCGTGGTCGTTTTGACTATTAGCGACGTCAAACGATCGTTGTTCGATCGTATCGCTGTTGGTGTTAAATTTTGGCTCCACACGACCATGTTGACTTAGACACAGTCATGTCACTGAATGAGTATGAATGCACTGTGTCGACTTAGACATGGTCATCGACTTAGACACGGTCATGTCGCTGAATGAGTTGGAGTGCGCCGTGTCGACTTTGACACAGTCCTGTCGACCCACCCCAGCCTTGGGATTTAGACGTAGTTCTCCATACGGTCATGTGGACTAACAAACGACCAGGTGGATGTGTTTTTAATATTCTGATGCTGATATTCACACAGCCGTGTGAGGAGCCTCTAAACGGTCGTGCGGAAATATTGAAATGGTTGTATGGAATATTGAAAGGGTCGTGTGAAAAGTGAAATGACCATGTGGAATATTGAAACGACCTGGTGAAAAGTGAAACAGCCTTGTGGAAAAACCAAACGGCCGTGTGGGTTAATATTTGATGTTAATAATTGTTAACTTGATTACTCCTATGTATTTGTTTGTTATTAGTATGTTAAATTGTTAGATTGTTAGTGCCATATCAATAAGTGTTTCTAACAGTTAATAATTGTTAGTGCCATGTAATTATTAATGTTCAGAATAACATTAATATGTTTAATTACTGATAGCGATACATCTATCAGTATCTTAATATGCTATCATTATCTTAATATGATAACAAATAACAACAGTTTATCTCATGCAAATAAAGTTCGTGAATAAGATAATACGCCTTGTGGTTATAACAAGTTGTAAACTTGCTAATACACCTGATTAAATTAACAATGACATTATATGCTAAGTTGATTTTTTATGATATTAAAAACATGTGCAGTTAATGATGAGTTAATATAATGTCCTGCAAACATGTTCTTTACAGGTTGGAGTTATATAATGTCCAGCAAATATTAACATATCTAGGCTAATTTAACTATTATATTAATATAATGCCCAATCAACCTGCTTGCATGGACTTACAAATCCATTGTTATATGAGTAACCCAATTGTGACTTATTAGATTAAGTATAAACACACTTAGAATTAACTTGCATGATGATTTACTTTAATATTCATGAGATTAATGATGTCGTTAACTTGTTACCCAAATTGTTGTTAATAATGATATTAGCCTGTTAATGGTGATGGTTTGTTTAATACTAATGATAATTCAGTTTCATATTAGTAATAGCTTGTTATTAATGGTAGTAGCTTAATGACTTAATAAAGTGAGCTTACTGTTATAACATGTTAACTGAATGTTAGTAGCACTTGACATGAACGGTTAGTTTATTGTTAGTAGTTAAACCAATGAAATGATAACCCCAACTTAGTAGTAAATGATAACTTAATGTTAATGGTATCCAACCCATAGAAGTATGTTGCTTGTGATGTTTTCTTTATATGATTATGGTATGGTGTTCGTCGTGAAAATCATGAAATTGTTGAAAATGCAATAAAAGATTGATAATTCCATGGAATTACCACCACATAGACCAAAGTGCCATATGGACCAGCGTGCCACGGAAAAGCCGAGGCCACCTCCTGAATCCATGTTGGCTATCTCTTGAATCAATGTGTGGTATAATAGTCGGCATGTACCTATGTGCTACCTGGACCAGCATGCTACAGAATTACCGGGGCCAGCTCATGAATCCATGAGCGCCACCTCTAGAATCCATGAGACCTTGTAATTAAAATGAAAATTGGAAAATGTGGTTATCTGTTAACTCTTTGTGATGGTTTACTGAGATGCCTACTCGTGTTTACTTTAAATACGCGATTTACTTTCTGTCGATTTCTTTTAATCCATGTTGTAGTACTTTTTTAATGCTCTTTACATATATGCTATCTTGTGCTATATTTTATGTATAGACTTGTAGTCATGTCCCGGTAGACAGACCTTAGTAAATAGACCGGTTCTGAGACTGGCCCTACTTAGTTTAGTTAGGATTTCCTACTGGGTTATGTGTTGACGTGTCCTATTTATATTTTTCTAGGTTTATGAGCAGTGCAGCCAGAGCAGACCTAACTCAGGTGTTACCCCAAGTTCGGAGGTTGAGATGGACCCACCTAGGGTGACCTTGTGAAGTTGGATTTCCAAGGGTAGTTTAGAGAGTGCATTGTACAGAGTATGTAGTCCTTTTTCTATCTTTTGAGGGTTTTGGGGAGATCTCTTTTTAGTTCCACTTTCGTACCTGGTTTTGAGATAATGTAAATAAAGATGTACTTTTGTATTAATAAAGAGAAGTTTGTACTTTGTACGTTTATTTAGTTTTCTGTGTTATTTCTGTGGTGGAGCTTTACTTGTACTTCCCAGTATGTGCACAGTGAACTTCATATTCTTCTTGTTCTCTCTTCTTCATTCTCTTTCTTAGTAACACTCGCTGTTTTGAAAATACCTGGATGGATTCGTACTTCCTGGGTATCCTAGAAAGTGGGGGCGTTACAGCAAAAATTCATCAACTTGGTCTAGGGCTCTATAATAGTGGAAGAATATGATAAGTTCTTGATTCTCAGCGGTGATGATTTCTAACCCAATTCTTAACCTTCTGATCTCATTACTAGACACTCTCTTAATATCTCTGTTAGGATTGCCTGCTTGCTCCTAAACGGTTAGCTACTCCCCTTGCTCGATCGGGTTAGGTATTTTGAGCAATGTCTATATTTTGGTATCTTAAAAGGCTACTTGCAATGGATTTAATCACTCACAACACTGTATAATTATCAATTATCAACTTCCATGAGATATGACGCTATCGAAATGTGTTGTGACAAGCTGGAGACGTGGGCCCTTCAGATGATCACATTACACAATTTAAGACTGGAGATTTATCAGGCACTCAGCATAGTGTGGTATGCAACTATTGTTACATGTTGTAACACGTGAAGAAGGGCTTATCAATTCTAGAACAAGTTATGTTTTTTCTGTGGAGCATCATAGCACTCTATCAAAGATTGCCCTTAGTGAACTGATAAGACAATAACCACCAGCATCAGTCAGCAAAGAAAACCTTTACCATCTCAGCAGCAGACTTTCCAACATGTGCAACAGAATCCTCATAAACACCAGACATACATCATGACAGCTAAAATGGAAGCTACCATCTTATATATAGCATTGTCCTTTTATGAAATATGTTTTTACTATATGAGTGATGTATTTATAATTTCTATATTTTGGTTGTAAAATTCCAAGGATGAAATTTTTGTTTGGTGGGTAATGTACATCCCAAACTTATTCTCATGGATTTTTCATACAATAAAATATTTTAAAATATAAATAAAAATTTAATGAATTTTGGTGATTTTTCAATAATTTTTCACGTTTAATTTGAGTTGTTTTACACTTATGTACCCATTGGCTCTTAAACTCAAAACACGCAACCTATTCACCTTTAAACTCGAACCTGACCCGCTTCCATTATATCTTTGTAACGACTGATTTATATATATGTTTTGGTGGATTTTCTCCTTATGTGTGGTTTCCGTCGCCGTAGCTTTCGTTTTCGTTCGTTTCGTTGTGATTTTCTAGCTTCTTCCTTAGAATCGTTGATCTTGGAGTAAGTCACTCATGACGAACTTCAAATCACTCAAATCTTAGACATAGGTTGATCTTAGAAGCCGTAGAAATCTTTCCGAAGCTTCGCGCTTCAATTCGGCACTTTTTGTGCACTTTAGTTGATTCAAGAAGGGGAATCAACCGACTAGATTGAGATCTAGTCGGTCGGTAACTCTTCTCAAACCGACTAGTTCATTAAATCAATAATACAGGAGTTACTGTTTACTCTTAGTCGGTCTAAGAACAACCACCGACCGACTAGATGTGAAACTAGTCGGTCAGAACTTGCTCTCCGATCGACTAGTTCCTTTGATAAATTTCACCTAAGTTATTGTTTATCGTTAGTCGGTCTAAGAACGTTTTTCGACCGACTAGGTTGTAAACTAGTCGGTCAGCCTTTGTTCTTTAACCGACTAATTTATTGACCATTTTGACGACCTGAGTTACTGTTTGGTGTTAGTCGGTCACAGTTGGTCGACCGACCGACTAGTTCTTAAACTAGTCGGTTAATAACCCTTCTTTGACCGACTAATCAAACCAGAAACCCTAATTTTTGGACGGCCACCGGTTCATCCCTATAAATAGCCGATCAGTTTCTTCGTCTTTCTTTTCTCCTCTAAACCTAGTTCTTCCCCATTGATTCCCCTTCAACCCTTCCCCCTTCCTCTTGAGCCATTCATTCATCCCCCGAGCTCCCCTCACGCATTCTAGCGCCGGCCACTACCCCTAGGCCGTCGTTCTTCCCCAAAACCCCATCAAACCTCATTTTCTCCAGATTTCTCTATCCATTCCAGATCTGAACCGTGGTTCCCCGGATCGTTTCTTCCGTTGCTGTGCTTGCTCGGCATCGATCTTCCGCTTCCTACGTGATCCATTCTCCGTAGATAACAATTTTGTGTGACAAGCTTGTCGATCGTCAACCTTGGTGCCAGGCAAGTGAAACTTGTCACTAGTGATTTAGGCCATGTCTTAGGCCATTATCTTGTTGTAGGCGTAAAAGAGGCTAGGCGATGAAATGATACCCGCCTAGGCGTAATTTCAGGATCTAGCTTGACAACGAGGCTAGATCCGACTTCCTTAATTGTTTGCATCTTATCTGTCACGTTTTAATACTATAACTGTACGCAATTCATTATAACTCGCCATGTCATCCATGCTATCCATGTTGAATGTTGCATTCGTAGCACACGCTACAATACTTGTGTTTCCTGGCTCGTGTTCCAGAAGCGGGCCACGTGTGTTGGTCGATAGCCAATGCCCGATCTACTTTTTTCTGGCTAGGCACCTGCGTTGCTGGGATAACCCGAGGCCAGGCTAGGCACCTGCTTTTTAGCGGGCACAACCCTATGCCAAATACACTTCCTGGCTCGTGATCCAGAAGCGAGCATTCCGTGTTCGGGGGTGATGCCCTGGCTCGATACACATGGAGGGGTAGGGATAAGCGGTCACCTGAGCTTACGAGTTGGCCCGATCAGCCACTCTAGCCAGCAGACAAAATCTCTGTGCACAACTTGTTTACTTGACGTGTTTACTTTACGTGAACTACTTGACTTGTACTTGTCCGTGTTTTTACTAGTAAAACTTGTTATCCATGCCATACTTGCTACTTGCTACTTGCACTTCCCTTTACTTGTCACTTCCATACTATACTTGCCATGTTATGCATCATACTAGAACTGCTAGGTTGCTAGTTTGCCTTCACTTTTATTTCCTTGCTCAAGTCTTGTTAGTCTTGCTGACATGTGCCCCTTTACTCTTTTGAGTGACACATATTAGATCCCGAGCCTGAGAGTGCTGCGGAGGACGTGGCGTTTGCTGACGCTGAGTCAGAGCCTGCGTTCGTTGAGGAGTACGAGGACACTGGAGATCAGTTGTAGAGGCTTCTTGTGTTCTTCGCTTTAGACTGTTTTTGTTGTCGGTGCGTAGCACCAATTCTCTGTTTATGTTTTTCTTTGTTGGCCTTGTTCTGGGCCTTTAGACTCTTTCCTTTAGCCTGGTGGCTTTTCTGGATGTTGAACTTAATTTTATGTTTGGACATTGCTGATATTTGGGATTTTATTTCTATATGTCCTTATGTTATTATCTTGTTCTGCTCATGGTTACATGGACCTGCACTTATTTTACTGATGCTTATCAGGCGTGTAGCTTCACAGCTCCACGTCTGTGTGGACCTTCTCACGTCTCGCCTCCATTTTAGGGAAGCGGGGCGTGACAGGTTTTGTTGGTGGCCCATGCAGGTCCGCTTTCTGTAACTGTGAATTATCGGATCAACGATAATAATATTAGATTGTCCAACAACTAAAATTCGACATCCGAGTCGTAAGCTATGAGTCTAATTTGTTTCGTTTTCTGCGTCATTAGATGGCATGAAGGCGATTTACCCGTGGTGGTGGTAGCGCGCCCCCTCATGATGAGGAGCCTGAGAGGGAGCCCACCAATGGGAAGATGATGCGGATGATGCTTCAGATGATGCAGGTGCAGCAGGGCGTGCTCCTGCAAGTCCAGAATGCTCCAGTTGCTGGAGCTGCTCGGGCAATCCAGGATGCCCCTCGCTCCGAGCCGGGAGCGAAGCAGTTTCGGGAGCTGGGTCCCGCTTATTTTGATGGGTCTGAGGGTCCTCTAGCTGCCGATGAGTGGATTCGGAACATTGAGGATAATTTGAAGATGGCGAAGATCAGCCCGGCTGGATGGGTTGATTTGGCGAAGCGGTAGCTCAAGGATAATGCCCGGAACTAGTGGGATGCGGAAGAGAAGATGCTGGTGGAGCCGATAGCCTGGGCTACCTTTAAGTCCAGGTTTGATGAAGAGTTCTTTCCGAAGGCTGCCAGGAAGGAGATGCTGCAGCGTTTTATTGAGCTGAAGCAAGGGAGCTTGACAGTGGACCAGTACCACCAAGAGTTCACCAGGCTGAGTCGGTTCGTACCGAAGATGGTGCAGGATGCTGATGAGAGGGCTCAGAGGTTCCTGCAGGGACTTGCTTTGGAGCTTCAGAGTTTTGTGTCTTTCTCTGATCTGGACTCTTATCAGAAGGTTCTGGTAGCTGCAAGGAGGCAGGAGCTGAACCTGAGCCAGAGGAGAGGACATGTTTCTGGTGCTGGAAAGAGGCCTGTAGAGCAGGCCAGGGCTGTGGTTAGGACGAGGTTCAGGCCCAACCAGCCAGCTCAGTTCAAGAGGCCAGGATGGCCTATTCTGAAGACTTGCCATTTTTGCGGCAAGACCGGGCATATTAAAGATCAGTGTAGGAGATTCCTAGGCCAGTGTGTTGTCTGTGGAGATCCTACCCATACCATGAAGGATTGTCTGAGGTCGAAGCAGCCTTGGAAGGCACCTGTTGCAGCACGGCCGTTGCAGCAGAGAGCGTCTGTTCCTGCTGGACGTGGAGCAGCTCTTGTTCCACAGAGGCAGGCTTTTCAGCAGGCTTTTCCACCGAGGAGGCAGGCTTTTCTGATGACCACTGTGGAGAGCGAGGATGTGGATGAGGTTATCACAGGTAATCCTCAATCTAGATGTCCTTCTTAGTTAGTTTTGTTTGTTAAATTATGTTGTTTGCTTGTACATGATTGTTTGCTAGACTAGGGCTTGATTGTTAGACTGTTTGTAGGTGTGATTTTGGTGTGCACATTTCCTGCACGAGTCCTCTTTGACTCAGGTGCATCGATGTGCATTATTTCTTGGAGCTTCGTGAAGAAGCATTCCTTGTCGACGTCCCCTCTTTCCAAGAGTTGGAATATCGTTACAGGAAATGGCGTGGTCTCGATGCATCGTGGTTGCAATTCTTGCTCGTTGGTGGTCTGTGGACATGAGCTTTACGCTAATTTCATTGTCCACGACATCATCAACTATGATACGGTCCTTGGGATGGATTGTCTTGTGAGCTTCTATGCTATGATCGACTATCGGAGGAAGAAGGTGGTGTTCGAGATTCTCGGACATCCAGTATTTGAGTTCAGCTGAGGTAGCAGTTCGCTTGGTCCTGTCAGATTTCGGGCCAGGGCAGTGGAGTTTGTGGCTATGCAGATGGAGCTGGAGAGGCCAGCGGTTGTGCGGGACTTCGATGACGTCTTCCCTGAGGAGATGTCTGAATTTCCACCTGATCGAGCTCTCGAGTTTTCGATTGATCTTATTCCGGGAGCGCAGCCGATTTCGAAGGCGCCATATCGTATGGCTCCCGCTGAGTTGGAGGAATTACGGAAGCAGTTGGATGAGCTTTTGCAGAAGGGTTATATCAATCCTAGTGTGTCTCTGTGGGGAGCACCGGTGCTGCTGGTGAAGAAGAAGGATGGTTCGCGTCGCATGTGCATGGACTATCGGGAGCTGAATGTGGTGACCATCAAGAATAAATACCCGTTGCCTCGCATCGATGATATTTTTGATCAGCTAAGAGGATCGAAGGTGTTTTAGAAGTTGGATCTGAGGAGTGGTTATCTTCAGCTGAAGGTGAAGAAGGAAGATGTTCCGAAGACAGCGTTCAGGACGAAGTATGGACACTACGAGTTTGTGGTTATGCCTTTCGGTGTAACCAATACACCTGCGGTTTTCATGAATCTGATGAACCTGATCTTCTATGACTTTTTGGATAAGTTTGTCGTTATCTTTATTGACGACATTTTGATCTATTCTAAGTCGGAGGAGGAGCATGCCTCACACTTGAGGAAAATGTTGGAGATTTTGAAGAAGCATCGTTTGTATGCTAAGTTTTCGAAGTGCGAGTTTTGGCTGGATAGAGTTGCTTTTCTCGGGCATGTGGTGACTGGGGATGGTATTTCAGTGGATCCCGAGAAGATCAAGGCTATTCGGGAGTGGCCTGTTCCACAGTCAGCGTCTGAGATCCGGAGTTTCCTTGGGCTTGCTGGTTACTATCGGTGCTTCATTAAGGACTTTTCTTGTATTGCTGAGCCGATGACCAGATTGACGCGGAAGGATGTACCTTTTGTTTGGTCGGGTGATTGTGAGAATGCCTTTGGTGTTCTGAGGGAGAGATTGACGACTGCCTCTATTCTTGTTGTGCCTGATCGCAGTGGAGGATTTGAGATCTTTTGCGATGCTTCTGGCAAGGGTCTCGGTTGTGTGTTGCATCAGCACGGGCATGTTGTGACGTATGCTTCGTGTCAGCTCAAGACTTATGAGAAGAATTACCCGATGCATGATTTGGAGTTGGCTGCTGTCGTGTTTGCGCTCAAGATTTGGAGGCACTTCTTGCTGAGTGAGAAAGTGAAGATCTTCACCGATCACAAAATCTTGAAGTACATTTTTACTCAGAAGGAGCTCAACATGCGACAACGTCGATGGTTGGAGCTCATGGCAGATTATGAGATTGATTTGCAGTTTCACCCTGGCAAGGTGAATGTGGTTCCTGATGCACTAAGTAGTCTTCCAGCGGTGATGATTTTGACCTCGCAGTGGAGATTGCAGCAGGATTTTTGCGAGTCTGGATTTGAGATTGTTCTTCCTGGAGAGGCTTCTTCGTTGATGAGTATGCAGATTCGGTCGTCGATTGTGGATCGGATCAAGGCTGGCCAGGCTGAGGATCCGAAGCTGGTGAAGATTCGGGAGCAGGTGGAAGCCGGTCTGCAGACTGACTTTTTGATTCATGAGGATGGCTCGCTAAGGTTTGGAGCTAGGTTGTGTGTACCAGCTGGGGATATCAGAGAGGAGTTGTTGGTGGAGGCACACAGTTCGCCGTATTCTGTGCATCCTGGTGGGACCAAGATGTACAAGGATCTTCGTCTGAACTATTGGTGGCATGGTATGAAGAGGAGTGTGGCTCGGAGTGTAGCCAAGTGTTTGGTTTGCCAGCAAGTGAAGGCGGAGCATCAGCGTACGGCAGGGTTGCTACAACCGCTTTCGATTCCGGAGTGAAAATGGCAACACATCACTATGGATTTCGTGACTGGACTACCTCGGAGTCCAAAGCAGAATGACGCGATTTGGGTGATCGTAGATCGATTGACCAAATCTGCGTACTTTATTCCATTCCGAGTGGGGCAGTCCACTGAGGCGCTAGTGAGGAGATACATGGAGGTAAATTCTTTTACTCTCCATTTCTATTTCCTTTTCCTAGTTTAGATAGTGATGTAACGTGAATCGTGCAGGAGATCGTACGACTTCACGGAGTCCCTGTGAGTATCGTGTCGGATAGAGACACGAGGTTCACATCTCAGTTCTGGCAGAGTTTGTAGAAGAGTTTGGGTATGCGTCTGAGTTTCAGCATGACGTACCATCCGCAGACAGATGGCCAGTCCGAGAGGACGATTCAGATCTTGGAGGACATGCTGAGGGCGTGCATGTTGGATTTCAAGGGTTCGTGGGAGGACCATCTACATTTGGTGGAGTTCTCTTACAACAACAGCTTCCAGGTGAGTATTGGCATGGTGCCTTTCACCGCGCTGTATGGGAGGAAATGTCGATCGCCATTGAGTTGGGATGACGTTGGTGATCGGGAGCTGTTGGGACCTGAGATGATTGTGGAGGCTGTGGATGTTGTCAGGAACATTCGGGAGAGGCTGAGGATTGCTCAGGACCGTTTTAAGCATTGGGCGGATGCTAAACGCCGTCCTTTGGAGTTTCAGCCAGGCGACCATGTGTTCTTGAAGATTTCCCCGAATCGTGGTGTGATTTGCTTTGGGAAGCGAGGGAAGTTGAGCCCGCGATACATTGGACCGTTTGACATTCTAGAGAAAGTTGGCGAGGTAGCCTACCGCTTAGCCTTGCCGCCATCTTTGGAGGGAGTTCACAATGTTTTCCATGTGTCGCAGCTTCGTCGATACATTAGCGATCCATCTCATGCTGTAGATTTCTCGGAGATTACCGTTCGCCCTGATATGACGTATGACCAGCAGCCAGTGCAGATTCTGGAAAGGCATCAGAAGTCACTTCGGAACAAGGTTGTCAATCTTGTGAGGGTGATGTGGCGACCCGGCTCGCCAGGAGAGTCTACTTGGGAGAGAGAGGATGAGATGCGAGAGCGCTACCCACTTTTGTTCCCGGACACGTGAGTGTTGGGAAATTCCGAGGACTGAATTTTTCTTAAGTTGGGGAGGATGTAACGACTGGTTTTTCATGTTTTGGATTATCTATATTATATATGTTTTGGTGGATTTTCTCCTTATGTGTGGTTTCCGTAGCCGTAGCTTTCGTTTTGGTTCGTTTCGTTGTGATTTTCTAGTTTCTTCCTAAGAATCGTTGATCTTGGAGTAAGTCACTCATGACAAACTTCAAATCGCTCAAATCTTAGAGATAGGTTGATCTTAGAAGCCGTAGAAATCTTCCCGAAGCTTCGCGCTTCAATTCGGCACTTTTTGTGCACTTTAGTTGGTTCAAGAAGGGGAACCAACCGACTAGATTGAGATCTAGTCGGTCGGCAACTCTTCTCAAACCGACTAGTTCATTAAATCAATAATATAGGAGTTACTGTTTACTCTTAGTCGGTCTAAGAACAACCACCGACCGACTAGATGTGAAACTAGTCGGTCAGAACTTGCTCTCCGACCGAATAGTTCCTTTGATAAATTTCACCTAAGTTACTGTTTATCGTTAGTCGGTCTAAGAACGTTTTTCGACCGACTAGGTTGCAAACTAGTCGGTCAGCCATTGTTCTTTAACCGACTAATTCATTGACCATTTTGACGACCTGAGTTACTGTTTGGTGTTAGTCGGACACAGTTGGTCGACCGACCGACTACTTCTTAAACTAGTCGGTCAACAACCCTTCTTTGACCGACTAATCAACCCAGAAACCCTAATTTTTGGGCGACCGCCGGTTCATCCCTATAAATAGCCGATCAGTTTCTTCTTCTTTCTTTTCTCCTCTAAACCTAGTTCTTCCCCATTGATTCCCCTTCAACCCTTCCCCCTTCCTCTTGAGCCATTCCTTCATCCCCCGAGCTCCCCTCACGCATTCTAGCGCCGGCCACTACCCCTAGGCCGTCGTTCTTCCCCAAAACCCCGTCAAACCTCATTTTCTCCAGATTTCTCCATCCATTCCAGATCTGAACCGTGGTTCCCCGGATCGTTTCTTTCGTTGCCGTGCTTGCTCGGCATCGATCTTCCACTTCCTACGTGATCCATTCTCCGTAGATAACAATTTTGTGTGACAAGCTTGTCGATCGTCAACCTTGGTGCCAGGCAAGTGAAACTTGCCACTAGTGATTTAGGCCATGTCTTAGGCCATTATCTTGTTGTAGGCGTAAAAGAGACTAGGCGACGAAATGATACCCGCCTAGGCGCAATTTCAGGATCTAGCTTGACAACGAGGCTAGATCTGACTTCCTTAATTGTTTGCATCTTATTTGTCACGTTTTAATACTATAACTGTACGCATTGCATTATAACTCGCCATGTCATCCATGCTATCCATGTTGAATGTTGCATTCGTAGCACACGCTACAATACTTGTGTTTCCTGGCTCGTGTTCCAGAAGCGGCCACGTGTGTTGGTCGATAGCCAATGCCCGATCTACTTGTTTCCGGCTAGGCACCTGCGTTGTAGGGATAACCCTAGGCCAGGCTAGGCACATGCTTTTTAGCGGGCACAACCCTATGCCAAATACACTTCCTGGCTCGTGATCCAGACGAGAGCATTCCGTGTTCAGAGGTGATGCCCTGGCTCGATACACGTGGAGGGGTAGGGATAAGCGGTCACTTGAGCTTACGAGTTGGCCCGATCAGCTACTCTAGCCAGCAGACAAAATCTCTGTGCATAACTTGTTTACTTGACATGTTTACTTGACGTGAACTACTTGACTTGTACTTGTCCGTGTTTTTACTTGTAAAACTTGTTATCCATGCCATACTTGCTACTTGCTACTTGCACTTCCCTTTACTTGTCACTTCCATACTATACTTGCCATGTTATGCATCATACTAGAACTGCTAGGTTGCTAGTTTGCCTTCACTTTCGTTTCCTTGCTCAAGTCTTGTTAGACTTGCTGACATGTGCCCCTTTACTCTTTTGGGTGACACATGTTATATCCCGAGCCTGAGAGTGCTGCGGAGGACGTGGTGTTTGCTGACGCTGAATCAGAGCCTGCGTTCGTTGAGGAGTACGAGGACACTGGAGATCAGTCGTAGAGGCTGCTTGTGTTCTTCGTTTTAGACTGTTTTTGTTGTCGGTGCGTAGCAGCAATACTCTGTTTATGTTTGTCTTTGTTGGCCTTGTTCTGGGCCTTTAGACTCTTTCCTTTAGCCTTGTGGCTTTTCTGGATGTTGAACTTAATTTTATGTTTGGACATTGCTGAGATTTGGGATTTTATTTCTGTATCTCCTTGTGTTATTATCTTGTTCTGCTCGTGGTTACAGGGACCTGCACTTGTTTTACTGACGCTTATCAGGCGTGTAGCTTCACAGCTCCACACCTGTGCGGACCTTCTCACGTCTCGCCTCCATTTTAGGGAAGCGGGGCGTGACAATCTTACAGTACACACTCTCTCCGCTTCACTTATATACTTCTTTTCTTTTCTTTCCTTTTTCTTTTCCTTTTTTCCCATCGTTTGCTTCTACTCCCTGAGCGACACGTGACATTGTCGTTGTGGATCCCCCACAGTGTCGGCGCGTCAAGTGTAACTAACACCGTCCTACTCTCCTACGATCTCCTCTTAATGGTTCTCCCTTTCTCCATCATATCTTATTTATTTTCAACCCTAACCCTAATCGAAAATATTTTTGAGATGTCTCTCTTGCCTAATCTCATCTACCGTTCCAGCTCTTTTTGATCATCCTCTAAGTCTAGATCCATGCCTTGCTGGTAGTAGTCGTAACTGCAAGCATCAGTGAGGCAATGAGGTCACTTCTGATGACAATCAATGGTTTTCTCTCGACTTCCGATAATAATTCTCTTAATCTCTTGATCTCTTTAGATTGTTGGGTGATTAGTTTGGGGTTGTGGTGATTTTTAGGGGTTCTACCCTTATGTTGTGGATTGATTGGGGCTTTGCCCCCCCCCCTTTTGCCCTGATCTGGGGCTCAGCACCTTACAGTTAATAATGGTGCTATGCCTCTATCTGTGGTTGATGTGGCTTTACCCCTTGCCACCATGAATTAGGGCTATTCTTGGGGTTGTTCTAACATGTTCTACTTCGGGGCTTTTATTGCTCTGCTTTGTTTCTTGTGTGAATCTACCTTGCAAATGTCCATTGCCTCTTGGGACTCTTACCTAATCTGCATTTGCCACCGACACTTGACATTCCATGTGTCGCTTGCCCTTGTCCTATCTGTTGCCATTGGGTTTAATTCTAAGTGACTTACCTTTGTTTATACTGCTAGGCTCTGTCCTATGCTGCTTTGGGTCGCGTAGGCCCGTTGTTCGATCGCTTGGCTGTAGGGCTTTATCACTTAGACCTGGCCGTTGTCTTTTAAAGGGCTCGTTTACTTTTTATGATCCATTACTTGGTTTGCATTTGCCATGTTCCATAATTGGCTAATTCTAATTCCCTAATATGATCACCCTACTCGTGTCTGTTTTTGTTACACTATGAGATGAATATCCCATGATTTGAAGATGACTTTGCTCTCAGAATGCTTGCATGAAAACCATGTTGAAACTAAGTATTTTAATAATTTGTGAGGTAAACAAGAAGAGGTGCATAAATAATTATCACCTAAAATAGGTTATTTTCGTTAAATCCTCGTTTAGGGCCACACTAGAGTTATATGGTTGGCTATATAGAAGCATTAATTAGTTCAGTTATATTCAGGTGATTACGATATTATTTTTGGATTGATATAGAGATTATGATTATTGTCCCACAAAGCAAACACATAATTGGTGAGAGCATGGATTGACTCATAATTATGCCCCTTGGGTGGGTTTGATTTAGAGACTTCGCCTCCTAAAATATGATATGCATAATGTAATTCCATAAAATCAAACTGCTACAGCCATTGATTTCATCTCGATAAATGTAAGTGGTTACATTTATTTCTCAGCATACGATTACTCATATTATTCATATTACCTTTGTTGACATGATATAATTTATATTATGTTGATTACTGTTTCACTATACATTTTAACCATTATACATTGTCACTACTCGCATCTACTATATATGACATAATATTACATCAGAATACATGTTCTTAATATTGTAACTCATACTGTTCTCGAATATTATACCTGATTACATACTCCTGATACTGTACATGTTACTGTAATCGATTACTGTACTCGTTCATGTATTACTATACCCATTATCTCAACTAATATTACATCTAGGATAGAACATATAGGGATAAGAACTCCTCGTCTCAAAGGGTTCATGAAAGGCAAGTGACATTATATATTCGTGAAAACTCAC
Organism: Scilla litardierei; assembly: GCA_030789695.1. Classification (NCBI taxonomy): domain Eukaryota; kingdom Viridiplantae; phylum Streptophyta; class Magnoliopsida; order Asparagales; family Asparagaceae; genus Scilla; species Scilla litardierei. The sequence goes on along the minus strand of CM061142.1, from coordinate 342,023,436 downwards.
TTCTATTGCTGGAAGTGGAAACAAGAATACCGTAATATAAAAACGAATACAATAATATAACCCCAAATGGAAGTGGTTATATTACTGTATTCGTGTTTTTCACTTTCAACATTGGAAGTGGGATTTACTAGTGTATCTGTTTTTCTGCTTCTTAACTAAGAATGTGGTTATATGTTGTTGGCACCCTCAGGTATGAGACACCACCGTACACATGTTTCCTGTTTGTACTTGAGTTGCATATCATACTCTTGAACATGAGCTCAACTCGAGATTAAGGAACACTGCACTATCACAATCATTTGACAATGCCATTGATTATATATGATTACTATGTAGTACAGTTATGCTTGATCGTTACTATTACTCTCGTGATATGTTATATAAGCTCATTTATACATGCACCGTATTTCATCTTGTGCTTTACTACTACTTTATCTAGGGGACTATGTAGGCCTATTTACTGATGAATATTTTGATGGATATTCTCTGTTTATTTCTTTGGGAAATATTCATCACAATATTCTCTGTTATGCTTGCTATTGTATGGTTGGGGCTTGCTTTACACTGTTCTGCTTTAAGGTTCTGCATGTTCTATTGCTCTGCTTTGTTTCTTGCATGAATATACCTTACTGATGTCTGCTACATTTGGGGCTCTTCCCTGCTCTATCTTTGCCTTTGGGCCTTGCCCCCTCCATATGTCGTTTGCCACTGTCCTGCTTGTTTTCACTGGGCTCCACTTTAGCTTGTTATCCTGGGCTCTATCTTATGTTGCCTTGCGTCTGTTTGTGTTGTTGTGCTCTGTCATTTATTGCTTTGGGCCTTGTTTGTTGCTGCTAGGATTTGTCTATGCACGTTGTTTAGTGGCTTGGCTACATGACTTTGTCTGTTGGGCCTGATCACTTTCTTTTAAGGGGTGTTTGTCCTTTTTGAGCTGCTTTATTTCGTGATTGGCTGATTCTGATTCCCTAAAATGATGACCCTGTTAGGGTATAATTTGATGATGGTGACTTTAATCAGAGAATGCTTGCATGAAAACCATATTGAAACTGAATATTTTAAATTAACATATGGGGTATACAAGAGGCGATGCATAAATGATTATAACCTAAAATTGAACATTCAGTTAAATCCTCGTAGTCATGTTTTGGGACATGCTAGAGTTATATTGTTAGATACATGTATGCATTAATGTATTCGGTAATATTCAGTTTGTTGTTTTCAGATTGGTATGGGGATTATGAATACTATCCTAAAAAGCATGTCTAACTGGTGATTATAAAAGGATTAACGCATGATTATGCGCCTTGGTCTAGATATAAAGAGTTTGTATACTGATATATAATATGCACATTGTAGTCCAATAAAATCAAACTGTTACAGCCATTATTCGCATCTAGATAACTGTGAGTTGTTACGTATAATTCTAGCATACGATTATTCATATTATTCATGGTTGCCTTCGTTGACAGCATATTGATTTATATGATACTGAACTTGACATGTTTCATTATACATGTTCAACATTACGCATAGTAAATGTTAACGTCTACGGTAAATGACATGATATTCATTACACCAAAATACATGTTCCTGATACTGTTCTCAATTGCTGTACATGATTACATGCTCTTGATATTGTACATATTACTGTTTTCGATTAGTGTACGTGTTTACGTGATATTGTACCCTTTTATCTTACTTGATATTATATCTAGTATAGAACACATGTGGATGGAAAACTAATTGTCTCACAGGGTGTGAAAGCGACAAGGTACATTACCATATATAACTTTTACTCCTCCAGAAATGAATGGGTTTTATATTACTGTACCATATTTTCCACTTCTAGCAATGGTAATATATCCATATATTCTTGTTCCCCGTACTGGAAGCAGGGTTCTATATATGGTTGTCAACTTCATGTGTGCAACCGTAAGGCCCGTGTTTCCTGTGTATATCTGAGTTACATATCATATCCTCAGACATGAGCTTATCATTAGATATGAATATTGCACTATCACAGTCACTTAACATAGCCATTGATTATAAGATGATTACTATGTATCATTGTTATGCTTACGTGTTACTACTCTCATGCTATGTTACATATGTTCATTTATCCATGTATTTTATTCGGATGCTATATTTCATCGTATGTTTTAGTATTGTTTTATACATGGACCTACATAAGCCTACAGATGAATATTCTCTATTTGTTTCTTTATAAAATATTAATCAGGACATTCAAGAATCTTCCAGCAAGCTTGGACTCATTCATGTGACTACTTGAATAGCTCATTGGTAACCCATCTTTACTAACTTTTAGATTCCTTATTATATTTCCTTCAAGCCAGTTACTTGATTCCACATCTATTGTCTCTACTGTCTATTGTTATATGTGTTGATCATAAAAAAGGTGTAAGCCCTTTTTCTATTGATTATTATTTATTAGAAGCAACAAACCTTGTTATAATATAGACACGTTCTTATTTAGGCTGAAAAAAGGGAATTCTTGGCAGGCTTACACCGGCTTGTACTCATGTGTTTCCTTTAGTATTTTGGGAAGCAGTGTATGACAGGACTTGAAAGAGAGCAGTGGTAAATGGTTTACGTCAATAATGTATTGATGATCCTCAAGGGTTTTTCTTACAAAAAAAATTCAAAAGATTTGATTCCTTTCTTTGATTTCTCGAGTATAAATCTTAGTCATCTTTCTTTCAAACAGTTTGTCTGAGTAAGCATCCCAATTCAAACGCATCTACATTTTATATTATATACTAAAAATAACCCATGCACATAGTGCACAGTGATCTAAGAAAAGAACCCACACATAGGATGTAGGGGCCGACCGCAATGGAAAAAGAGAGTGAATTGTGGGGAGGGTGTATTGTCTGGGGGTAAAATGAAGAAAATCATGTGGTTAAGTGCAAAAAACATGGGGGTTCAATGTGAAAAAAGACAGTCCAGTCAAGTCTTCAGGTCTTCCAGTCAGTTCAGCTCTTTAGGTCTTCAAGTTAGATCTTCAGCTCATCAAGTCTTCATGTAATCATCTCTTCAGGTCAGCTCTTCAGGTTTTCAGGTCAGCTCTTTGGGTCTTCAGGCAAGATCTTCAGCTCTTCGGGTCTTCAGGCAAGATCTTCAGCTCTTCAGGTCTTCATGTAATTAGGTCAAGTCCTCAGATCTACAAGTTAGGTCTTTAAGTCTTCCAATCAGGTTTTAATGTTTCTAGGTCTTCAGGTTAGCTCTTCGGGTCTTCAGGTCTTTAGGTTTAAAAGTTTCCAGGTTTCCAAGTCCTTAGGTCAGCTTTTTAAGTCCTCAGGTCGGCACTTCAGGTCTTCAGGTCAGATCTTCAGGTTTACTGGCCAGGTCTTAAAGTTAACTAGTTAGGTCTTCCAGTCAGCTCTTTTGGTCTTGCAGTCAGGTCTTCATGTTTTATAGTCATGTCAGCTATTTAGGTCTACAACTTCGAACAACTCTTCAGGTATTCATGTAATCTCTTCAGCTATTAAGCTCTTCAGGTCATCAGGTCTTTAATTCAGCTCTTTCGATCTCTAGGTCTGTCTTCCAGACAGCTCTTCTGGTCTTCCAGACAAGCCAGCTCTTTATATCTTCAAGTCAAGTTAGCTCTTCAGGTCTTCGAGTAAGCTCCTCAGTTATTTAGGTCTTGAGGTCTTCTTGTTAGCTCTACAGATGGAGGGTTATTCGGATTCATGAAAAGGCAATGGAAAACATGTAAATAATGGGGTTTTGGGTGTTTTTTCTTTAGGAGGTGATGTGGCATCCATGTATTTCAGTCAGCTCTTCATGTTTTCAGGTCTTCAGGTCAGCTCTTCATGTCTACAATCTTAAGGTCAACCAGTCATAACTTTGCTTCAGGTCTTCTAGTCAAGTCTTCAGGTCTTTCAGTCAGTTCAGCTCTTCAGGTCTTCCAGTCAGTTCTTCATGTTTTTCTATCAGGTCTGCTATTCAAGTCATCTACTCAGGACAGCTCTTTAGGTATTTAGGTAAGCTCTTAAGTTATTAAGCTCTTCAGGTCTTTAGTCAGATATTTTGATGTCCATGTCAGTTTATCAGTAAGCTCCTCAGGTCATCCAGTCAGGTCAGCTCTTCATTTCTTCAAGTCAAGTCAGCTCTTTAGTTTTTCGGGTAAGCTCCTCAGCTATTTAGGTCATGAGGTCTTCAGGTCAGGTCTGTAGATGGAGGGTTATTCGGGTTCATGAAAAGGCAATGAGAAGAATGTAAATAAAGGGGGTTTAGGGGTTTTTTCTTAGGGAGGTGATGTGGCATCCTATGTGGCATCCCTCTTTGGAGAGGGTTATTCGGGTTCATGAAAAGGCAATGGCAAACATGTATATAACGATGTTGTGGGGGTTCTTCTTCGGGGGTTATGTGGCATCCTATATATCATCCCTCTTTGGATGTCATATAGGAGGTCTTCGGGTCATCCAGTTAGATCTTAAGGTCAACCAGGTAGGTCTTCTCCTTAGGTCTTCCAGTCAGATCTTCAAGTCATTTACAGCTCCTCAGGTCTTCCAGTCAGGTCAGCTTTTTAGGTCTTCAATTTAAGTAAGCTCTTCAGGTATTTAGGTAAGCTCTTCAGCTATTTAGGTCTTCAGTCTTCAGGTCAGCTCTTCCGGTGTCCAGGTCTGTATTCCAGTCAAGTCTTCATGTCTTCCAGTCAGGTCAACTCTTCATGTCTTCAAGTCAGGTCGGCTCTTTCAGTATTCATGTAAGCTCTTCAGCTATTTAGGTCTTCAGGTAAGTTCTTCCGATCTCTAGGTCTGGCTTCCAGTCAAGTATTCAAGTCTTCCAATTAGGTCAGCTCTTCAAGTCTTCAAGTCTGGTCAACTCTTCATATCTTCATGTAAGCTCTTCAGCTATTCATGTCTTCAGGTTAGCTATACAGATTTAGGGTTATTCGGATTCATGAACAGGCAATGGTAAATAGTTAAATAACGGGGTTTATGGGGGTTTTTCTTTAAGGGGTGAGGTGGCATTACACGCGACGTCTCACGTTGGATGAAACATAGGGCAAACGTCACATTAACCTCCCTCAATTGTATAATAAATAAATATTTAATATATCACACATAGTACACGATGCCCCATGAAAAATTCCACACACATGAAGCGAGGCCCGCCTACAACAGAAAGAGAGTGAATTGTGAGTGTGTGTGGATATCATCTAGGGTAAAAGGAGGAAAAGATAGTGGTTAAGTGCAAAAAACATGGTGGTTTCAAAGTGAAAAAAGTTAGTCCAGTTAGGTCTGAAGGTATTACAATCAGGTAAGCTCTTTATGTCTTTAGGTCTTCATGTCTTCAGGTTAGGTCATCTCTTCAGGTCTTTCGGCCTCCAGTTAGGTTTTTAGTTTTAGCACTCAGGTCTTCTCTTCTGGTCATCCAGTCAGGTCTTCAGGTCTTCATATCAAGTAAACTCTTCATGTCTACAGGTCTTCCAGTCAGGTCGTCAGGTCTTCCAGTCAGGTCAGCTCTTCATGTCTTCAGGTAAGCTCTTCAGGCCTTCCAGTTAGTTCTTCAGTTCTTCCAGTCAGGTCAGCTCTTCAGGTTTTCCTATCATGTCAGCAATTCTGGTCTTCAACTTAGGATAACTCTTCAAGTATTCAGGCATGCTCTGTAGCTATTAAGCTCTTCGGGTCTTCAGGTCAGTTCTTCCAATTTCCAGGTCTGTCTTCCAGTCAGCTCTTCATATGTTCAAGTCAGGTCAGGTCTTCGGATATGCTCCTTAACTATTCAGGTCTTGAGGCTTTCATGTCAACTCTGCAGATGGAGAGTTATTTAGGTTCATGAAAAGGTAAGTGGAAACATGTAAATAATGGGGTTTTGGGGTTTTTCTTTTGGAGCTGATGTGGAAGCCCATGTGGCATCCCTCTATGGAGAGGGTTATTCGTGTTCGTAAAAAGGCAATTGCAAACATGTAAATAACAAGGTTTTGGGGGTCCTTTGGGGTGATGTATCATCATATGTAGCGTCCCTCTTTGGAAGCCACATAAGAGGTCTTTAGGCCTTCCAGTCAGATTTTAAGGTCAATCAGTCAGGTCTTCTTTTCATGTCATACAGTCAGGTCGTAAGGTCTTCAAGTGAGTTCTAGCACCTCAGGTCTTCCAGTAAGGTCTTCAGGTCTTCCAGTCAGTTCTGCTCTTCAGGTATTCAGGTAAGCTCTTCAGCTATTCAGGTCTTCAGATCTTTAGCTCAGCTCTTTCGATCACCAGGTCTGTCTTCCAGTAAGGTCCTCAGGTATTCCAGTCAGGTCAACTCTTCATGTCTTTAAGTCAGTTCAGCTCCTCTGGTATTTAGGTAAGCTCTTCAGCATTCAGGTCTTTAGGTCTTCAAGTCAGCTCTTCAAATCTCCAAGTCTGACTTCCAGTTAGGTCTTCATGTCTTCCAGTCAGATCAGCTCTTCATGTCTTCTAGTTAGGTCAGCTCTTCACATCTTCAGGTAAGCTATTCAGCTACTCATATCTTTCGGTCATTTCTGCATATTGAAGGTTATTTTGGCTCATGAAAAGAAAATGTTAAACATGTAAATAACGGGGTTTATGTGTGTTTTCTTTGTGGGGGCGTGATGTGGCATCATATGCTGCATCCTTCTTTGGATGCCACATAGGACAAACTTCACATCTACCTTCCTCAACTGTATAATTGGTATTTATTTAATGCATTACATAGTGCACGGTGACCCAACAAAAAATCCCCTACGTAATGTGGGGCCCACTCGCAAAATTGTGAGTGTGTGGGGGTATCATCTGGGGTTAAAGGAGGAAAAGCAGGCGGTTAAATACAAAAATCGTGGGGGTTCCAAGTGAAAAAAGTCAGTTCAATGTATTATATTCATATCAGCTCTTCAGGTCTTCAAGTAAGCTCTTCAGGTCTTCAGGCCTTCCAGTTAGGTTTTCAAGTCTACCACTCAGGTCTTCTCTTTAGGTCTTCCAGTCAGGTCTTCCAGTCAGGTTTGCACTTCGTGTCTTCAAGAAAGCTCTTCAGGTATTTTGGTTTTCCAGTCATTTATTCAGTTCTTCCTGTCAGGTCAGCTCTTCAAGTTTTCATGTCAGGTCAGCTCTTCAAGTCTTCAACTCAGGTCAGCTCTTCAGGTATTCAGGTGAACTCTTTAGCTATTCAGTTCTTCAGGTCTACTGGTCAGCTCTTCTAAACTCCAGGTCTATCTTCCTGTCAGCCCTTTAGGTCTTCTAATTAGGTCAGCTCTCCATATTCTCAAGTCAAGTCAGCTCTTCCGGCTTCGGGGAAGCTCCTCTTACATTCAGGTCTTGTGGTCTTCATGTCAACTCTGCAGATGGAGGTTTATTAGGGTTCATGAAAAGGCAATGGGAAAAATGTAAATAATGGGGTTTTGGGGGTTTTTCTTTGGGAGGTGATGTGGCATACCATGTGGCATCCCTCTTTTGGGAGAGTTATTCGGGTTTAGGGAAAGGCAATGGCAAATATGTAAATAACAGGGGGTTTGGGGATTCTTCTTTAGGGGGTGATGTGGCTTACTATGTAGCATCCCTTTTTGGATACAACATAGGAGGTCTTCACGTCTGCTAGTCAGATCTTAAGGTCAAGTAGTCTGGTCTTCTCTTCAGGTCTTCTAGTTAGGTCTTAAGGTCTTCCAGTCAGGTCCAGCTCCTCAGCTCATCCAGTCAGGTCTTCTAGTTAGTTCAGCTCTTCAGGTCTTCAAGTCAGGCCAGCTCTTCAGGTCTTCAGGTAAGCTCTTCAGCTATTCAGGTTTTCTGGTTAACTCTTCCAATCTCTAGGTCTGTCTTCCAATCAGGTTAGCTCTTCATGTCTTCAAGTCAGGTCAGAGTTACAGGTATTTCGGTAAGCTCTTCAGTTATTTAGGTCTTCAGGTCTTCCGGTATTCAGGTCAGCTCTTCTGATCTCCAGGTCTGTCTTCCAGTCAGGTCTTCAGGTCTTTAACTCAGGTCAACTCTTCATGTCTTCAAATTAGATCAAATCTTTATATCTTCAGGTAAGCTCTTCAACAATTCAGATCTTCCAGTCAACTCGACAGATGGAGGGTTAATCGTGTTCATGAAATGGCAATGTGAAACAAATAAATAACAAGGTTTTGGGGGTTTTTCTTTGGGAGGTGTTGTGGCATCTCATGTGGCATTCCTCTTTGGAGAGGGTTATTTAAATTCATGAAAAGGGAATAGCCAACATGTAAATAATGGGGGTTTTGGCGGTTCTTCTTTGGGGTTGTGATGTGGCATCCTATGTAACATCCCTCTTTGGATGCCATATAGGAGGTCATCAAGTCTTTGAGTCATCTCTTCATGTCATCTAGTCAGGTCTTCAGGTCTTCAAGTCAGGTCCACTTCCTCAGGTTTTCCAGTTAGGTCTTCAGGATTTCAAGTTAGGTCAGCTTTGCAGCTCTTCAAATCAGGTCAGGTTTTCATGTCTTTAGGTAAGCTCTTCAGTTCTTCATGTCTTCAGGTCAACTCTTCTGATCTCTAGGTCTGTCTTGCAGTCAAGTCATCCGATCTTCCAGTCAGGTCAGCTCTTCAGGTCTTCAGGTCAGCTCTTCAGGTCTTCTTGTCAGCTCTTCAGGTCTTCTTATCAGGTCAGCTCTTCTGGTCTTCTTGTCAGGTCAGCTCTTCAGGTCTTCAGGTCAGCTCTTCAGGTCTTCTTTCGGCCTTCTAATCAAGTCTTCAGTTCTTCCAGTCAGGTCGTCAAGTCGTCTGGGCAAATCAGCTCTTCATGTCTTCGGATAAGCTCTTCGGGTGTTTAAGTGATCCAGTCAGTTCTTCAGTTCTTCCACTCGGGTCAGCTCTTCAGGTTTTCCTACCAGGTTAGCTATCCAGGTCTTTAACTTAGGACAGCTCTTCAGGTATTCAGGTAAGCTCTTCAGCTATTAAGCTCTTCAGGTCAACTCTTCCGATCTCCAAATCTGCCTTCCAGTCAGCTCTTTAGGTCTTTCGGTTAGGTCAGATCTTCATATCTTCAAGTCAAGTCAGCTCTTCATGTCATCCGATAAGCTCCTCAGCTATTCATGTCTTGAGGTCATCATGTCAGCTCTGCATATGGAGGGTTATTTGGGTTCATGAAAAGGCAAATGGAAACAAGTAAATAACGGTGTTTTGGGGGTTTTTCTTTCGAAGGTGATGTGGCATCCCATGTGGTATCCCTCTTTGGAGTAGGTTATTTGGCTTCATAAATAACGGGGTTTTGGGGGCGTTCTTCTTAAGGGGGTGATGTAGCATCCCATGTAACATCCCTCTTTGGATGCCACAAAGGAGGTCTTTAGGTCTTCCAGTCAGATCTTTTGGTCAACCAGTCAAGTTTTCTCTTTAGGTCTTCCTGTCAGGTCTTCAGGTCTTCTAGTCAGGTCCAGCTCCTCATGTCTTCTTGTCAGGTCAATTCTTCAGGTCTTCAAGTCAGGTAAGCTCTTCAGGTATTCAGGTAAGCTCTTCAGCAATTCAGGTCTTCAGCTCAACTCTTCTAATCTCCTGGTATTCAGCTCTTCAGGTCTTCAGGTGAACTCATCCAATCTCTAGCTATTTAGGTCTTTCGGTCTTTCAGTCAGCTCTTTATGTCTTCAAGTCTGGTCAGCTCATCAGTTCTTCAGGCAAGCTCTTCGATTATTAAGGTCTTTAGGCCAGCTCTACAGATTGAGGGTTATTCGGATTCATGAAAAGGCAATGGTAAGCATGTAAATAACAGGGTTTATGGAGGTTTTTCTTTGACGGGATGTTGTGGCATCAAATGCTGCATCCCTCTTTGGATGCCACGTAGGACAAACATCATATCAACCTCCCACAATTGTATACTAGGTTTTTATTCAATGTTTCATATAGTACACGATGACCCAAGAAAAAACATACACATGATGTGGGGCCCGCTTGCAACTGATAAAGAGAGTGAATTGTGAGTGTGTGTAAGTATCATCTGGGGGTAAAAGGAGGAAAAGCAGGCGTTTAAATGCAAAAAACGTGGGGGTTCAAAGTGAAAAAAGTCAGTCCAGTCAGGTCTGAAGGTATTACAGTCAGGTCAATTCGTCAAGTCTTCAGGTCGTTAGGTCTTCAGGTCAGGTCATCTATTCAGGTCTTCAGGCATTCTAGTCCGGTTTTCTGGTCCAACACTCAGATCTTCTCCTATAGTCTTACTGTCAGGTCTTCCAGTCTTCCAATCTGGTCAGCTCTTCAGGTCTTTAGGTAAGCTCTTTAGGTCGTCAGGTCATTATGTTAGGTCTTCAGGTCTTCCAATCAAGTCGTAAGGTCTTCCAGTCAGGTTAGCCTTCATGTCTTCAGGTAAGTTCTTCTGGCCTTCAAGTCTTCCAGTCAGTTCTTCAGTTCTTCCAGTCAAGTCAGCTCTTCGGCTCTTCAAGTAAGCTCTTCAGGTCTTCAAGTATTCAGGTCTTTAGGTCATTAGGTCTTCAGGATTTCAGGTCCTTTCAGGTCTTCATGGGTTGTCCTCATATGTTTCAGGCTGGTCCAGATAAGCACTTCAGGTCTTCATGTCTTCCAGTCTGGTCAGCTCTTCATGTCTTTAGGTAATCTCTTCAAGGCTTCTTGTCTTCCAGTTAGTTCTTCAATTCTTCCAGTCAGGTCCAACTCCTCAGGTCTTCTTGTAAGGTTTTCAGGTCTTCCAGTCATGTCAGCTCTTCATGTCTTCAAGTTAGGTAAGCTCTTTAGATATTTAGGTAAGATCATCAGGTCTTTAGGCCTTCATGTCAGCTCTTCTGATCTCCTGGTCGGTCTTCCAGATAGGTCAGCTCTTCATGTCTTCCAATCAGGTCAGCTCTTCATGTCTTCCAGTCAGGTCAGCACTTCATGTATTTAAGTCTGGTCAGCTCTTCATGTCTTTAAATCAAGTCAGCACCTCAGGTATTCAGGTAAGCTTTGCAGCTATTCAGGTCTTCAAGTCTTCTAGTCAGCTTTTTCGATCTCTTGGACTATCTTCTACTCTGGTCTTTAGGTCTTTCAGTCAAGTCAGCTCTTCATGTCTTCAAGTCAGGTCAGCTCTTCATAACTTCAGGTAAGCTCTTCAGCTATTCAGGTCTTCTGGCCAATTCTGCAGATTGAGGGTTATTCTGGTTCTTGAAAAGGAAATGGTAAACATGTAAATAACGGGGTTTATGTGGGTTTTTCTTTGAGGGGTTGATGTGGCATCACATGCAGCATCCCTCTTTGAATGCTGCCTAAGTTAATTGTCACATCAACCTCTCTCAATTGTATAATAGATATTTATTTAATGTATCACATAGTGCACCATGACCCAAGAAAAAACACACATATATGATGCAGGGCCCGCTCGCAACTGAAAGTGAGAGTGAATTGTGAGTGTGTGGGGATATCATCTGGGGTAAAATATGGAAAAGTAGGTGGTTAAGTGCAAAAAACATTGGGGTATATAGTGAAAAAGGTCAGTCTAGTTAGGTCTGAAGGTATTACAGTTTTGTCAGCTTTTCAGGTCTCCGATAAGCTCGTCTGGTTTGTAGGTCTTCAAGTCTTCAGGTCAGTTTTGTCTTCAGGTCTACATGCCTTAAAGTCAGGTTTTTAGGTCTACCACTCAGGTCTTCTCTTCAGGTCTTCATGCCTTCCAATCAAGTTAGCTCTTCAGGTCTTCAATTAAGCGCTTCAGGTCGTCAGGTCTTTAAGTCAGGTCCAGTTCCTCAAGTCTTCGACTTAGGACTTCAGGTTTTCAAGTCAGGTCAGCTCTTCAAATCAGGTCAGGTTTTTATGTCTTTAGGTATGCTCTTAAGGTCTTCAGCTCTTCAGGTCAACTCTTCTGATCTCCAGGTCTATCTTGCAGTCAAGTGTTCCGGTCTTCCAGTCAGGTCAGCTCTTCAGGTCTTTAGGTCAGCTCTTCAGGACTTCTTTAGGGCTTCTAATCAGGTCTTCAGGTATTCCAATCAGGTTGTCAGGTCGTTAGGGCAGGTCAGCTCTTCATGCCTTTAGGTAAGCTCTTCGGGTCTTCAAGTCATCCGGTCCGTTCTTTAGTTCTTCCACTCAGGTCAGCTTTTCAGGTTTTCCTATCAGGTCAGCAATCCAGGTCTTTAACTTAGGACATCTCTTCAGGTATTCAGGTAAGCTCTTCAGCTATTAAGCTCTTCAGGTTAGCTCTTTCGATCTCCAGGTCTGTCTTCCAGTCAGCTCTTTAAGTCTTCCGGTCAGGTCAGATCTTCATATCTTCAAGTCAAGTCAGCTCTTCATGTCATCCGATAAGCTCCTCAGCTATTCATGTCTTGAGCTCTTCATGTCAGCTCTGCATATGGAGGGTTATTTGGGTTCATGAAAAGGCAAAGGGAAACATGTAAATAATGGGATTTTGGGGGGTTTTCTTTCGAAGGTGATGTGGCATCTCAAGTGGCATCCCTCTTTGGAGTAGGTTATTTGGCATCATAAATAACGAGGTTTTGGGGGGTTCTTCTTAGGGGGATGATGTAGCATCCCATGTAACATCCCTCTTTGGATGCCACAAAGGAGGTCTTTAGGTCTTCCAGTCAGATCTTTTGGTCAACCAGTCAAATTTTCTCTTTAGGTCTTCCTGTCAGGTCTTCAGGTCTTCCAGTCAGGTCCAGCTCCTTATATCTTCATGTCAGGTCAATTCTTCAGGTCTTCAAGTCAGGTAAGCTCCTCAGGTATTCAGGTAAGCTTTTAAGTTATTCAGGTCTTCAGCTCAACTTATATAATCTCCTGGTATCCAGCTCTTCAGGTCTTCAGGTCAACACATCCAATCTCTATCTATTCAGGTCTTCAGGTCTTTCGGTCAGCTCTTCATGTCTTCAAGTCAGGTCAGCACATTAGGTCTTCAGGTAAGCTCTTCGATTATTCAGGTCTACAGGTCAGCTCTGTAGATTGAGGGTTATTCGGGTTCATGAAAAGGCAACGGTAAGCATGTAAATAACAAGGTTTATGGATGTTTTTATTTCACGGGGTGTTGTGGCATCAAATGCCGCATCCCTCTTTGGATGCCACATAGGACAACCATTATATCAACCTCTCTCAATTGTATAATATGTATTTATTCAATGTATCACATAGTACATGATGACCTAAGAAAAAACACACACATGATGTGGGGCCCGCTTGCAACTGAAAGAGAGAGTGAATTGTGAGTGTGTGTACGTATCATCGAGGGTAAAAGGAGGAAAAGCATTCATTTAAATGCAAAAAACGTGGTGTTTCAAAGTTAAAAAATTCAGTCAAGTCAGGTCGGAAGGTATTACAGTCAGGTCAATTCGTCAAGCCTTCAGGTCTTTAGGTCTTCAGGTCAGATCATCTATTCAGGTCTTCAGGCATTCCGGTCCGGTTTTCAGGTCCAACACTCAGATCTTCTCTTCTAGTCTTCCGGTCAGGTCTTCCGGTCTTCCAATCTGGTCAGCTCTTCAGGTCTTTAGGTAAGCTCTTTAGGTCGTCAGGTCTTCATGTCAGGTCTTCATGTTAGGTCTTCATGTTAGGTCTTCAGGTCTTCCAATCAAGTCGTAAGGTCTTCCAGTCAGGTTAGCCTTCACGTCTTTAGGTAAGCTCTTCTGGTCTGCAAGTCTTCTAGTCAGTTCATCAGTTCTTCCAGTCAAGTTAGCTCTTCGGCTCTTCAAGTAAGCTCTTTAGGTCTTAAAGTATTCAGGTCTTCAGGATTTCAGGTCCTTTAAGGTCTCATGGCAGGTCCTCATATGTTTCAGTCAGGTCCAGAAAAGCTCTTTAGGTCTTCATGTCTTCCAATCTGGTCAGCTCTTCATGTCTTCAGGTAATCTCTTGAAGGCTTCTTGTCTTCCAGTTAGTTCTTCAATTCTTCCAGTCAGGTCCAACTCCTCAGGTCTTCGTCAGCTCTTCATGTCTTCACGTTAGGTAAGCTCTTCAAGTATTTAGGTAAGACCTTCAGGTCTTCAGGCCTTCATGTCAGCTCTTCTAATCTCCAGGTCAGTTTCCAGACAGGTCAGCTCTTCATGTCTTCCAATCAGGTTAGCTCTTCATGTCTTCCAATCAGGTCAGCACTTCATGTATTTAAGTCAGGCCAGCTCTTCATGTCTTTAAGTCAGGTAAGCTCCTCAGGTATTCAGGTAAGCTCTTCAACTATTCAGGTCTTCAAGTCTTCTAGTCAGCTTTTTCGATCTCTTGGACTGTCTTCTACTCTATTCTTTAGGTCTTTCAGTCAAGTCAGCTCTTCATGTCTTCAAGTCAGGTCAGCTCTTCATATCTTCAGGTAAGCTCTTCAGCTATGCTGGTCTTCTGGCTAATTCTACAAATCGAGGGTTATTCTAGTTCTTTAAAAGGCAATGGTAAACATGTAAATAACGGGGTTTATATGGGTTTTTCTTTGTGGGGTTGATGTGGCATCACATGCATCATCCCTTTTTGAATGCCACATAAGACAAACATCACATCAACCTCCCTCAATTGTATAATAGATATTTATTTAATGTATCACATAGTGCACAATGACCCAAGAAAACACACACACATATGATGCAAGGGCCTGCTCGCCACTGAAAGGGAGAGTGAATTGTGAGTGTGTAGGGATATCTTTTGGGGGTAAAATAAGGAAAAGTAGGCTGTTAAGTGCAAAAAACGTCGGGGTGGATAGTGAAAAAGTTCAGTCTAGTTAGGTCTGAAGGTATTATAGTTTTGTCAGCTTTTCAGGTCTCCGATAAGCTCGTCAGGTTGTAGGTCTTCTTGTCTTCATGTCTTCAGGTCAATCTTCTCTTCAGGTCTACATGCCTTCCAGTCAGGTTTTCAGGTCTACCACTCAGGTCTTCTCTTTAGGTCTTCATGTCTTCCAGTCAAGTTAGTGCTTCAGGTCTTCAATTAAGCGCTTCAGGTCTCTAAGTCAGGTCCAGTTCCTCAAGTCTTCCACTCAGGTCTTCAGGTTTTCAAGTCAGGTTAGCTCTTCAAATCAGGTCAGGTTTTCGTGTCTTTAGGTAAGCTCTTCAAGTCTTCAACTCTTCAGGTCAACTCTTCTGATCTCTAGGTCTGTCTTGCAGTTAAGTGTTCCTGTCTTCCAGTCAGGTCAGCTCTTTAGGTCTTTAGGTCAGCTCTTCAGGTCTTCTTTAGGCCTTCCAATCAGGTCTCTAGGTCTTCCAGTCAGGTCGTCAAGTCATCAGGGCAGGTCAGCTCTTCATGTCTTTAAGTAAGCTCTTCGGGTCTTCAAGTCATCCAGTCCATTCTTCAGTTCTTGTACTCGGGTCAGCTCTTTAGGTTTTCCTATCAAGTCAGATATCCAGGTCTTTAACTTTGGACATCTCTTCAGGTATTCAGGTAAGCTCTTCAGCTATAAAGCTCTTCAGGTCAGCTCTTTCGATCTCCAGGTCTGTCTTCCAGTCAGCTCTTTAGGTCTTCCGTTCAGGTCAGCTCTTCATATCTTCAAGTCAAGTCAGCTCTTCATGTCATCTGATAAGCTCCTCAGCTATTCATGTCTTGAGGTCTTCATGTCAGCTCTGCATATGGAGGGTTATTTGGGTTCATGAAAAGGCAAAGGGAAACATGTAAATAACGTGGGTTTGGGGGTTTTCTTTCGGAGGTGATGTGGCATCCCATGTGGCATCCCTCTTTGGAGTAGGTTATTTGGCTTCATAAATAACGGGGTTTTGGGGGGTTCTTCTTGGCCGGGGGGGGGGGGGGATATAGCATCCCATGTAACATCCCTCTTTGGATGCCACAAAGGTGGTCTTTAGGTCTTCGAGTCAGATCTTTTGGTCAACCAGTCATGTTTTCTCTTTAGGTCTTCCTGTCAGGTCTTCAGGTCTTCCAATCAGGTCCAGCTCCTCATGTCTTCCTGTCAGGTCAATTCTTCAGGTCTTTAAGTCAGGTAAGCTCTTCAGGTATTCAGGTCTTCAGCTCAGCTCTCCTTATCTCCTGGTATTCAGCTCTTCAGGAATTCAGGTCAACTCATCCAATCTCTAGCTCTTCAGGTCTTCAGGTCTTTCGGTCAGCCCTTCATGTCTTCAATTCAGGTTAACTCATCAGGTCTTCAGGTAAGCTCTTTGATTATTCAGGTCTTCAGGTCAGCTCTACAGATTGGGGGTTATTCGGGTTCAAGAAAAGGCAATGGTAAACATGTAAATAACAAGGTTTATGGAAGTTTTTCTTTGACGGGGTATTGTGGCATCAAATACCGCATCCCTCTTTGGATGCCACATAGGACAAACATCATATCAACCTCTCTGAATTGTATAATAGGTATTTATTCAATGTATCACATAGTACGCGATGACCCAAGAAGAAACACAGACATGAAGTGGGGCATGCTTGCAACTGAAAGAGAGAGTGAATTGTGAGTGTGTGTGTGTAGGTATCATCTGGGGAAAAGGAGGAAAAGCATGCGTTTAAATGCAAAAACGTGGGGGTTCAAAGTGAAAAAAGTCAGTCCAGTCAGGTCTGAAGGTATTACAGTCAGGTCAATTCGTTAGGTCTTCTGGTAAGCTTGTCAGGTTTTCAGGTCTTTAGGTCTTCAGGTCAGGTCATCTATTCAGGTCATCAGGCCTTCTAGTCCGGTTTTCAGGTCCAACACTCAGGTCTTCTCTTTTAGTCTTCATGTCAGGTCTTCAGATCTTCCAATCTGGTCAGCTCTTCAGGTCTTTAGGTAAGCTCTTTAGGTCGTCAGCTCTTCATGTTAGGTCTTCAGGTCTTCCAATCAAGTCGTAAGGTCTTCCAGTCAGGTTAGCCTTTATGTCTTCAGGTTAGCTCTTCTTGTCTTCAAATCTTCCAGTTTGTTCTTCAGTTCTTCCAGTCAAGTCAGCTCTTCAGCTCTTCAAGTAATCTCTTTAGGTTTTCAAGATTTAGGTCTTTCGGTCTTTAGGTCTTTAGGTCTTCAAGTCTTCAGGATTTCAGGTCCTTTCAGGTCTTCATGGCAGGTCCTCATATGCTTCAGTCAGGTCCAGATAAGCTCTTCTGGTCTTCATGTCTTCCAGTCTGGTCAGCTCTTCATGTCTTCAGGTAATCTCTTCAATGCTTCTGGTCTTCCATTTAGTTCTTCAGTTCTTCTAGTCAGGTCCAACTCATCAGGTCTTCTTATTAGGTTTTCAGGCCTTCAAGTCATGTCAGCTCTTCAGGGGTCTTCAAGTCAGGTAATCTCTTCAGGTCTTCAGGTAAGCTCTTCATGTCTTTAGGCAGTCATGCTAGCTCTTCTAATCTCCAGGTCGGTCTTCCAGACCGGTCAGCTCTTTATGTCTTCCAGTCAGGTCAGCTCTTTATGTCTTCCAGTCAGGTCAGCTCTTCATGTATTTAAGTCAGGTCAGCTCCTCAGGTATTCAGGTAAGCTCTTCAGCTATTCAGGTCTTCAAGTCTTCTAGTCAGCTTTTTCAATCTCTTGGACTGTTTTCTACTCTGCTCTTTAGGTCTTTCAGTCAAGTCAGCTCTTCATGTCTTCAAGTTAGGTCAGCTCTTCATAACTTCAGGTAAGCTCTTCAGCTATTCAGGTCTTCTAGCCAATTCTGCAAATTGAGGGTTAGTCTGGTTCATGAAAAGGCAATGGTAAACATGTAAATAATGAGGTTTATGAGGGTTTTTCTTTGAGTGGTTGATGTGGCATCACATGCGGCATCCCTCTTTGAATGCCACATAGGACAAACATCACATCAACCTCCCTCAATTGTATAATATGTATTTATTTAATGTATCACATAGTGCACGGTAACCCAAGAAAAAACACACACACACATGATGCAGGGCCCGTGATATGCTCCTATTTTGCATGAATAATCGCATATTTTTATGACGCATTTCACTCTCCAAATCACCATTTTATACGCTTTTATGCTACTATTTGGAACAATATGACTTTCGGAGCGTTTATGCCCATTTCAGGGATTTGGAGCAATATTGGAGTAATTTGGAGTCAATGAGACGATCGACGACGTGAGGCACCAAGAAGACTCATAATGACATGCTTGAGGTGCCAAAGAAGAAGACTAAAGGAAGAGAGGATAAAAGAAAGAGAAAGGGGAAGCAAGAAGCAACCAAGTCTGTTTTTCCAGGCTACTCGGTCGAGCGCATCAGCCTCGACTGAGCTGATACTCAGAATCAAGAAGCCGAACAGATATGCCCCACTCGACCGAGCGGGGCAGTTGCTCGACCGAGCTGAATCTAAACAGAGCGATAATTTTGAAGTTTTCAGTATCCTACTATAGCTCGACCGAGCATATCAGCGACTCGACTGAGGACCGCAACTACTCGGTCGAGTTGAACCAATTTCCAGAATAACATTTTCAAGCTAACGTAGCATCCTACTGTAGCTCGACCGAGCAAGAAGGCTACTTGACCGAGCGCAACCGCACTCGGTCGAGCAAAGCAAACGCCTAGATTTTCAGACAGCCTCTCACTCTTTTGAGATCTTCTATCATTCCAGTTGGTAAAGTATTTTTCTCACATTTTTTCATGGATATCAGAATTCATGAAGGTTCTAACACCGCCAAGAACACGCCAATCGGAGATCAGATGAATTCTACAGAAAATCTGCAAGATGACGATGTAGCGCAGAAATCTGCACTCGACCGAGTGCTGTTTCTACTCGGGCTGAGCCAACTGGGGTCCACCAATAAGTTGCGACCAGATGCAGATTTGGGCCGAATTTCAGAGGGTTTTTGTTTAGTTTTGCTAGGGTTTAAGGGGACTATATATAGGGATTGTAGCTGTTATTAGAGAGGAGGTAGATCTTATTTTCTTTGAAGCTTTGTGCAGACTATCTCTTGGAGTTAGGCCATGCCATAGGCCCACCCCTTGTATCAAGATAAATATTTTTGTTCTCTTTAATTCCATCGTTATTCCTTGTGATTGCTTATTGTTTATCTCTCTTCGATGCATGCAATGAAGTTCTCTATCGATTCTGTTGCGGGGTAAATCCACTTACAATGCATTTATATTGAAGTGGGGAATCAAGGGCATGATTAGGGCTGATGACGAACAGAACGTTCGACGAACTACTCGTGAACAAGCTCGGTACATGTTCGTTTACGTTCGTTTAGGAAGCTTAATGAACAAGCTTGAACAGATTTTTAAAGCTCGGTTAGTAAACGAATAGAGTTTGAACATAAATACGTACGTTCATTTATGTTCATGAACAAGCTCGTTAAATGTTCGTGAACAAGCTCGTTAAATGATGTTCATGAACAAGCTCGTTAAGTGTTCGTGAATAAACATGTACCGAAAATAGTAAATTTAGACATATACTATATTTTTTACTATGCTTAGAATGGATGCTTGTACTGGTATCTATGGAGCTATTATGCTGGATTTATTTGTTTTTGTCCTGGAAATATTTAATCCTTTTATTTAATTGATTTATTCATTGGCAATTATGTTTAAATATTATTATTCCTAATTAAAACATTGACGTTTGTTTGTTTGATTGAAAATCTTTTCATGAACAAAATTGATTGTGTGTTCACGAACATGTTCCTCGCATCCCTTACTATAAGGGAAAACTAATTGCAAGGCCATCTCCACGAAAAGTTGAAAAAGAATCTCCACGCTTCCTCAAAAAGAATACAAAGAGATAGATGTGGATAGAATCCACCACCCCTAGTGGGCTATGTCAGTAATTCACTGTACTGATAAATGCATCCTCAGAATATTCGTACGTGTGTCTACTACAGACCCGCAACTTAGCTTTTCCAAATTTATTGGCACAAAAATAAAAATGTTGCGGGCACATTTCCCAGACAATAAAATAAAGAAAATAAGTCTGGTTAATGTTGGGAAATATACTTCCCAGTCATTTCAAGAGAACTGCCAAGCAACGGGAATAGAAAATGAACATACAAGTGCCGCATGTTCATACCCAAAATGGGTCGGCAGAGTCACTGAAAAGTAGACTCCAATGGATTGAACGTCCATTAAATCCCGATTGCAAATGGATGCATGGGGACATGCAAATTCTGCATGCTGCATCGTAAATGAAAATAAGACCCTCTGGAGGTCAGAGTCTCCAATGCAACTTGCATATGGAATGCCACCGAACATTTCTCTTCGGAGAATCTTCGGTCCGCAGTTTAAATCCCCATCGCACCAACACAGAGGACAAAAATTGGTCCTCAACATCGCCTAGGTATCTATGAAGGGTTTGACTCACCCTCAATTATAAGACACCTAGAACCCCAAACGGGGGACGTAATTAAGGCACACCTTGAAGACTGTGATCTCGATGAGTCAAGTTTCCCAAAGATAGGCCCAGATACTGGAAAATCTGGCGCGAAGCAAATTATAACGTGGGATACAACAAATTTGACCCACTATGATCCGGTAACAATACAATGTGTAGAAGTGATCCCGAAGATCCTCCACATACAGAACACTGTTCACCAATTACCGGAATAATTCATTGACAACCAGAAGATTGTCAGATCACACATCCCTGCTGCAAAAACTCCAGCTAGGATTGACATCCCCGAGAATGGATGCAATCCACCAGCAGCAGAAGTGGCTGATCCTCAACAGTAAAGAGACAGACCACCAGGCTCCAAGGACAAAAACTCCTGGAGACCTTAAGACAATACAACCACAGGACAATGAGCTCCTGTCCACACCATCACCCTTCCCGGAATCCACTGCAGAGGAATTGCCGGAAAATAGTGAAATTAAGTAAATGTTGTACGTACTGGGGAGGTGTTGGATAGATAGAACATAAATTGTCGACAAATGTATTCACGTATCATATTACCATATACATCGCAAAAGCGATGATGTTCGTAAATTATCGTTCCACACTCTGTTGTTAGAAAGCAAACGTAGAGATTGGCCAAAAATGTGGAACGTGGCAATAAAAGATGAGCTGGACTCACTTATGAAACGTGAAATGTTCGGACCTAAAGTCCTGACACCAAAAAGGTGTCAAACCTGTGGATAAAACAAAGTATTGCACACATAAGAAAAATAAATACAAAATCGTATGCTATAAGGTACAACCTATAGCCCAAGGAAAATTTCGCTGAAACTAGGGATCGAACAAACTCAAATGAGCATGTCTCATAAATGATGCATCCGTCTCCCTAAGTTATCAAAAGCGAATACCTTACGATTTGGCGAAGGAAAATTATGGATATGCAGTTATTGGATGTTGTGACAGCATACCTTCGTGGATATCTGGTAAAGATAATTTCCACATTTCCTTAAAATGCCTGAATAGACTTCGGGACGTCTATTCAAATGAAGAAAAACAATAAGTATAATAAATAAATTTACAACCAAGAGAATCATTTGATAAGTCAATGATTCCTACCGAAGGTTGTCTTTGCATCTGTGCAAAGAACAGGATTGGAGATCATAGTTGGAGACAACTAAAATCTCATCGGATCTCCTGAAGAGAAAACCGAACTACATGAACAAGCCTGACCTTTAAACATGAAATAAAAAGACCTAGGCAAATATAAAGTCATGGCTCATAGAATCCTGTTACAAACGCCCAGAAGTGCGTTGGAGAAATTAAAAGGACCATTGTCATCCAAAGTACACCTACGGTGGTACACTTATTGGATGTACAAAAAGAACCCTTTCGATCGCTGGAAGAGGGGGAGGATATAACTGGTCCTAAAGTCCCTTATCTAAGTGCAATCATGCACTCCTGGCTAACTGCATGTGTCCCGGTATAGCAATTGCAGTAAACTCATTAGCCAGAGATAGTTGGCACCTAACAAGGGCCATTAGACCGGAGTCAAGCCTTCTGCGCTTCCTCCAAGGGTCGAAAGATTTGGAATTACAAATTATAGTAGCATCCTCCAATGTTTATGCAAATGCAGGTTACAGGTTTGGTCCCTATACTGATAAATCACAGAACGAGTACCCACAGTGGGATGGCCATCTACTGCAAATATGCAAAGCAACTTATGAAGGCAACATCATCCTATCAATTCCGAGATCCTCACCATTCCAGAATCACACAAATGGTGTATTTGAGGGCGCCTGGTGGTACATCACATCCCAGTGACGACTGGGATAGAGGCTGGTTCTGTGGAGCCGACCATATAGTCTGAAGACCACATCAGAGGTGACGAAACTTAGCACACCTCTCCAGAGTTTCTGGATTCAGCAGCTGCTTGATGGTGACAAAATTTGTAATCTGTGTACATTTTCGGAATATTGTAAATAGGAGTGATGAGATAAGCCTAAGAGATCTGAAAGCCTAAGAGCTTTTACAGATCAGGGGAGTTGAGGGAATTTGTACTCTTTTCCCTTAGCTATGGTTTTTCCCACTGGGTTTTCCATAGCCAAAGGTTTTAACGAGGCAAATCAAATCAACTCTGGATCCCGAAGTATCCACCCCTCTGTGACGCTCAGAATCCAGAAGTATTCATGAGCAGAGTCACTTGTACAAATCAGGGGGAGTTAAAGAGCGTTTGCACTCTTTTTCCTTAACTATGGGTTTTCCCACTGTGTTTTCCATAGCTAAAGGTTTTAACGAGGCAAATCTCACCAACTCAGGATCCTGAAGTATCCACCCCATGTGAGACTCTTCTACGCTCAGAATCCTGAAGCATTCACGAGTAAAGTCCACACCTATGGTTGGATAAGGGGGAGTGTTGTGAACGGTTATTTAACCATAGTTGGGTGAGATTCTGGGCTATCCTAGAGATAGGCCCATATCATTGTAAGCCCATATTTGTATTCTCCCAATTGCCTATAAATAAAGAGCTGTGGGTTCCTCCCCCAGTAGTTGATTCATAACAAATTTCTATTTTTTGAATAGGTTATTTTAGGGATGGCAAACGGGTCGAGTCCAGGTCGGGTCAGTTTTGCCCCAACCCAGATAATGGTAACCCTAACCCGACCTAGAATAAATCTGGGTCTAGGTTCAAAACCCTATACCCGACCCGGGTAACTAGGTCACACATACTCGACCCGGTTTTCCTTGCGGGTCGGGTTCCTTTTTGGTTCGGTCCGGGTTTGAATTGAAAAGACTAAAAATTAATTCGAAACAAATTGCGGACAATAAGCTTCGAACTCACAATCTCGCTCATACTTGTACAATGCCTAACCAATTGAGCTATGGAATTTCTAGACGTTTTGCATAGCGTTTTATTATATAGTCCGTTTAAAGCGTATCATTTGAAATTGAAATTTTAAAAAGCATTACCTTACACGGACTAGGATTTGAACCGGGAACCACCTCATAAACAAAGAGGATTATTTGTATTATATTATATATATACTATTTATAAGCAGGTGTAATTCGGGTCAATCTGGGTTCACGTGTCAAACCCATACCAGACCCGGTTTTTATCCAGTTCGGTCAGGTCGACCCGAATCCTACCTGACCTGGATTGGCCCCTACCCTTACCCGATCCAAGAGGCCAGGTTCGGGTCAAGTCGGGTCGGGTGGGCTTCATTTGTCATCCTTAGGTTATTTTATAACTTCCATTGCTACACAAAAAACAAGAATGATTCAAGGGAATTGCTATGCGCACGACCAGTTTTGCTCCACACATGATCGGTCAAAGTTTTCCAAAAATAACGAAAGTGCTCTTTTCAAAAATACCGAAATACCCACACAAATACTTATGGTGCACTACAGGCAAATTTTTTTGCCTATTGTACGTGATTTGCAATTTTGTTCAGTAGACCCAAAAAAACTCACCGTGCAGCCTGTTGCGTGTACTGACTCATGTTTATGAGTGGAGACTTCAATTACTTAATTTTGATGTTAAATGAAATTAACATTAATCATGTAATTTCAACTGTAGAATTACTTAATTGCTTAATTTTTGTTGAAATTTTGGATGTTAACATGATTAATGTTAATCTCAATCATGTTAATTCTGAATGTTAATTTCAATATTACTTCTGCTGAATTAACATTAACAGAAAAAGCTTAATGATTACAACAAATAGTCATGTTTATGAGTGGAGACTTTAATTACATAAACAATCACAAATCACTAACTTAATTTAGGTTGAAATAATTATGTTTATGATTTTTGTTCGACTGAGCCAAAATTGCATAGTGTGCACAACAGTCAAATGTTTTGCCAGTTTAGCGTGGAAAGCAATTTTACCTCCTTGAAACAAACAGATAGACAAAATTTATCACTGCCCACAACTGGCAAAAATAACTGGCAAAATTTTCGCATGTTGTGCGAGATAGGCAATTTTGCCTCTCTTAAAAAATTACTTGCATTTTTGTCTATTATGTGTGGTGAGTAATTTTGGTCTGTACATCGATTTATTTTTGCTTGTTGTGCAGGGTGAGCAATTTTGCCTCTGAAACAAAATTGTTCATCGCTTATAACATGCAAAATTTTTCCATGTTATGCGTGGTGAGCAAATTTGGTCTGTGCATTAATTTTTACATATGTTTCTAAAGTTGTTAGGATGTATTATTCTCTTTGCAAGTCCATGCAAGATCGAAACATTTTCATGCAAGATCCGAATTACTTTTGGCAGATTCTTGTTCCATAAAATCGTTTGTACCCTAAAAAATGTTGCCCTATCGACATGTTTCTGGTTTTTTTAAGGGAAACAAGGTGTTTTAACTTATGGGTATTTTCGGTATTCCCTGCTGTGCGCTAAGAAAAAACTTAAATTATAATATTTAATTGGTATGTGCACGGCGTAAAACTTTGACCGATCGTATGCGGAATAAAACGGTAGGTGCACGTACCAATTCCTATGATTCAAACATTTATGTTCCTCTGAGCGAGTAATTGACTTAAAATGTGAGTTTTCATATAGAAAATGATCCCACAAAATTCATTGTGGCCAAGTAAATACTTTATACAAATGAGGGGTGATGTGGCATTGTCCCATTTGGTAATGTCACATCAACCCCCTCCCAAATTTACCCATTGGTCCATATCTATTTTCAGGGTTTCCACTGGCATTTCCCCCATTGAACCCCCTTATTTACATGTTTGTCATTGGGATTTTTACCCCTTTACCCCTGACGATACTGACAGACACATCCACACTTCTCACTCCTTTTCAGTTGCACACATACATCGCATCCTGTTCGGGGGGTTTTTAACACCCTTCACAGTGTGCATGGGTTATTTCAATTAAATATATAAAAGGAAATATGAAAAATGGTTAGCCGTTGAATCATTAATAAGCAACGAACTGGTAACATGGGTTTGGTGTAGTGTCACAAAGACCTAACCTGTTTCTAGCAGACTCGAATATACAAGAAATATATATATAATTTAGATTGAAACTTTAAAAAATGATATAAATGTCAACCAACGTTAAAAATATTTACAAGAATTAATTAACTTCTTGTTATTATAACATAATTTCTTATCAACAAAATATTGCAAACAATAACTTTGTATGGTGTAAGAACAGTGGTTAGGTAGCGCAACCATGGGTAATATTGTGTTTGTGGCCTAAAATTATCTTAAGAAGATAGTAGCTTATCCGTAGATATGTAGACCAAAAACAAACACTTACAAGGGGAGATTAGGATGGTATGCAATTTAAAACCCTATGATGTTCAAGTCAGCCTCTTTGCAACCTGTTTGTACTCTATTTATTGATAAGTGTAGGAAGTTTTAAGAGGGCTGTGTGAAAGTCGGCTCGATTGAGGCGCAGAAGAAGTACTGTTTTGGCAGCTGAGATATCTTGTGCAACGCTAGCTTGGCTATGCTCGGATCTGATCTATCTAGCTTGGCTATGCTCGGTTCTGACGGCTTATAGTTTCACAAATACGTGTGTTAACTATGGCCCTGATCTTATTTTTCGACGCACTTTAAAGCTTTGAATGCATGCTTCATGAAGCTAGTGCAAAATTATGTGAGGTTACACTGCATTTGAGTATCATTACTAATAGCCTAACCGAACATAAAGATCTCGTAATTATTACTAATATGATGAACTGATCTTTGTCTTGTAGCATGGAATTATTCAGTATCACCATCCCTTAGTTTCCTAATTCCAATTATTCACAAACCACCTTGACTTTTGAAAGAGACTGACTATATGAACCGCAAAACTGCGGTACATGTTATAATTAGTTTCTATATTTAGAAATAAATATCAAGTCAGTACGTCTATCAACATTCTCTCTGTTGTGAACGGGTATTTAACCGTAGTTGGGTGAGATTCTGGGCTATCCTAGAGATAGGCCCATATCATTGTAAACCCATCTTGTATTCTCCCCATTGCCTATAAATATAGACCTGAGGGCTCTTCCCTCAGTAGTTGATTCATAACACGTTATCAGCACGACTCTAAAAATTTTCTTTTCCACAAAATTTTTTCCGTTCGTTGCGAAGGCAAAGGCGAAGGCGAGACGGGAGATCCACGAGCGCGGTGCAAGGCTTCCTCCATCAAGGGTCGTCATCCGCGTAGGGCTTCGAGCAACCGTCGCTATATCCTGAGGACGGATATAGAGGTAAAAATACTAAAAACGATATTTTTAATCATACGTATGATTGTCCCTCCCCTAGATCTCGCAAGATCGTCATGGGGATTCATCGTCGCCTTGAAAACGACGGATTTTTCATCCCAAAAACTCAATTTTAGGGTAAAAACCCAATTTTGAACCCTCCGGTGGCTAGTCGTCACCGGACCCCCCCAAACCCCTCGCCGGAACCCCCCTCGCCGGAAAACCCCACCCCACCCACCCTGGCCGCCTCCCCCTGCAGGGGGGCGGCCCCCCTGGGCGCCTCCCCCTGCAGGGGGGGGGGGGGCGGCCCCCGCCGCCCCTGCCCCCCCCGAGGCCGCGCCCCCTGCAGGGGGCGGCGGCCCCCGTGGCCGCCTCCCCCCCAATGAAACCCTAGGGGAAAAAAAATTATTACAGATCTGTGGGCCTGAAGCCCACAGCAGATCTGTGGGCTTCAGGCCCACAGATTTCAAAAAAAAAAAACAGAAAAATCTGTGGGCCTGAAGCCCGCAGACCTGCTGCGGGCCTCAGGCCCACAGTCAGATTTTCAAAAAAAAAGAGGCTTATGGGCCTGAAGCCCATAGGTCGACTGCGGGCTTCAGGCCCGCAGGCTGGTTTATCTGAAAAAAAAAATTTTGGGGAGGCAAAGGGCTATAAACTCGCCTCAAAAGGCAATTTATTAGCCTAAATATTAATTTAAAAAGAGGGATTTAAGGGCAAAATATTCGTGAAAAATCACGGTAAATTACGGGACGAATATCGGGCAGACAAGGGCGTTTTGGGGATTTTTTTTGGGGGACTTTTTGGGATGACGAGGGAGACTTTTCCCTCTGACAAAGAAAATGTTAATTTTGGGCTCTTAATCAATTTAATTGATTAAACCCATTCAAATTACAACCTTTGCATTGTAATGATTTTTTCTGCAAAAATCATATTTACATGCTTTGCATCTCTGGTATATTCTGTTGGATATTATATGCGTGGTTGTGCATTGTATTTAAAACTTAATAATTAGGAAGATCCTGCGACCGCTCTGCCGTTAGTAACGTAACCTAACGGTGTATGACGTTGCCCAGTGGTCCAATAATTATTAAGTGTTTAAATTATTTATCAATCTCTGCGAATATTAAATGCCTGTGATGCCTGTGATGAAAATGTCTGATGAAAATGTTGATGAGCACAATTTTTCTGCATGAATTGCTAAATGTGGTTTTTGGATCGGCCGTTTAGTCCCACAGTTTATTTCCCGCACTTTTCTTTTATTTTTGAGAGAAATTGTAGTGAGGAATTTATGTAAATGTCAAAGAAAGAAGACCAACTTCCATGGAGACGGAGGCCACGCTTGAAGATGGAGATATCATATGGGACCCACGGGGTTTTCAAAGTTGTATTTTTATTTTCTTTAAGCTGTAAATTTGTATAATTTGGACTGTGGACTTTTTTGGACTCTTTCTTGTGGGACTGGCCGATCCACACATTTAGTTTTTCATTAAATATTGCCTCCGCATGAAAATGTTTTCTCTGAATTAATTATTAATTCATGCATGTTTGTGCTCTGCTAGATAAATGGTTAATATTGCAAGCATTAATTTCGAAGTACTGGAAGCATCAAGTATAAATTATCTAAGCTGGCAGCTAGATGTAAAGTTTCACTTGCGGGCAAAGACCCTCATCGCTGCTGTGACTGGAAAAAGAAAATGTTAGCGATATAGAGAAGGCGCAAGCCATCATCTATATTCGCCGCCATGTGGACAAGACCTTAAAGGCTGAATACCTTATGGTCGAAGATCCACTTGAGCTATGGACTGCCCTTGAGGACAGGTATAAACATCAGAAAGATGTTATACTCCCAAGGGCATGATACGAGTGGGAGAACCTGAGACTGCAGGACTTAAAGTCCGTTGCTGAGTACAACTCAGCACTTTTTAGCATCACCGCACGCCTGAAGTTGTGTGGTGAAAAAGTCTCAGAAAATCGCATGCTGGAAAAGACGTATACGTCCTTCCATGAAAAAGATGCGATACTCATGCAGCAATACCGTGAACGCAAGTTCACCAAGTATTCCGAGTTACCGTCATGTTTACTCATGGCCGAGCAAAACAGAGAGCTTCTTCTCTCCACTCACAATATACGCTCCCCGGCACTGCCCCCCACCAGAAGCTCACTATTCCTCTTCCTTCGAAAAGAAGAGAGATAATAAAAGAAAAGAAAGACCACAGAAGGGGGGTCAACAGAAAAATGCCAAGGGCCATGTACATCAGCAGTGAAATAATGAAAGTAAGCGGAAGTTCACGTGGCACAGAAATGATAAAAATGATTCACCCCCACCCAAGAGGGAATGTGAAGACCAGTGCCATAATTGTGGCATGAAAAGCCACTGGTCCAAAATGTGCCGAACTTCGCCGCACCTCCAGGATTTGTATAAAGAGAACAAGAAAAATAAAGCTGAAACAAACCTGATGACATCTGATGCTCCAGTCAAGTTTTCAGCTGACAACTTCGAAAATGATGACTTGCTTGATTAGCCTTTATTTTTATCTTAGCAATTTGTTTTGAGAATAATTTATGAGAGCATTTTAATTATGAAATTTGTTCTGAATGAAAATGTTTAGTAGACAATAAATGAAAATGTTTATCTGAATATGCATGTGCCTAATGATTCATCTTTTAATAGATGAAACTGCTCTCATAAATAATTGGTAGACAATAAACACGTACGATTTCTTTTAATACAAAGCACAATATCAGGGCTATATTGAAGATCCAGGGAATGCAACACAGTTGCCCCCAAATGACACAAAAATAATGGATGCACTAATCCCTCCGAATTCCAAAAAGAAACTTTCTAAGTTTCAAGGACATCCGTTTCAACGGATCCCACTTGGAAACAACAAATGTAAATGAAAAATTACCGTATGCAACGTCTCAAGAAAAAGGAGTAAAATCCACACTTGAACGTTTTGTGAGCCTTATAGGCCTCTACCATACGAAGATTCGGAGAAAAGAAGCAGAATTAAACGGAGCACCTGAAGTGCCCTACATCAGCCGAGTTTTTACTCTGGCATGTTGGACTTGGCCACCCTGGATTTGTTATGCACAGCATCTTATCCTATGGGTATGACTTGAAGAACCAGAAGATTCTTCAGAAGGAAAAAAAAAAATCCCTCGCATCCCTTACTATAAGGGAAAACTAATTGCAAGGCCATCCCCACGATAAGCTGAAAAAGAATCTCCACGCTTCCTCAAAAAAATACAAGGAGATAGATGTGGATAAAATCCACCACCCCTAGTGGGCTATTTCAGTACTTCACTGTACTGATAAATGCATCCTCAGAATATTCGTACGTGTGTCTACTACAGACCCGCAACTTAGCTTTTCCAAAGCTATTGGCACAAAAATAAAAACGTTGCGGGCACATTTCCCAGACAATAAAATGTTGTAAATAAGTCTGGTTAATGTTGGGAAATATACCTCACAGTCTTTTCAAGAGTATGCCAATCAACGGGAATTGAAAATGAACATACAAGTGCCGCATGTTCATACCCAAAATGGGTCGGCAGAGTCACTGAAGAGTAGACTCCAATGGACTGAACGTCCATTAAATCCCGATTACCTATGGATGCATGGGGACATGCAAACTCTGCATGCTGCATCGTAAATGAAAATAAGACCCTCTGGAGGTCAGAGTCTCCAATGCAATTTGCATATGGAATGCCACCGAACATTTCTCATCTGAGAATCTTCGGTCGCACAGTCTTAAATCCCCATTGCACCACCAAAGAGGACCAAAACGGTACTCAACGTCGCCTAGGTATCCATGCAGGGTTTGACTCACCCTCACTTATAAGATACCTAGAATCCCAAACGGGGGACGTAATTAAGGCACACCTTGAAGACTGTGATCTCGATGAGACGAGTTTCCCAAAAATAGACCCAGATACTGGAAAATCTGGCGCGAAGAAAATTATAACGTGGGATACAAACAGTTTGACCCACTAAGAGCCGGTAACAATACAATGTGTAGATGAGATCCAGAAGATCTTCCACACAGAGAACACTGTTCACTAATTACCGGAATCATTTATTGACAACCAGAAGATTGTCAGATCACACATCCCTGCTGCAAAAACTCCGGCTAGGATTGACATCCCCGAGAATGGATGCAATCCACCAGCAACAGAAGTGGCTGATCCTCAACAGAAAAGAGGCAGACCACCAGGCTCCTAAGACAAGAAACTCCTGGAGACCTTAAGACAATACTACCACAGGACAATGAGCTCCTGTCCACACCAACACCCTTCCCGGAATCCACTGCAGAGGAATTGCCGGGAAAAAGTGAAATTAAGTAAATGTTGTACGTACTGGGGAGGTGTTGGACAGATGAACATAAATTGTTGACAATGTATTCACGTATCATATTGCCATATACATCGCAATGGCGATGATGTTTGTAAATTATCGTTCCACACTCCGTTGCTAGAAGGCAAACGTAGAGATTGGCCAAAATGTGGAACGTGGCAATAGAAGATGAGCTGGACTCACTTATGAAACGTGAAATGTTCGGACCTAAAGTCCAGACACTAAAAGGTGTCAAACCTGTGGATAAAACAAAGTATTGTAAACATAAGAAAGATAAATACAAAATCGTATGCTATACGGTACAACCTATAGCCCAAGGAAAATTTCGCTGAAACTAGGGATCGAACAAATTCAAATGAGCATGTCTCATAAATGATGCATCAGTCTCCCTAAGTTATCAAAAGCGAATACCTTACGATTTGGCAAAGGAAAATTTTGGATATGCCGTTATTGGATGTTGTGACGGCATACCTTCGTGGATATCTCGTAAAGATAATTTCCACATCTCCTTAAAATGCCTGAATAGACTTCGGGACGTCTATTCAAATAAAGAAATATAAGTATAACAAATAAACGTACAACCAAGAGAATCACTTGACAAGTAAATGATTCCTACTGAAGGTTGTCTTTGCATCTGTGCAAAGAACATGATTAGAGATCATAGTTGGAGACAACTAAAATCTCATCGGATCTCCTGAAGAGAAAACCGAAATAAATGTACAAGCCTGACTTTTAAACATGAAATAAAAAGACCTAGGCAAATATAAAGTCATGGCTCATAGAATCCTGTTATAAACGCCCAGAAGCGCGTTGGAGAAATTAAAAGGACCATTGTCATCCAAAGTAACCTACGGTGGTATACTCAATGGATGTACAAAAAAGAACCCTTCCGATCGCTGGAAGAGGGGGAGGATATAACTGGTCCTAAAGTCTCTTATCTAAGTGCAATCATGCACTCCTGGCTAACTGCATGTGTCCCGGCATAGAAATTGTAGTTAACTCATTAGCCAGAGATAGTTGGCACCTCACTAGGGCCATTAGACCGGAGTCAAGCCTTCTGCACTTCCTCCAAGGGTCGAAAGATTTGGACTTACAAATTATAGTAGCATCCTCCAATGTTTGTGCAAATGCAGGTTACAGGTCCGGTCCCTATACTGATAAATCACAGAATGGGTACCCACAGTGGGATGGCCATCTACTGCAAATATGCAAAGCAACTTATGAAGGCAACATCATCCTATCAATTCCGAGATCCTCACCATTCCAGAATCACACCAATAGGTGTATTTAAGGGCGCCTGGTGGTACATCACATCCCAGTGACGACTGGGATAGAGGCTGGTTCTGTGGAGCCGACCATATAGTCTGAAGACCACATCAGAGGTGACGAAACTTAGCACACCTCTCCAGAGTTTCTGGATTCAGCAGCTGCTTGATGGTGACAAAATTTGTAATCTGTGTACATTTTCGGAATATTGTAAATAGGAGTGATGAGATAAGCCTAAGAGATCTGAAAGCCTAAGAGCTTTTACAGATCAGGGGAGTTGAGGGAATTTATACTCTTTTCCCTTAGCTATGGTTTTTCCCACTGGGTTTTCCATAGCCAAAGGTTTTAACGAGGCAAATCAAATCAACTCTGGATCCCGAAGTATCCACCCCTCTGTGACGCTCAGAATCCAGAAGTATTCATGAGCAGAGTCACTTGTACAAATCAGGGGGAGTTAAAGAGCGTTTGCACTCTTTTTCCTTAACTATGGGTTTTCCCACTGTGTTTTCCATAGCTAAAGGTTTTAACGAGGCAAATCTCACCAACTCAGGATCCTGAAGTATCCACCCCATGTGAGACTCTTCTACGCTCAGAATCCTGAAGCATTCACGAGCAAAGTCCACACCTATAGCTGGATAAGGGGGAGTGTTGTGAACGGGTATTTAACCGTAGTTGGGTGAGATTCTGGGCTATCCTAGAGATAGGCCCATATCATTGTAAACCCATCTTGTATTCTCCCCATTGCCTATAAATATAGACCTGATGGCTCTTCCCTCAGTAGTTGATTCATAACACTCTCCCCTATATTTTTTTTACTAAAAACAGGAAGTTATTCTTAAATGCACCGCAATTTCCGGTGCATATAGTCGTTCTCTTTTGAAATTGCAAAAAATAACAATAATTCTAAAACTAAAGATGTCATAACAAGCAAGATCGAATCAAGGACTAGCATTCATTTTCATGTAAACAGCGGACGGGAAAAAAGAAAACAGACTTACGCCACCCAAAGAGGGAAGATGGTAAAGAAACGAGTCCAGAAGGGCTGCATTATATATAGATTTGGAGACGAGCGAGTGATCCACGCCATTGTACTACCAATCTATCAAGAAACAGAAGGAGAACCTGTGACGGAGACCTTGAAACAAAAATACATTTTGAAAACGGAGATCAGATCAAAGAAACAGCCAGAAGGAGAGTGCAAGGGAGAAGAAAAGTCTGACCTTTCTTTCGTACTCGATGGGCGAGCAATGGGAGCTTTTTGTTTGCTTTGATCCAGCAATCGACAATAAACGCGGAGGAAGCGGATAGAGAGAGGGGCAAGGTATGGACTGTTCTTGATTCTTGAAGAAGGGTAAGGTTACCGACCAATGGGGGTTGGTCAATAGCTGCGCAGCGGCGGTTTGTTCATTGGAAATAAGTTTTGGGATATCTATAGAATACGGCTGAATGTAAAGTTATTCGTCCGAAAGTCCGTGTAGTTTCGCATGTAATTTTTTTGGGAGGTACTGTGCGAACCCACTGTTTTGATCGGCACATATGCCATTTATTTACAAGTTTGTCATTCCTCTGCGCGCATGCTGTTTATTTACAAGTCTAACATTAAATTGTGCACTAGCGGACGGGGGCAAAGGGGGACCGGGGCGGAGAGGCGTGGGGGAGACGGCAGTGGGCGAAGATGGGAAGGAGGCATCCTTATTGACCGACTTTTGTCTTAGTCTTACTTTGTGTGCTACATAAGACAAAGATGAAAAAACAGTCATCAAATGTATAATAGATTATTCTGACCTTAAATCAAAGTCTTCTCCAAGATATCTTGATTCCACCACCATCGAATCATCATGAATCATATCATCTAAAGTTCAATATCCAAAGGATAAGAGATGTGAGAAAATTACGCTCTACAATGGGTTAAGGTTTTGGATTTGAGAGAAGAGAGGATGAGAAAGGTAAACGGGGAATCCATCATCATCTTGATTATTTTTTTCTTGAATTATTATTATCTTTAAACAAGAATCGATCAAGGGGTAAATAAAGAGGACGTGACATTCCAACGGTAAGATTTTACGATCATCAATTATCAGGCCATTAATTGGATCAAGTACAGTCGGTTTGGTCCAGTGTCGCAATGACCCGACCCGTTTCCGTATGTTTAATATGTTTAATTTCTATTATTTGAATATGTTATTTTAGGGATGGCAAACGGGTCAAATCCGGGTCGGGTCAATTTTGCCCCAACCCGGATAATGGTAACCCTAACCCGACCTAGAATAAATCCGGGTCAAGGTTCAAAACCCTATACCCGACCCGGGTAACTAGGTCACACATACTCGACCCGGTTTTCCTTGCGGGTCGGGTTCCTTTTTGGTTCGGTCCGGGTTTGAATTGAAAAGACTAAAAATTAATTCGAAACAAATTGCGGACAATAAGCTTCGAACTCACAATCTCGCTCATACTTGTACAATGCCTAACCAACTGAGCTATGGAATTTCTTGACGTTTTGCATAGCGTTTTATTATATAGTCCGTTTAAAGCGTATCATTTGAAATTGAAATTTTAAAAAGCATTACCTTACACGGACTAGGATTTGAACCGGGAACCTCCTCATAAACAAAGAGGATTATTTGTATTATATCATATATATACTATTTATAAGCAGGTGGAATTTGGGTCAATCTGGGTTGACGTGTCAAATCCGTACCAGACCCGGTTTTTATCCGGTTCGGTCAGGTCGATCCGAATCCTACCTGACATGGATTGGCCCCTACCCTTACCCGATCCAAGAGGCCAGGTTCGGGTCAAGTCTGGTCGGGTGGGCTTCATTTGTCATCCTTAGTGTTACGACTATTTTGACTGGGCCCGGCCCAAGGATCTTACGGGCGGGCCGCGCTTCTCAACCCAAGTCGAAGGCCCAAGAGACTGCCCACTTCCATAGTAGAGGAAATCGGGGCCCAAATCGAGGAAGCGTTCACCAAACATGGCAACCGCCGAGTGCCATCATTCTCACCAATAAAGGCCTTAACTCCAGTCATCATGGCCCGACTTAATGGCCTTAATCTAGTCATCATGGCCCGACTTAATGGCCTTAACTCCAGTCATCATGGCGATACTCAAGACATTCATTCCCTCATCAAATGGGCGCCATTAGTGGGGGTCAACACTTCCCCATTTGCACGTCCCCATGAATGTTGGCCATGATGTCACATCATGGCACGATGTCACATCATGGCACATTATTAGGGGGATTGGCCTATATGAGGAGGGGGGACGGCGTCATCCAGAGGAAGGATCTACAACGGAGGTATCTCAATCTCCCATCTTACACCTTCTTCCACCTTTACATAATTCTCCTCCAGAGCTCGGCCCGAGGATCGGTGCTTGGTATCTCCGCGAACCAAGCCCGATCTCACCGAGTAACCAACAGACCAGATCTGACTTTGGCATCGGAGGGGAAACGGTCGGAACCAAGGTCCGACCCCCCTGACGAGCTTCCTCGTCTATTCAGGTCCAGGAGATCCAGCGACGCCGAGGCTACCCCTCGGCGTCCTCCGAATCGGAGCCGAGCGCCCTCGTCCTCGAGTCCACTCATCTCCACCACCAGGAGGCAACACTCTCCCGAGGCTATCCTTCGGCGGGCCGACGTGAAGATCCGCGCACCGAGCGATCCCGCCTTCAACCGATCCTAGAGGTTGCCGTCCCGCCGAGGCTACCCCTCGGCGCGCCGTAGAACGTAACCGCACCTTCCTGCCCAAGCGAACGCGCCCACGACCGACCTCAAGGGTCATCACCATCCCACATGGCCGCAACAGCAACGCGGAGGTCCCACGTGTCCCCTTTTGACCGCGTTGACCCCGCACCCTCCGGGCCTCCATACTATTGATTTACGGGTGGAAAAAACACGCGTAAACATCTGGCGCCGTCTGTGAGAACGAGTCAACATCCACGAATCAACCACATTGACAACGTCGATTCGTTCCACCAATCAACGGCCTGAAAGGCCTAATCTCGAGAAAGCGTGAAAGGAAGCCATTTTCTTAGCTCTTCTCTCAAACGAATTTATATTCAACATTGATTTACTCTTTTATTGGTCCAAAAATTTTCAGCATGCTGCTTTTGGCTTGAAACGTTTAAGCCTAAGGGTAAACGAATAATGTGAAAGTTCTGTCTCTGTACAAAATATAGAGATCTCCGTAATGCCTAACTTTTGATCGATTTGTTAGGAGATCTGAAACTAGGAGATCGGTCACCTTTGGATTTACTCCACCGAGGAAACATTTCCTCCGGTGATGGCGGTGCCAAAGAAGGTAGCTACCAACAAATTGTCGTAGCACCGGCGATCTGCTGCAAGGCTCACAACGGGCTCCGACGATCAAACTGCATCATCCCAGTCGAAGCTCAACCCTCGACCCCGGTGGAGGGGTTGCCCAAACACATCGGAGGACAGTCGGAGCTCATCGGACTCATGCCTCTCGTGGAAGCACGACGAGACTCTATCTTCCAGTGATTTGGCAGGGGAGTTCGATGAAGCTGCCAGGGTTCGAGGCCCAAGTTCGAGGATCAATGACATTCATTTGGGCCCTTCGGTAGGGGTTGCGGGCTCATAGGTGGTACGACGGCGGTGTCTTCGACCTCATCGGGGACGAAGACAGCACATCCAACCCCACTCTGGCTTTGGGATGACTGATTCAGCCCCAATCGACCCTCTTCACCGGAGATCGGAGCCATTCGTGAGCTCTTCGGCTAATCGGCCCTCTTCACCAGAAATCAGAACCATTCGAGCGCACTCCGACCAAAGATGGAGGCTCTCAGGGCCCGATCAGTAGTGTTCGGGGCATCCACGCCCCCCAAACGACCAAAATCCGGAGAACCCAAATGCGGGTTCGAAGCTCGCCATCCCCTGGCAAACGATCTGATTCTGCTACTGATCCATCGACGGTGCTCCCATCGTTACCTAGCGAAGGAGGATAATCCAGATCGAGGCGTTCTCCGGTGAAGATCAAGCCGCCCCTGCCATGCTTGACAGAGACCGGGGCACCATGCTTCAGTCCCATGTTTGCACTGACGAAGCAGCCCTAGGCGATGCACCCTATAGAATCAGATCGTCTTCGATGGTGCTGGCAGACTCATCCGCCTTAGCTCCGGTGATTTTCGGTGGCTTCTGCAAGTTCGAAATCCCCCAACAATTCTCGTGCGCAGTTGTCGTGTGCTCCTATTCTCCAGACCCAGGGCTCCGGCCCTACTCGATAGAGGCCACCACGGCTCGCTCTAACTGGAGCAGATGCATGGTAGGAGCTCGATCTACACCGCTGAGAGTCGTCCGACCTCGTTCGATGCCCTCTGCCATCAGGAATGGAGCTCGTCTGATGATGGAGTCATCCGCCCTCGTCTGCCTGAGGGAAACAAGTTGTCTGCCCTCGTGAAAAATCCGGGTGGCTTCGGGCACTTTCGTTCAACCATCGCATGGGAGGGCTTGTCGGAGCTCCCTCAACTGCAAATCGAGTCTTCGCTTCGTAAGTCAATTCGAGCTCCCAGTCGAAGCTGTGAAAGTTCAAGGCATCATCCAACCAAGATCGACCAGTCTCGACGTCAAATGAGATAATAGCAACTGCTTGCGCCCACGGCTTGGTGATCTAGATCTCGTCAAACAAGCGATGAGACGCTATTGTACGTCACCGACAGGGCAGCGGTGGCGCCCGCTATTTCCGACGTCAAGGGGGCATTCGGCACGAGAATCCATTGACACGGTGGGGGCGGCGACGTGGCGTCATAGTCATTGAACTTTTTGGGATCATACTGGAAATGGATCACAAGCCCGAAGAGCTCCGGTCCCATGGCGTTGCAGGCGTCTTCATCAAATCGGCACACATCATCGCATATTGCAACCGCGGCCTCCACTTCTCCCAGATCACAGTCACCCCGATCTTCCCCAACATTCATTAACTTGTGCTGATCCATCGGGCGCTACGGTGTCGTCTTCGATCGGGATCTCTCCATCTGCCGGAATCGACAAGCATCCGGCGACCGGAAGAATGTCGAACAAGCCTTCATCTTGAAGACGGACCCCCTGATGACTGACGCTCGAGCACGTGCATACTCCTCAAGCTACCGTCAAGCGGCCACATGCGCCGCGCAAGTCAAGCACACCGGCCGTCCATCCGAGGAGCCCATACGGAGCAAAAGACTCATTTCCAAGCTACTTTGGTTAGAGGTGCACACCGTCGACCTCGCCTCCATCGGCAGGGGCGCAAATGGGCCAAGGGACATCTCCGATGAAGTTATCGAGGTGGGATGACTTCGAAATAAAGGCGGCTCGACCATATGATACCGATCTGGTCAGATTAGCAAGAGATGCGAAGGGGA
Source organism: Scilla litardierei (assembly GCA_030789695.1). NCBI lineage: Eukaryota > Viridiplantae > Streptophyta > Magnoliopsida > Asparagales > Asparagaceae > Scilla > Scilla litardierei. The sequence goes on along the minus strand of CM061142.1, from coordinate 341,985,188 downwards.
TCGTCTACTACCGAGCTAGAAGACCATGCGTGACTTAGTTCCCAGCACTCAGCCTCTAGCTTGGCTTCGCCTCGAAACAGTGTGAGCCCTCCTGCTCTGCATAACCGTTCTCAGGCTTGGCCCACATGCTCAATGAAGGCCCGGCCTGCTCCATCTTTTCCCAACCCGTACCATTCCGACAGAGCCAAGAAAGGGTGCCAACACCCTCGCCGAAGCCAACTACCACTTGGCCTTCGAGGAGACAAAGGGTGCAGGCCTTCCACTTAAATCAGTGGTGCCACGCGGATATCAATTTCTCAGACACGAAGCTGATTTGATCTGCAATGGTACCCTGAGAGGGTGTCGGATCAACAGATTGACAGAGTGAACCAAGAAGTCACAGTTTCGACGCAAGAACGCATCGTCGGTATCACAGTACCTCTGACAGATGTGGCGGTGGCTGTCATGGCTTCCTCTCTCCACCCGGAGCGGCCTGGTCAGATGGATCCTCAATCGACTCGCCGTGCTAATAGATCTTCGTGCCAACCTCGCCACAACTCCAAAGGCCCCATCCAAGGAGATGAAATGGAGATATGGCAGCAGGTCCCACATTCCGTAGGGATGGACCTCATCGACGTCATCGACTGAGTTCTGGAAACTTGACCATGTCGAGCGGGTCACCGATCAAGTTCTGGGAGCTTAGCCTGCCGTTGCCAAGCTTAAATTGAGCTTCCGATCAAGCCGTGCTCGTCCCTGTCCAAATCAACCGGGCTCGTGGACCTGCCTCTGTCCGGGTCGCCGACCTGCACCAACACAGTGAACCCAATGACCAACGACTCGAGTTCGAGCTCCCCACTTCCCGGGGCGAACCGGAGCCGTGGAGGGGGCCAAAATGACACACAAAGAGGCCAACCAGGCCAAACTGGCCTGACGGGAGGTGGAGCCAGAGCTAGGATCCAGACAAGAGCTGGAGCTGGAGCTGGAGCCGGAGCTAGGATCCAGACTGTAGGATCCTGTCAAAATAGAGTTAGGATCGATAAATGAAGTTGAGACTTACGCTTGCGTATGCGGCACGGTAGTCACGGAACTTCGCCTTCGGATTCGCCACTACGGATCGAGTCTTCTCACGAACGGAGTAAGGCTACTAAATCCACAATCTAAATCTCTACTTTTAGATTAAGAACTTGGATAAAGAGAGAAGAAGGATTTCGACAGAGCTTCGCTAGAATGAAATGCAAGGCAAGAATACCATGCAAAAGTGTAAGGAAATGGCTAACCCTTGGGTCTTATTTATAGCCCCCAAGGTAGTTATTTTAGGAGTAATTGTTCCTTTGGAACAATTTAACTAAGGTGTACCATCATACATGGCACATTATAAGCTTAAGTTGTACCATATGCATTGCAAGGCAAGAATACAATGCAAAAGTGTAAGGAAATGGCTAACCCTTGGGTCTTATTTATAGCCCCCAAGGTAGTTATTTTAGGAGTAATTGTTCCTTTGGAACAATTTAACTAAGGTGTACCATCATACTTGGCACATTATAAGCTTAAGTTGTACCATATGCATGGTACAACATAAGCTTAAGATATTACCCCTTTATTAGCCATATGTCGCATGCACTTATGCACATATAATGCGACTTTCCCATTAATCTAGAGATCCTCTCCGCAAGGGAACAGATTCCCTTTGCACACGACTTCGTGTACGCGACGTTCGAGGTCCGTATTCCCTCGTACATCCCCTACAAGGGTGTACAAACGTCATCCATATCCAACATCTCCCACTCACACTTGAGGGGATTGTAAGAGAACGTCTTTCTCTTAGTTCTTTCATCTATCATACCGAGAAATAGACCGTGCGACCGTCATGCGCGTAGAGTCTGTTGTTGTGCACTTGTTAGAGATACACAACGACCTCGAAGGTGCAAAGTTGAGTAGTTCAACACATGCTTTACCCTAGATTATTTCTTCACATTTCTTATACTTTATATTCAACAATTGAGTCCCATCTGGATCACAATTGGCTGGCCATCTTTGAATCATTAAAGTCCAAATGCGAATATGAAATCAATCTTCATCTTCTTGCGAACCTTCTGATCTTGACTTGATTCGCTTTTCTAACGTGCCCCGCCGAGCTGAATTATCATAGCCCATTAGCAACACGCTAAGATAGCGATCATCTCGTCAAATCTAAAGGAACCAATTGGAGTCCTTGAGGGTAAGAGTTAAGACCCATATGGCCTTTGAGTCTCACATAATAGCAAACACTATTGCTACTAACTCAGTGGTCGAAATGCATACGTGGTATAAACACGTATTACAACATCACTCCTTTCCCAGGGAGAGTATGTCTTAATGATGTTGTACGGATGAAAGATCAGACACCACAGTGCCTATCTTTTGAGTCCCCTTACTACCCATGAAATATTCCCGGACTCTCATCCTGCATTAGACAGATAGGATTTAAAAAATCCTATGAGATCTCTTTTAAATATCCTTGTGATATAGATCTCAGATCTTTTGTAAGCATCCATATGATGCATATCTTTCATTCGACTATCTTGTTTAAGTCACGACTCTAAATCATTTGTCTAATGATTTTGACTTTAAACTAGTCTCATCTCTATCTTATCCATCTGATAAGATAAGGCGGTTGCTCATGTGAGAGAGCCAACCTTAATCTGTCCGACATACACACAATAAAATAGCTGAGACTTAAACACAAATGTATAAAATCATTTGTAAGAAACTTGTATGCAATATATAAAAGAACTTCTTCTTTTTATTAAACTTTGATCTTCTATAGACATGGGAAATATTACATGATACAGCTCAGCGCCTACGCATTCCCATAGATGATAAGTGTTTGAAGAACACATCTCTGAGGATCGTCTTAGTAAGGGGATCCGCTATCATCTTATGCGTGGATATGTATCATATGTCTACTTCCTTCCGTTTGTCATAGTCCTTCTCAAACTTGAATCGAATATCAATGTGTTTGTCTTACAATGAAATTTAGGATCTTTGCCATAGGCAATCGAAGCTTGACTATCACTGTATATAGGAACAGTGCTCGAGTCAGTGGCATCCGTCAGCCTGTCTAAGAATTTCCTAAGCCAAACAACTTCTTGGACCGCCATGCTGAATGCTACAAATTCGGCTTCCATGGTTGATAGGGCGATGCAGGTTTGCTTCTTGCTGTTCCAGGATATTGCACCATTCCCGAGCAAGAAAACAAATCCTGAGGTAGATCTTCGCTCGTCGAGATCACCTGCCCAATCAGCATCGGTATAGCCTTCGAATATCAAGGTATTGCCTTGATAGCACAACGCATAGTCCGCAGTCCCTTTGAGGTACCTTAATATCCTCTTCACCGATTTCCAGTGTGCCTGTCCTGGGTTGGACTGGTAACGGCTTACCATACCAACAACATAGCAAATGTCCGGTCTGGTACACATCATGGCATACATCAGACTCCCGACAACACTGGAGTATGGAACCTTTTCCATAGCTTTCTTTTCTTTTGGATCTTTGGGACACATTTCCAAACATAGACCCTCGCCTTTGCTTATTGGAGGTAAAACGCACGACAGGAGAGAAATTCCCTTCGTAGTCTATTCCTTCCTGTTGCGTGAAACCTTTCGCAACAAGGCGAGCTTTATATTTCTCGATGGAGCCATCAGCCTTATGCTTGATTTTGAGAACCCACTTGTTCCCAATGGCTCTACGTCCCTTAGGTAAATCAACCAAGTCCCAGACTTGGTTTGTTTTCATGGATTGAAGTTCTTCTTCCATCGCCGCTATCCATTTATTTTTAGCAGGGCATGTGACGGCCTGTTTGAAATTTGCAGGTTCGTCATCATCTTGTAGTAATGTCATGAATGTTTGAGGAAATTCATCCTTAAATCTCAGAGGTGTTAGCCTCGTTCGATTACTACGTCTTGCTTGAGTTTGATCACTCCCACTTGGAATGACATCACTCCCACTTGGAATAACATCACTCCCACTCGGAATAGGATTGGTATCGTTCGTATCATCCATAGGTGAAGTATGAGGGTCATTTTCCTCTTCACCAAGAATTCTTCCACTCGAACGTTCCGATCCTTCTTGATCCCAAATCTCAAATAAGGATAAGTCTTGACTTATCTCACCCCGTCTTGGAAACTCGTTTTCCAAGAAGACAACATTCCTCGATTCGAATTCTATTAGACCCACATTGTCCTCTTGACCGACGAAAACATATCCTTTGGAGTTTTCAGCATATCGGATGAAGATACACTTCCTCCCACGTGGCCCAAGTTTGCCATATTTGTGAGAGGATAAATGTGCGTAAGAGGCACAACCCTAAGGTTTTAGAATGCTTAAGTCTGAAGTTCTATTGTTCCACAACTCATAAGGAGTAGAACTTACCGACTTCGAGGGTACACGGTTTAAGATGAATGCTGCCGTCAATAATGCATCACCCTAAAAGGTGATGGGCAAATTTGCCTGAGACATCATTGATCGGACCATTTCCATCAATGTCCTATTTCTTCTTTCCGCAACACCGTTTTGTTACGGAGTATAAGGCATAGTTATTTGATGAACTATGCCTTTTTCATCACAGAGTTCCTTAAAACTCGTTGATTGATATTCTCCACCCCGATCGGTTCACAAGACCTTTATCTTGCGATCTAGTTGATTTTCCACTAAACTCATATAGTTTTTGAAGCAAGATAAAGCTTCATGTTTGTGGGAAATCAAATAAATGTGACCGAAACGGGTGAAGTCATCAATAAAGGTGATGAAATAGGACTTCCCGCGTCTTGTCTTAACATTCATTGGACCGCAAATGTCCGAATGGATAAGCTGTAATGGAACTTCGGCCCTTGTGCCAGTTCCAAACGGCTTGCGACAAGTTTTCCCTACAAGACAATGTTCGCAAGTTGACATTTCAACTTTTGAAACATTAGATAGCAAGCCACTTTTGGCAAGTCTATCCATTCTAGTTGGTCCAATGTGACCAAGTCTTGCATGCCAACAAATGATCTCAGATTCAGAATTAGAAGCATTTGTCAAATGGAAACTTTCATTAATAGAAGAAGAATCATCATACATAGTGTTTAAAACAATCAATCCATTACAAACATTACCCAACCCAACTAAAGAACTATTACAAACAAGGTCAACATTTTGTTCATAGAACCTCCATTCATAACCTAAAGACATTAACATGACCACAGATACGATATTCCTTCGAATATCTGGAGCAAAGAGGACGCCGTGCAATAATAGACTCCGGCCGTTGTCGAGAACTAGCTTGCATGTTCCAACGCCCTTGACTTCAACACGAGTGTTGTTGCCGACGTATATCCACTTTGTTCCTTGAGTTATCCTTCGATACTCTACGAAGAACCTTCTGTCCTTCGCTACGTGGTCTGTGGCCCCTGAATCAATCAACCAAAAATAGTTAGATTCAGTAAGAAACATGGAACTAGAAACACATATGTAACTAGCCCTACAAGTTACCTTATCACTTCCATCCGTACACGTACGGGCGAAGTGACCGTACTTGTTGCACTGAAAGCACTTGACCTTCTTCAACTTTTTCTTCTTTGAGTGCACATTCTTTTGCCACTTTTTGTTCTTAGTCTTCTTTGAGGTTTCCGGTTCTTGCTTTCGTTCGTTCATAAACCTTAAGCGTTTATCCTTCCGCTTCTTTCCTCCATGTGAGGAACTAGCGGTCATGTGCACTTCAGCACTAGGTTTTGCGGCTTGAATCCGTTCTTCCTCGAGTTCAAGGTGTTTGGATACATCGCTTAAAGTTTTAATGCACTCATTATGAGTGAGGTGCATTTTCATGTTATCCCAGCTATCTGGGAGTGAACGAATGACTGCTTGGATCTGTTGTTCGTCAGACAGCGTAAGACCCGCATCCTTCAATTCAGCTATGAGATTCGCAATGTGGCGGAGATGCTTTTTCATAGATTGATCTCGTCGCATTTTGTACGAATCAAATTGAATATTTAAGGAGCGAAGTTTGGTGACCGAAGTTCCACCAAACTTTATTTCTAGCCCAGACCATATGTCTTTGGCTAGGTCGAATTCCCGAAATAGACGCATTATGTCATTGTCCATTGCGGACAATAACGTAATACGTGCTATTTTGTTCTTTCGAGTCCAAGTCTCATAAGCTTCTCGGTCCCTTTTGTGTTGGGCCGTATTGCCCAACTCAGGTTCTTCCATTACGTTTTGGAGTGTTTCAAGCACATCTTGCTCCTCCAAAACATATTGAATTTTTATTTACCAAAGTTTATAATTGTCGTCGTTGAGCTTCGCACCTTTGTTAAGCTCGGCGACAATGTTCTTAGAAGCTGTAGACATATTCAAATCAAAAAACTGCAAAGAAAATGAAAAACACGATCAAAATTCTATGCATAAAGTTTCGATTCTTTAAATACTTGATAAGTTCCTTGGATAAGCTGAAATATTACTCTAGAATCGAGAAGTTCACTACGTTCCCAACTACCATCTAGAAGTAACTTTCAAAGTATCCCTCTTACTTATCTCATGTAAAAAGAAATCAGAAATGATACCCGTATGGTACCAGCAGCGGAAAAATACTTTTGAAAAACATATCTTTCAAAATGGAATAGGTGAGAGTTTGCGCAAAGAATTTTAGCGCAACAATTGCCAAGCCACGAGACCTGTTCTACACACCCATGGGTTAGATAACCATGACCGGATCGTGGTAGGACTTGGAATTCTAAATTGCGCTATCCTGATTAAGGACGGGACATAACCTATTTGAAAACATCTTTTTCAAAAAATTTGAAATACATTGGCTAATCTCCGTAGAGTAGAGCACAATGTCATAAGTACATTGGCTAATCTCCGTAGAGTAGAGCACAATGGCATGGCTAATCTCGCATGATGTAGAGCACTACGGCTAATCTTCAAGGAGTAGAGCCCAAAAAAGCGTTTTTGAAAACGTATTTTTCAAAACGTATGAAGAAGTATTTTTTTAAAAAAATATATTTCAACTAGTACCCTTATGATACTAGTGAAATATTCGGTAATCCCTGGCCATTGCCGGGTTTAAGCCATTGCCGTGTCAAGGTCGGATCCCCCCTTTAGGAGATTTTTCTGCAAGCATCGTCGCCGGCTCCTGTATGGATCCAGGCGTTTCCCCCCGTATGAGAGAATTTTGGCACAGACGACTGTCGTTTGGCCCCGTATGGGCTAGTCGGCACGTTCGTGTTCGACCAAGGCCTTTTGCCGAATTGGTCGACCAAAACACCCGAATTGATCGACCAATACTAATGGTCTGAAACTTCTCCCGGCCAGTGTCGGCCAGGCCGGCCCTCGGCCAGGCCCTGGCCGGGGGCCAGGGCCCCTGCCCTGGCCTCTGCCAGGTAGGCCAGGCCCTGGCCTGAGGCCAGGGCACCGCCCTGGCCTCTGCCAGGTAGGCCAGGCCCTGGCCTGAGGCCAGGGCACCGCCCTGGCCCCCGGCCAGGGCCAGGCCGCCCTGGCCTGAGGCCAGGGCACCGCCCTGGCCCCCGGCCAGGGCCAGGCCGCCCTGGCCGGGGCCAGGGCCCCTACCCTGGCCTCTGCCAGGGCGGCCTGACCCTGGCCGGGGGCCAGGGCGCCGCCCTGGCCTTGGCCAGGGCGGCCTGGCCCTGGCCGGGGGCCAGGGCGCCGCCCTGGCCTTGGCCAGGGCGGCCTGGCCCTGGCCGGGGGCCAGGGCCCCTGCCCTGGCCTCGGCCAGGGCGGCCAGGCCCCTGGCCTGAGGCCAGGGCGCCGCACTGGCCTCTGCCAGGGCGGCCTGGCCCTGGCCGGGGGCCAGGGCCCCTGCCCTGGCCTCGGCCAGGGCGGCCAGGCCCTGGCCTGGCTGCGGCCAGGGCCTGGCCCTGGCCGTGGCCGGCCAAGGCCGACCGGCCATGGCCCGGCCATGGCTTATTGGGCTTGACCGGCCATGGCCCTTTGTCCATGACCGGTCTCCCCCCTTCATGGGGTTGGCCGCACACCCCCACCGGAGGGGGTGGCCGTGGTGGTGTTCGTCATCATTGGCCGTAGCCAACCCCCTCCGCATGGGGAGGGGGAGTGCATGATCGCTCTGGGATGTGACCCAAAGAACGGTTGTAGTTTTACCGCAAGCGCACGGTATAGCGGCAAGCGGGTTATCGAACACAGGGAGGACGAATGACCGTGCTTGTTCAAATCAACCTGGCTATTTAAGAGAGAAATTTGCCTTTGGCGATCCTGTCACAATCGTCAGACAAAAATGCGGAAATATCAAATCAAATAAAGAACGTCTAGGGAATGGGGAATCCCCGCTACTCACCGTATTTCATAAATGCGGTTTATCGGTATCAAAATTGCTTGAATGAGAATTTGGATGAACTAGTTGCAACTGAATGTAGAACCAAGCTCACGCTCTCGTGCTGGTGCCGGTCTATAGCTATCCTAGGTTTGGGTCCAATCTCTTGCAAACCATAGCCTAGGGAAGCTAGCATTAGGATCAACATCATCGTCCAATCGCGCTCCGAGCCCAATCTCTTGCAAACTCGGTCCACGACCTAGATTGGGATAGTTCCTACCCGTCCAATCTCTTGCAAACGAGTATCGGCATGGAATTGCAACCGAAAATCCTAGTATTGGTCCAATCTCTTGCAAACCGATACTTCGAAAATCCGACTCCAACCCAATTCGGATTTCTAGAGTTTCCTATCGAATCGGGATCCAATCTCTTGCAAATCCCGATCGGTATGAATACCTAGCCATCCGTAGTAAATTGATCCCAATCTAATCCCTAATAACAATTCTAGCACAATTTCTACCAATTCATCACAAATATGAAAATGGGCTTGTAGGGTTCATCCACACGCCCCAAGACGTGGAGACTACTCACAAATCATAGCAAGATCACAAAAATAATCGATGAAATAAGCAATGGAATTCATCACAATATTGAGATAAGCAATAAAAATAGAATTTTTAAGGAAAAGAGATGCAAACCAATGGAGTTCTTCAATTAATCCAACAAAATTCCAATCTTTGTCTCCTCTCCAATCACAAGAATAAAGCTAAAAACTAATCTAAAAAGCTGCAAAAAATCTAAGAGAGAGAGGCTCTCAAAACTAGGGTAAAAACAGGGTTTAAATAGCCCCCAAAATCGTCCAAAAACTGTGACCAAAATACCCCTGCACAGCCTGTTTTCCGCAGTTTTCGCTCAGGCAGCGCATCGCACTCGGCCGAGTGACAAAAGCCGCTCGGCCGAGTGAAAACCCTGTAATTTTCCAGTAAGTCGGGGCTTTCAGGGGTCTCTACTTCGGGGGCTGCTCGGCCGAGTGAGTTGTCGTCACTCGGCCGATGGCTTCATAGTACTCGGGTGGACGGGACTAACCACTCGGCCGAGTGGGTCTTCTGAAGTTCAGGCAGCCGAAAAACAGTAACTTGGATGTTTTGGAAGGGCTTCGTCTGGGCGCCACTCGGGCGGACGGGGTCTCGTCACTCGGCCGATGTGGTCTTCGGTGCTCGGCCGAGTGCACACATAAATCGTGTCTGTTCTGGTCGACCGAGCAGTGTCTCACTGGTCGGCCGAGTGGCTCCTCCACTCGGCCGAGTGGGACACAAAAAATGCCCAATCTGCTTGTTTTGGCCTCCTCGTCGCTCCTGCGACGTCCGTTCTTCTTCCGCTCCTCTTCAACAGCAAAATACCCCTCGGGGAGGTCGTTGGTGACCGTCTAGAGTAAGCGCATCTCGAGATCACTCCAAATTGCGCCAAATCACCTGAAATGCGACAAAAACAACAAATCGTGAAAAGCATCGCAATATCGTCGATATATCGTGAAAAACATGATTTGGGCGATCTAAATGGCATGCAAACATGCGGGAAAAAGGTGTAAAATAAGGAGTGATCAAAATCCCCCAAGCTTGCCTCTTACTCGTCCTCGAGGAAGATAAGTAAATGGCGAACCCGGTGGAATTTGGAAAACGAAAATGGCGAAAAAATGAAAAATGAAAAACGGAGAAGAATGGAAAACGAAATGAAAATAAAGAAGAGAGAGAGAAGCGAAGAGGTAGGCTACTAGATCATTTTCTCAGGACATGGGTTCCACTTACTCATATAGCATGCACCGAATGAAAAACTCACGTCAAAAGATTTTATTCTAATATCATAGTATAATAGTGCAAATAGAAACGGAAAACCCACGAACAACGATATAATCATGAAAAACGGAATAATTCTAAAATTAACATCGTCTGAATCATTTAAAGCGGTATACAAATCACAAATCACACACTTTTCAATTGAATGCTTTCTATCAAGAGTATAAGAGTATCACACAATAGCATAGAGAGAATAGAAAAGCATGGATTTCATGAAATGAACGCTAGGCTTAGATCTCTGGATTTCGTAAAGCTAGAAATAATCTCACCGAGTATAGAATATTACTTAGCCTAGGTTGTCGTGCAACGTCAAGTAGTCACTCTCTCACACATCACTGGGTCCCCTCCCCCAAGCTTATCTATAAGCGTGGTGGCATAAAAAATATTCACATCCCCATTTTTATATAGCTCCAAATGTAATAAGAAGAAAGAAGAAAGGAAGAAAGTGAGATGGGATCTTTTATTGAGGATTTTTCCGCTTTTTTTTCCCTTTTTTTTTCGATATAGCATATATACACAACGATCCCAACTCAAAGAGAGATAATGATATATAAGAATATTTTCTCTTTTTCTCTTTTTTTATAGAATAAGAGATTTGGAGCTAGGAATTAGTAGCGGGAGAAATGCCATAAAATAGAATCGCTAAGGGGAGATTCGCCAATGATTTTAAAAGTAGAGAAATGATGTTCAAGATTTGTGGAGAAAGAAATAAATATGCCACTCGGTTCACTCTATAAGACATGCACGACAACTTCAGCAGGGTAATCTAATCTACTCAGTTTCGATCACAAAAAAGCTAACTAATCCAGATTTATCATAGCTAACATCATTCAATCATCCTGAAGTGAAGTGTACAATTCATGCATATAGAAGTGATATGGGAAAAGGAAATCAGTACTCCAGATATAAGCATTCAATGCGTGAATCTTGGTGTGTTTTCTGTGATAGCATACATATGAATATTCAGACTCAACTAATAATAAAATTTCATCCATTTTCATGTGGCAAAAGTGTGGGTTACTATCTCTAAATGCAAAGCAAGTCATAGCATATGTTATCGGAAATAAAGTCTAAGACATAACAAATAAAGCATGCATATAGAGTAAGCTAAATCCAACGTCATCATCATCATAGAAAAGTCATCTATAGCATGAGATGAGAAAAAAAAAGAAATAAAGATAAAGGGATAAAGGAACTATTTGCAATGCGGCACACAGAAAAAATAAGAAAAACGTGATGCATGGCAAAATAAAAGAAAAATGATGAAAAATAAGTGCAAATGCGAAAAATGGTGTGAAAAACTAAAAATAAAGGTGGCAAATCGAAAAAGAACGTGAGAACTCACACCCCCAAGCTAAATGGCACAGTGTCCTCAATGTGCAAAGCGTGGCACACCGAGAGACAAGCGATGGGAGGGGCAAGTGAGGATGCATGCATGGAAAAATGAAAAGAAAAAGAAAAATAAAGATATGAAAATATGAGGCGGACATGATGCATGCACAGAAAGGAGTGATACAGAGATATAAGTGGCACCAAAAACTCTCCCTCTCTCCCAAAAAGGATATATAAAGATATGATCAAAAAGAGAATACCAAAATAAGTGAGGGGAGGGGGTGGACAAAAAGGCATCAGGACCCAGCAGAAATGGGCAGCACAACGGCAAAAGGAATCGATGGCATCAAGGGTGCCTAGGAAGGTGGTGCTGCACCGTCTCCGTCCTGAGGCGGAGGTGGTGGTGGTGGCTGGACAGGTGGCTGAGCGGGTGTGGGTGTGGAAGTGGTAGCAGGTCGGGTGTGTGTGAAAGTGTGGGCGGGAACCTGCTGGGTGGGTGGGGGTACGCGCGGGAGACGCTCCAAAACCTGGGTGAGACAGTAATGGATCTGCGGTAGCAGCTCGAAGCGGCCAGCCATCGCAGAGACGGTGGAGGACAGGGTCCTAAGGTCTCCTCTGAGGCCACTCACCGCCCCCTCTAGAGCACAAATGCTCTGAAGTACAGTGTCAGGGGGAGGTGGTGCAGAGGGACGCACCGAGCGGGGCTGTGCAGGGCGTGGTTGGCGTACTCGGGTCGCGTATGTGACAGGCTCAGCGGGGAAGGGTACGAATGGTGCTGCACTCGCAAATGTGGGCCTGGCCTCAGTGTGAGGCCGGGGCACAGACTGGTGAGAAGTGGAGGCAGCAGCAGCGAAAGAAGAGTGCAAAAATGGCAGCGAGGCAGCCAGAGAGGTCGGTGGCACAGAAGTGTGGACAGACGCCACGACGCTCTCAGAAAATACAGCAGGGGTGGAGACAGAGGTGACTACCGCTGGGGTGGAAGTGTGTGGACCAAAAGGCGCAACCCCAGCGGAGATCATGCTAGCCATGGTCTCCACGACCGTGGTAAATGAGGGCTCTCCACTCTCAACAAAGGTCGATGGGCGCTCGGGGAGTGCGGAGCAAAGGGGATCGATGGACAGAGGGCCAGTGGTGGTGGTGGGAGTGGTGGTGACAGCCTCGGAAGTGGTGGAGGTGGTGGAAGTGGGCTCAGCTAAGGTGCTCTCGACACCGACAGAGGTGTCAGGAGCAGCGGAAACGTCAGGTATGGGCTGAGGGGCCACAGGGTCAGCAGGGGCAGCGGGTTCGGCAGGGTGTGCAACAGGGTCTACAGGGGCAGCGTGGGCCTGCTCGGCCTCCTCGGCCTCGAGCACGTAAGCAGCGGGGATGAGAACATCCATCGCAGGGAGCCAGTCAACGTGGGCTGGTGCAATCTGAGTCCGAGCAGGTCTCGGGAGAATCATGTAATCGGCCCCGTAAGGGCTGTGCAACCAGACCCAGTGACGCTCACCGTGCGGACGAAGCATCTTCATCCGGGCCATAACATCTATCGACAGAGAAGTGGGGCCCGGGACGCGTCGCAAGTCGTCGGGGAAGTCCTCGCCGGTCATAAGAGCAAGCAAGGTGATCAGGTCGCCGCAGCATATCGGTGAGCGAGCGCCCACCGATACGATGATGCGGTCCAAAAAACAAGCCGTGATATCGATCACGACGGCGGGGACAAGCTCATCGCCATCCCTAGATAGAGCTCGGGGACATGTCATCACGTAGAGCATGTAGAGCTCTGGCGTAGACATCGTGCCCGGCTCATATCTGGCCAAAAAGGTCGTCGCCATAAGGCGCTGAGCAATGCGGAGGCAGGGATGGACAATGGACGAGGCCTTGGCCCTACTAGGGTCAAAGGCAGTGTGAAGACCCGTAATCCGGGCCCAGAAGGCACCGGCGTCAAAGGAAGGTGGGGGGATATGGGTGGGGCCGTAACCGCGATCGGCACCGGGGACAGCGGGCCACGAGAAAAACGCTCTCATCATATCGAGAGTGACCTGGCACTCTCGATCCATGAACCGAAACGAGCATCCCTCGTCGGTCCGGGCGATCGAACTCAGAACCTCAAGTGTCGGGCGGGTGAACGTGTCTGCCGACACCTGGAAGAAAACTCGCCAGCCCACGTTGTCGTACAACGTGAGCATCCCCTCTAGTACCCCCAGGCGTCCTAGGTCAGCGAGGTGTGCAAACCTGGAGGGTACGATCGAGCGCTGGGAGATACGGTCGAAGACGGCGCGGTGTGCGTCGTCTCGGAACGTAATCCCGAGCGGCCCGACCAGTGGAGCCGGAGGTGGTGGTTGTGCAGCGGCAGGGAGAGGCTGTGCGGGCTGTGGGTGCACTGCAGGCTGTGCGGGGTGTGCGGGGCCTGCAGGCTGTGTTGGGTGGACGGCGTGTGTGGGAGACGGTGGAGGAGAGTCCTCCAACTCGTGGGAGGGGCCGGTATCATCCGACCGCTTCCGCTTGGCGGAAGCTCTCTTCGACCGCGGCCGTGTCCGGGGCGGCATATCGGCCCCGAGCGCGCCGAAAAGTGAAAAAAGTACGGTGTGTGTAAAAGAGTGGAAGGAGTATACCCAGACACGCCGCGAGTGCTCAGTAATGGAAGCGTGCGAAGTCCGTGCCTCCACGAAGCTCAAATCAGTCCCGAGAAGCTCCCCTGGGCTCCCCTAAGCTCCCAAAAACAACCTGCGCGTGAAATGAAGATATCAGCGGGTAATAATCAAAACGTATGGAGCATTAGGGGTATCATAGATAGATATAGGAATTGATTTGGGTTGGGGGTCGTTGAACACATGGATCCTCAAAAAATACTCAAAAAGAGGCGAAAAAGGCGAAATAGGGGGTACCGGAGGCGATCGGAGCGGCGGCCGCCGGCGGCGACTCGGGCGAGGCGCCGGCGTGTGCTCGGCCGACGGTGGCGGACCGAGCGGCGGCGCGAGGAGGCTGGTCGGGCGAGTGGGGGCGCGAGCGAGGGGAATCGGGTGAGGGGAGCTGGAGAGGCGGGGGCGCGATTGGGTTTTGCGTTTCGAAAATCGCGCCCCCCCTCGGCCTTTATATGATAAAATTTACGACTCGGCCGAGTGACTGGGTCACTCGGCCGAGCAAGATCAATAGAAATTTCGTCTCGCTTACGCTTCGGCCGAGTGGCTTTTCCAGCCTCAGCCGAGTGGAGTAAGTCCATTCGGCCGAGTGGCTCAAGCTACTCGGCAAGACTCGCCCTAGGAGGGTATCCGTTTTACTCGGCCGAGTGGGAATATATACTCGGCCGAGTAGCAGTTATATTGAAATCAGGAAAATAAACAGAGAGTTGGGTACAGCAGACTTCCCTCGTTCGTGAGCGGCTCGGCCGGACGAACTTGTGTACTCGGCCGAGTGACTAGTATACTCGGCCGAGTGAGCCTTGTGTTCTGTTGTTTGTCTTCGTTTGGGCTCTAAACTCCGTCTTTCTTCCTCCAGTCGATTCCATCTTCCTCCTAAGCATCGAGCGCCTTCTTGGGGCGCTCCTCGTCGTCTCGTTCGTCCTCCTCATGATGGATTTACCTATCACCTCTCCTGTCAAGAAAAACAGGACCCGTTATCACAAAATTTTGGGTGAACGACTCAAAACACTAAAAATTTCTAAAACGAAAATAAAGAAAAAGTGAAAATAAAGCGAAAACCGTCGGGTTGCCTCCCGACAAGCGCTCGTTTAAGGTCGTGACCTCGACCCCCTATAATTTTCAATCAATGCGGGATGTTTGGCGCATATGAGATGCACCCATCAAACTTTCCGGGGAGAACGCTTGGATTGGGAGGTTGCGGCGTTGTGCTCTCCCGCGGTGGTCTCCCGTCTCGAATAGTGTTGGGGGGAGGCTCCCCCAAGTTAGCATTTGCTCCGGTCAACGGCTTTATCGGTGACGCCGATTTCCGTACCGGAGGAGCTTTCTTTGGAGACTTTAATCTCGAGAGCTTACAGAGCTCTCGAATCTTTGCGACATCAGCGTCGCCTTCATCATCTTCAGCGGAGAGGTCGGGGGAATCATCTTTCTTCTCATTTTGGCCTAAATCCGGGCCTTCCTCGAAATCTTCATCGAATAGAGCGCCAATAGAGTGGGGGATCGCCTCCTCAATTACCTCATCAAGGAGGTCCATGTAATCAAGCTCCTCGTGGTAAGGCATGTGCTTCATAGCCTTAGGAATGTGAAGCCCCACCTCGATGTTGCCGACATTTAAAGTTAGGGTACCTTCGCGCACGTCGACAATCACTTCGGCGGTGGCGAGGAACGGGCGTCCAAGTATCAATGAAGTGTCTCCCTCCTCCTTAACGTCCATGATCACGAAGTCACATGGCAAGCATATTCCCCCCGGGACTTGTAGCGGGATGTCTTCGGCGATCCCCACCGGCCTTGTTATCCGTCCATCGGCTAATTAAATGCGCATGTCGGTGGGTTTCAACTTTGTCCCGGTGTTTAGCCTTAAGAACATGGAGAGAGGCATGACGCTTACACTAGCCCCTAGATCAACCAACGCCTTTTGAAGAGGAACGCCGCCCAAGGTGCAAGGAATCCGAAAACTCCCCGGATCTTTAAATTTTGCCGGCTCCTTCTCTCTCTTGGTGAATCAAGAGCCCTCCTCGGCTAGCATGATCTTCTCCTTCCTCTTTCTCCCCGAGATCAAGTCCTTTAAGAATTTAGCATATGTGGGGATCTCCACGATGGCGTCGAGGAAGGGAATATTGAGGCTAACTCCTCTTAGATACTCGAGAAACTTCGCTAGCCTTTTCTCCATTTTCGCTCTAGCGAGCCTTTGGGGGAATGGGACCGGTGGCATGAAGCGCCTTTCCTATATCACTTGTTCCGCTCTAGATTTCTCCTTGTCTTGTGGCTCCTTCTCCTTTTTAACTTCAACTACCGGCTCAATTGGATCCAAGCTTTCCTCCACGGGCTCCTCGGTAGGAATCATGGTGGGGGTGGTATCCTTTCCGCCTCTAGTGGTAACGTCAACTACGGCATTGATGTGGCCGGTGTTGCTCCGTGGGTTTTGCTCGGGTTGCGCCGGTAATCGTTGAGTGTTCCGATTTAGCAACGCTAGTTGCTCCGATATTTGAGCCACAACGGTATTAAGAGAGTCTTGCCCCGCCTTCAAGCTAGCATTGACCTTATTTTGCTCGACCATAAACGCCTCCACTCTAGCTTCGAAGTCGGATCGTTGTTGAGCTTGTGGAGGGTTTTGATTTTGATTCCTCCACCCTTGATTGTATCCGGGCGGCCTATATGGTGGAACTTGTTGCTTCGGTTGAAAATTTTGTTAAGTAGGCCCCCTCGGTGGATAGTTTTGTTGTTGGGGTGGTGGTGGTCGGGCTTGTTGAGGTGGTTGTTGTGGCAGGTTCAAAGCTCCTTTATTGTTGGCGTAAGAGAATCCGGGATGATTTCTTGTGGCTGGATTGGCCCAATATCCTTGGTTCCCCGCGACATATTGTACTTGCTCCAAGGCTCCTTCTCCTTGCTCTCCTCCCACGTACATGGCTTGAGATTGGTCTTGCCAATCACACATTTGGTTGGTAGGTGCGGAGGTGGAAGGGGCTCCTTGGGGCTCCGTGATAAACTTCTCCAATCTTTCCACTACCTTGTGGAGAGAATCAAACTTGCTCGTAAGCTCCGCTACGGCCTTCGCCTCGTAGATGCTAGTTGGCTTTAAGGAGGACGTGGAGTGTCCTCGCTCATCGCCCCATTGTTGATTATTTGAGGCCATCTCCTCAATTAGGGCCGTAGCTTCCTCGGGAGTCTTTGACAAGATAGCACCATTCTCCGCGGCATCAATAATTTGTTTGGTCCCCGGTTGGAGCCCGTTGTAGAAGCTATGAACTAACTCCCAGTCTTCAATGCTATGATGCGGGCATTGATGCTGCAAATCCTTAAAACGCTCCCAAGCTTCATAGAGCGTCTCCTGTGGTCCTTGATTGAAGGACATGAGAGCGCTCCGGATCTTCACCGTCTTGGATGGCGGATAGAACTTGTCAATAAATGCACTCGCCAACTCGTCCCAAGTGGTGAAGACACCCTCAGCTTGCGTCCTCAACCAGTATAGTGCCTTGTCCTTTAGCGTGAAAGGGAAGAGACGCAGTCTGATGGCATCGATGGAGACCCCCGGCATCTGGAATGTGGCGCACTTCGACAAGAACGATTGGATGTGGTAGTGGGGATTTTCATGGGTATTCCCATGAAATGGATCCTGCTGCATCAGAACCACTAGTCCAGTCTTTAGCTCGAAGCTCTTGTCAGCCGCCAACCCCGGCATGGCAATGGATGAGGTAGTAGAAGAGGTCTTAGGCCGAAGCCTATCTCGAATAGAAATTAGCCTCGCCATCCTTGCCGCCAATTGTTCAGGAGTTTCCGGGTTGGTCATAAACCGCCCTTCCGGATTTTGTCTCCTTTCCGCTCTAAGTCTCCGCGCGGTACGTTCGATCTCTGGATCAAACAATATAGCTTCAGGGTCCGCCGTAGATCTCGTGTACATGCACAAGAAAAACAGAGTTTCAAAGAAATGATTAGTACCGTGGAAGGGTTAGGTAAAAAATAAAGAAATGGAAATAATAGTAGTAATAAAAAAATAAAAAAAAGAAATAGCTAGGGTGGTAAGATCAAACGCAATCGCCTCCCCGGCAACGGCGCCAAAAACTTGATCGCTCCGGGATGTGACCCAAAGAACGGTTGTAGTTTTACCGCAAGCGCACGGTATAGCGGCAAGCGGGTTATCGAACACAGGGAGGACGAATGACCATGCTTGTTCAAATCAACCTGGCTATTTAAGAGAGAAATTTTCCTTTGGCGATCCTGTCACAATCGTCAGACAAAAATGCGGAAATATCAAATCAAATAAAGAACGTCTAGGGAATGGGGAATCCCCGCTACTCACCGTATTTCATAAATGCGGTTTATCGGTATCAAAATTGCTTGAATGAGAATTTGGATGAACTAGTTGCAACTGAATGTAGAACCAAGCTCACGCTCTCGCGCTGTTGCCGGTCTATAGCTATCCTAGGTTTGGGTCCAATCTCTTGCAAACCCTAGCCTAGGGAAGCTAGCATTAGGATCAACATCATCGTCCAATCGCGCTCCGAGCCCAATCTCTTGCAAACTCGGTCCACGACCTAGATTGGGATAGTTCCTACCCGTCCAATCTCTTGCAAACGAGTATCGGCATGGAATTGCAATCGGAAATCCCAGTATCGGTCCAATCTCTTGCAAACCGATACTTCGAAGATCCGACTCCAACCCAATTCGGATTTCTAGAGTTTCCTATCGAATCGGGATCCAATCTCTTGCAAATCCCGATCGGTATGAATACCTAGCCATCCGTAGTAAATTGATCCCAATCTAATCCCTAATAACAATTCTAGCACAATTTCTACCAATTCATCACAAATATGAAAATGGGCTTGTAGGGTTCATCCCCACGCCCCAAGACGTGGAGACTACTCACAAATCATAGCAAGATCACAAAAATAATCGATGAAATAAGCAATGGAATTCATCACAATATTGAGATAAGCAATAAAAATAGAATTTTTAAGGAAAAGAGATGCAAACCAATGGAGTTCTTCAATTAATCCAACAAAATCCAATCTTTGTCTCCTCTCCAATCACAAGAATAAAGCTAAAAACTAATCTAAAAAGCTGCAAAAAATCTAAGAGAGAGAGAGGCTCTCAAAACTAGGGTAAAAACATGGTTTAAATAGCCCCCAAAATCGTCCAAAAACTGTGACCAAAATACCCCTGCACAGCCTGTTTTCCGCAGTTTTCGCTACAGGCAGCGCATCGCACTCGGCCGAGTGACAAAAGTCGCTCGGCCGAGTGAAAACCCTGTAATTTTCCAGTAAGTCGGGGCTTTCAAGGGTCTCTACTTCGGGGGCTGCTCGGCCGAGTGAGTTGTCGTCACTCGTCCGATGGCTTCATAGTACTCGGGCGGACGGGACTAACCACTCGGCCGAGTGGGTCTTCTGAAGTTCAGGCAGCCGAAAAACAGTAACTTGGATGTTTTGGAAGGGCTTCGTCTGGGCGCCACTCGTGCGGACGGGGTCTCGTCACTCGGCCGATGTGGTCTTCGGTGCTCGGCCGAGTGCACACATAAATCGTGTCTGTTCTGGTCGGCCGAGCAGTGTCTCGCTGGTCGGCCGAGTGGCTCCTCCACTCGGCCGAGTGGGACACAAAAAATGCCCAATCTGCTTGTTTTGGCCTCCTCGTCGCTCCTGCGACATCCGTTCTTCTTCCGCTCCTCTTCAACAGCAAAATACCCCTCGGGGAAGTCGTTGGTGACCGTCTAGAGTAAGCGCATCTCGAGATCACTCCAAATCGCGCCAAATCACCTGAAATGCGACAAAAACAACAAATCGTGAAAAGCATCGCAATATCGTCGATATATCGTGAAAAACATGATTTGGGCGATCTAAATGGCATGCAAACATGCGGGAAAAAGGTGTAAAATAAGGAGTGATCAGTGCATTGCCTCCATTGCCCATTTGGCTATAGATTTCATGTACCAAAATTTATCTTCCCCGATGGAAATAACTACCACCTTCTTCTCCAGTGAAGCACCCGTTCGTCGAGGAAGTAGTTGTCCTCCAATGGCCATGTGCCAAAAAATAACCCTCTTCAAAAAATTCGTAAACTACGCGCTCCACATGAAGAGAGCGCCCATTCCCTATGAATGGAGACTCAGCATCCATGAAGAGAGCGAGTTTGACGATATGAATGGTCGGTTCTTCCCGTCACGGAGAGTTCCTGCCATATCCGTAATGACAGAAGACCCTAACGTGAAAAGAACAACCGCTGCGTTCTCTCCGTCACGAAGCGTTCCTACCATATCCGTAATGGTAGGATACCCATTCGTGAAAAAGACAACGACTCGTTCATAGTTTCGACGGGACGGCGGTTTGACCGGGGCGAACCCGTATGGCTCTTATACCAATGTAGGATCCTGTCAAAACAGAGTTAGGATCGATAAATGTAGTTGAGACTTATGCTTGAGTATGCGGCACGGTAGTCACGGAACTTCGCCTTCGGATTCGCCACGACGGATCGAGTCTTCTCACGAACGGAGTAAGGCTACTAAATCCACAATCTAAATCTCTACTTTTAGATTAAGAACTTGGATAAAGAGAGAAGAAGGATTTCGGCAGAGCTTCGCTAGAATGAAATGCAAGGCAAGAATACCATGCAAAAGTGTAAGGAAATGGCTAACCCTTTGGTCTTATTTATAGCCCCCAAGGTAGTTATTTTAGGAGTAATTGTTCCTTTGGAACAATTTAACTAAGGTGTACCATCATACATGGCACATTATAAGCTTAAGTTGTACCATATGCATGGTACAACATAAGCTTAAGATATTACCCCTTTATTAGCCATATGTCGCATGCACTTATGCACATATAATGCGACTTTCCCATTAATCTAGAGATCCTCTCCGCAAGGGAACAGATTCCCTTTGCACACGACTTCGTGTACGCGACGTTCGAGGTCCGTATTCCCTTGTACATCCCCTACAAGGGTGTACAAACGTCATCCATATCCAACACAGACAAGAGCTGGAGCTGGAGCTGGAGCCGGCACTAGGATTAAGACGAAAGCTGGATCCGGAGCTGGAGCTGGAGCTGGAGCCGGAGCTAGGATCCAGACGAAAGCTGTTGCCAGAGCTGGAGCTGGAACTGGAGCCGGAGCCTGGATCCAGAAAAAGCTGGAGCTGTAACTGGAGCGGGAGATACGATCCAGACAAAAGCTAGAGTTAGAGCTGGAGCTGAAGTTAGAAATGGAACTGGAGCTGTGTCTAGACGAGGCCGACTCGTCTAAGAGGAGGTCGACCACACCAGTTCAACCGACCCAGGAGGAGACTGACCAGACGAGTCCGACCGCCTTGCCAAATATCGGAGTCTCAATGCCAAGCCACCTTGTCGAGCTTACAAAGTTATCCCCACAACGACGGAGCTGTTGAACCAGTCGAGCATCCAGACCGCTCCTCCAACCGTGGCCGAGCCGATCTGGCCGAAGCACCACTGTCTGAGTTCGAGCATCCAGACCGCTCCTTCGACCATGGCCGAGCCGATCTGGCCGAAGCACCACCGTCCAAGTTCGAGCATCCAGACCGCTCCTCCGACCGTGGCCGAGTCGATCTGGCCGAAGCACCACCGTCCGAGTTCGAGCGCTCCTCCAGCCATGCTGAGCTCCCTCTGTAAGCCGGGTCGAGCCGATCTGGTCGAGGCACCGTCTTTCGAGCCCGAGCATCCAAGCAGCTCCTCCGACCCCGGCCGAGCCGTTCTGGCCGAAGTGTCGACGTCTGAGTTCGAGCATCCAAGCAGCTCCTCCGACTGTGACCGTGCCGATCTAGCCGAAGCACAATCGGCTGAGTTTGAGGGTCCCAACAGCTCCTCTGACAGAACTACTGGGCCCCCGCTGGCCGAACTGCTCCTGCATCCACCCGAGCTGGATAGAGCAGTTGCAGAGCGCCACCATGGAATCTTTGAAAGCATTCACAAGGTCCTCACTCCTTCGTTGGCCGTAAGCCGAACGAGCGGATCGGTCGTAAGGCTGGGGGGCAACTCCCCCGGCTGGCCGATCCAATTCTCCGTCGGCCGTAAGCCGAGGGGCAACTCCCCTCGCCACCGAACGAACGGATCGGTCACAAGGCTAGGGGCAACTCCCCCAGCTGGCCGATCCACTCCTTCGTCGGTCGTAGGCCGAGGGGCAACTCCCCTCGCCACTGAACGAACGGATCAGTCGGGGCAACTCCCCCAGCTGGTCGATCCACTCCTTCATCGGCCATAAGCCGAGAGGCAACTCCCCTCACCACCGCATGAACGGATTGGTCGTAAGGTTGGGGGCAACTCCCCCAGCTTGCCGATCCACTACTTCGTCGACCGTAAGCCGAGGGGCAACTCCCCTCGTTACCGAATGAATCTCGACAACTTATTACCACTAGTCGGCTCAGCAAGCCGGACCGATTTTACAAAAGGAGTACTTCTCCCCCCTTATACTACATCTGCTGACCTCCACCTTAACAATGGTAGAGCTCGGAAGATGGGGGCAATTATTACGACTATTTTGAATGGGCCCGGAGGAGCCAAGTCAACTACGACCAATCAACCAGCCTACTGTGGCCTTGGGTCCCCGGCCCAAGGATCTTACGGGCAGGCCGCGCTTCTCAACCCAAGCCGAAGGCCCAAGAGACTGCCCACTTCCATAGTGGAGGAAATCGGGGACCAAATCGAGGAAGCGTTCACCAAACATGGCAACCGCCGAGTGCCATCATTCTCACCAATAAAGGCCTTAACTCCAGTCATCATGGCCTGACTTAATGGCCTTAACTCCAGTCATCATGGCCCGACTTAATGGCCTTAACTCCAGTCATCATGGCGATACTCAAGACATTCATTCCCTCATCAAATGGGCGCCATTAGTGGGGGTCAACACTTCCCCATTTGCACGTCCCCATGAATGTTGGCCATGATGTCACATCATGGCACATTATTAGGGGGATTGGCCTATATGAGGAGGGGGACGGCGTCATCCAGAGGAAGGATCTACAACGGAGGTCTCAATCTCCCATCTTACACCTTCTTCCACCTTTACATAATTCTCCTCCAGAGCTCGGCCCGAGGATCGGTGCTTGGTATCTCTGCGAACCAAGCCCGATCCCACCAAGTAACCAACAGACCAGATCTGACTTTGGCATCGGAGGGGAAACGGTCGGAACCAAGGTCTGACCCCCCTGACGAGCTTCCTCGTCTATTCAGGTCCAGGAGATCCAGCGACAACGAGGCTACCCCTCGACATCCTCCGAACCGGAGCCGAGCGCCCTCGTCCTCGAGTCCGCTCATCTCCACCACCAGGAGGCAATGCTCTGTCGAGGCTACCCTTCGGCGGGCCGACGCGAAGATCTGCGCACCGAGCGATCCCACCTTCAACCGATCCCAGAGGTTGCCGTCCCACTGAGCCTACCCCTCGGCGTGCCATAGAACGTAACCGCGCCTTCCTGCCCAAGCGAACGTGCCCACGACCGACCTCAAGGGTCATCACCGTCCCACGTGGCTGCAACAGCAACGCTGAGGCCCCACGTGTCCCCTTTTGACCGCGTTGACCTCGCACCCTCCGGGCCTCCATACTATCGATTTACGGGTGGAAAAAACACGCGTAAACACTTAGGTTATTTTATAACTTCCATTGCTACACAAAAAACAAGAATGATTCAAGGGAATTGCTATGCGCACGACCAGTTTTGCTCCACACATGATCGGTCAAATTTTTCCAAAAAAACGAAAGTGCTCTTTTCAAAAATCCCGAAATACCCACACAAATACTTATGGTGCACTACAGGCAAAATTTTTTGCCTATTGTATGTGATTTGCAATTTTGTTCAGTAGACCCAAAAATACTCACCGTGCAGCCTGTTGCGTGTGCTTACTCATGTTTATGAGTGGAGACTTGAATTACTTAATATTGATGTTAAATGAAATTAACATTAATCATGTAATTTCAACTGTAAAATTACTTAATTACTTAATTTTTGTTGAAATTTTGGATGTTAACATGATTAATGTTAATCTCAATCATGTTAATTCTGAACGTTAATTTCAATATTACTTCTGCTGAATTAACATTAACAGAAAAAGCTTAATGATTACAACAAATAGTCATGTTTATGAGTGGAGACTTTAATTACATAAACAATCACAAATCACTAACCTAATTTAGGTTGAAATAATTATGTTTATGATTTTTGTTCGACTGAGCCAAAATTGCACAGTGCGCACAACAGTCAAATGTTTTGCCAGTTTAGCGTGGAAAGCAATTTTACCTCCTTGAAACAAACAGATAGACAAAATTTCTCACTGCCCACAACTGGCAAAAATAACTGGCAAAATTTTCGCATGTTGTGCGAGATAAGCAAGTTTGCCTCTCTTAAAAAATTACTCGCATTTTTGTCTATTGTGTGTGGTGAGTAATTTTGGTCTGTACATCGATTTATTTTTGCTTGTTGTGCAGGGTGAGCAATTTTGCCTCTGAAACAAAATTATTCATCGCTTACAACATGCAAAATGTTTCCATGTTATGCGCGGTGAGCAAATTTGGTCTGTACATTAATTTTTACATACGTTTCTAAAGTTGTTAGGATGTATTCTTCTCTTTGCAAGTCCATGCAAGAACGAAACATTTTCATGCAAGATCCGAATTACTTTTGGCAGATTCTTGTTCCATAAAATCGTTTGTACCCTAAAAAATGTTGGCCTATCGACATGTTTCTGGTTTTTTAAGGGAAACAAGGTGTTTTAACTTATGGGTATTTTCGGTATTCCCTGCTGTGCGCTAAGCAAAAAATTAAATTATAATATTTAATTGGTATGTGCATGGCGTAAAACTTTGACCGATCGTATGCAGAATAAAACAGTAGGTGCACGTACCAATTCCTATGATTCAAACATTTATGTTCCTCTGAGCGAGTAATTGACTTAAAATGTGAGTTTTCATATAGAAAATGATCCCGCAAAATTCATTGTGGCCAACTAAATACTTTATACAAATGAGGGGGTGATGTGGCATTATCCCATTGGTAATGTCTCATCAACCCCCTCCCAAATTTACCCATTGGTCCATATCTATTTTCAGGGTTTCCACTGGCATTTCCCCCATTGAACCCCCTTATTTACATGTTTGTCATTGGGATTTTTACCCCTTTACCCCTGACGATACTGATAGACACATCCATACTTCCCACTCCTTTTCAGTTGCACACGTGCATCGCATCCTGTTCGGAGGGTTTTTTACACCCTTCACAGTGTGCATGGGTTATTTCAATTAAATATATAAAAGGAAATATGAAAAATGGTTAGCAGTTGAATCATTAATAAGCAACGAACTGGAACTGGTAACATGGGTTTGGTGTAGTGTCACAAAGACCTAACCTGTTTCTAGCAGACTCGAATATACAAGAAATATTCATATAATTTAGATTGAAACTTTAAAAATGATATAAATTTCAACCAACGTTAAAAATATTTACAAGAATTAATTAACTTCTTGTTATTATAACATAATTTCTTATCAACAAAATATTGCAAACAATAACTTTTTATGGTGTAAGAACAGTGGTTAGGTAGCGCAACCATGGGTAACATTGTGTTTGTGGCCTAAAATTATCTTAAGAAGATAGTAGCTTATCTGTAGATATGTAGACCAAAAACAAACACTTACAAGGGGAGATTAGGATGGTATGCAATTTAAAACCCTATGATGTTCAAGTCAGCCTCTTTGCAACCGGTTTGTACTCTATTTATTGATAAGTGTAGGAAGTTTTAAGAGGGCTGTGTGAAAGTCGGCTCGATTGAGGCGCGGAAGAAGTACTGTTTTGGCAGCTGAGATATCTTGTGCAACACTAGCTTGGCTATGCTCGGATCTGATCTATCTGACGTTGTACAAGTTAGATACGAGGATGCTGAGCTATTGCACTTCGACAGTGCATTGGTTCCTCGGTTTGGAAGATCGACGGCTCACGGACCGGCAGCTCTACAGTCCGAGCTTCAGGTGGCTCAGATGGCTTGGCTCGGTACTTCGTTTGCTCAGTCTTCATAGGGAAGCTCAACAGTACGGAGGTGGCCCACTATGTGGCACAACGCACTATTCGTATAGAGTTGAGATAGGCTTGGAATTCTGTTAAAGTCAGTATTCATTCTCTTGGGAATCCCTCTTCAAAGATGAAACCTAATGTAGCATATGACTATATATAGAGTGTTTTAGAGAGGGCTTAAGAGAGGAATACATAGAGAGAATTGGAACCGCCATTTGTGAGAGCCAACTTTTAGACATTTGTAGAGAGTTTTTGGAGAGAATTTGTGTGATTCTTCTTCGATCTGAAGAGAGAAGATTTGTATCCATTCTTTCCTTTCGTAATAAAGCTCATTGGTGTTCCCTTAGCCGGTCGATGACATATAGTTGTTATATTTCATAGTGCTCTATTTGATAGTTAGTTGATCGTTCTCATCTCGATCGTCCGATGGTCCTAGTCTTTCGTGCTTATGCACAACAAACTGGTACCAGAGCTCAGCAGTTTCCCAGATCAACATAAAAGGTGAAGATGAGTAACTGTGGTGGTGACAGTTCCTCAAAAGCATCGACTTTTGGAGGCCATGCCTCCAGTGGCTCGAAATATCATGTCCAACATGAAGTTCAAAATTGAGAAGTTTGATGGAAAGAGATGCGAAGTCTTATTTGTTTTGAACCAACTTGGTCAAGATATCGCATTGGACGAGAAGCCGAAAATCATGTCTAATTTGGAGTGAAGAACTCTAAATCGGAATACATGTGGTACCATCCGACTGTATCTGACGAAGGAGAAGAAATAGCCTTTCATGGAGGAGACAAATGCAAGTAAGTTTTGGAAGGAGCTCGGCGACATGTACACAAATAAGAACATCTAGAATTGACTGTATTTGAAGAAAAATCTTTTCGATCCGAAGCTTGAGGAGGATGTTTCTATTGAGGAACATCTCGACTACTACAACAAGCTTGTAACTGATCTGAGGAACGTCAACGTGAAGGTCGATGATGAAGTCAAAGCTATGATTCTCCCTAACTCTTTACCAATAGAATATGAGTACTTGGTGTCGGTTCTTACGTATGGTAAGGAATTGATCACATTTGAAGAAGTGTCCAATGCTTTGACGAGCAACTAATACAGAAGAACGATGAGGACACGAGATGCTGAGCTAACGATGCTCTTACCGTGGTAAGAGGTCGGAGTAGCGAGAATGGTGGAGCTCAGAAGGGGTACTTCCGATCCAAGTCCATAGACAAGAGTAGCGCCCCTCTTCGCAAGGACTTGGCAAAGGACCAATGTGCTTTCCGTAGAGAAAGAGGACACTAGGTTAAAGATTGTTCGAAGGTGAAGAAGAAGCACGACACAACAGCCAATGTTTCTAAGGGCATTGAGGTCGAGGAATAGGTATTGTTCGGTGCTTCAGAGGGGGTGACGTTAGATGGTTGGGTGCTCGACTCGGGTAGCTTGTTCCATATAAAACCATATAAAGAGTACTTTACAACCTTCCATGATGTGGGATAAGAGTACGTTCCTATTGGGTGATGACTGAACTTGCAACACTGCATGCATCGGGACAATTCGGATGAAGATGGGTGACGGTGTTACATGAGACATCGATGAGGTATGCTATGTTCTCGACCTAAAGCATAACCTCATATCGCTTGGCTCACTTGAAACCAAGGGATACTGATTGAAGATGCAGAATGGTGCTCTGAAGGTGACCCATGGAGCTATGATTGTGATGAAGGTGAGGCAGAAAGGCAACCTCTTCTACTTGTAAGGTCCCTGGCTATGATGAAAACACTAGAAGGGGGGTTGAATAGTGTTTATGCAATTTAAAACGATAGTTACACCAAATTAAATTCCCAACCAACAATTAATGCAGAATGTAAATAAACCCTAAATAGAAACAATGTTAACACAAGGATGTTTCAAGGGTTCGGATTACCCAAGTCAACTCCCGACTTGTTCCCCATAATCCTACGTCTCTTCCACCCGGATACCACCGGATACTCAAGTTAGAACCCTAACTTAAGGTTTCCTTTAAACCCACTTGTAGCAATCCTCCAAGTGAAATCGAAATACACTTGGTGTCCTTGACTCCCACAACTTGGGAGCAAGCAAACCACTCTCACAAACCGAGAGTTAATCTAACAACGAAATATATGAAATATTGAAATTGCAACACTTACAATCACTTATGCCTTGAATTAAAACTTGAAGGAGCAAGTGTGTTGTGTGTTGATGTCTCCTTTGAAGGAGAGAAAAGCCCTTTCTTTGTCACCACATATTGCCTAGAAGATATCACTTTGATTCTAGGTTGGAGAGCAAGAGAAGAAAAGATTGGAGTTCTAGGGCTTTTGGATTTGAGAGCTTGACAAGCTTGGAGATTAAAGCTTAGAGTTTTCAATAGAAAATGAGTAACTTGATTAACCCCTCAATGGAATAGTAGAAGCCCTCTTTATAGGTTCCTCAAAACCCTCAAACAGAATCCCCAAAAATCCCTTTGAAATCCATGGAGAAAAAACCAATGGATAAAATTTACACAGTGGACAGTCAACTGTTGAACAAAACACAGTCGATTGCTGCACTGTGTCAGAGGGTAGGTGAGAATTCAAATAGTAACTTACCACGTGGACAGTCGATTGATGAAGAGAAGACATGCGCCTGTAAAACCAACAAGCGATTGTAATTCCTTCTACAGGCGACTGGCCGCAATATGGATAAGCTGAGAAAATCTCAGAAAGTTTGGGATGACAGGACAAGCAACTGATGTGGAACACACAGGCGCATGTGCCATGGGCAGGCGATTGTGAAACCGACATCAGTCGACTGTCACAAAACCTGAAAATTTCCAGAGAGCCGAGTCTGTAGAGAGATCAAAGACAGACGACTGTTAAAGCATTGACAGTCAATTGTTCCTATGGACAGGCGACTGTAAATACAACATCAGTCGACTGGCACTAAAATGATAAACATTCCAGAGAGCAGATTCTGCAGAGTAATCATGGACAGCTGATTGTTGAAGCATTGACAGTCGACTGTGCCTTGGATATGTGACTGTTAATACAACATCAGTCGACTAGCCAGATGAATTTGAAAGTGATCTTTAGGCTGAAGATAGACATGCAACTGTTTAACAAATCACCAGCGATTGTATCTTGGACAGGCGCCTGTAAAATGTATAGCCGTCGCATGAAGGAGTTAAAACTTAGAAAGCCCAAAAATCAACAGATTAAGTATGTGCATAACAGGCGATTGTAGAACAAATCACAGTCGACTGTTTTTAGAAAGGCAACTATAAAACGTTCAGCAGTCGCCTGTTGAAATCACAACATGTACATGATTGAGTAAAATGAATTGGAGTCTAAGGAAATGTGATCTAATGATTTCCTAGGACAGAAATGAAGATGTGTGTGTGCTCCAATATAGTTCTACTTCTACTAGAAGAGAATAAAAGAATTACATTTTGCAGAAGTCTCTCTTCTATCCAAAGTATGAGCTTGAAGTTTTCTAGGAGCTTCAATCACCATCTTTAATCATCCAATCCACTTTTGATGCTTTCATTGATCTTTGAGTGACATACATTGCTAATTGATCTTCATGATATGCTTAGACAATAGATTAACTGCAAACATGGGATTAGTCACATGTATTTATGTTTGCTCATCCTTAACACCAAGTAGGGAGAAGTCCAATACTCAACATTCTCCTCCTTTTTGATGATGACAAACAAACATAAAGAAAAAGATAAATAATTGTGCTTGATGAAAACTGACTCCCCCTATATAGATGACAATCAAGTTATTCAATGTATATAAGGGCATCTTTTAGATTAATTGAAGCAAGTATGTAAGATATGAATGAATGAAATGATTTTCTTGAAATCTTGAAATCTAGGATTTTATAATCCAAGTACATTATATCTTACTCTCCCTGAATCTAAGGCAACTTCAATCTTAGATTCAAGTTTAGAATTAGAATTTACTTAGCACATAATTATGATATGTTTATTTCTCTCCCCTTTTGGCATTATCCAAAAAGTGGGAGTAGAATAACAGCAACAATCGTGCTAAATAAGTACTAAAACAATCAAGAGAGTCTAAAGATAGAATGTATATCAAATGTGATGTCAACATAAAATCGGAGAAAAAATAATCACGAAGGTGCATCTCATTTATATATACCCCAAAAACTCATAAACATAAGAAATCTTTGTTGACTAAAGGAACGAGAATCCAATATCAACATTTCAAAACAAACGAGAAAAATGTCTCACATCACATCATGTATATAATATAGCATACAAAGAGAGACAATTTCACAAAAGTTCACACAATTAACTTATAACAATGAGACAAAGTGTGAAGCAGCATATGAAGTAAACGCATTTGTATATATATATATATATATATATATATATATATATATCTAAAATTACAAGGCATACAAAATGAAACGAAAACTCCATGTATATCCAAAAGTATATGAACGACATGCATACATCATCATACATCAGAACTCAACAAACATCAAAATACAAACTGACGCTCAAACCAGAATACATAAAAAATCCTATGGTGAGTCGATGCAGAGCATCATTAGTCAATCTGGATGACAGATGAGTCTGAGGCGCGGCCAGAACGTCGGAACGTCAATCTGGACGAGTGACGAGTAGTACACGTACGAGCCTTCCTCTTTGATGACGATGCACCAACAGCAGGAGACTCTACGTGATCAGGCACAGAGTGATGTACATCAGTAGACCAAGGCACAAAGCCTTGAGGAGGATGGACAATAGAATGGGTAGTGTCCTCGAAAAGAGGAAACATGTCCTGGAGGGTAGCCGAAATTGGAAAGCCGTGATATATAAACGACTTATAGTTTAGCTCTAGAAGGAGCGAAAGCTTTATATCAATGTCTGAAACTTTCATTTCCAGTGAAGAGACTCACTCATACAGATGAGCAAGGAGAGCGTCATTGGACGAAACTGAATGTGGAGGAAAGGGTGGCTAGTCAACAAGCGACGGAGTGGGTTCAGCGTCAGTAGCTGAGGGAAGAGGGTCAGCTAATGAAATTCCTAAATACTCCCCAGAGGACGACGGAGTCACTGGTTCCACGAGGGCTGATCGAGAGAAGCTAGGGCACGAACGAGTCGACAATCAAAAGAGAGTACCTAATACGAGACAATCGATGGAGAAGGAGACAACCAAACTAGCAATAGAATGATTGGGAGGAGAGATCGGTGACTGGAGCTTCGAATCGACGACGAAATCGACGGCAATGGTTGAAATTCGAAGGGGGTGACGAGGGAAATCGAGTCGGATGAGAGAGAATAACTGAAAGGAATCGACGGCCCTTGAGGTTATAAAATGGGGTCAAAAGATTCGGGGCCGTTGGATCGATAGATCGACGGCTCAGATTAAGTTAACGAACCGCCACAGAAGTTGACAGTCGACTGGGAAACAATCGTCAGTCGACTGGTGGATAGGATAGCGATTGGCTTGGGTTGACAGACAGTCGAATGTAGAGTAATTCACAGTCGCCTGTCGGAGAGACAGTCGACTATAAATTACACATCAGTCGTCTGACAGAGAATCAAAAAATATGATGATAAAAAAGAGACATCTCAATATTTGGACAGGTGCTTGATGACCAAAATGCAGTCGCCTGTCGCAGAGACAGTCGACTGGAAAATGTTCATCAGTTGCATATGCAAAAAATACAGTCTGCAGTAAGAAAGTTTGAGTTTGGACAGGCAACTGTCGAATGAATGACAGTCGTCTGTCCTGGTCCAAAAATGCACAATGGGGTTAAAATCCAGAGGATTGCGATAACTCGCCCTATGACCTATACTCTAACACAACTCAAATCAAGAAATCTATATCAAAATATTATAGATTAACATATGAATCATGTAAATTAATCCAAACAATCAAAATCATCAAAATCTCAAATACATCTCTTAAAACAAATATATGAGAAACATATAGCTTGAAAAAGCAAGAGAAGTACAATGATGATATGAGTTCAAGCATGATGTAACATGAAAGTATGAACTCCTACAATTTAGATTCACCCATAATCCCTAATTTGCCACGTAACCTCACAGATGAATCTTCTTTAAGAGGCTTGGTAAAGATGTCAATGATTTGTTTTTGGGTTTCAATGTACTCTAAGATGATGTCCTTCTTAGCTACATGATCATTAATAAAATGATGTCTCACATCTATGTGTTTGGTACAGGAGTGATGTACTGGATTCTTGGATAGACAAATTGCACTTTGGTTTTCAACCATGATAGGGCAAGTATCACAATTGACACCATAGTCATTAAGTGTGTGTCACATCCAAAGAACGTGTGCACATGCAAGACCTGCGGTAATATATTCCGCTTCAGTCGTGGACAATGATACCGAGTTCTGTTTCTTGGAAAACCAAGAAACTAGGGAATTTCCTAGAAAATGTCAAGTGCCACTAGTACTCTTCCTATCGGATTTGCATCCGACAAAAGTGGCATCACTATATGAGATTAACTCATATGTGCTAGACTTAGGGTAAAGTTACCCATAATCTAGTGAATGATTGAGGTAACAAAAAATTCGTTTAACCGCAATCAAGTGTGACTCTTTAGGTCTAGCTTGATATCTCGCACAAAGGCATACGGAAAACATGATATCGGGCCTACTAGTGGTTAAGTAAAGTAAGGTATCGATCATACCTTGATATAGACGAACGTCTACATCTTTCTCGTTCTCATCCTTGTGTAGATGTGTTTTCGTACTCATGTGAGTCTTTTTGCTTGAAGATGATTCCATCTCGAATCGCTTGATAAGCTCCCCGGTGTACTTTGTTTGATGTATGAAAGTTCCATCCTTCACTTGCCGATTTTGTAGTCCAAGGAAGTAGTAGAGCTCACCCATATGGCTCATCTCGAATTCATCCTTCATAGACTTAGAAAATTCTTTGCAAAGATTAAAGTTAGTAGAACCAAATATTATATCGTCTACATAAACTTGAATTAATAGGATGTCAATTTCATAATATTTAATGAAAAGAGTTGAATCAACTTCACCCATTTTAAAATCTAAATCCAAAAGAAATGTTTTGAGTCGATCATACCAAGCTCTAGGAGCATCTCTCAACCTATATAACGCTTTCTTAAGTTTGAAAACATAGTTTGGAAATTTTTCATGAATGAAACCGGGTGGTTGAGAAACATAAACTTCTTCATTAACAATACCATTTAAAAATGCACTTTTAACATTCATTTGAATAACTTAAAATTTTTATGGGATGCAAAAGATAAAAACAATCTAATAGCTTCTATCTAACTACGGGTGCAAAAGACTCTTCGAAATCAATACCTTCTTCTTGCCGATAGCCTTGAGTTACTATACTTGCTTTATTCCTTGTGATGACCTCGTTCTCATCGGTCTTGTTCTTGAAAATCCACTTGGTCCTAATCACTTGGTGACCACTTGGAAGAGGAACGAGCTCCCAAACTTCAGTTCTCTCAAATTGCATGAGTTCTTCTTCCATTGCAATTATCCCAGAGCTATCTTCACATGCTTTTTGGATGTTCTTTGGCTCAATGGTAGAAACAAATGCACAATGAGAGAATTCATCAATTCTTGACCTCGTTCGCACACTGACACCAATATCTCCAATAATTTGGTCATGGGGGTGATTACGAACGGTTTGATAAGCTTTGGGAATTCTTGCATCACTTGGAACATCTTCAACAATTTCATTAGTATTGTTAGTCTCAACAATAGAATCATTAATTTTAACATTACTAATGAAATCACATAAAACATCTACACTATCAACAACAACATGAGGAATATCAAAATCTTCATAAAATGATAGGTGTAGTGATTCCTCGATCGTTGAAGAGGTTTTATTGTATATCCGGTAGGCTTTGCTATGTGTGGAATATCCAACAAAAATTCCTTCATCAAATCATGGCTCAAATTTATCTAAGTTTCCTAAAATATTCTTTATAAAATATTTTGAACCAAAAACACGAAAATATTTAACTTGTGACTTTTTATCATAAAATAATTCAAAGCAAGTTTTGTTCGTTCGGGGTCTCACTAGGATCCTAGTAAGCACATAACATGCCGTGTGCACCGCCTCTGACCAAAATTGTAGTACAAGATGACTATCATGGAGCATGGTACGGGCACACTCTTTTAGGGTCCTATTCTTTCTCTCTACAACACCATTTTGTGGTGGGGCGTGAGAAAAAGAAAAATTGTAAGTAATCCTGTTATCATCACAAAACTTGGCGAATCACTACGAATAGTGATAATGGTGGGGATCCTAAGAAATTTTGAATCTTCTTTGCAAATATAGTAAACTCTTCAAAAGCTTCATTCTTATTTGTTAAAAATGAAACCCAAGTAAATCTAGAGAAGTTGTCAACGACAACTAATCCACAATGAGCATTACCTAAAGAGGCGGTTCTAGTTGGCCTAAATAGATCTAGATGAAGTAATTCTAGGGGCCTCTTAGAAGTTATGTCTTCTTTAAGTTTGAAAGATGATTTACTTAGTTCACCTCTTTGACAAGAATTACAAAAGTTTTTCTTACTAAAAACAATTTTCGGTAAACTTTTTACTAGATCATGGTTAGCTAACTTATATAAGTGCTTGAACATGACCAAAACGACGATACCATAATAGTTGTCCATTTGTATTAGCAACTAAGCAATGTTCTATGGTTTTAGACATGCTTAAATAATAAATGTTTTTATGCCTAATACCGGTAAATACAATATGAGAATCACATCTACAATTTTACACATACCCTCTCCAAAGTTAACCTTGTAACCGTTGTCACAAAGTTGACTAATGTAGATAAGGTTATGACATAAACCACTAACTAAATATACATTTGTAATAAGTGGGTTGAATGGATTACCGACTTTGCCTATTCCAATGATGGTTCCCTTTTGATTGCCTCCAAAAGTGACAGTTGCACCATCATTGATGCTAATCACTTCGGAGAGCAATGTGGGATCTCCCGTCATGTGTTTAGAGCAACCACTATCAACTATCCATCCTTTTCTTTTAGAGTCAATGCGACTTTTACTGCTCTCTTTCTTTTTCTTGGGTACCTACATAATATACCATAAGCTCATGGTACCCAAGCTTTGTTGGGTCCAAGGGGATTAGCCCTTTGGAAGCCAAGTCCAAGTGGACTTTCGCTTTCCAACATAATTACCACTATTTATTACATCATTCAAATAGGAATCAACATAAGCATTCCTATCAATTATGCTAGTGTTCTTAGGACCCCAAATTGTGTATTTTTTGGGTGTCCTTTTCATAGTTGCATGCATATTCGGTTGATTTCTATGTGGAGCATGCTTCCTAGGAGCATGAGTTCGAGCATATGAAGATGGAGGTGGATAAGCATTAGACATGTATGGGTTGTATGCAAACTTAGGAGCATGCATGTTATA
Organism: Scilla litardierei; assembly: GCA_030789695.1. Lineage (NCBI taxonomy): Eukaryota > Viridiplantae > Streptophyta > Magnoliopsida > Asparagales > Asparagaceae > Scilla > Scilla litardierei. The sequence goes on along the minus strand of CM061142.1, from coordinate 341,949,670 downwards.
TGCAATTTATGGAACATGCATAACATGAGGTGTATGAGCATACAAGGAAGAATGATGCGTACAAGCATGTGAATGTGTAGGGGCACGTGCATGAGTATTTCTCATGTGTGGTTTTACACGTGTCCATGGGTGTGGAGCATAAAAGTGTCATTTGTGTCCACATGTGAGGTATGAGATTTCCTACGTGGATGAGAGTTAGTGTACATATAAGCATGACCTCTCTTTTGGTTTCCACCTTTAGTGTGTTTCTTTCCAAAAGGAAGGGATTGTGAAGTGATGGCCTTCGTGGTAGGTTTGCTACCAATAGTGTTTTTGACACCACTTGTGGATGCACCGGAGGATGGCCTCACAAAATCTATAGTTACACCACTATAGGAGGTGCGATATTTGGATGCATTTGCTTCCATATAACCAAGACCAATACGATGTGTGGCCGGAAATTGGTTTGCAAGCAATTCATCTAATTGCCCTTTTCCTTTGTTAAATCTCTTAACTTGGGAGGACATGAGCTCATATTTCTCCTTAAGAGAAGAAATAGTGGTATACAAGGTGGATACACATATTTTGAGCTATAGGAGGTGCGAGATTTGGATGCATTTGCTTCCACATAACCAAGACCAATACGATGTGTGGCCAGAAATTGGTTTGCAAGCAATTCATCCAATTGCCCTTTCCCTTTGTTAAATCTTTTAACTTGGGAGGACATGAGCTCATATTTCTCCTTAAGAGAAGAAATATTGGTATCCAAGGTGGATACACGTGTTTTGAGCTCGTGCACTTGGGTTTTAAGAGAATCATTTTCAATACCCAATTGTGTGTTTTGTGAAGCTAGATCACTACTATCCTTAGGATAAGTTTGATCTAGTTGAGATTTGAGGGAATTCACCTCATTTCTTAAGATGTCATTTTGAGAAACCAAAGTGGCTTTCTCAAGTGTAAGTGTATCAACAATGGTGTAATTGTTGATAATGCATGGCATGGATGACTTGCTAACATTGGATTTCTTTAATCACGTATATCTAGCATAAGAGATTGATACTTAGAAAATAATTCTTCGTTAGCAATACGAAGTTCATCTATTGTTATCTCGGGTTCATCAATGTCGCTATCACTCTCATCGGAGAGTGGGTCTTCTCAGGCCATGAAACACAAATAGGCACGCTCACCCTTTTCATCCTCGGATTCACTTGAGGAATCTCAGCTTGAATCATCAACATCCCGACAAGTCCTTTCTTCTTATCCTTCTTGCATTTGTTGGACTTGAGGTACTTTAGAGCTTTCCACTTTTCTTTGCTTCGAAGCATCGGGCAATCCTTCTTGATGTGCCCTGGCTTGTTACACTTAAAACAAAGAGATGAAGTATTATTAGTGGAATCAAATTTATTCTTGGAAGAAAATTTACCTTTGCGAAAGAAACGTTGCCATTTGCGCCATTTCTTCCAAGTCCATTTCATTCTCTGATTCTTCACTATCGGAGGATGAAGAAGTAGCCTTGAATGCTAGCGCCTTCTTCTTGGCCTCTGTTGGGTTCATCATTGCTCTAATCTTCAATCGGTTCTCCCTTCTTACTTCGTAAGACATGAGAGTACCGATGAGACTTAACATGGTGTAGTTCTTCATGTCGTTGACCTCCTTAATGGCGATTGCTCTTATTTCCCATTTCTAGGTCATTCCCATGATTATCTTTCGCACCTTTTCTTCTTGGGTGTAGACTTGTCCAAGTGCTTCAAGTTCATTGGTGATGTCGGTGAAACGACCAATCATTGCAATGCTCTCATTATCATGCATATGAAACATATCGAAGTTTTGTATGGCAACATATAACTTGGGCAACTTTACCTTATTCGTTCCCTCGTGGGTAACGACGAGATAGTTCCAAATTTGATATGCACTCTTACATGTGCATATCTTGTTTAACTCATTCGGATCCAAAGCACAATGAAGAGCGTTCATTGCCTTGACGTTGTTCACTTCGGTGAACTTCTCGGAGGGCGTCCATTTGTCAAAATCCTCTTCGGAGGGTTCAACGTATTCCTTGTGGAGGGTTCTCCAAAGAGAAGCAATCTTAAGAAACGTGTCCATCCGGCATTTCCAATAGCTGAAATTCGTCACATTGAAACGCAGAGGACGAACCGTTGATTATCCTTCAAAGACGGTCGACGCACCATCACGATCATGATTGTAGTACGAAGTCGGTGGAGGAACGTTGTTGCTTTTAGATGCCATAGCTATAAACCAATGCTCTGATACCAATTGTAAGGTCCCTGGCTATGAGGAAAACACTAGAAGGGGATTGAATAATGTTTATGCAATTTAAAACGATAGTTACACCAAATTAAATTTCTAACCAACAATTAATGTGGAATGTAAATAAACCCTAAATAGAAACAATGCTAACATAAGGATGTTTCAAGGGTTCGGATTACCCAAGTCAACTTCCGACTTGTTCCTGGTAATCCTACGTCCCTTCCACCCGGATACCACCGGATACTCAAGTTAGAACCCTAACTTGAGGTTTCCTTTAAACCCACTTGTAGCAACCCTACAAGTGAAATCGAAATACACTCGATGTCCTTGACTCCTACAACTTGGGAGTAAGTAAATTACTCTCACAAACCGAGAGTTAATCTAACAACGAAATATATGAAATATTGAAATTGCAACACTTACAATCACATATGTCTTGAAGTAGAACTTGAAAGAGCAAGTGTGTTGTGTGTTGATGTGTCCTTTGAAGGAGAGAAAAGCCCTTTCTCTTGTCACCACCAATTGCCTAGAAGATATCACTTTGATTCTAGGTTGGAGAGCAAGAGAAGAAGAGATTGGAGCTCTAGGGCTTTTGAATTTGAGAGCTTGAGATGCTTGGAGATTAAATCTTAGGGGTTTCAATAGAAAATGAGTAACTTGAGTAACCCCTCAATGGAATAGTAGAAGCCCTTTTTATAGGTTCCCCAAAACCCTCAAACAGAATCCACAAAACCCCCTATGAAATCCGTGGAGAAAAAGCCAACGGATAGAATTTACACAGTCGACTGTTGAACAAAACACAGTCGACTGCTGCACTGTGTCAGATGGTAGGTGAGAATTCAAACGTGTAACGGTCTGTTTTCATCAACTCAACAATTTACGTGTTTAACCTATTAAACTATTTTATAATGGTTCGTCAGGAGTTTTATGATTTCAAAAATTTCTTATAAAAATATTTTGAAGGATCAAATTAGTTATGGAGTATTTTAGTAAGTTTGGGTTTCATGAAATTCAGGGTGGCAAAATTGCCCGGGTGCCCGCCGGCCTGCCGGCCCGGGCTGTGGCCCGGGCCCGGCCCCAAGGCCGGGCTGGGGCGCCCCCCCGGCCCGGTGGGCCGGCCCGGCAGAAATTTGCTCGTTTGGCAACATTTTGATTTATTTTAAAAAAATTTTATTCATCACTCACTCTATAAAAACCCCCCTCCCCCCTTATTTCTACACTCACAAAATCTCTACACTCCTCTCTACCCTCACAAAATCTCTAAACTCTAATTCTCTAAACTCCTCTCTACCCGGTGTTCTACAACTCTCGCTACTACCGTCTACCGTCTCTACAATCGTCAATCTCGCTACTACCGTCAACCGTCTTGCTACTCCAATTCGCTACTCCAATTCGCTACTTCCGGTCTCTCGCTAATATCGTGCAAGCTTCCCTCGACGGTCTCTAGCTACTACCGGGCTCTACAACTCCAGTCATACTCAAACATGTTTCTGTAGTATAAATTTTAGATTATAATAATGGCAGGACCGTCTCGATCTAGGAACATCAATATGAATTTTAATATAGATGATGATACTAATACTGCCGATTATGAATATTATGCTGATTTACTACGCGGTAATAATCATGATATAGAAGATTTTGAAACACAAGAACCTGATAACTATGGGTCTAGTAATAATCCTAGCCCCATCATGTCACCACCTGCACATTCACCTTTCTCGCATGCTGCTCACACGTACACAAGTTCACCGGCACAAACATCAACACCTGCTTCACATATGCCTACACATACTACACAAACCCAAAAGAAAGGACCAAAGTCCGGTGTTTGGGATCACTTTTCACGTGAAATGGTAAAAGATAGTAATGGCATCGAACAAATTCGTGCCTTTTGTAAGATATGTAGAACTAGTTTTGCTGCCGCACATACTGCCGGCACTTCACATCTGTTAAAACACATGAAATCACATGTTAAAAAAGATCCTAGACAAGCAACATTAAATTTATCTTCATCATCTTCCTCTCTTACTCCTTTCTCATATTCTGTTGAAAATATGAGAAAAGAGATGGCGAGATTTGTGTTAAGCAAAGAACTACCTCTAAATTATGCTGAAAACCCAGAATTAGAGCGATTACAGCAAAATGCATTTAACCCTGCATTTAGAAAATTATCTAGGAACACTCTTAGAAAAGATTGTGTGACTGTTTTTCATGAAGGACAGGCAAATTTGCATCATATTTTTATTAATTTAGAATCTAGGATTTCATTAACTTCTGACATATGGACTACAAAATGGGGTGCATCATACAAATGTCTTACGGCCCATTTTGCAGATCACGATTATATCATTCAGAAAAGAATTATTGGTTTTAAGGTATTAGAGCATGCACACAAGGGTGTGGTTATTGGTAGGACTTTGTAAAATATTTGTCGTGATTATGATATTGAGCAAAAAAATTTATCAATTACTTTTGATAATGCTTCGAATAATACTTTAGCCATTAATTTTTTGCAGCGTCGATGGAACCCAGATCTAGATGGGTAAATTTTTCATCAACGTTGTGCATGCCATGTGTTAAACTTAGTAGTTCAAGATGGTCTTAAACTTGCTTCTGTATATCTGAAAAAGGTTAGAAACCTAATGCTTTTAATTACAACTAATTCACAAAAAAAGAGGCAATATAGACAATTTTGTCGTAGTAACCAACTACCTTATAGAGCATTTAAATTTAGTGTCCCCTATAGGTGGAATTTACACAGTCGACTGTTGAACAAAACACAGTCGACAGCTGCACTGTGTCAGATGTTAGGTGAGAATTCAAACATGTAACGGTCTGTTTTCATCAACTCAACAATTTACGTGTTTAACCTATTAAACTATTTTATAATGGTTCGTCAGGAGTTTAATGATTTCAAAAATTTCTTACAAAAATATTTTGAAGTATCAAATTAGTTACGGAGTATTTTAGTAAGTTTGGGTTTCATCAAATTCAGGGTGGCAAAATGGCCCGGGTGCCCGCCGGCCTGCCGGCCCGGGCCCGGGCCCCCATTCCCGGGCCGAGCTGTGGCCCGGGCCCGGCCCCAAGGCCGGGCTGGGGCGCCCCCCGGCCCGGTGGGCCGGCCCGGCAGAAATTTGCTCGTTTGGCAACATTTTGATTTATTTTAAAAAAAATTTATTCATCACTCACTCTATAAAAACCCCCCTCCCCCTTATTTCTACACTCACAAAATGTAACGGTCGGTTTTCGATCGTAAGTCCTTCGTGCACGTGTGCTTGACCGTGCACGTATTTATTTTAGACATTGTTTGTTTCCGAACCCTATCGTGTGATATGTCGTTGTGACTCTCTCTGAGAGTACAACATTTGTCGTGTTGACTTGCAACGCCAATTCACGGGCCGTTCGTCCACGATTGGACCTTTTCTGAGAAGACGTCGCGTATCGCACTTTTGACTTGAGGCGTTTTTATTTTTAATTTCGTTTCTCGTCATCGAAATTGTAATCCGTCTCTTCCGACTTCTTGCTCTCGTCGCCCCGGTCGCCCCGGTATTTTTCTTATAATTTTTGGGCACCATTTGACCCTTGTGCACTAGTAGAGCCCGTTAATTACGAGATTACCCCTACAAACCTAACCCTATTAAACTCTAAATAAACCCTAAACCTAGTTAAGTGGCAGCCCCTCACGTGTAGCATCACCCCTTAGTCACGTGGGCCCCATTCTATAAAGAAAAACCATAACCCCTAATTTTTTCACAGCCTCCACGCAATTTCCCCAAGCGCCAGCCCTAAAAACATCTCCCCTCACGCGAGCCCCCTCTTCCCCGTCGACCTGAGCGCCGCCGGAGGCCGCGACCGCCGCCAACCACCCCCCAACAGCCTCGCCGACCTCCCCCTCTCGACTGCAGCCCCGACCGCCGCCTGTCGCCGCCGCAAACCGCTGCAAATCGCCGGCAAAACCCAGCACAGCCGCAGCAGCTTGCGACGGCCACCGCCGCCGCTGCCGTCGCCGCCGGAGCCCCACGCCGTCGCCGTGAACCCCCTCTGCCCCCCTCTCGCCGTTGACAGCGACCCCAGGCCGCGATACACTCTGTAACAGCGAGTTCTCTCGCTGTTTTGCGTGTTTGGCGTCGTACCGACGTGCCGCCGAGATCTCGCCGCCTCTCCTCGCTGTTGGAGCCCTCCGACAGTCTCCTTCACCTTCTGGGAGTACTCAACGGCATCCCGGACTTTTCCTACGACTCCCGACGTCGTAGGCGTTGGGTACGATGAACCGTTCATCACGGTTGCCGTTGCAAGTTCTCCGGAAGCCGTAGTACGCCTACCCGACGCGCTGCTCGCTGTTCACGCGTCCCGTCCGCTGCCCGGAACGTGTCTGGCTACGCTGCCCGTAGCCGAGGCACCGCTAGGAGACGATCCGTAGCCGTGCCAGTCAGATCGGTCGCCGTTCATACACTACGTCCGCTCCACCCCAGACTCCGGACAGGTTGGTTCCCCTATCTCGTAGCAAAACCCCCACAGTAGCAAAACTGAGAACCTAAGTAAAACTGGCAACTTAACTCACTAAATTTAATTTCTGCTCTCTTAAATCGATGTATAACCGTAGACCGACGTTGGACTTTTTGACTGTGCACATAGGGTAGAATCGTCGGATAGGCTGATCGGACAACTTGACTCGTGACGGTTAGGGTAGCCACGTTCAACCTAGAAATGAACTTAAATAGGATTTGACGAAAATCGCGACTTGACGCCGTCGCCGTGATCTCTTTTCAGACGGACTACCACGGACGCGACGACCGGACGAGACGCCCCGGACAGACGACGCACCCGCTGTTTCAGGCAAGTGTACCCACTTGCGATTTGACTGTGTTTTAGTTCTAGTTTGTAGAACTGTTAGTTTGTGTGTGATGAGAACCGGACGTGAAATGATAGCGTCCGGGACGACCCGTGACGGCTCAGACTTGACGACGAAGTCTGAGCCTGACAACAATGAACTGCTGACAACATAGGACTATCTTGTGTGTGCGTGCGTGTGGACACCCTAGAATAACTTTCCCTACACTTGTCATGTCGTGTCCTGTCACACAAAAAGCCTTCGGGCGTTCCGGATGCTTCCCTAGCGGAAGTGATCCCCGTGATACAAAAAGCCTTCGGGCGTTTCGGATGCTCTCCATGCGAGAGTGATCCCCGTGACTGTTATACAAAAAGCCTGCGGGCGTTTCGGATGCTTCCCTCCGCGGAAGTGATCCCTGTGACCAAAAAGCCTTCGGGCGTTTCGGATGTTTCCCTAGCGGAAATGATCCCCGTGAATCTTGTCCTGAGTTCCTGGGTTGGGGTTGGGTTGAGCGTGCGCACGGCAAGAGGGTCTGATCCCCCTCGAACCGTAAGGCGTGAACCCTTTCGTGTCTTGTCATGTCCCGTCTTGTCTTGTCCTGTCCGTCACGTCCCGTCTTGTCCTGACACCTGTAGGTTAGTCCCGTAGTCGGTAGCACACGCTACGTCTACTGTTTGCTACGTTTACTTTTTCTGCTACGCTACTTTTTGTTTCTCAGTGATAACCCCAGCATGTTAAAACAACCAGTAAATCATTGTTAAAAGTTGATACACTTGCAGTAGAGTCTGACAGTTTGTGTAGACTTTGCCTGACGTACAGTTCCCCTCTTTTGGTGATGTACGTCAGGTGTGGAGCCAGAGTACGAGGAGTACGAGGCGGACTTGCCAGCTGACCCAGAGCCGGAGGACGTTGATCCGGAGTACGACCCGGAGGAGGACCAGAGTTAGAGGCCTCGTGTTGCTGATCCAGATTTCTGTTCCAGTTTAGATTGGGTGGGTAGCACCTGTTGCTTTCTTGTTTAGGTTGGGTGCTTGCACCGTTAGTTTCCCTTTCAGCAGTTGTAGCCGTTTACGGCATTTTTCTTTAGACTCGCAGTACTTGATGATAAATTTTGGAATAAAATGAAATGTTTCCTTCTGTACTTTTGTTATTTCGTACTAACTTGCAGGGACCTGTACCTTCGCTATGGAAAACTACAGACGCTTATTGGGTCTGGGCTCTTGCCCCGGCCTAAGCGGGCCTTCGTCACGCTTCGCCTCCGTGTTTTCGGGAAGCGGGGCGTGACACAAAATCTCTACACTCCTCTCTACCCTCACAAAATCTCTAAACTCTAATTCTCTAAACTCCTCTCTACCCGGTGTTCTACAACTCTCGCTACTACCGTCTACCGTCTCTAAAATCGTCAATCTCGCTACAACCGTCAACCGTCTCGCTACTCCAATTCGCTACTCCAATTCGCTACTTCCGGTCTCTCGCTAATATCGTGCAAGCTTCCCTCGACGGTCTCTAGCTACTACCGGGCTCTACAACTCCGGTCATACTCAAACAGGTTTCTGTAGTATAAATTTTAGATTATCATAATGGCAGGACCGTCTCGATCTAGGAACATCAATATGAATTTTAATATAGATGATGATACTAATACTGCCGATTATGAATATTATGCTGATTTACTACGCGGTAATAATCATGATATAGAAGATTTTGAAACACAAGAACCTGATAACTATGGGTCTAGTAATAATCCTAGCCCCATCATGTCACCACCTGCACATTCACCTTTCTCGCATGCTGCTCATACGTACACAAGTTCACCGGTACAAACATCAACACCTGCTTCACATATGCCTACACATACTACACAAACCCAAAAGAAAGGACCAAAGTCCGGTGTTTGGGATCACTTTTCACGTGAAATGGTAAAAGATAGTAATGGCATCGAACAAATTCGTGCCTTTTGTAAGATATGTAGAACTAGTTTTGCTGCCGCACATACTGCCGGCACTTCACATCTTCTAAAACACATGAAATCGCATGTTAAAAAAGATGCTAGATAAGCAACATTAAATTTATCTTCATCATCTTCCTCTCTTACTCCTTTCTCATATTCTGTTGAAAATATGAGAAAAGAGATGGCGAGATTTGTGTTAAGCAAAGAACTACCTCTAAATTATGCTGAAAACCCAGAATTAGAGCGATTACAGCAAAATGCATTTAACCCTGCATTTAGAAAATTATCTAGGAACACTCTTAGAAAAGATTGTGTGACTGTTTTTCATGAAGGACAGGCAAATTTGCATCATATTTTTATTAATTTAGAATCTAGGATTTCATTAACTTCTGACATATGGACTACAAAATGGGGTGCATCATACAAATGTCTTACGGCCCAATTTGCAGATCACGATTATATCATTCAGAAAAGAATTATTGGTTTTAAGGTATTAGAGCATGCACACAAGGGTGTGGTTATTGGTAGGACTTTGCAAAATATTTGTCGTGATTATGATATTGAGCAAAAAAATTTATCAATTACTTTTGATAATGCTTCGAATAATACTTTAGCCATTAATTTTTTGCAGCGTCGATGGAACCCAGATCTAGATGGGTTAATTTTTCATCAACGTTGTGCATGCCATGTGTTAAACTTAGTAGTTCAGGATGGTCTTAAACTTGCTTCTGTTTATCTGAAAAAGGTTAGAAACCTAATGCTTTTAATTACAACTAATTCACAAAAAAAGAGGCAATATAGACAGTTTTGTCGTAGTAACCAACTACCTTATAGAGCATTTAAATTTAGTGTCCCCTATAGGTGGAATTTACACAGTCGACTGTTGAACAAAACACAGTCGACAGCTGCACTGTGTCAGATGTTAGGTGAGAATTCAAACTTGTAACGGTCTGTTTTCATCAACTCAACAATTTACGTGTTTAACCTATTAAACTATTTTATAATGGTTCGTCAGGAGTTTAATGATTTCAAAAATTTCTTACAAAAATATTTTGAAGTATCAAATTAGTTACGGAGTATTTTAGTAAGTTTGGGTTTCATCAAATTCAGGGTGGCAAAATGGCCCGGGTGCCCGCCGGCCTGCCGGACCGGGCCCGGGCCCCCATTCCCGGGCCGAGCTGTGGCCCGGGCCCGGCCCCAAGGCCGGGCTGGGGCGCCCCCCGGCCCGGTGGGCCGGCCCGGCAGAAATTTGCTCGTTTGGCAACATTTTGATTTATTTTAAAAAAAATTTATTCATCACTCACTCTATAAAAACCCCCCTCCCCCCTTATTTCTACACTCACAAAATCTCTACACTCCTCTCTACCCTCACAAAATCTCTAAACTCTAATTCTCTAAACTCCTCTCTACCCGGTGTTTTACAACTCTCGCTACTACCGTCTACCGTCTCTACAATCGTCAATCTCGCTACTACCGTCAACCGTCTCGCTACTCCAATTCGCTACTCCAATTCGCTACTTCCGGTCTCTCGCTAATATCGTGCAAGCTTCCCTCGACGGTCTATAGCTACTACCGGGCTCTACAACTCCGGTCATACTCAAACAGGTTTCTGTAGTATAAATTTTAGATTATCATAATGGCAGGACCGTCTCGATCTAGGAACATCAATATGAATTTTAATATAGATGATGATACTAATACTGCCGATTATGAATATTATGCTGATTTACTACGCGGTAATAATCATGATATAGAAGATTTTGAAACACAAGAACCTGATAACTATGGGTCTAGTAATAATCCTAGCCCCATCATGTCACCACCTGCACATTCACCTTTCTCGCATGCTGCTCACACGTACACAAGTTCACCGGCACAAACATCAACACCTGCTTCACATATGCCTACACATACTACACAAACCCAAAAGAAAGGACCAAAGTCCGGTGTTTGGGATCACTTTTCACGTGAAATGGTAAAAGATAGTAATGGCATCGAACAAATTCGTGCCTTTTGTAAGATATATAGAACTAGTTTTGCTGCCGCACATACTGCCGGCACTTCACATCTGCTAAAACACATGAAATCGCATGTTAAAAAAGATCCTAGATAAGCAACATTAAATTTATCTTCATCATCTTCCTCTCTTACTCCTTTCTAATATTCTGTTGAAAATATGAGAAAAGAGATGGCGAGATTTGTGTTAAGCAAAGAACTACCTCTAAATTATGCTGAAAACCCAGAATTAGAGCGATTACAGCAAAATGCATTTAACCCTGCATTTAGAAAATTGTCTAGGAACACTCTTAGAAAAGATTGTATGACTGTTTTTCATGAAGGACATGCAAATTTGCATCATATTTTTATTAATTTAGAATCTAGGATTTCATTAACTTCTGACATATGGACTACAAAATGGGGTGCATCATACAAATGTCTTACGACCCATTTTACAGATCACGATTATATCATTTAGAAAAGAATTATTGGTTTTAAGGTATTAGAGCATGCACACAAGGGTGTGGTTATTGGTAGGACTTTGCAAAATATTTGTCGTGATTATGATATTGAGCAAAAAAATTTATCAATTACTTTTGATAATGCTTCGAATAATACTTTAGCCATTAATTTTTTGCAGCGTCAATGGAACCCAGATCTAGATGGGTTAATTTTTCATCAACGTTGTGCATGCCATGTGTTAAACTTAGTAGTTCAGGATGGTCTTAAACTTGCTTCTGTTTATCTGAAAAAGGCTAGAAATCTAATGCTTTTAATTACAACTAATTCACAAAAAAAGAGGCAATATAGACAGTTTTGTCGTAGTAACCAACTACCTTATAGAGCATTTAAATTTAGTGTCCCCCATAGGTGGAATTCAACGTATCTAATGATACGTTGTATGAGACAGAATAGAACCCAACTTAATGAGTTTGCAAGTTCATACCTTGCAAATGATAGTGATTATGAAATTAGTGATTATGAGTGGCTAATTATAGATGAACTTTATGATTTTTGAAATTTTCTACTTGACAACAAACAAGTTTTCTGGTGTTTACTAGTCCACTTCAGTTTTAGGCTTAGACCAATTAACTGTGATCTCTGAAGTTATACAAAAACATAGAGATAATGATACCTTTAGGACTCCAGACCTTAAAGCAATGATAGAACAGATGGAGATTAAACTCCGTAAGTATTGGAATCATGTTCCTTTGCTATACACTTTAGCGAAGGTTTTTGATCCCCGTTTTAAGGAGGATGTAGTACTTGACTTCTTAGATACCTATTACGAAAACTTGAACCTTCAAAATGAAGCAGAACAACACAAAGCTAGTTTTAAGAGTAGCTTAAGATCACTTTTTGCTGTATATGAGACACGGTATGGTAGTTCTACACACACATCTATTGTTCAAGCATCTTCAAGTGCTCCAAGCAGAGTCCGCCTGATTTTGGGCAAGAAGAAGCAAAGAACATCTGACACAGCTAGTGAACTGTCTAGGTATTTGTCAAGTTCTTGTCCATTTTCTGAAGAAGACTTGAATAATGAGAGTTTTGATGTTCTGTCATGGTGGAAACAATATAAGAATAGTTATCCAATTCTTTCCATGATGGCTCGTGATTTGTTAGCCGTACCCATATCCACTATTGCTTCGGAGTCTGCTTTTTAGTGCAGGTAGTCTTGTTCTTAGCAACAAGAGGTCACGGCTTAAGCAAGATATAGTAGAAGCGTCGGTTTGTGCGAAGGATGGGTTCAGGGCTGAATCGAGACCCCAATATCAGACCGACCTTTCTGAAGACTCTGAAGAAGAAGAGGAAGAAGAAGAACCAGAGACTTGATAAATTTACTTGTATTAGCAGTTTATAACATGTATTAGTTTCTTTTTTTGGCCAATGTATGAGGGGTAAGGCTGGCCAACGTATGTCCCCTTCTCAAAAAAAATTTCAATTAATAAAATTTAAAGGTTCAACCCGGGACCTTCGAGAATTTCGGGATTAAACTTTTTGTTATATATTAATTTTTTTCTTGTATTGTTAGTAACATAACATATACAATTAAATATATATTGTTAACTTACCCTAAAAATTTAGTAGGTAATTAAAACTTTAATTTGAACTATTTTTAATTTTTAAGATTTTTGTACATGTTTAAACTTTTTTTCATGTTTTTCAATGTTTGATCTTTTAGAAGTGTTCTATGTTTTTTTTGGAATTTTTACATGTTTAAATCTATATTTTAGATTTTTAGATATTAGATTATAGGTTTTTAAAGATTTTTTTTTATTTTAGATTTTAGATTTTTAAGTTTTTTAAAAAAACTTAAAATTTTTTATTTAAAAAGCCGGGCCGGCCCGGCCCGGCCTAGCTGGGCCCGGGCCGGCGGGCCGAGCTGGGCCAGCCTTTGGCCCGCCCGGGCCGGGCCGGCCCGGCCCGGCCCGCCTTGGTCGGCACGGCCTAGCTGGGCCCGGGCCGGCGGGCCGGGCTGGACCAGCCTTTGGCCCGCCCCGGGTTTCTTTTGAACCGGGGCGGGCCCGGCCCGGGCGGGCCCGGTCCATGGCCTGGGCTGGCCTGGCCGGGCCCGGGCCGGGCTGGCCCGATGGGCCTAATTGACACCCTGACATCAAATACATCTAAATAATTGAATGAAAATTCATTTTCAAATATTACTGTTTTGACTTAATCAATTAATTTTCTATACAAACATCTTCAAAACATTTTCAAACTTCTATGGTATCATTCTATGATCATTTAGGGCTTCTCACATTAATTTCGTAATTTTCTGACGTCAAATCAATAGAGAACCCGTAAACCCGCTTCCTAAACGTTTTGGCCCAAAACTCGTATTTTCGTAGCACAAACTCCTAATTTATTCTAATATTCATAATCCTCGCGACGATACGAACCGGTGGGTATATTTTCATAATTTTTCGAGGTCATATGCGAAAATAGGGTTGTATTCCTCCGTTTTACTAATTACATCCCCTAATCACTTTTATCCTTACTAATTACTAATTACATTAACATATTTACTAATTACCCTAACCATGACTAACATATGAGGGGAGAACCGTTTAAAATTTTCAAAAATCAAACCTAATCCTAATCTAACCTTTAGACTAAGTTTTAAATGCTAATTGACTAAGTTTTAAATACCTAATTAAAAATTAGTTTCTAAACCCTATATAAACCCCCACTTAAACCCTCTTCTCCTCCTAGAAAACCTCCCCTCCGGCGAAGCCCCTGCCAACTTTTCGACGAACTCCTCCCCACACCGGTGAGCCTTCACCATCCTCTTCCATCTCCCCATCTTCAACCTCCCTCAATCTCTCTCTTTCTCTCTCTAAAAATCAACACCAAACCCCATGAAACCCATCAATGGCCACCTCCACCATGGCCACCTCCGGCGATGGCGAGCTCCTCTGCAACAACCCTTCCTTCTCTCTTCTCTCTCTAATCTCTCTACCTATCTCTCTCTGAAACAAGGAGGAAAGAAATCAAACAAAAAAAACTGGGCTGTTTTTTTGGCCTGCTGCCGACGGCCGGCGGCCGGCCATCACACCTCATCCCCCTCCTTGCTCCCTTGGCCTCCCTCCCTTGATCACCTATAAGAAGATAGTGAAGAGGAAGAAGATGAAAAGAACAAAAAAAGAGAGAGAGAGAATGAAGTTTGACAGTTTATGAAAGAGAGGGAAAAAAATTTTTGAAAGGGAAGGGGATAATTTGTGAAGTGAATTTTAGAAATGGAAGAAAAATTGTAAAGAAAAATTGTAAAGGGAATTTTGTGAAGAAAAATTGTGAAGGGATTTATTTTGTAAATGGGATTTAGAAAGGATTTTTTTAAGGAGATTTTTTTAATGGGTTTGGTTTAGGAATTATTTTGTTATTTCTCATACGTGTATACGTATACGTGCATGCACGTAGTACAGAATTTTGTAACTTCGATTATTAATGAATAAAATATGGGTGCGTGCGTGTGGTGTTTGTAGGTAGACGTCCCATGAAGACACCGACTCCCGGACACGGCACGAGACCTGCCCAAGGAACCGGACTACAACCGTTCACGACCACAAGCAAGTAAATACCACAAGTAAATACCGTAGATGTGTGGTTGTTGCAAGTAATTAACCGATTTATGTGTTTGTTGTATGTATTGTTGGATGTACGAAAAGATTGGCCTATAAGGCCATACAGATACGGATACCGTTAATGTGATACGATACGGGTTATGGGGTAGTCTTGAGCTACGAATTGTGCAGGAGTGACCGGGTCCACCCTTATTTGGTAAGCTGTCCCATCACCCTGCAGGGGATGGTAGGAAGATATTCTACGGGTTGCTCCGTGAGATGGGTACACTTCTGGTTGCATATCGTGAACTCGGGCTAAGGCTGATGCACTAGCTTGTTTGTTTGTTATGCCACTATTGCTGACTTGATACCACTGTCCTACTAACTAAGTCGAGACTACTCGAACGTGGCAGAGCGGTATAATAATAAGCAGTCTTAAATTACTATCAGATCAGTGTCTAGAAAGGAATGGAAAGGGGGTTGGTCAACCAAAGGACTTGTCCTGCGGTCTTAGAAGTGACCTGTGCCTTCAAGCCCTGACTGCCTGGCTGATTTAGGAGTTAACTAGACTTCTTATTATTAGGCCAGCCTACACTACTAGAAAGTCAGACGATGTTGTTTTCTCTTGCCCGCTTATTACTTTCCTGCCTTTACTTTCTGTTGGTTTTACTTGCCGCTTAGCGCTGACATGTATTTCATTGTTTTCTTTGAAATGCATGTCAGACTACGATCCGACGAAGTACATGGAGAATTACACTGAGGACGATCCCGCTGACCAGAGTTCAAAGGACATTACTGAGCCTGCACCTGCAGAGGAGTAGGAGTCTCCCACTCGACCACAGCATCTGCTTTATTTCACCGTCAAAGTGCTTTCCCTTACCACCGTCAGTGTGCTTTCCTTACCGTCAGTGTGCTATTTACTTTTGAGTACTGTAGTTTACTTTCTGTCGAGTCGTTGTAGGCCGTACTATAAGGCCCAATCTTGTACTACTTTTCATCTATTGGATAATAAAGATGTTGTGTGTTGGTTCTCTGAATTTGCATGACAAGAAACTGCCTTCGATGGAATTACTACAGACACTTATTATGCATCGAACAAGGAAGGAAAAAAATTCATCCTTGTTTTATGCACATGCAGACCTTCGTCGCGTCCTCTCTCCCGGGTATTATGGGAAGCGGAGCGTGACAGGTTTCTGTGATGGCCCACGCAGGTCATGCAAATATTCAGAGCAATATACGCATCTTTACGATCCTAAGCTGATTGAGTACATATTGACTCAGGTTTATTATTTTACAGCATGGCAGGAAGACCGAACACCCGCAATGGAAATGGCGCCAATGGAAACGGCACCAATGCAAATGGTGCCACCGAGATATCTACAGTCATGGGAGTGATAAGAGAAATGTTAGAAATACAACACCAGATGCTCCAGTGAGGACCACCGGCACCACCACAAACCACTGAACCTGGGGTTAAGAAATTCCAAGAGCTTCGTCCGAAGACTTTCGCTGGAAAGGAAGGGCCACTAGAAGCTGAAGAATGAGCCCTAGCCACTGAAGACAAGTTGAGGCTGCTCGAATCTCTTAAGCAGGATGGGTTGAAGTTGTAAAACTGCAACTGACTGACAATGCTCGAAGCTGGTGGGATCGTGAAGGACATCTGGTTAAGCCTATCTCTTGGGGCATGTTCCGAGAAAGGTTCAACGCCCAATATATTCCTCCATCAGCCAAGAGAGAACTCCAACATCGTTTTGCTAATCTGAAACAAGACAATAAGACTGTTGATGAGTATGAGGCAGAGTTCTCAATGCTCAGTTTTTTCACTCCGCATATGGTCGAAAATCCAGAGGACTGTGCATATCAGTTTCGTCAAGGCCTAAACCCCCCGTGTTCAAGCCTCGATGACTGCAGTAAAGCTGACTACCCTTGAGGATGTTTTGGAAGCTGCACGGAATTATGAAAACGTTGCACGACTCGACAAGGGATTTCAAGTTAATACAGGCAAATGTCCGATGGAACCTGCCAGGAACAACTTCCATCCGACTCAGACCACCAATTTCAAGAAGCCAGCAGCTCCAGCCAATACCAAATCAATTATGGTGTGCCACTACTACAACCGTATTGGACATATCAAGAAGGACTGCCATGTGTTCTTGAACCTGTGCATAGTGAGTGGGGCATCTGACCATCTTGCCAAGGACTGCCCTCGTTGCACTATCAAACCAGCCAACCCTATGATGACTTCAGGATCAGCTCAGCTAAAGCAACTCCTGCCTCCTCAGCAACAAGATTTTTAGAATGCCAAGCCAAATCCACCAAGTCGTCAGGCATTTACTATGACTGCTGCTGAAGCCGAGACCACTGATCAAGTGATCTCAGGTAATCTCTAGACCACAGTTTCATACAGCATTTTATATCGCTTGATTGGTGAGTATCTCTTGCTAAGACGTACCCAATCTTGACCTAGGTATTACCTTAGTATCTGCATCTCTGGCTCTAGTCTTGTTTGATTCAGGAGCTTCACATAGCTTCTTGTCGCAAAAGTTTGCGATGGATCATTCTATTACTATCTGTGATCTTCCGAGATGTTGGAATGTCAACATTGGAAATGGCATAGTAAAGGTCTCTACCGGGTGCAAGTCATGCCCACTAGTGATCTGTGGACGTGAACTGTTCGCTGATTTCATGATCATCAGTATAGCCAATTTTGATGTGATACTCAGCATGGATTGGTTAGGAACTTTCTACGCTAATATCAACTGGCACCAGAAGAGTGTAGTGTTTAAAATTCCTGAACATCATGTGTTCGAGTTTATGAATGGAAGTCGTTCGCTTGGTCCTATCAAGTTTCAGGCCAAGCTGAATGAAGCAATAATCGCATCAATGCAGATTGAGCCTGAGAAACCTTTAGTAGTTTGAGACTTCGAAGACGTATTTCCTGAAGCTATTTCGGGATTACCACCAGACCGAGATCTCGAATTCACTAATGACCTTATGCCAAACACTCAACTTATCTCCAAGGCTCCTTACCGCATGGCTCCTACTGAATTGGAAGAACTTTGGAGTCAGCTCGATGACCTGTTGCAGAAAGGATTGATACATTCAGTTTGTCTCCTTGGGGTGCGCATGTCTTATTGGTCAAGAAGAAGGATGGATCGAGAAGAATGTGCATGGACTATATAGAACTGAACAAGGTGACTATGAAGAATAAATATTTATTGCCTCGCATCGATGATATTTTTGATCAACTCGGTGGATCACGAGTCTTCTCCAAACTGGATCTCAGAAGTGGTTATCATCAAGTGAAGGTCAGGAATGAATATATTCCTAAGACAGCTTTTCGCACCAAGTGGACACTACGAAATCGTAGTCATGCCTTTTGGTGTGATTAATACCCCAACGGTATTCATGAATCTCATGAACCTTATGTTCTATGAGTTCTTGGATAAATTTGTAGTTATCTTCATCGATGACATCATGGTCTACTCGAAGAGCGAGGAAGATCATGCCAAGCATCTGCAGATAGTTTTGGAGACTCTGCATCGTCATCAGCTCTATGCTAAGTACAGCAAGTGCGAATTCTGGCTGAATCAAGTCTCCTTTCTTGGACATATAGTTTCCGGAGGTGGTATTTCTGTCGATCCTGAGAAAGTCGCATCTGTTAGAAACTGGCCGACACCTCAGTCAGTTTTGGACTTCCGCAACTATCTTGGATTAGCTGGTTATTATCGCCGATTCATCAAGTACTTCTCAAAGATTGCTGAGCCGATGACTCGACTGACTAGGAAGGATGTTATGTTTGTTTGGTCTGAAGCTTGTGAGCAAGCATTCAAAGTATTGAAGATGAAGCAGACAATCGCACCAGTTCTAACTATTCCGGATAGAACTGGAGGGTTCAAAGTTTACTGTGATGCATCTGGAAAAGGTCTTGGAAGTGTGCTGCATCAACATGGTCGTGTGGTTGCATATGCTTCTCGACAACTGAAGAATCATGAGAAGAATTATCCAACACACGACTTAGAGTTGGTAGCCGTCATCTTTGCTCTGAATATTTGGAGGCATTTTCTATTGGGAGAGCAAGTAAAGATATTCACAGAGCACAAGTGCTTGAAGTATATTTTCACACAGAAGGAGCTCAACATGAGACAACGAAGATGGTTGGAACGCATGGCTGATTATGACATCGACCTCCAGTATCATCCTGGAAAAGGTGAATGTCGTGCCTGATGCATTGAGTCGACTACCAACAGTCATGACTCTGACGACTCAATGGAGACATCAACAAGACCTGAAAGAGATGGGAATCGAAGTCGTCTTGCTAGGAGCTACATCATCATTGATGAACATGCAGATTCAATCTACCATCATTGATCAGATCAAAGCTGCACAATCTGGAGAGGCAAAGCTGCAGAAGATCAAGCAACAAGTTGAAGCTGGTCTATGAACAGAATTTCATATTCATGAAGATTGGTCTTTGAGGTATGGAAGTCGCATCTGCATACCTTCAGGAGAAATCAGGAAAGAGCTGCAGAATGAAGCACATAGCTCCCCTTACTCCATACATCCAGGTGGTACCAAGATGTACATAGATCCGCGACTGAACTTCTGGTGGATTGGAATGAAGAGAAGCATGGCCCAAAGTATCGCCAAATGACTTGTATGTCAGCAAGTGAAGGCTGAACATCATCGAGCCGCTGGATTGCTTCAAGCTTTGCCTATTCCAGAGTGGAAATGGCAACACATCACTATGGACTTTGTGACTGGACTACCTCGGAGCTCAAAACAAAATGATGCCATATGGGTGATCGTTGATCGATTAACCAAGTCGGCACATTTCATACCATTTCGAGTAGGACAATCCACGAAAATACTCGCAAAGAAGTATATGGAGGTAATGATATATCTCATACCTTTATACTCCTTGCAGTATGCATAGTGATATCTGATTATCATGCAGGAAATTACGAGGCTACATGGAGTTCCAGTGAGCATCGTCTCTGACTGAGACACGAGGTTCACCTCACATTTCTGGAAGAGCCTGCAATCGAATCTGGGTACACATCTCAAATTCATCATTGTGTATCACCCACAGACTGATGGCCAATCGGAGCATACCATCCTTCTTGAAGATATGCTGAGAGCATGCATGCTGGATTTCAAAGGATCATGGGAAGATCATCTACACTTGGTAGAGTTTGCTTAAAACAATAGCTACCAAGCCAGCATCGGCATGGCCCCTTTTACGGCACTCTATCAAAGAAAATGTCGATCTCCATTAAGTTGGGATGACATTGGCGATCGAGAACTTTTAGGTCCAGAGATGATCGTGGAAGCTGTTGATGTGGTGCGTACTATCAGAGATAAGATGAGAATCGCACAAGATCGCTACAAACACTGGGCTGACGCCAAGCGTCAACACTTGGAATTTCAACCTGGAGACCACGTTTTTCTAAAGATATCACCAAACAGAGGAGTGATACGCTTTGGAAAACGAGGAAAGATCAGTCCGAGCTTCATCGGACCGTTTGATGTGCTAGAACAAGTTGAAGAAGTAGCTTATTACCTGGCTCTACCACCATCATTGGAGGGAGTTCATGATGTCTTTCATATCTCCCAGTTGTGTCTTTACATCAGCGACCCCAAGCATGTAGTCGACCACGCGGAGATTACTGTTCGTCCGGATCTCACCTATGAGCAACAACCGGTGCAGATCATAGACCGTCGACAGAAGACTCTCAGGAACAAAGTTGTTAAGCTAGTGAGAGTTATGTGGCATCATGATTTGCCTTGTGAATCCACCTGGGAACGTGAAGAGGAAATGCGTGAGCGTTATCCTCAACTCTTTCCTTAAATTTCGAGGACGGAATTTTTATAAGAAGGGTAGGATGTAACAGTCTGTTTTCATCAACTCAACAATTTACGTGTTTAACCTATTAACCCATTTTATAATGGTTCGTCAGGAGTTTTATGATTTTAAAATTTTCTTATAAAAATAATTTGAAGTATCAAATTAGTTATGGAGTATTTTAGTAAGTTTGGGTTTCATCAAATACATCTAAATGATTGAATAAAAATTCATTTTCAATTATTACTGTTTTGGCTTAATGAATTAATTTTCTAAACAAACATCTTCAAAATGTTTTCAAACTTCTATGGTATCATTCTATGATCATTTAGGGCTTCCCACATTAATTTCGTAATTTTCTGACGTCAAATCAATAGAGAACACATAAACAAGCTTCCTAAACGTTTTGGCCCAAAACTCGTATTTCCGTAGCACAAACCCCTAATTTAATCTAGTATTCGCAATCCTCGCGACGATACGAACCCGTGCGTATATTTTCATAATTTTTCGGGGTCATTTACGAAAACGGGGTTGTATTCCTCCGTTTTACTAATTACATCCCCTAATCACTTTTATCCTAACTAATTACTAATTATATTAACCTAATTACTAATTACCCTAACCATGACTAACATGTGAAAGGAGAACCGTTTAAAATTTTCAAAAAACAAATCTAAAATTTTCAAAAAACAAATCTAATCCTAATCTAACCTTTAGACTAAGTTTTAAATGCTAATTGACTAAGTTTTAAATACCTAATTAAAAATTAGTTTCTAAACCCTATATAAACCCCCCTTAAACCATCTTCTCCTCCCAGCAAACCTCCCCTCCGGTGAAGCTCCGGCCAACTTTCCGGCGAACTCCTCCCCAGTCCTGTGAGCCTTCACCATCCTCTTCCATCTCCCCATCTTCAACCTCCCTCAACCTCCCTCAATCTCTCTCTAAAAATCAACACCAAACCCCATGAAACCCATCAATGGCCACCTCCACCGTGGCCACCTCCGACAACGGCGAGCTCCTCCGGCAACAACCCTTCCTCCTCTCTTCTCTCTCTAATCTCTCTACCTCTCTCTGAAACAAGGAGGAAAGAAATCAAATAAAAAAAACTGGGCTGTTTTTTTGGCCTGTTGTCGATGGCCGGCGACGGTAGGCGGCAGGCTGCGGCCGGCCAGGTGGCCGGCCATCATACCTCCTCCCCCTCCTTGCTCCCTCTGCCTCCCTCCTTTAATCACCTACAAGAAGATAGTTAAGAGGAAGAAGATGAAAAGAACAAAAAAAAGAGAACGAAGTTTGACAGTTTGTGAAAGAGGGGAAAAAATTTTTGAAAGGGAAGGGGCGAATTTGTGAAGTGAATTTTAGAAAGGGAAGAAAATTTGTAAAGAAAAATTGTAAAGGGAATTTTGTGAAGAAAAATTGTGGAAGGATTTATTTTGTGAAGGGGATTTAGAAATGATTTTTAAGGAGATTGTTTTAACGGTTTTGGTTTAGGAATTATTTTGTTATTTCTCATACATGTATACGTATACGTGCATGCATGCACGTAGTACAGAATTTTGTAACTTCGATTATTAATAAATAAAATATGGATGCATGCGTGTGGTGTTTGTAGGTAGACGTCCCGGGAAGACACCAACTCCCGGACACGGCACGAGACCCGCCCAAGGAACGGACTACAACCGGTCACAACCACAGGCAAGAAAATACCACAAGTAAATACCGTAGATGTGTGGTTGTTGCAAGTAATTAACCGATTTATGTGTTTGTTGTATGTATTGTTGGATGTACGAAAAGATGGGTCTATAAGGCCATAGGGATACAGATACGATTAATGTGATACGACACGGGTTATGGGGTAGTCTTGAGCTACGAAGTGTGCGGGAGTGATCGGTATTTGGTAAGCTGTTCCATCACCCTGCAGGGGATGATAGGTAGATATTCTACGGGTTGCTCTGTGAGATGGGTACACTTCTGGTTGCATATCGTGAACTCGGGCTAAGGCTGATGCACTAGCTTGTTTGTTTGTTATGCCACTATTGCTGACTTGATACCACTGTTCTACTAACTAAGTCGAGACTACTTGAACATGACAGAGCGGTATAATAATAAGCAGTCTTAAATTACTACAGGATCAGTGTCTAGAAAGGAATGGGAAGGGTTTGGTCCACCAAAGGACTACAAACATACTGATGTGTGGGGACCGAGAAAGTCGACCTCATTGGGAGGTAGACACAGTAATGACCATGTGCTATGAGGAAAACACTAGAAGTGGGTTGAATAGTGTTTATAAAATTAAATAGACAATTACGCCAAATTAAAATCCTAACCAACAAATAATGCGAAATTGAAATGAAACAACAATTGAACAAGCAAATACAATGATGTTTCAAGGGTTCGGATTACCCAAGTCAAACCCGACTTGTTCTCGGTAATCCTACATCTTTACCACCTAGGATACCACCCAGATACTCAAGCTAAAACCCTTGCTTGATTTTTTCTTTCAACCCACTTGTAGCAACCCTACAAGTGTAATCAATACAAGATATTGATGACCTTGAATCCCACAACCTGGGATCAGGAAACACTCTAACAACCGATAGTAAAATCAATTTACGGAAGTTATGAAATTGAAATTTGCACACTTACAAATCACTTATGCCTTGAAGTAGAACTTGAAGGAGCAAAGTGAGAAGTGTGTTGATCTTTTCCTAGAAGAGAGAATAGCCCTTTCACTTGTCATCACCAAAGCTAGAGGATAAGAGTTGATTCTAGTTGGAAGACAAGCTGAGATTTGGAATTCTAAGGCTTCTAATCGCAAATGAGAGCTTGGGAGAGATTAAGCTTGAGAGATGAATAAATGGGGTTCCAAGGGTTTCTCTTCGAAATAGTAGCAAGCCCTTTTATAAGCTCTCTCAAAGCCCTAAAGAAAATACCCAAAGCCATCTCAAAATCCATGGAAGTAAAGCCAATAGATTGATTTTATGCACAGGGCAGGCGACTGATGAAGGAACGACAGTCGCCTGCTACACTGTGTCAGAGGGTAGGTAAGAATTCAAACGGTAACTTACCACGTAGGACAGGCGACTGATGAAGGTTGGACATGTGCCTGAAAACAAGCAGGTGCCTGAGAAACCTTCGACAGGCGTCTGAGTGGTAAAGTGCGAAAGTTACCAAAACTCAAGAATTCTGGGAAGCACGAACATGCGACTGATGAAGGTTGGACAGGCGCCTGAAAACTAGCAGGCGCTTGAGAAACCTTCGTCAGGTGTCTGTGTACACAAGTACGAATCTTGCCAAACTGAAAGATCTAGGAAAGGGATGGACATGCAACTGTAACGGTATAAACAGGTGCATGTGCCATGGGCAGGTGACTGTAAACCCACCGTCAGTCGTCTGTGTGCACAAGTGCGAAAGTTTAAAAAACTTGGGATCTTTGGACAAGCTGATATAGGCGACTGACTAACAAGTCACATGCACCTGTAACTAGACAGTTGCATGTACTTTGTACAGTAGTCTCCTGTTGATAGTTAAGAATGAAAGTCCCAAAATATCATATCAAAACGTGTGCATTACAGACGATTGTAGAATAATTCTCAGGCGACTGTAAGGAGACAAGCGGCTGTAATTTGTTCTTCAGTCGCCTGTCAGAAGTCCAAAATGCACAAGTTAGGGAATTTAAAGTTAGAATCCTAGGAAATGAGTTCTAATGGATTCCTAGGCTAGATTGAGTGACGTGTGAGTGCTCCAACATTACTCTACTTCAAGGCTACATTCTAATGAGAAAGAAACAAGAGAATAAAAGATTTACATTGTTTTCGTTTCTCTTCTTTCTCTTGAATGATCTTGAAGTCTTCTTGAAGCTTATTTCTTTAACTTTGATCACCCAATCGACTTTACGAGCTTTGATTGATCTTTGATCTTCATGAATGGATTAGGCAATGAATTAACTGCATGGAGGGGATTAGTCACAAGTATTTATGTTTGATCATCATCAAAACCAAGTGAGGAGAAGTCAATACCCAACAAACACTACTTTGTATCATTTATTGATGATTTCTCACACATGATTTGGGTGTTTCCTCTGAAGTCAACAGACCAAGTTCTGAACACTTTCATAAAGTGGAAGTTGGTTGAGACTCAAACAGGTCGAAAAGTCACGTGGCTCCGAAGTGACAACGATGGAGAATATAGGTCGGACCTCTCCCAGAAGTTTTGCATATCAGAGGGGATTCAGAAGAACTTCATCGTGAGTGGTACGCCATAGTAGAACAGAGTAGTTGAAAGGATGAATCAGACTTTACTGGATAAATTTCTGTGCATGTTGTTTATTAACGACCTACCGAAGGAGTTTTGGGTAGAGTCCCTGGTGTACGTGCCTACGTTGTCAATCAACTACCATTTGTTACATTGGAAGGAAGATCTCCTTTGGAGGTCTGGTCGAAAAAGCCAATTCTCGACTATGGGTCTATACGGATATGGGGATGTCCGAGCTACTATGCCATGAAGGAGGACAAGCTCGATGGTATAGCCAATAAAGTCTTCTTCTTGGGCTTTAGCAATTGTGTCAATAGATACAAGTTGTGGTGTCTGACACAGAGGAAGTTGATTGTGAGAAGAAACATAACGTTCGATGAGTCAACATTACTGAAGAAACAACATGACCTGATAGTAGAGACCGAACAGACACAGATGAAGCATGTCTACTTGTAAGTGTCTAAGATTCCAGATAGGTAGGCTACTAACTCAAGTTGACCTACCCCAGAAGCTACAGACGACGTACTCCAAGTAGATGCGGGTGATGTTGGTAGTTCAAGCTCAGATGTTGGAGATAGCTTGGCTCCAGACTGTACAACTGAAGGATTCCACTGTAGCGTCAAGATCGATGCATAAGATACGAAGACCTGCACGATACTCGGAAATGGTCTCATTTGATTTCCCTCTTGTAATTATTAACCAACTTCTTACAGAGAGGTGGATCATTATTAAGACCCAGAGAAGTGGAGGAAGGCGACGGACGAAGACATCGAATCACTAATGAAGAATAAGACATGTGATTTGGTGGAGCTTTCAGAGTACAAGAAAGGCAATTAGTTGTAAGTGGGGTCTACATAAGAAAGGTCGAAACCAAAGCTGGAGAAGTATGCTACAAAGCTCGCCTCAAAGGTCTATGCAAAGATAGAAGGCATTGACTACAATGATGTCTTCTCTTCGGTGGTGAAGCACAGATCGATTCTGATCATATTGGCATTAGTGGCTCAGCTTAACCTTAAGCTGGTGCAACTAGAAGTCAAGATGACGTTCTTGTATGGTGAGCTCGAGGAGGAGTCTATATGGCTTAGCCTAATGGCTAAGAGAGTAGTGATGGGCTTGCATGTATGCTGAATATGTTGCTCTGTAGGCTGAAGCAGTCATCTAGACAATGGTATAAGCTCTCGAATGCTTTATGACGAATGATAAAGGGTATGTTTGGAGCCCCTATGATCATTGCGTGTTCTTTCGGGAATTGGATGATGGGCCTTCATCTTTCTCTTGCTTTATGTTGATGATATGCTCATCGCTTCATCAAATAAAGAGGAAATTCGAAGATTGATGTCTGGGATAAGTTGTGCATTCGAGATGAAGGATCTAGGCTAAGCACAGAGGATTCTTGGGATGGAGATCACAAGAGATCGAAGTAGAGGTAAAGTTCATATTTCACAAATTCGCTATGTGAAGTTTTTGATATAGATATTTAGTAGTGAAAGTATGAACTTGTAGTTACTCTGCTCGCACCTCCCTTCAAACTGTGTGCTGAGCATTGACCGAAGAAAAAAGAAGAGAAGAAGCTCATGGAGAGAGTACCATATTCCAATGCAATATGATCCTTGATTTATGTTATGGTATGTACCCGACCCAAACTTCAGATTCAATCAGCATGGTGAGTAGATACAAGCATAATCCAGGGAGAGTACACTGTTGAGTTCTTCAATGGATACATATATACATCAATGGTACAGTTGATGTCAGATTAACATATAGCCGAGGAGATGAAGGTCCACAAGCTATAGGCTATGTTGATTCTGACTTTACAGGGGACTTGGATGGAAAGAGAATCCATGAAATGCTATGTCTTCACTTTGTTAGGAGCTTTGATCTGTTGGTGGAGTATACTTCAGTCTACGGTGGCCATGTCTACTACTGAAGCAGAATACATGGCTTTAACTAACGCGGTGAGGAGATGATATGGCTGATGGGTTTGATGGATGATCTGGAAGTGTACCAGAAGAAGTATGACCTTCATTGTGATAGCAAGAGTGTGGTGCACTTGGCTAAGAATCATGTCTTCCATGCTCGCACCAAGCACATCGTTGTGGGGTACCACTTTGTCCGAGACAATGTGGGAGAAGAAGACAATGACGTCAATTTGTTGAAGATCAGAACAGATGACAACACGGTAGACATGTGTAAGGATCGTCTTACCTTTGCAATACTAACAACAACACACTAGAGGGGGTGAATAGTGTAATGACACAAATTGCGTATTTAAAAATTAAACTTGCAAATGCGGAATTATAAATGCAAGAGGAAGTTAAACACCACAAAAATCCAAACGCAAACAGAAGATGTTACCCTGGTTCCCCAAACTTGGGTACGTGCATCCACACCAATATCCACTATAATTCTCACACAGAGAAGTGAATACAATCTCACACAGAGATACCTCACACAGAGAATTTGGATTTTCATACAGAGAAATCCTTGCTCTCACACAGAAAGACTTATGCTCTCACACAGAGAGACTCAAACTCTAACACAGAGAGATCTCAACCAACCCTCACACAGAAGGTTATACTCTCACAGAGAGAGTAACTTGCTCTCACAAAGAAAGCTAGTATTTCAATGAAAACACAAAGTGAAACAAATACTCTTACCTATGCCTTCATGATGAACTTACTCATTAATGAATGCAAGGCATGGAAGAGGATCTCCAAGTGATGAGATTTTCTTGAAAGCACTTGGATGATTTCCTTTGAGCTTGACTTCAAAGCATAAACTAGAATGATAGCTCTAAGAGGTAAATGAGAGAGTTTGAGAGTGGCTTAAGCAATCTCTAATGATTTGCAATGGTGACCAAGAAGGTCTAATAAACGCAGTCCTCTCCTATAAATAGGAAGTCCAAAGGAACCCTCAAACCCAAAGAAAAACCCCAAAATAATAAATATGCAACGACTGGATGTTGGCAGTTTACGGCACATATAGTCAATTGATGAACAACTGGCAGTCAACTGGTCAACGGCTGTAAAATTCCTAACAGCTATAATCTGAGCCAGGACATGCGACTGTAGAAGTCTACACAAGCGCCTGAATATCCTTCAGCAGGAGAATGTAACATGGGATGGAAACAGAGCAGGAAAATGAAACTTTCGCACTAGTGCCTTCAGATGATAGATGAACATTTCACAGGTGCCTGTAATTTGACAGGCGACTAAAAATACTTCATCAGTTGACTGACTTGCAATATAGGTTGAAACCCAGAAACTGCAAGTTACTCACTTTAGCACACATGCTACTGGAGAACAAATCCCAGGCGCCTGATGGAACACATGCGACTGTAAAATGAACGTCAGTTGTCAGTCTCCAATAGCTCAAGATAGATTCAATAAAAGAAGACTTGAGCTAGTGCACAACAGCAGACTATAAAAGGTTGGCAAGGCGCCTGGAATCACCCAGTCGCCTGTCCTTCCTTCATCAGTCGCCTGTTGGAGAGCCAGAGACTCTAATTGAGTCATTTGGCATGATGAACCTATTGGGTTGGATTCTATATAATCCTAAGGCTCACTAAGATGGTTATATGCATATGCATGAATGAGTAGACCATCTATCAAGGCATTACAATAATCCTAGACTCAAAAGGGAAAAGCATAAAATGAAATAATACATGGATTATACTGCTTCCCTTAGAGTCTATGGCTTAAATCCTTGATGCCTTGATGCTCCCCATCATCTCCAAGCTTTAGCACCCCTTGAGTCCAAGCTTTGGCATTGCTTCTCTTGATGTACATCCTTGTACCAAGCTATTAGTCTCCAAATCTTGCTATTCTCCATTTGATAAACATGAACTAAAACAAGAGAGACATTAGCAACAACATAATGTTGTGATCATTATCAAAACAATATTGGTATGAAACACCTATATCTAACAATCTCCCACTTTTTGATGATGACACACATTATGTAAAACATAAAGAAAATAAAGCACAGTGCTAATGAGCTCCCCTTACTTATATGAACCAATAGTAAAATGAGATAAACCAATTATAAATACTCATTATACCAAATGAAATAATGAGAAACAATGGTGGCATATAATATGCATGGATTACATAAACCCCCTTATCTCTATCCTCAAGCTAGGATAAAAAGATATGATTTACATAATCCTATCTCTCTCCCCAAATGCATATGTATGAAAAACATGATTTACATAATGCATATATCCTTCCACTTGACATTATCAAAAAGGTGGACGTCAAACATATCCCCATTGTCATCCTAGTAAAAGATGTGACAATATGCAAGAGATAAAGAGATGTGTAATACCAAATATAAAAATTTAATGGGTATCAATCACTATCACATGCTCTCTCTAGATCATAGAAAGAGATAAAAGATCTTTAACAATTGAGAAAATACCAATTGTAGAAAAAAATCTTGAATGAAAATCCTCTTTACCAATTGTAAATTAATATTTGGAGCCATGTTCCTAAAGTGTATCAAAGCATAGATATGGAAAAATCAAACACATCGATACACATGACATTGCCAAGAGAAAAAATAACATAAAATATGTTGGCAATGTCCCAACTTTAAAAATAGACACCAATTGAGAAACAATGATCTCAAAAATAACCCAAAATGAGAGTTAAAATATGTTTTAAAAATACTTTTAAACATACAATATATTAACTCCTCCATTGACATACATATGCATATGGATCAACAAATGTATGTATGCCAATGTATTCCACAAGGTCCCCATTTTCATGAAAAATAAATTTGAAATCATTTTCAAAATCATAAAACATCACACAGATAATGGGTATGCTAAAAACATTAAGCATAATATACATGCAATATGCAATGTGTGAGAGAACTAAACATTAGGGAACCAAACCCAAGAGGAGTTTGATTTCCTAATGTAATCACATGAGGTGATCACATCCCTAACTAGAGATTTGATGTATCTATCCATCTCTTGCACACTACACCTACTGGTGTCACACCTCGTTCCCAAGAAAACCCGGCATTTAATTTTTTTTCCAAGTATCCTGAAGAGTGAGGGTGATGAGAGAGGAAAAGAGAGAGAGAAAGAAGAAACTGAATATGCAGGCCACTGCGCACATGCTGGGATAGTACAAGTGAAGCTTCACAGTAATATCAAATAATACCACAAATAACTTAGATCAATAACAACGTATCATAAATAACAACTTCCATTAATTTACATAGCACCGGTACACCACTACATATACACCATCACTCATCACCTCCAAGACAGCCATGTCACACCACAACTACAATTCATACTAAGTGCTATCCCTGAAACCCGACTCCAAGTCACCCCCAACCCTGCTGCCCCTGCTACCGAATCATACATGCGGTCCGTTGTCGAGTTACTGCAAGAAAGAGGTTAGCACGAATAATAATAATAATAATAATAATAATAATAACACCAGTGTTCAAGAAAACATTGTCTAATAAGAAGAGTACAAGTGCCACACAACACGGATACATTGCATATATTTAACACATCACACACAATGGATATAATGATGCATAATGACGCACATGATGCAATATGAGATGCAATGCAATGCAATGCAATGGGATCCCATGAATGAGCCGGCGTGCAAGTTCATCGTGATCTATTCCATTCTCAATCTGTGGCAACTACCGATGGAGTCAAGAGGTGCCTACACGGCCACGGCCCACAGCGAATTCCCCAGCCTCCTATTGTGGCTCTCGCTCCGTGTAGTGCCATCCGTATCCTAAAACATTGCACATTCACATCATTTCTCATATTACAAATATATACATGCCCATTCCGCATGTTTCTCAACTTTTGTTTCATTGAGGCATTTCAGCGAACACCTGACAGGCGTAATTCATATCAAAGAAACACAATATAATTTACATGTGCCAATGTCATGAATATTCATTCCACCACACAATCATAATAAGCAAGAATAATGATGGCCAATTAACCGTAATTAATAAATAAGAACATCGCTTAATGAATTCAGCTTGCTGAAATTGCAGAAAGTGACAATACATGGCCATATAACATCTGTTTTCATTGAGAATTTAATAAATTGTCCCAAATGAAATTTATAGATATACTAGTCCTGGATTTACAGATATGATTTCATGCAAAAATATTAAGTAGGTGATTTATGGTGAATTATTTGGTGAAATGTGTCAATTCTGTTTTTCAGACAGATTTCTGGGTCTATATTGAAATCCAATTTTGAGCTTGTTTCAGCCAGAATTTCGACATATAAGCACTCTGATGAAATTTTAGATAAACTTGTTAAATTTTCAACAAGGCCATGATCATAAAATTTCAAGATGTGTGCAGGTGTTTAGGCCAATTTTACTAAACTGTGGCAACACTGAAAATAAAACAGACATGCTGTAAAGATGGATTTATTGCTCCTAATTTATGAATTGAACATATATCAAAATTTATATGATTTTGGGGTAGAACTTCAAGATCTACAAGCTCATATTTTTTTCGAACCTTAATTCGAGCTACAATAACCAATATTACAGGAATAACACACAACCAAATTTCAGGATTTTAAAGGAGATAGCTTTGTTAAGAATTTCAAGGAATACTTTGTAAAATTGAAACATGGCTCATGAAATTTCACCATCCCTAATTCATATCAAGTAAAACATGCTATAAAAACATAATAACAAGATTCAATTTAATAGAATTCCAAATCCAAGAGAGTTCCTACCTCAAAAGCTTAATTTTCTCTTCTCTTCCTCTTTCTTTCTTCTCCATCTTCTCCTCTCTTCAAGAAAGCTTGAATTCCTTTCAATTGAAAATGGAAATAAGGGTTTTTAATTGAAGATTAAGGGGAAAATAGGAAGAGGGTAGCTGGCCTAATTAGGAAAGGAAAGGAAAAGGGAGAGAGAAGGAGAGAGAATGAGAGAATGAGAGAATGAGAGAATTTTCTAGGTTTTTCCATTCTCTTCTTTTCTCTTCTTATTCTTTTCTTCTCTTCCAAGAAAAGAATATTCCAAGGGAATATTCCGTGAAGAAAATGACCAAGATACTCCCAACTTATGGGTATTTACAAGCTTGCCATTACTTTACACACACACCTCTTTAGTATGTATTTACAACAGTTTTAGTCCAAATGACCGTTTTGCCCCTCGCCTTTCTAAAAATTTATGTGGTTGCCATTGACCCTTAACCCCTTTCACACTTGCATGGCTCTTCCTACACACATCCACACACATCCATGCATGCACACATGCTTCACACACACGTCTAACACATTCGTGTTATTTTACACCCACGACGTCATTCGCACTTCTCCCGCACTCTTTCTTGCTTTCTCGTCTCTTAAACACGTGTTACGGGATAATCCCCCTTGCACTACGCTACCTACATCGATATCTACGGTTATTTCATGACTACGTATGCCCTGTAGGTAGAAATACCACATGTGTTCAGTATAATACACGTATAATACAAAATTGGGCATGACATCCTACCTACCTTAAAATAAAGTCCGTCCTCGGACTTCCTAGGGTGTGAACCTTGCCGAGATCAGCTAAGTATGATGGTCTTTCTACCCCTGCAGTTCAAACAGAATACATATTTACATCACAACTTTATACAATATACACTTTATTGTCATTCATATACATCTGCATCACATACATATCACGGAGACATCCTACTATTTGTTTAGTAACACATCCACATCACTATACGTATTCACTACATATGTATGCACATAGGCATCCTTCACAGTATATCTAACACATATATACATACTAATAGATGCAACACACACTTACCACAAATAGATCTCTACACTTATTATTATACGTACTTAGATCACTATTCATATCTATATACATAGGACATCACATCATATCCATATCAAGATACATAAGGTATTCATACATGTCATGCTTTCAGATACATCACAATACATTCAAGTAAAACGATTTTATATTCTATCTCTTCATATATTTACATATACGTCTACATCCAGGCACAAGCACCCAGCAATACACATTAATCTACACACCATTGCTTGATAAACAGGGTCACTATCACGGTGTCACACCGTAGGTACCCCGGATCCCTTTGCTCGCAATACTTAGTCACGTGAGCTTACCCACATTCATAGGCACATAAATACCTATATACACACAATATTTAGTCACATCCATACATACATTCACGTGCACGTATTAACACATGCATGATCAAGTCACATAAGGTTCACAATCATACTATAAATAAATATACACATAACCTCACATCCATGGCAGTGCACCTACGGCCTCACACAGATAGGCACATATACCACACACAATACACACAAGAGTACACAAACATAACACATCCCCTGCCATATGCTATGTATATAACTACCTTTGCACATCATACACACATACTGCCATGATAGTCAAATAATTATAAATATCCATATACACCCCCACACACGCGTATACATATGCAAACAATCACACACATCTCAATACCTACATACCAAACAGTTTCATTCACTTATATTCATCATCATATATATATACACACACACCTATACTCCATATTTATCACATTTACATTTACATTGCACATTTACGCACGTACACACACAAGCTCAGGTATAAACCTATATATTCTCTTATACAAACGAGAATACATTTATCTAAGGCTCACCAAGATACACCTGGATAGATAATCCTATAGGATAGATCAGCAGATAAACAAACAAAGATATGTACCAGTATATATATTCATTCACCCAATATACACATCATTACTTATTCTCCTACTGCACACTACATATACATGAACACAGCCTTACACTCCATTGTGACATGTATAATAGAAATCTGTACAACCATAACACATATTTACATATACACATCAACCAATACACTACACGGATACTCTATATGACCCAATTATATGTACATACACATTATGTACACGAAGAGATATACATATCAATTCCATATATAGATATCTAGGCCTACCCACAGCCAAATACACGTTCATTCATGCACACCAAATTATTATTCTATTAGTAGGTATGCGCACAAGCATGCATATATATATATATATATATATATATATATATATATATATATATATATATATATATATATATATACACCTATTAGGATCCTTACAACCATGCACAAACATTCCCATGTATGGGCACACACACACACACACACACACACACACACACACACACACACCCATTTATACATGCTATACATATCCCGCTATTACGTACTCATACAGGCAAGTTATCCAACGGTACCAACATGTAGTCGGTAGCTATCCATACTATTATATACAGAGCATTCAATATATCCACACTTTTACTAACATACTGGTATACACACAAATAAGTGTATTTCAATATTCATACACGTTCAGTAGATAGTCATACTCCATATACGTATACATTCATATACTGATACATGCATATCAGAATATGGATCATTCACATACATATACATATAACCACCCATAAGACATACACCAATAAAGATTTACTTATAATAACAACACATATATACAATCACACCACGCTCGTTACAACACACCTACATATATACCAGTATCTCATATACTAATACACAGTCCTCCATCATGCCACCATATGTAGAAGAATACATACACTACACATACATCCAAATGGCTTTATAAACACCATTCTATGGGTAAACGTACACACACACACACACACACACACACACACACACACACACACACACACACACACACACACACACACACACACACACATATACATATACCATAACTCCACTTAACCGTGCAACCCCACGATCATCCCATGTATACCTACACTCTATGGTCTCAAACCATTATATCCATCACATCCTACAAGTGTTACACATCACACTTTTATCCATATCCCATATTAGGCACGGTATAAGGCTAAGAGTCTAAACTTAGGGTGGACGGGTTTAAAACACCCCTACCCACCTTAGGGTACATCTACTCCAAATGCCCTGGAACATTACTCATACTATTCGTATGCCCATTACTTATCTATATCGTTACATACACACCATATTTGACCATAGTACAACACCTATCTTCACTCAATAGTGCAACCCACGACCATATACTAAAGTAAAACAATATACCAACTCGTACAGGCACATAGGCAGCAGATACATATACTCAATGCAACACTAGTGATATATATACACTAACTCTCCTCATATATATCTACATCCTCTACCCATACTAGCTTACATATATTCACATATATACACTTCCCCCTCATGTCCAAACACAATCTGGACACTCCACTGCTCTATCCATACAAGGATAGATATACACGCATCGGTACATTTCCCACACGGGAACCTAATCATAATGTAATAGATAGGAAAACACTTTCATGCACTCACATCTCATATGTACATATCTTCACTCACACCCCTGCAAGGTATATGTTCCCGCTAGCTTATATGTATCCTACAGTATACATCCACTAATAAACATATACTTATCCCCTATACCTCAGAGTCACACAAGTGTAACACATACCTACTCTCATACCCGTATCATGTATCTATGTATAAACGCCCACACATGTCCACATACCACTATAACCATTCAAGATACATGTAACTTTCATGTTATTCAAATATAAATACATATGCTAACTACAAGCATACCACAACATATATAATTCTAATATCCAAGCACAACAAACGCACTTATACACGCGGATTCACACAATTATAAATACATCCGTATATCCACAAATACTCATCTACGGTATAATTCATCGCATGAAGCTCATCAATTCATCCCCGAACACCCAAAAGCTAGAGGTTCAATGGTGAATCACTTAAAACTCTAGGTTCGCTAAAGTCTCTACCCACCCTAGGGGTAATCTATCCCAATCAAATATTGAAGCATTACATGTACTATCCTTATGCACATCGCAGTGCAGTGACCTGCATGAGCCGCCAAAAACTGTCACGCACCGTTCCCCAGAATACCCGGCATTTAATTTTTTTTCCAAGTATCCTGAAGAGTGAGGGTGATGAGAGAGGAAAAGAGAGAGAGAAAGAAGAAACTGAATATGCAGGCCACTGCGCACATGCTGCACATGCTGGGATAGTACAAGTGAAGCTTCACAGTAATATCAAACAATACCACAAATAACTTAGATCAATAACAACGTATCATAAATAACAACTTCCATTAATTTACATAGCACCGGTACACCACTACATATACACCATCACTCATCACCTCCAAGACAGCCATGTCACACCACAACTACAACTCATACTAAGTGCTATCCCTAAAACCCGACTCCAAGTCACCACCAATCCTGCTGCCCCTGCTACCTGAAAAATAAGGAGGAGCACGTCAATGTGTGCCCTAGTAGGAACCAACTTGGATTTGAAACACCGTTCTAAGGTTTTCAAACCACGAGGCAGGGCAAGAGAAATAAGGCATGTAACTAAATAATATAATGAAAAGCGAATAGCTAAACAAGAGAATCATACCTGCGGTCCGTTGTCGAGTTACTGCAAGAAAGAGGTTAGCACGATTAATAATAATAATAATAATAACACCAGTGCTCAAGCAAACATTGTCTAATAAGAAGAGTACAAGTGCCACACAACACGCATACATTGCATATATGCAACACATCACACACAATGGATATAATGATGCATAATGATGCACATGATGCAATATGAGATGCAATGCAATGCAATGTAATGGGATCCCATGAATGAGCCGACGTGCAAGTGCATCGTGATCTATTCCATTCTCAATCTGTGGCAACTACCGATGGAGTCAAGAGGTGCCTACACGGCCACGGCCCACAGCGAATTCCCCCGCCTCCTACTGTGGCTCTCGCTCCATGTAGTGCCATCCGTGTCCTAAAACATTGCACATTCACATCATTTCTCATATTACAAATATACATGCCCATTCCGCATGTTTCTCAACTTTTGTTTCATTGAGGCATTTCAGTGAACACCTGACAAGCGTAATTCATATCAAAGAAACACAATATAATTTACATGTGCCAATGGCATGAATATTCATTCCACCACACAATCATAATAAGCAAGGATAATGATGGCCAATTAACCGCAATTAATGAATAAGAACATCGCTTAATGAATTCAGCTTGCTGAAATTGCAGAAAGTGACAATACATGGCCATATAAAATCAGTTCTCATTGAGAATTTGATAAATTGTCCCAAATGAAAGTTATAGATATACTAGTCCTGGATTCACAAATATAATTTCATGCAAAAATATTAAGTAGGTGATTTATGGTGAATTATTTGGTGAAGTGTGTCAATTCTGTTTTTCAGACAGATTTCTGGGTTTGTATTGAAATCCAATTTTGAGCTTGTTTCAGCCAGAATTTCGACATATAAGCACTTTGATGAAATATTAGATAAACTTGTTAAATTTTCAACAAGACCATGATCATAAAATTTCAAGATGTGTGCAGGTGTTTAGGCCAATTTTACTAAACTGTGTCAACACTGAAAATAAAACAGACATGCTGTAAAGATGGATTTATTGCTCCTAATTTATGAATTGAACATATATCAAAATTTATATGATTTTGGGGTAGAACTTCAAGATCTACAAGCTCATATTTTTTTTCGAACCTTAATTCGAGCTACAATAACCAATATTACAGGAATAACACACAACCAAATTTCAGGATTTTAAAGGAGATAGCTTTGTTAAGAATTTCAAGGAATACTTTGTAAAATTGAAACATGGCTCATGAAATTTCACCATCCCTAATTCATATCAAGTAAAACATGCTATAAAAACATAATAACAAGATTCAATTTAATAGAATTCCAAATCCAAGAGAGTTCCTACCTCAAAAGCTTAATTTTCTCTTCTCTTCCTCTTTCTTTCTTCTCCATCTTCTCCTCTCTTCAAGAAAGCTTGAATTCCTTTCAATTGAAAATGGAAATAAGGGGTTTTAATTGAAGATTAATGGGAAAATAGGAAGAGGGTGGCCGGCCTCATTAGGAAAGGAAAGGAAAAGGGAGAGAGAATGAGAGAGAATGAGAGAATGAGAGAATTTTCTAGGGTTTTCCCTTCTCTTCTTATCTCTTCCTATTCTTTTCTTCTCTTCCAAAAAAGGAATATTCCAAGGGAATATTCCGTGAAGAAAATGACCAAGATACCCCCAACTTATGGGTATTTACAAGCTTGCCATTACTTTACACACACACCTCTTTAGTATGTATTTACAACAGTTTTAGTCCAAATGACCGTTTTGCCCCTCGCCTTTCTAAAAATTTACAGGGTTTGCCATTGATCCCTAACCCCTTTCACACTTGCATGGCTCTTTCTACACACCTCCACACACATCCATGCATGCACACATGCTTCACACACACACTTCTAACACATTCCTGTTATTTTACACCCACGACGTCATTCGCACTTCTCTCGCACTCTTTCTTGCTTTCTCGTCTCTTAAACACGTGTTACGGCATAATCCCCCTTGCACTACGCTATATACATCGATATCTATGCTTATTTCATGCCTATGTATGCTCCGTAGGTAGAAATACCACGTGTGTTCAGTATACACGTATAGTGCAAAATAGGGCATGACAAGTGGAAATCCATAAACTCAAGGATTTCCTAGGCAAGGATTTTACCTTTGCAAGAGGGGTGGATGTAGCATGCTTAGGTTTCGAAAATATTTTCTTGGCATGCATTAAGTGAGGATTTTGCTTCTTCACAAAAAATGAATGATTTTCATTATTCCTCACCACCTTGTGATTTACATGCTTCTTGTTAGTGTTATTATTATACATGAAAGCATGATAATTCTTAGGAGATACCAATATCCACTATAATTCTCACACAGAGAAGTGAATACAATCTCACACAAAGATACCTCACACAGTGGATTTGGATTCTCACACAGAAAAATCCTTGCTCTCACACAGACAGACTTATACTCTCACACAGAGAGACTCAAACTCTCACACAGAGAGATCTCAACCAACCCATACATAGATGGTTATACCCTCACACAGTGAGTAACTAGCTCTCACAAAGAAAGCTAGGGTTTTAATGAAAACACAAAGTAAAACAATACTCTTACCTATGCCTTGACGATGAACTTACTCATTAATGAATGCAAGGCATGGAAGAGTATCTACAAGTGATTAGATTTGCTTGAAAGCACTTAGATGATTTTCCTTGAGCTTGACATCAATGCATGAAGAGGAATGATATCTCTAAGAGGGAAATGAGAGAGTTTGAGAGTGTCTTAATCAATCTCTAATGATTTACAATGGTAGCCAAGAAGGTCTAATGAACACATCCCTCTCCTATATATAGGAAGTCCAAAGGAACCCTCAAACCCAAAGAAAAACCCCAAAATAATAAATCTGCAATGGCTAGATTTTGGTAGTTTACGGCATAGACACTCGACTGGTCAACGACTATAAAATTTCCAACGGCTATAATCTGAGCCAGGACAGTCGAGTGTAGAAGTCTACACAGGCGCCTATACAATAAGCATGCGCCTGAATATCCTTCAGCAGGCGACTGTCACATGGGATGGAAACGGAGTAGGAAAATGCATATTTCGCACTAGCGCCTTCCGACGATAGATGACCATTTCACATGCACCTTAATTTGACAAGTGACTGAAAATACTTCATCAGTCGATTGACTTGTAATATTGGTTGAAACTCAAAAACTGCAAGTTACGCACTTTGGCACACAGACTACTGGAGAACAAATCCCAGGCGCCTGATGGAACACTGGCGACTGTAAATCGAATGTCAGTCGTCAGTCTCCAAGAGCTCAAGATAGAGTAAATAAAAGATGACTTAAGCTAGTGCACAACAGCCAACTATAGAAGGCTGGCTATGCGCCTGGAATCACCCAGTCGCATGTCCTTCCTTCATCAGTCGCATATTGGAGAGTCGGAGACTCCAATAGAGTCATTTGTCATGATGAACCTATTAGGTTGGATTCTAGGATAATCGTAATGCTCACTAAGTTGGTTACATGTATATGCATGAACGAGTAGACCATCTATCAAGGATTTTGTAACGACTGGTTTTCGTGTA
This sequence comes from Scilla litardierei, assembly GCA_030789695.1. Classification (NCBI taxonomy): domain Eukaryota; kingdom Viridiplantae; phylum Streptophyta; class Magnoliopsida; order Asparagales; family Asparagaceae; genus Scilla; species Scilla litardierei. The sequence continues at coordinate 341,909,341 of CM061142.1, read as the reverse complement.
ATTGGATTATCTATATTAAAATATATGCTTGGTGGATTTTCTTCTTGGATGTGTGGTTTTCGTCGCCATAGCTTTCACTTTCGATCGTTTCGTCGTGATTTTCTAGCTTCTTCCTTCGATCGTCGATTTCGGAGTAAGTCATTCGTGACGAGCTTCAAATCGCTCATGTCTTAGAGTTAGAGTGATCTTAGAAGCCATAGGAATCTTCCCGAAGCTCTGCGATTCGAATCGGTACTTTTAGTGCATCTTAGTTGGTTCGAGAAGGGGAACCAACCGACTAGATTGAGATCTAGTCGGTCGGCAACTCTACTCAAACCGACTAGTTCCTTGGATTAATTTTACTTAAGTTACTGTTTCTGTTTAGTCGGTCTAAGTTCATCTTTCGACCGACTAGTTGTTAAACTAGTCGGTTAAGTTATGTACTCAGACCGACTAATACTTAGTTCTTCTGAACAGTCGAGTACTGTTTACTCTTAGTCGGTCTAAGAACGTTCGTCGACCGACTAGATGAGAAACTAGTCGGTCAGTAGTTGTTTCTTGACCGACTAAATCTAGATCCTATTCCTGTACAGGAGTTACTGTTTACACTTAGTCGGTCTGCGTTGGTCAACCGACCGACTAGTTCCCAAACTAGTCGGTTAGTGGTTGCTCTTTGACCGACTAATCTGTGTTGAAACCCTAATTTCTGGGCAGCCGCCAGCCCTTCCTATTTAAACCCCTCCCAAATGTTTTCTTCTCCTTCCTCACGACCCAAAACCCTAGTTTCTCCCCCTTTGAGCCCCCTACTACCTCAAACCCTTATTCCTTCATCCCAAGCCCAAAATCCATCATCCAATCTCTCCCTTAACACATTCTACCTCTCATCTTCTCCAAAACCTCATCAAACCCCCAAAATCCCCCAAACCCCTATTTCTCCAAACTTCTCCATCCATTTCCAGATCTGAACCCTAGGTTTCCCCGGATCGTTCTTCCGTTGCCGTGCTTGCTCGGCATCGATCTTCCGCTTATATACGGTAGGGTTCGATCCTTTGGTTTTCTCATAACTCTCCTTGTGATTTTATTGAAACCCTAATAATAAACTAGGTGGATGTTGTTTGATGATTGTTTCTCCATGGCAGCGATTTCCTCTCCGTAGATAACTTTTGCGGCGTGCCTCGTTGATCATCTTCCTTGGCGTGAGGCAAGTGAAACTTGCATTTCTTGATTTGGGCCATGTCTTAGGCCATTTCCTTGCTTTAGCGTAAAAGAGACTAGACGGTGAAAGGATAGCCGTCTAGACGCCATTGACCTAGCTTGACAACGAAGCTTGGTCCGTCACCCTCATCATGCTTGTATGCCACGTTTACTTTCCCTTAATGGTACGCGTATTAACTGTTCATGTCATCCATGCATCCTTAACTGCTATTGCATTTTAACTGCCATGTTAAATTTAGATAAACGGTACGCGAATATCTGTTCATGTCATTGCATTTTGCCTGTCACGTTTAACTTAAATTAACGGTATGCAAATATCTGTCCATGTCATTGCATAGTGATTATTCATCGTGATTGCGTAGCACACGCTACAATATTATATCCCTGGCTCGTGTTCCAGAAGCGAGCCCTGTAGTTGGAAACCCCAACGCTCGATAAATAAGGCTAGGTGCACCCCTCTGCCAAGTGAAATACACTTCCTGGCTCGTGTTCCAAAAGCGAGCTCAGTTAGTTGGAAACCCCAACGCTCGACACATATGGGTGGGGTAAGAGATAAGCGGACTGAGCCCCGAGTTGGCCTGATCTGCCACTCCGGCCAGCAGGTGGACTCTCTAGTGCACAAGTGATAAATAGTGATAAGAGATAAGCGGCCTGAGCCACGAGCTGGCCAGCAGGTGGACTCTCTATGCACTAAGTGATAAACAGTAATAAGTGACAAGTGATTAGTGAATTGGTAGCTTTCGCTACGTCGTGCGTGCTTGTCTCTTTTAAACTGCTGCATCAAACTAAACTGTCATATCATTGCTAATACTTTAACTGCTAGGTTGTTAGTTTACCTTCTTTTCAGTTTCCTTGCACAAGTCTTTCCAGACTTGCTGACATGTGCCCCTCTCTCTTTTGGGTGTCACATGTTAGACCCAGAGCCAGAGCTTTGTTGCAGGGGATATGGTGTTGCTGATGCTGATGTTTGCTGTGGTGGTGAGTGGACACCAAGGGCCTGTCTTGAAGACCGCTCGTGTTTACTTCTTTGTTTAGTTTTGCTGTTGGTTGTTGGTGCGTGGCACCCTTGTATGTATGCTATACTTTGTTGGCCATGTTTGGGCCTTAGACCCCTTTTTCATTTAGCCTGGTGGCTTTTCTGCGATATTGTCATTTGTTTATGGACATTTGGAGATTCAATAAAATGTCGTCTCATTTTCTTATTATTATTGTTGTTTCGTTTCGCTTTGCAAGGACTTGCCATAATAAGTGTTTTTATACGCTTATCAGACTTGGAGCTTCACAGCTTCAAGTTTGAGCGGACCTTCTCACGTCTCGTCTCCACATTTTTGGGAAGCGGGGCGTGACAGATTTACAATAATCCTAGACTCAAACACGGAAAAGCAATAAATGAAATAATACATGGATTACATTGCTTCCCTTAGAGTCTATGGCTTAAATCCTTGATGCTTTGATGCTCCCCATCATCTCCAAGCTTTGGCACCCATTGAGTCCAAGCTTTGACATTGCTCCTCTTGATGTCCATCCTTGCACCAAGCTATTAGTCTCCAAATCATGCTATTCTCCATTTGATAAACATGAGTCTAAAACAAGAGAGACATTAGCAACAACATAATGTTGTGATCATCACCAAAACAATATTGGTATGAAACACCAATACCTAACAACATATTGACTAAGTTTAAACAGTGCATGTACTTACTTAATGTTGTTTTGAGAAGATGTCAAGGCAGCCCCAGCTGGGGGAATTTGAGGCTTGGTAGAGCCAGTTGAGCTTGGAGGGGCATTGGGCTCTTCGGAGCAAAATTGGGGGAACACCAGTTGTGTCTTAACTGAGGTGGTGCATCAAAGGTCGATTGTGTGACGGAGGACTAATTCTCACCAAGGTGGAGATTTGTAAAAGTTGGCTCGATTGAGGTGTTGAAAAAGTATTGGTATGGTAACCTAGCTATATTATGCAGAGCTAGCTCGGTTGTGCTCGGAGCCGACCTATTTGACTCTGTACAAGTCAGATACAAGGATGTTGATTTAAGTTAAATATTGCAAATTTAACCCATCCTGTAATGTTATTTTATGCATACTTGATGCGTATTTAGGCCTCTAATACAAGTGTATTGAGATTATTCGTAATTGTTAGAGGAATCACTTATTCTATACACAAAATGCTATTTTACTGAGTATTTTAGCTCTTTCATATTTTTTATGTGTAGATCTTAGCTTTACGATTCCAACGGCTATTTATTCATAATTTTCTGAGATTTGTGATAATTTCTTTGAATTTTTAAATGCATAATATCATTTAAATGAAGAAATACGGCCGAAATACGGCCAAAATACGAAGAATATATTGCACCAACTGTACGTGCCCGCGAAGGGACACGTGGCATCCATCTTGCGGTTCTCGCTCGATCCAACGACAACGGAGCAGTGACGATGCGGCTCAACGTGCACTATAGGATGATGATCCAACAATCTGTGTGTACCCCACTTTGAGTTCGGATATGCAGGTGACGTGGCTACATCCTGGGTATTGAATGATGATCGGACGGTCGCGAGAGACTCCAGATCGGATGCAGAATTAAGCGGATGCGGGCGAAGAGCTCAGGATTCAAGTGCCGCAAAGTGATCGACCCGGAACTAACTCCGAAACGATGTCGTTTACCGTAAGCACACGGTATAGTGGCAAGCGTGTATCGAACACGGGGAAGCGGTGCTATACTACCTATCTACTCCTAGGTTGAGTTAGACTTGCGGGTTTATTGGTGGATGTGGAGTATGGAGGGTCGTAATGGTGATGGATGCGAAGGTTATGTCACTCAACGTTGTAAACAAGGGATTCCACACAAAGAAAGAAATAATAAAATATAAAAGATTAGGGCTTTAGGACTCGCCACTAGGACCGTCGGATGTCGACGCTAGGCTAGAACTCTTACGTTGCATTAGTTTTAGTGGGGATGGTCTCTCAGCTCATACCACTCCCGTGGGTTAGAGATTCGAGGTACTTCGGTGGCTCTCATTGACGCAATGACGGTAGCCGTCAATGTAGTGATACAGTTCGTCGGTGAATCCTCTCAAGGCACAAGCCGGGCATGATCACGAGCCTGGGTTGAATCCACTAACTTCCTAATTAAATCCGTAGGATACTCCTTAAGTTAATCGATTCCACCGACCGTGGGCACAACCTCAATACGAGTTCTACTAGGGATTTGGCTGGATCGACCAAATTACAACCCATTTTATATCCAACGCATCATGAAAATCCTATCTTTGCATCTAAATTCTAAGATCCATGGGTTAATCCCTTAGCCCTAGAAACGATTATTCAAGCATAGAAAACATTATGAAAACAATAGAGATCATTGCTAGCATCATAGAAAAACAATAATAATAATTGAATAAAATTAAAGAGATAAAATACTTAGCTTGATACTAGAGGAGGGGTATATGGCATAGCCTAACTCCCAAAAGATCGTCTCCCAAAACTTGATAGATCTAACTAAAAAACTCTCCAAAAGTCCTCTCTAATGACGGCAACATTTTAAATATTTATCCCCCTCTAAACCCTAGCAAACAACCCCAACAAGCCCTCTCCAATTCGTTCCCAAAGTCAGATCTAGACACAACTTAAGTTCTGGGCCACGGTGACTCGGGTCGAGTAGGTGGCTGCTCGGTCGGGTCATCAGAAGTCTGGATCCATTGCCTAAAACGTCGCTCTGCCTGCTCGGACCGAGTAGGTAGCTTCTCGGTCGAGTAGGTGGATGCTCGGTCGAATCGTCAGAATTCTGGATTCATTGCCCAAAACATCGCTCTGCCAGCTCAGACTGAGTAGGCTCTGCTTGAACTGAGTAGGTAGTTGCTTGGTCGAGTAGGTGGTTACTCGGTCGAGTAGGTGGTCAAGAACAGATTTCAGCAATGCTGTATCATCTTGCAGAAATTCCCCAGAACTCATCCGACCTCCGATTGGCACATTCTTGGTGGATTTGAAACCATCTTGAAGTCTACTATCTGGGAAAAATATCAGAAAAAAACTAAAAAATCACAGGTGATAGAATATTTGAAAAGAGTGTACGGATGTCCTGTTTCCAGCACTTTGGATCGCTCGATTCCTTCGCCGCATCATAGCTCGATCGAGTGACCTGGAATCCAAGAGTCATGGTATTATAGAACCATGCTTTCTTCATTCTCCTCTTCTTCATCCATTATCTCTTGCCCCTTCCTTGCTCCCCAGCAGCTTTGAGTCACCGAACGCGGCACCTTAGGAGTTTAGTGTCGAAGCACGCGCTCTCTCCTCCAATATACTCCAAATCACTTGATATTCTCTGAAATGCAACCAAACGCTCTTAAAGTAAAATAGTTCCAATTATGAGCGTAAAAGCATATAAAATATGTAATTGAGCAATTAATTTTGACGTGTAATCATATAGATAAAACGTGGAATATAATGACACATCAAAATTCCCCCAAGCTTGCCTCTTACTCGTCCTCGAGGAAGACTAATAAGAAACGAACACGGGAGTGGGATACAATGGAGATGCAAGGAAGTGGCGTGTAATGGAGACAAGGGGTTCAATCTTAAATTCAGAAAAATATAAGAACCCAAGGTATACAAGATCTCGTGAACACATGTCAATATGAAATTAGAACACATATACACAACAAATACTTAAATCTCGCTCAAATTAAAATAACGTGGATTTCAATAAATGTAATGAACTTGATAAGTAATAAAATGAGAGTAGAGTTATATCATATCATAGTTTATCATGCAATATACTAAGTTCACAGAAATGAAATGAAACCAATGTCCACAACTCATTCTCTAAGCAGTATAATATGTTATGATCAAACGTTTTCAAGCATGCGTGGTATTTTGTTATACTTCATGGAATGAATTTAACAAATTCAATCAAAGTAATGCATCACCACACTACGACCATTTCAAGACTCCTAGAACCCATTAACTTTGACATGTCTTTGTTCTATATAGAAATGGAGATAAGGATATGGGATTTTTGTACTTTTATATTGTTTTTGGCTATATGAATATTTCATATGCATTTTTCTTTCTTTATATATACGAGATAACTCAATATATACAAAAAGCAGCATATGCATCCCAGACCTGACGGTCTTAGGGCATTGGGTTACGAAGAACTACTAGGGCCTTTTATTCTGGATATTTGTTTAATTTTTGCATTATTGGGATTTTTGCAAACTCACGTAAATGCGATGGAATGCAAAACATGATCAAAGATCATTTATTGGCTATTTACAAAAGAAAAAGAAAAAGCATAGAATCTAGACATGGCTCGGTTTGAGGAATCCTAATCATCACTACTTCGGTTATCGTAGGGTTATCCTATCTCTTTTGAATCACTAAATATCCATGAAGCAATAGAATTATCAATCAAATCACGCGGGAGTCAATAATTTTCAGAATTGATTCATTCATTTTTAGCTTAATTGTTTCAAGAATATGGTTGTGAAACTATGGATTCTACTATGAAAAAGCATATTAACAAAGATACACTAATCAAGGAATCGAACTCTAATCTAACAGATATCCGAGTTCATTAAAAAAATCCACGATATTTCATAGAAAATGAAGCATATGAGACATAAATATAGAAGTGAACTTGCTTCATATGGAAATTTCGAAGTGTGTTTCACGATGAAGCAAAGTGCGTGCACTATGCACTCCCCCAAGTTTAAACATCACATTGTCCTCAATGTGTGTATAATATAAATAGAGGACAATGGCAAGATGGGGGAGGCACTCAACAAAATTGTTTCTCTCCCCCAAGCGTAAACATCACATAAAAATTGGGGGGAGAGACGAAATAAGCGCCGAATACAAGGGTGGGCATAGATGATAAATAGTGGGTTGGGTGCAAAAGATAATTGAGCCATCATATGGGGTGAATTTATTAAACTAAGAAAGCATATAAAATCCTATACGGTCCTCTCGCTGTCGAGAGGATTCATGTTTATTAAAAGCATAAAATAATACACTACTAGATTGGTACCACTTGTAGCAAAAGGCGGGTCCAATATCTTTGCCGGTGCAGGAAGCTGCTCTATCTGCACTTTCCGTGGCTCCGTCAGGTGCGTATAGCCACTAACGCCAACGAACTCCAGCGATGCATCCCCTAGCATTCTTCGTAGGCGTCCACCTGTATCCTGCAAAGAACGGAATGCATCAGTCCACTGTGAAAGATTGTTCCCCCGAACAAATGTTTTCCAAAGAGGGTCATCAACATAAATATTTAAAATTAAGGATGGTTGACAACACTTCCCTGGAAATAAATCTCAACTCTCAAGTACCATGTCCTCTCTCTCCTCGGTGTCCTCTCCAAGATCCTCAGGTATATCCTGATCAGATGCATATATCACCTCATCAGGTGACTCCTCGTCATGCTCATTAGGTTATTCAAGCAAGGACACGTTCAAGCATACCTCCGATCCATAATTGTAAGTATCCTGCAATAGGTATGACGTGTCAAAATGATCTGAATCAAAATAAATATCAAATGGGATACAAGATTCAGAAATGGAGTGGTAAAGAGGTCTCCCGGAGTGGGAGCTATAAGCTCTGGTGGGTGGTCCTCTGAGGGATGCTCAGCCTTTATAGAAGGTGGGGATGGCTGCGGTAGCTCGAAAGGAGGAGGGCACAATTCGGGCTCCATCTGTGGGTAGATGTCATCATCCCAAGTCACGTCCTCCTCGATGGTCTGCTCCGCTACTGTAGGCGCAACTTCCTCGATAATATCCTCTGATGGTATAGGCTGCTCTGACTCATGTGGGTGGCAAGGGGGGTGACGACGGCATGATCTGGCTCTACAGTGCTAGGTGACGATGTCTCTTCTGCAGTGGGAATATCAAAGCGCATAATACCTCCCCAAGCTGAACGTGAATATCCTCCTCGATGGTACCTGTAGCAGCCACACTGCTCATAATAAAATTGACGAGCTCACAATCTTCTGGATCACTTGCCTCGACGGCTAATGAGCCAGAAGATCGAGCTACGTCCAGTAAGCTCTCTAAAGTTGCTGAATAACTCAGTTCCTCGAAGGTTGTCAGATGCATCCTCCTCAAGAATTCTAGTGAGGATCCCTGCAATCCTCTAGTAAAGAGAAGAAGTAGCTGGAAACCATCCCACACATAGTTTGACTCCGTTTGGAACATACCTAACGCTTCGTCGATCCTGTAAAAGGCTTCCCTGAAAGATTCTCCATCAGCTTGATTGAATGTAGCAGCGAGATATATGAAGGATTGTATAAAACCCGATCGCATCATCTTTGGGAGCACCATCGCTGCATCAACTGTACCTGATCAAGCAAAGTAGACAACCTGGAAAAGACGTCAGTGGTACAAAGAGAGATAAAGATAATAATAATAGCAGGTGGTAGGGAAAACTCTCTCTCTATGTTTTTTTGTTTTTTTTTGTTTTTTTGTTTTGTTTTTTTGTTTGTTTGTATTTTGAATGCAATCTAATCAACCTAATTGTGGTAAATAGATAATATGGCGGAACGCCTCCCCGGCAACGGCGCCATAAACTCGATCGACCCTGAACTAACTCCAAAACGATGTCGTTTACCGCAAGCGCACGGTATAGTGGCAAGTGGGTATCGAACATGGGGAAGCTGTGCTATACTACTTATCTACTCCTAGGTTGAGTTAGACTTGCAGGTTTATTGGTGGATGTGAATTATGGAGGTTCGTAATGGTGATGGATGCAAAGGTTGTGTCACTCAACGTCGCAAACAAGGGATTCTACTCAAAGAAAGAAATAAATCAAATATAAAAGATTTGAGCTTTAGGACTCGTCACTAAGACCGTCGGATGTCGAAGCTAGGCTAGGACTCTTACGTTGCATTAGTTTTATTGGGGATGGTCTCTCAGCTAATACCACTCTTGTGGTTTAAAGATGTCGAGGTACTTCGGTGGCTCGCTTTGACGCAATGGCGGTAGCCGTCAATGTAGTGATACAGATCATCGGTGAATCCCCTCAAGGCACGAACCGGGCATGGTCACGACCCTTCGTTGAATCCACTAACTCATTAATTAAATCCATAGGATACTCCTTAACTTAATCGATTCCACCGACCGTGGGCACGACCTCAGTACGAGTTCTCCTATTGATTTGGCTGGATCGACCAAAATGCAACCCCTTTTATATCCAACACATCATGAAAATCCTAACTTTGCATCTAACTCCTAAGATCCATGGGCTAATCCCTTAGCCCTAGAAACGATTATTCAAGCATAGAAAACATTATGAGAACAATAGAGATCATTGCTAGCATCATAGAAAAACAATAATAATACCTGAAATTATATTAAATAGATAAAATACTTAGCTTGATACAAGAGGAGGGGCATATGGCGTAGCCTAACTCCCAAAAGATCGTCTCCCAAAACTTGATAGATCTAACTAAACAACTCTCCAAAAGTCCTCTCTAATGACGGCTACATTTCAAATATATATCCACATCTAAACCCTAGCAAACAACCCCAAGAAGCCCTCTCCAATCCGTGCCCAAAGCCAGATCCGGACACAACTTAAGTTCTGGGCCTATGGCGACTCTGGTCGAGTAGGTGGCTGCTCGGTCGAGTCGTCAGAAGTCTGGATTCATTGCCCAAAACGTCGCTCTGCCTGCTCGGACCGAGTAGGGTCTGCTCGGACCGAGTAGGTGGCTGCTCGGTAGAGTAGGTGGATGCTCAGTTGACTCGTCAAAAGTCTGGATTCATTGCCTAAAACATTGCTCTGCCTGCTCAGACCGAGTAGGCTCTGCTCGGACCGAGTAGGTAGTTGCTCGGTCGAGTAGGTGGTTGCTCGGTCGAGTAGGTGGTCAAGAACAGATTTCCGCACTGTAGTATCATCTTGCAGAAATTCCCTAGAGCTTATCCGACCTCCGATTGGTATGTTCTTAGTGGCGTTGGAACCATCATGGAGTATATTATCTGGGAAAAATATCAAAACAATACTGGAAAATCCCAGGTGATAGAATATTTGAAAAGAGTGAACAGATGTCCTGTTTCCAGCACTTTGGATCGCTCGATTCCTTCGCCGCATCATAGCTGGATTGAGTGACCTGGAATCCAAGAGTCATGGTATTATAGAACCATGCTTTCTTCATTATCCTCTTCTTCATTCATTCTCTCTTGCCCCTTCCTTGCTCCACAACAGCTTTGAGTCACCGAACGCAGCACCTCAGGAGTTCTGGTGTCAAAGCACGCGCGCTCTCCTCCAATATACTCCAAATCGCTCGATATTCTATGAAATACAACCAAATGCTCTTAAAGTAAAATAGTTCCAATTATGAGCGTAATAGCATATGAAATATGTAATTGAGCAATCAATTTTGACGTGTAATCATATAGATAAAACGTGGAATATAATGACACATCACATAGTATGCCAATATTTCATCCCATGTCAATCCAACAGTTCTCAGAGTCTCCCTATCGGAGTTGGATTCTCAACGGTTATAACAGTCCATCTAGCCACGTGGCAACTCATTATCCAATCCCGCATTTGATTAACGGCTACTATTTGCTGTAGCAAAGAGAAGTACGTTTGGATCAGATTTTGTGTTGATCCGCAACCTGTTAACCATATCCTATATATACACAGTACCATGCGACATATTTGGGGGGTTTAAGCCGTTTTTTGTGGTATTTTTAGGGGTTTGGCCATATTTTGAGGCATGCCTTGCGTATTCTTGTGTATCTTCTGGGAGCTTTGGATACTGAGGCAAAGACACAATTTTGAAGGAGATTTGGGATCCAAGAGGAGAGATTTGGTGATATAATTCTCAACTTTTGGCTTGTATTTTGCGTATTTGCATTGTATTTTGAGTATTGATGATGTATTTTGCAATGAATATTGATTCTTTCCTCTGCATGCTTGTGTAGTACCCTCTTGTGTTGGTTGTGGTGTAGGTAGGGCTATGTAATCTCTGTTTTTGATGTCCTTGCACCCTATTTTGCATGTTATATCGCATATTTTATTATTTTCTACACGTATTATTTAAATATTATCGTTGTTGGTGTAATTGGATCCAATATGATCTTTGCAGACTTATTCATGGCATGATTCTTGCGGATATCGTCGTGACCCTTGCGAGCACATGGGCTTAAATTCCTTATGAAACTAATAATCTATTCGATTCTTATGGTGTTATTTCATGCTCTTTATCGTTATATTTTCCGACGTTCTCATACCCTTGAGGGGTGAAACGTTGTGCTATTTAGGTTAAGAAATTGTTTCATATGTTTTAGATCTTTATTCACACACATAACATGAGGATTCCGAGAGGATGATGTTCGGTGAGGATACATCTATGTGGGCATACCCTGAGGGACCCGAGAGGGCGATGATCTGCGAGGCTCATCTATAAACTTGATTGCGAACATTATGAACCAATTGATTAACTAAGACATCAACAACCATTGATTGCAAAACCACTAACAAAGTCACAACTAACACATCCTCTCCACAATGGTACCATACTATCGACTTCCCTGTTATTATCGTAGGACCGTTTTCAGTATTTAAAACCTTTTACACCATTAGTTCACCATCGAAAGGAGGTTGTTTCTTATCGTTTAATTATCTTTATAAACTGGAATTCGTGGTTTTGCAGGTCAGTTGTCTCGTGGATACGATACCTGACTCACTAGGATTATTACTTGTTCGATCTCCTACCCTTGAGAGTAGCGCTCGCATATTTCGAGACGAGTCAAGTTTTTGGCACCGTTGTCGGAGACAACCGTTCTTGTGTTCTACAATTTCAGTTTGTGTGGAGGAATATTCGGTGAGACCCTTTCATCTTATAGCTTATGACTTTTATTAGGTTGCTTTTATTTTATTTTAAAAATGGAATATATTGAATTCTATCGCACAGACTATTGGTATGATACAACGTACGCTATTGTGTTGAGTATTGATTCCCCGGATTTGGTTTTGATGATGAACAAACATAAATATCGTGAACTAACTCTTTGTGAGCGCAGTTATGGAGATCGTCGCCAAATTACTTCGTACATCAAAAGCGACGTCTAAAGACTTCTCAAAGCACGTGATCGTGTGCCTGAAGCTTCGTTGAAGCTCTAGGAGCATTATTGAAGTCAACAGATTTGGATTGAAGCTTTGAAGACGGTTTGTCTAGCTTATGTTTATAGACTTCTAGCTTCTTTTCGTAGAATGTTAAGTCTTGAGTAGGTCTTACATTATAATCTTCATAACGCTCATATCTTAGAACTAGGATTATCTTAGAAGCCCATAGAAACTTTCCCGAAGCCTTACGCTTCATTTCGCGACTTCTAGTGTATCTTAGTTGGTTCAAGAAGAAGAACCAACTGACTAGATTGTCATCTAGTCGGTTAAGAATTCTTCTCGAACCGACTAGATCTCCTTGCACAATTCAGCATCTTCACTGTTGACCAATTAGTCGGTCCAAGAAGGTTCACTGACCGACTAGTTGTCAAACTAGTCGGTTTGGAATCCTTCTTAGACCGACTAGTTATAACTTCATTTTCACAGCCTAGCTACTGTTTATTCATTAGTCGGTCCAAGAACAACCATCGACCGACTGGTTGAGAAACTAGTCTGTTGGAATTTGTTCATACACCGACTAGTTCTCTTGTGTTCAGCTTATTGTTTTTCAACTGCTTAGTCGGTCAAAGAACACTCACCGACCGACTAGTTGTCAAACTAGTCGGTTGGCAAGTCTTCTTAGACCGACTAGTTCTATATCTCCTGAACTATGTTTATTGGCTGTGAACTAGTTAGTCGGTCCAAGAAGAATCACCGACCGACAAGTTGCAAAACTAATCGGTCAGTGATCCTTCTTAGACCGATTAAACTGCTTCAGAATAGAGCTGTTGGGGCATTTAATGCCACGATTTTTGTGACCGTTTTGTCTCTTCCCTATATAAGTTTGAGTGCATCAAACCAGTAATCAAAGTCTGATAATAGAGACATTTTCACGTCCAAGAGAAGAGCCATTCACTCTCATTTCCAAGCTCTCTCTTCTCACAAGAATCTCTCCCAAACTCCTTGAGCCCTAATTTCCTCAAGAGAGATTCTCTTCATTGTGAGCCACTAAAGCCAAGAGCTTGTTTCAAAGTCACCAATCTCTCCCTAGCCATCTATTGCTGGTCATCTTGGTGGAGCTAGGGTTTGGTGATCTCATCTTCCTCAAAATCCTTCTTGCCCTAAATTCAGTAAGTTTACTCAAGGCATATGATTTGTTGGTAAGCATTTTATTGTTTCATTTACTTTGTTATTGCAAGTTTATCTATCGGTTGTGAGAGAAGTGTGTGGTCCCGATTTGTGGGAGTCACATTTTCATTTGTGTATGATTTGATCTTGTGGAGGTTTTCTACAAGAATTTCATAGTGCAAATTTGAGTTAGAGGATTCTAACTCAAGTATCCGGAGGGGATCTTGGTGGTTGGGATGTAGGATCACCGTGAATAAGTCGGGGAGACTTGGGTGGATCCGAACCCGTTAATTCATTTGTTTGCCTTGCTTATTTCTTGTTGTTCGTAGTGATTCTGCATTGTTGTTTGTGTTTGCACAATAATTAGGAATTATACTCTTGATTATTTTAAAGTACTATTCACCTCCCTCTAGTACTTGTGCAGTAGCTATCAGGGAATTACATTTGGTATCAGAGCCAAGTTCATAGCTATGACAAACAACGACTACAGCACTTTCAAGAACCGTGAAGGAGCTTCTTCGGTGATGGAAGGACACTCCTCAACTAGGCCTCCCTACTTCAACGGTGCCAATTATAGGTACTGGAAATGCCGGATGGAAACGTTCCTCCGGAGCATTTCACTATGGAGAGCTACGTTGACGGAGTATGTCGAGCCCACCGAACCAGACTTCGCCAAGTGGACTACCGCGGAGGTCACCGCGGAGGTAAACAATGCCAAGGCAATGAATGCCTTGCAATGTGCTTTGGAGACCGAAGACTTCAACAAGATATGCACATGTAAGAGTGCATATCAAATCTGGAACTCACTCCTCATCTTGCATCAAGGAACGAGTAGGGTAAGCGACTCCAAACTCACCGTTGTCAATAAAGAATTCGAATTATTTCATATGCAACAGGGTGAGAAGATGAAGGAGTATTATGCTCGCTTCGTTGACATTACCAATGAATTGGAGGCTCTTGGCAAGACCTACACCCAAAAGGAGAAAGTCTCAAAGATTATTGACGGACTTCCTTCTTGTTGGGAAAAGCGTACCTTCGCCATCGAGGAAGGTAACGATATGAATAAGTATACTGTCATACAACTAATAGGTACCTTGATGTCCTATGAGGTACGCAAGGACCGTAAACTAAAGATGCAGGACAAGATGAAGTCGTACTTGGAGCAAGACGTGCCGAAGAAAAAGGCGATTGCGTTCAAGGCCGCTCCATCTACATCTACCGATGAAGAATCGGAAGACGAGTTGGACATAGAATCTTTGGCCGATTTGGCAAAGAAGTTCAACCGATTCTTCCGGAAAGGTAAGTTCAAGAACAAATCTAAATTTAGTTCTACTAATGCATCTACTCCTTTGTGTTTTAAATGCAACAAGCCAGGACACATCAAGGCGGATTGTCCTCTCAACAAACACAAGGAGAAGTGGAAGGCACCAAGTACAAAAAGTCAAGATAGTATAAGAAAGGGTATAAGAAAGGGCTTGTCGGCTCATTCACCGACTCCGAAGATGACTCCTCAAGTGGAGAGTTGGATGATGAACAAGTGGAGAAAGTACACATGTGCTTCATGGCAAGAGAGGAACATGATCAAGAGTCCTCCTCCGATGAAAGCGAGGATGAAGGCGAAGAGGTAACTATGGATGACCTTAGATTAGCTAACAAACAACTTTGGTCTAAGTTTTCTAAATTGGCTAATATATATATTAAGACTAAAGATGAGCTAACTAGTCTCCAAACCTCACATAAGCCTATCATCATCATCAACGACACCGTTGTTGAAGGGTTGAGAAATGAGATCGTAAATCTCAAATCTCAACTTGAGCATGTTCATATTGAGAATTCGGATGAACATGAGATAGCGTATTGGATTTTTCGAAACTCAATTTTGAGTATTGAGAATGAGAATCTCAAGTCTAGTGTTTATGTACTCACATTGCAAGTATCCACCTTGGATGCTTCTATGCATTCTCTCACCGAGAAGTATGAGTGCACATTAGGCCGAATTAATAAATTCAATAAAGGTAAGGGCCATTTAGATAATATCCTAAATGATTTACTTCCGGTCAATCATCGCATTAGTTTGGGGTATAAGATGAGAGACTCATCCAAATCGTCTACCACCTTTGTTAGGCCAACTTCCGATGCCTCAACGAGTGGGAGCAAACACTACATTGGTAGTTCATCTCCGATGGTGCTTCCACTTCGTACACACCCCCGTTTGGAAAGAAACCCACTTTGGATGGACCTCCAAAGAAGGGTCATGCATTTATGTACCCCAATGCTATGCCACGTAGGAACACACCTCCTACTCCATATGTTCACATGTATGATGGTTTTTATGCTACACACCCACGAGCACGTGCAAACACTCATTTGAGACACCCTTATGCACGTACTCATGCTCATGCACCCTCACATGCTTATGATCGCACATCACATCCACATGTGCATGCTAATTCTCATGATCATCCTCATGCATACGCACCTCATATTCATCCACATGCACCACGTAGAAATCAACCTTTTGTGCATGCAACCACTAGGAAGAGGATACCCAAATCATACACTATTTGGGTCCGAAGAACACTAGCAATCATGCTAAGGATATGTATGTGCAATCGTATATTCATGATATTATTTTGAATGATGATTATGTTGGGAAATCACGGTCCTCTTGGACATGGTTTCCGAAGGATTAGTCTCCGTTGATCCTTCATTGCTTGGTACAATGAGTTTACATTCATTTTATGGGTACCAAAGCATTTGTGTTAAGAATTGATTTCCATTGCATGTTTATTAGTAAATCATTGTGTGTATGATTACATTAGGATATGGGTTACAATAACTTGAATTTAGTTTGTTGAATTTGTTGCTTAACCCATAGGATCCAAAAAAAAGTTTTTGGATACCAAAATTATGTTTCTAGGTTCAATCCACCGTAAGATACCAACCCTACCAACTCCTTGATTTGTAAAGTTTTTCATTCAAATGGAGTTGATGGTGCTTAAGTGATGCACCAAAGTAGGGGGAGCTTAATGTTGTAAGTATATTCTTACATTTGGTATCCATGTATGTTAAATGCATGTAGATGTCACTTTGTATGTAGACTATATATTTTGGCTATCTTCTTTGCATGCTCTTGCTTGATGCTAATTTTGAGCTTATGATATTGTACTTATCTTTCTTATGATCATGGCATTCCATGCTTATTATTGACTCATTTAGTGAGTATCTCTTCTGGAATGCATGCTAGTACAATGGTTCTTTTGAACATTGTTTCAATTAGTATCCTAGTGTGCTAGATTTGTGTATGCCATAAGTTTTATGAAGTTACTATCTATTTTTGTCATAACACTTTTGCATGATATTAATAATTGATATTCATATTGTTTTAATCACCTTGTCACCTCACATCGAGCACTTCACTTAGATTTGGTATGCTTACCCTTTGTGATCCTTTTCGATCGATGTTGTGACATTTGGTGTTGTATGATGTGTACATCATGTTGCCATTCGTTTCTTGTGCACATTGTATTTATGTCTCTAATATTGACTTCGTCGCTCGACGATTATATTGTTTTAATAGATTTGTTTGTATGAAAACATAGAATTGTTTTCCATGCACTCAATTCGTTATGAATGTTGATATTGGAGAGTATGCTCCATAACTCAATACATGAAATTGATTTGTGTTTTGATGATTTCATTTTTTTCAATTTTCGACTATGGTCTCGTTGGCACACTTTGATTTTCTTCGTGATTTTACTTTGGTGTCATTTGGACCGTCGTCGTATTCTTCGACTCTCATGCTTTTATTTTTAGCCATTGTTGTTGTCGTTGATCTCCTCACGCTCTTTTTGCTAATGCCAAAGGGGGAGAGAATTAATAATGACGTTGTGCTAAATGATAATTTAAAGCAATTTACCGTGAATCTAATTTGATATGTTAGATTCAGGGGGAGTGAAGATATAAAAATGGATTTCGATCCCAAAATTTCAATAAGTGAGTTCATGTTTTATACTTTCCTCGTCTGCTTGATGCGTATGATTATTATTTAATACGAAACTAACGTGTCATCAATGCAGGGGGAGTAAGTAAATTTCATTTGAATCACTATTATTGATTATTATTTATGTTGGTTTGTCATCACCAAAAAGGGAGAGAATGTTGAGTATTGATTCCCCGGATTTGGTTTTGATGACGAACAAACATAAATATCGTAAACTAACTCTTTGTGAGTGCAGTTATGGAGATCGTCACCAAATTACTTTGTACATCAAAAGCGACGTCTCAAGACTTCTCAAAGCACGTGATCGTGTGCCTGAAGCTTCATTGAAGCTCTAGGAGCATTATTGAAGTTAAGAGATTCGGATTGAAGCTTTGAAGATGGTTCATCTAGCTTATGTTTATAGTCTTCTGCTTCTTTTCGTAGAATGTTAAGCCCTGAGTAGGTCTTACATTATAATCTTCATAACGCTCATATCTTAGGGCTAGGATTATCTTAGAAGCCCATAGAAACTTTCTCGAAGCCTTACGCTTCATTTCGCGGCTTCTAGTGTATCTCAGTTGGTTCAAGAAGAAGAACCAACTGACTAGATTGTCATCTAGTCGGTTAAGAATTCTTCTTGAACCAACTAGATCTCCTTGCTCAATTCAGCATCTTCACTGTTGACCAATTAGTCGGTCCAAGAAGGTTCACCGACCGATTAGTTGTCAAACTAGTCGGTTTAGAATCCTTCTTAGACCGACTAGTTATAACTTCATTTTCACAGCCTAGCTACTGTTTATTCATTAGTCGGTCCAAGAACAACCGTCGACCAACTAGTTAAGAAACTAGTCGGTTGGAATTTGTTCTTAGACCGACTAGTTCTCTTGTGTTCAGCTTATTGTTTTTCAACTGCTTAGTCGGTCAAAGAGCACTCACCGACCGACTAGTTGTCAAACTAGTCGGTTGGCAAGTCTTCTTAGACCGACTAGTTCTATATCCCCTGAACTATGTTTATTGGCTGTGAACTAGTTAGTCGGTCCAAGAAGAATCACTGACCGACAAGTTGCAAAACTAATCGGTCAGTGATCCTTCTTAGACCGATTAAACTGCTTCAGAATATAGCCGTTGGGGCATTTAATGCCACGATTTTTGTGACCGTTTTGTCTCTTCCCTATATAAGTTTGAGTGCATCAAACCAGTAATCAAAGTCTGATAATAGAGACATTTTCACGTCCAAGAGAAGAGCCATTCACTCTCATTTTCAAGCTCTCTCTTCTCACAAGAATCTCTCCCAAACTCCTTGAGCCCTAATTTCCTCAAGAGAGATTTTCTTCATTGTGAGACACTCAAGCCAAGAGCTTGTTTCAAAGTCACCAATCTCTCCTTAGCCATCTATTGCTGGTCATCTTGGTGGAGCTAGGGTTTGGTGATCTCATCTTCCTCAAAATCCATCTTGCCCTAAATTCAGTAAGTTTACTCAAGGCATATGATTTTGTTGGTAAGCATTTCATTGTTTCATTTACTTTGTTATTGCAAGTTTATCTCTCGGTTGTGAGAGAAGTGTGTGATCCCGGTTTGTGGGAGTCACATTTTCATTTGTGTATGATTTGATCTTGTGGAGGTTTTCTACAAGAATTTCATAGTGCAAATTTGAGTTAGAGGATTCTAACTCAAGTATCCGGAGGGGATCCGGGTGGTTGGGACGTAGGATAACCGGGAACAAGTCGGGGAGACTTGGGTGGATCCGAACCTGTTAATTCATTTGTTTGCATTGCTTATTTCTTGTTGTTCGTAGTTATTCCGCATTGTTGTTTGTGTTTGCACAATAATTAGGAATTATACTCTTGATTATTTTAAAGTACTATTCACCTCTCTCTAGTACTTGTGCAGTAGCTATCAGGAAATTACATATTGAGCATAAGCACAGAATGGATAAATCCAAGATCATCAACTTCTATCAGAGAGACTGTGAAACTTTTTGTCGGGCCCGGAGGAGGTTTACAGATCTAGTATTGGGTTAGCCTCATCATGGGTACACAAAGAAAGAGCTTATGGAGACCTTCTAGACAGAGTACAACCAAAGTTGCAAGAAATTTTGGGAGTCATGACGCCGACAGCGGCTTGGGAGTACATGGAGTCCCTACGGGAGAATGATCAAATCCTTAATGAGACTTCAGAAAGTGGGCCTTCTTGCGATAACACTAGAGCATGCCTTGATCAAGTAGAGCAAAGTGTAGACATACACTTGCAACCATTGAAGGAGGAAATTTAATTGCTCATTCAGACATAGGAGGCAAAATCCCAAGAATTTCATCAAAATTTCCTTACTCGGAGCTATCAAGTTCAACAATTAATTGAAAATCTTATTTTGATGGCTAATTGTTTAGAAGAAAGTAATTCTTTTAAAATTCAACTTCAAACATCTAATATGGGTTTATCTTCTACTACAGGTATACCAAACGAGCCATGTCAACTTGAAAGCGCAAATCAAAATATTAACAATGCAGGAAGTGTGTGCAAAGAAGGAGAGGACAAGCAAGCAATTTTGGATGAACATGAAGAGGAGACAACTAGAGATATGAGTTTATAGATTATCAATATGGAGCCCGAACTGTTCTTTCCCTTAGTTTTTTTCCAAAATCATTTATTCCTCTCCCCCATGGCTGAGCATCATACCGAGAGTGGTGCAATTCTTTCAGGGAGTAGTCATCAACGTGTTTTACTTTATTTACGTATTTTGATCACTATATTTGGAATGTGTTTATTGAGAAGAATTTTAGACTAAATTGGACTGACATAACTCATCTCTTGCAGGACACATGTAAATACTTTATAGAGATGTTGGGAGTTGTGTTGATGGTGTCCAATTTAGCTAGTGGAGGAAGATTACTTGCCGAAGAGTGCAAGGAGCAGATAGAACAACTTCATCCACCTTTAAAGATCTGTGATCCGCCATTTGACCACTGTGCATTCTTTCCAGTAGTGTAGATTTTTATATGCTTTTTAGGATGTTTGCTTTTTAATAAACTCGTACTCTTTTCGACATTGAGGACAATGTCCGTCTTTAGTTGGGGGGGAGTATGAGATCTTTGGATTATTTTAGAATAAAAAGCGAGAAAAGAATCAATCACCATTTTCCAACATTAATACTCCTTCAAGAATAACGTCATCGAATTATTATGCATTGATCGAATTCTTGAAATTATTTATGACTTGAATTAATTATTTTTCCTTCATGGAATTAAATCATTAATATGACTTTTATGAAAAAATTTAATTGCCATAATTAATATCTCAAAATGGTTCGAATTTATTTCATGCAATTTATTGTGATGCATAAGTTTAAAGTGGACATGATTGATTGGATTAGTTTTCAAATTGAAGAGGAAGTTGTCCATTATTTATGCTAATGTTTATGTCCGATGAATGGGTATTGAATTGCTTCAAAAAAGGAAAAAATAAAAAAAGAGAGAATAAAATAATAAAATGCATTGTTCCCGTGAGTTTATTAAGTAGCCGGGTTTTCGTTCCTAAAACAAATTGGAGATTCACGTCAAAAAATGGACGATATGGAGTGCATTAGAAATAAAAAAGAGATAATAAAATCTTAGATGATTCGAGTTATTAGGTTCGAGGGGCTCTTCTAAGCCCAATGCCCGAAGGTCATTCGACCTAGGAGTCATTAACTAAAAGCTCGTTACATGAATCGTTCTAAGTCGTTTAAAAAAGAAGAAGAAAAAGGATATAATGAATAAAGGAAACTCATTACCCATGAATTGAACGACCTTTAAGTGATGCCAATTCCTTGGAAATAAGAAAATTATGACATGACATCGTGTTATACTTTCACTTATGCAAAACAATGCTCGCATGTTATTCATTCAAATTAAATTAGAGAAAATGTCATGTGATTAATCTTCTTCATGGATTGTCTATATTGATGGTAAAAATCATGATGGAAAGAGTTTTATTTAGTCAAGCCATAGACGATTGCTAGAATCTAATATTTTCATTAAACATCCGACTTAATTGCTTCTTTTGCTAGAGACTAGAAAAACGCAAGTTGGGGGTGTGATTTAGGGTAAATATTGCATATTTAACCCCTCATCCAGTGTTATTTTATGCATACTGGATGCGTATTTAGGCCTCTAATACAAGAGTATTGAGATTATTCGTAATTATTAGAGGAATCACTTATTCAATGCACAAAATGCTATTTTATTGAGTATTTTAATCCTATCATATTTTTCAGGTGTAGATCTCAGCTTTACGATTCCAACAGCTATTTATTCAAATTTTTCTAAGATCTACGCTAATTTTTATGAATTTTTGAATGCATAATATCATTTAAATGAAGAAATACGGTCGAAATATGAAGAAAATATGGCGCCGATCGTATGCGCCCGTGGCAGGACATGTGGCATCCATTTGGCAGTTCCTGCTTGATCCAACAACAACAGAGAAGTGGCGATGCGGCTCAACATGCACGGTCGGATGATGATCCAACGGTCTGTGTCGAGCCCACTTTGAGTTCAGATATGCGGGCGACGTGGCTACATCCTGGGTGTTGAACGATGATCGGACGGTCACGGGAGACTCCAGATCGGATGCAGACTCAAGCGTATGCTGGAAAATAACTCGGGATTCAGGAGCCATATGGCATGCCGATACCACATCAATCCACGGTTCTCAGAGTCTCCATATCGGAGTTGGATTCTCAGCGGGTATAATGGGTCTATTTAGCCACGTGGCAGCTCATTATCCAATCCCGCATTTGATCAATGTCTACCGTTTGCTGCGGTGAAGAGAAGCGGGTTTGGATCAGATTTTGTGCAGATCCCCACCCCATCAACCATATCCTCTATATACACAGTACTATGCGGTGTATTTGGGGGGTTTTCAGCCGTATTGTATGCAGTATTTTTAGGGGTTTTGGCCATATTTTGAGGCCTCCCTTGCATATTCCTGCATATTTGTTTGGGGCTTTAGATGCAGAGGCAAAGACACAGTTTTGAAGGAGATGTATGGTCCAAGAGGAGAGATTTGGTGATATAAATCTCAACTTTTGTCTCGTATTTTGCGTATTTGCCATGTATTTTGAGTATTGATGATGTAGTTTGCAATGAATATTGATTCTTTTCTCTTCATGCTTGGATAATACCCTCATGTGTTGGGTGTGGTGTAGTTAGGGCTATGTAATCTCTGGTTTTGATGTCGTTTCGCCCTATTTTGAATGTTATATCACTTATTTTATTAGTTTCTACACGTATTATTTTAATATTATCGTTGTTGGTGTCCTTGGATCGAATATAATCTTTGCAGACTTATTCGTGGCGCGATCCTTACAGACATTGTTGTGACCCTTGTGGGCACATGAGCTTAAATTCCTTATGAAACTAATATAATCTATTCGATACTTATGACATTATTTCATTCTCTTTATCGTTATCTGACGTTCGCATGCCATTGCGGGGTGAAACGTTGTGCTATTTAGGTTAAGCAATTGTTTCATATGTTTTAGATTTTGATTCACACACATACCATGAGGATTTTGAGAGGATGATGTACCGCGAGGATACATCTATGTGTGCATATCCGGAGGGACCTGGGATGGCGATGATCTGCGAGGCTCATCTATTAATCTTTATTGTGAACATTATGACTCAATTGATTAACCAAGACATCAACAACCATTAATTGTAAAACCCCTAATGAAGTGACAACCAACACATACTCTCAACATTGGTACCCTAATATCGAC
The DNA here is from genome assembly GCA_030789695.1 of Scilla litardierei. Classification (NCBI taxonomy): domain Eukaryota; kingdom Viridiplantae; phylum Streptophyta; class Magnoliopsida; order Asparagales; family Asparagaceae; genus Scilla; species Scilla litardierei. The sequence continues at coordinate 341,886,175 of CM061142.1, read as the reverse complement.
TTCCCCATAATTATCGTAGGATCGTTTTTAGTATTTAAAACCCTTCACACCATTAGTTCACCTTCGAAAGGAGGTTGTTTCTTATCGTTTAATTCACTTTCTAAACTGAAATTCGTGGTTTTGCAGATCTGTTGTCTCATGGATATGATACCTGGACTCACCAGCATTATTACTTGTTAGATCTCCTAAACTTGGTAGTAGCACTCGCATATTTCGAGACGAGTCAGATGCTGAGCTATTGGACTTTGACATTGCATTGGTTCTCGGTTCGGAGGATCGGTGGCTCATGGATCAGTAACTCTACGGTCTCTACGGTCTGAGCTTCTGGTATCTTGGATAACTCGGCTCGACACTTCGTTTGCTCGGTCTTTAGAGGGAAGCTCGGTTGTACGGAGGGGGTCCACCATAAGGCACGGTGCCCTATTCATGTAGAGTTGTGATAGGCTTGGAATTCCATTATGTTGAGTATTGGACTCTCCACCTTGATTTTAATGATGATCAAACACAAATCATTGTGATTAACTCATGTGTTTGCAGTTAGCTAAAAAGTCACCAATTAGATTCAAGAAGATCAAAAGTGACTACACGTGTTGATTCAAGTGGAGGACTCGGTAGATCAACAAAGGTGAAGCATTGGCTTGAAGAACTCAAAGGCTACCTCAAACCTCAAGCCAATGGGATCAACAAATGAATGGAGATTCAATCCAAAGAGAAGAAAGGAATGGATGAGTCAAAAGCTTCGAAGACTATGACGTTGGAGATATTCAAGTCATTCAACTAAAAGACTTAAGACCTTGAAGAATTATGGAGATCGTCGCCAAAGTACTTTGTTCATCTCAAGCGACGTCCCAAGACTTCCTCAGAATGCATGATCGTTGTGCCTGAAGCTCCGTTGAAGCTCAAGGAGTTATTAATGAAGTCTAGGGATTCAGATTCTCCATGTTGAAGCTTCGAAGACGGTTTGTCATGTTATTTATATTGTCTTCTAGCTTCATCTCATAGAATGTTAAGCCTTGAGTAGTTCTTGCCTAGAAATCTTCATAACTATCATATCTTATCTCTAGGATTGACTTAGAAGCCATTAAAAAGTTTCCTGTTGCTTATCGCTTCTTTTCATGGCTTCTTATGCATTTTAGTGGGTTCAAGTAGAAGAACCAACCGACTAGATGACGATCTAATTGGTTGAAAATACTTCTTGAACCGACTAGACACCCTTGCTAATCTCAGCCCATTCACTGTTGATCATTTCGTTGATCCAAGAAGGTTCACCGACCGACTAGATGACGATCTAGTCGGTTAGAGATCCCTCTTAGACCGACTAGCCATACTTGTTAATTCAAGCCTATTTGTTGATAAACTAGTCGGTCCAAGAAGGTTCACCGATCGACTAGATGACGATCTAGTCGGTTAAAGATCCTTCTCAGACCGACTAGTTTTCCTTGTGAAATTCAGCTCATTTACTGTTGTTCAATTAGTCGGTCCAAGAAGGTTCACCGATCGACTAGTTGTCAAACTAGTCGGTTGGTGTTTCTTCTTAGACCGACTAGTTCATATCTCTTGATTTCACTATCTTCCATGTCAACCTTTTAGTCGGTCCAAGAAGGTTCACCGACCGACTAGTTGCAAAACTAATCAGTCAGTGATCCTTCTTAGACCGATTAAGCAGCTTCAGAAATAGAGCCGTTGGGCATTTAATGCCACGATTTTTGTGACCGTTTTGTCTCTTCCTATATATGTTTGAGTTGCTTCAAACCAGGAATTCAACGCTTATATTAGAGACATTTACACATGCAAGAAAAGAGCCATTCAACTCCATTTCTAAGCTCTCTCATCTCACAAGAATCTCTCCTAGGTCTTTGAGCCCTAATTCCTCAAGAGAGATTCTCATTCTTTGTGAGCTACTCAAGCTCAGAGCTTGAATCTAAGTCACCAACTTCACCCTAGTCATCTATTGCTGTCCATCTTGGTGGAGCTAGGTTTTGGTGCTAACTACTTCCTCAAAATCCATTCTTGCCCTAAATTGGTAAGTATTTCTCAAGGCATAGGATTTTGTGGTAAGAGCTTTATATTTCATTCTTTATACTTCATATTTTTTGTATACTCTCGGTTGTTGAGAGGATTGGCTTGATCCCAATTTGTGGGAGTCAAGATATAGGTTTTGCTCTCGGTTTGTGAGAGTGTGCTTAGTTCCAGGTTGTGGGATTAAGGTATTTGCATGTTCCTGGGTTGTGGGATACACGGACATCGATTATAGGTCGATTGCACTTGTGGGGTTTCTGCAAGTGGGCTAAAGAAAAGCTCTAGTGGTTTTACTAGAGTATCAGGAGGGGATCCGAGTGTTGCTGGATTAGGGCACCGGGAACAAGTCGGGGAGACTTGGGTGGCACCGAACCAGGATAGATTGCATGTTTGCATTGCATTCTTCCTTGCATTGTTGATCACTTCTTTCATTCCGCATTTGTTTGTTAATTAGGGTTTTATTTGGCGTAAATTCCTTATAATTCTATAAAACACTATTCACCCCCCCTCTAGTGTTTATTCCTCATAGCACAGGGTCACTACAATTGGTATCAGAGCGATGTAATAGCTATGGAAACCAACAACAACATCACACGAAGTCCTTTTCCACCATATCTCATTGGACCCAACTATCAAATTTGGTGTGTAAAGATGAAGGCTTATATTCAATCCATTAACGATGATTATTGGAAGCTTGTGGAGAAGCCCCTTCGTGCACCTGCCACTTCTGAATATGAATGGACAAATGAGCAAAAAGGATTGGTGGAGAAACATCAAGAGGTAATGGATATCTTGCTTGAGTATTTATCTTATATCATTATTATGCGTGTGTCCAAGGCAACAACGGCATATCAAATATGGCACATGCTAGCGGAGCAAGAAGAGTCTACCTCGGAGTGTTCTTTCTCCAATAATGAAAGGGATTCATTCATGGGTTTGATGGGACGAGAGGATGCCACTATGGGTGCTCTAGTGACACATCAAGTGATTCGAGTGGAAGTGATAGTGACGATGAAGAGGTAACAATGGATGAGCTTAGAATTGAACTTAAACAATTATTTGATAAATATCAAAAGCTTACGCATAAATATTGTGATGCTAAGAATAAGATTGCTAGTCTCACTAACACATCTACTTGTAGCACCTCAAACAATGACACCATTGTTGAGTCACTCGCTATTGAGAAAGCAAGTTTGCTTACTCAAAATGGCATGTTGAGAAATGAGGTGGAGTCCCTCAAATCTCAACTTGATCGTGTTTCCATTGTGGATAGTAACGATCTTGAGATTGAAAATCTTCAATCTCAAAACACTTGTTTGGGCATTGAGAATGAGGATCTCAAATCCCAAGTGCACGAGCTCACCACACATGCATCCACCTTGAATGCCACTATTTCTTCAATTTCGAAGAAATATGAGCTCATGTCCTCAATTGTTGAGAGATTCAATAAGGGAAAGGACAATTTGGATGATTTGCTAAAGAATCAACTACCGGCAAACCATCGTGTTGGCCTTGGTTATTCTAAGGCAAGTGCATCCAATGCACGCACCTCCTATAGTGAAGTAACTATAGATTTTGTGAGGCCATCCTCCGGTGCATCCACGAGTGGTGTCTATAACAACTTGTGTAGTTCTACTAATAAGAAAACCACCACTCCTATTCCTCCCTCCTTTGCAAAGAAACCCACCAAGGGTGGACATCAAAGGAAGGGACATGCTTTCATGTACACCAATACACGTAGGAATACCTCCACTCCTCACATTCCTACAAATGATGGTTTTTATGCTCCACACCCACGAGCACGTGCAAACACTCATTTGAGACACTCTAATGCACGTACTCATGCTCATGCACCTTCACATGCTTATGATCACACATCACATCCTCATATGCATGCTTATTCTCAGGATCATCCTCATGCATACACACCTCATATTCATCCACGTATGTATGCAACACCACACCATGGACCTTATGCCCATCATCATGCTTTAGCACAACACAATGTTCCATACACATTTCCTCATGCTCTTGCTAGATCTCATGTTCCTAGGCCACATGCACCACGTAGAGATCAACCTTTTATGCATGCAACCACTAGGAAGAGGATACCCAAATCATACACTATTTGGGGTCCTAAGAACACTAGTAATCATGTTAAGGATATGTATGTGCAATCTTATATTCATGATATTATTTTGAATGATGATTATGTTGGGAAATCACGGTCCTCTTGGACTTGGTTTCCAAAGGCTTAGTTTCTGTTGACTCTTCATTGCTTGGTACCATAAGTTTATATTCATTTGATGGGTACCAAAGTATTTTTTTTAAGAATTGGTTTATTCTTTTGTTTGCATATTGGTCTTAGATGCTCATGTTTGTTAGAAACTTAAATTCATATTGAATTTGATTTCTATTGTTTGATTATTAGTAAATCACTGTGTTTAGGATTTTCATGTGTAGAATATCTAATACTTTTTCATGCAACACATGCTTTGGTTCATACTTATGTTTTGTTGCATTTGATACATGTCATGCTTTTGGATTAATATACATATTTACTTTTGGTACATTTGGTACATGCATGTATATGGTTATATATTTATCTAGTAACATGATTACCTGTTTCATTAATATTGTGTATGATTACATTAGGATATAGGTTACAACTATTTGAATTTAGTATTTTTAAATTTGTTGCGTAACCCATAGGATCCAAAAAGATTATTGGATACCAAAATTATGTTTTTTAGGTTCAATCCACTTTGGGATACCAACCCTACCAACTCCTTGATTTGCAAATATTTTCATTCAAATGGAGTTGATGGTGCTTAAGTGATGCACCAAAGTAGGGGGAGCTTAATGTAGTAAGTATATTCTTACATGTGGTATCCATGTGTGTTGGATGCATGTAGATGTCACTTTGTGTTTGAGACTATCTCATGCATATCCTATGTTTGCATATTGTGTGTCTTGTATGTCATTCATGTCTGTGTATTTCACGTGTGTCAAATTCTTGACTGATGTGCATTGTGTATTCATAATCCTTACTCATATGTTTATTCGAGGATTATTTATAACATGTGGCTTAAAAATTTTCATGTTAGAACTAATGCTCATTTGCATGTTTCACACACGGGACACGCTTATATTTATGTTCCACTTCACAAGCGTGCATCCCAACTTTCTACTCATGCCACTACACAACCTCTACTTAAGAATCCCAAATCACTATCTTTTGGATTCATAAGAATGTTTCTAGGCACGATATGAACACACATATAGAATCGTATATTAGGAATGACATATTCTAATGCGACTTTATATAAAAATCAAACTCAGTCTTTATTTGATTTCCACCTTGCTAACTCACTCATATTGCACTTCATTGCTTGGGTACCATGCTTGTATGATTAATTTTTGTACCCATATATATATGTGAGTTCATCCACTACTCCCAAGTTTGCATAGTTTGTATGACATGTGTGGGAGTATGACATTTTCATTTATATGTCATTGCATTTCATTCATATTATGTTGTGCATATAGATCAGTTGATTTCTCTGACCCTTGGTGATTTATTATCAATTTGCACCTTCCTATCTTGTTGATATGCCAAAGGGAAAGAGAAATTTGGTTTTGAAAATTAATACTTTATGCTTTTCATGCATACTCTTTGTGGTATTACTTTTCATGCCTTCCTTCAATATGTGTTGTGCCATGAATGTTTATTTTGTGCACATATGCATATTGAACGAGGAATCTTTCTAGCACCACTATTTTATTAGATGTGTGTATTTATAATGATGTTGCTTGACTAAATCATATGTATAGAAATATTTAGTATATGTGTATCTAATTTCTAATGGTTGAGAATTGTTAATTCCTTATATGTATGACTTTCGTGATTATAATAACTCCTATTAATGCATGTCATGCATTTCTATTGATGAGTGTTATTTACAATTGGTAAATGATTGGTTATTGGACTACTTGATTTTGTTCCTTAACCTATTGGATCCAAAAAGTTTTTGGATACCATCAATTGTTGAATTGTCAGATTGTTATGCAAGATGCCTACCCTACACACTCCTTGGTTTACAAATGATGGATCAATTCAAAGAAAAGGATGGCGCATTGGAAATACACACATATAGGGAGAGCTAAATGGTTGTAAGTATGTGTTTTATGCAATTGGTATTTTAATATATTGGTCTTGACTACCATGTTTACAATTGGTATTTTAATATATTCCATTTATGTAATATATCATACTTCTTCATTAGCTCATTCTTGTCACACCCTCATGAAGATTGTTTGTTTATGTGACTATCTTGTTCATGTATGTCATATATGTCTTATTACGACTCATGTACCATGGTAGCTATACCATTCATATAATGAATTGGTTATTTGCTTATTGATGTTCATATCGTTTTCATGCCATGAATAAGATTAATGATGTAGGATCTTTATGCATATTTTTTCATTGTATCACCACACATCTCATACTTTCTTATAGTTTGTATGATTATCTTTATGAGACGTAATGATATGATTTGGAGTGATCAATGTATGTTACTTATCATTTTAATTATTTCATGACTGATGTTTAGCTATAATTTTATTTGAGATATCTTTCATGTCTATAGCTAAATCTTTCATGTATGATATTTTCACAAGTGACATAACACTCATTCATATTAGTTAGTGATCTTCAAGCTATATTTCTCACTATGTCATCTCTCATCTCATGCTCATATTTTATGCTATTTTTATGAGATGTTAGAGATAACTTGTGCTATACACGATCATATAAGCTTTATATTGTGTTTGATGATATGTATATTCTGTCATAGATATTCTTCCATGAATATATCTTGATGCACTATGACTTCATTAATGCTACTTCCGATTAAATTGTGCTTACACAAGCTTTTATTCTATTCGCACAATTGGTATGCATGCATGTGATGCTCATGATAACTTTATTCGTTTATGTCCTACCTTGTGACTTTGAACGTAGACTATCTTCATGCCTTTGCTCAAAAGATGTTTTGTCACATTATGCCTCATGTTGAATCCTTTGTGATAATTGAGCTAGGATGAGATAATGTCTCTATGTGTTCACTTGGTGTCCTTCACAAGTGATGACATGATCTTGACATTATTTGTCTGCTTTGCATACTTTGTTAGACTACAATTGGTATCATCTTTACAATTGGTAGATTATTTATATTGGATATCATCTTTACATGCTCTTGCTTAATGCTAGTTTTTAGCTTGTGATATAGTGCTTATCTTCCTTATGCTCATGGCATTCCATGCTTATCATTGACTCATTATGTGAGTATCTATTCTAGAATGCATGCTAGTACTATGGTTCTTTTGAACATTATTTCAATTAGTATCCTAGTGTGCTAGAATTGTGTATGCCATACGTTTTATGATGTTTTTATCTCTATTTGGCATAACACTTTTGCATGATATAGATATTTGTGTTTGCCCACATCGCACACTTCACTTAGATTTGGTATGCCTACAATTGTTATCACATGCCATTATACTTAATTTGTGTTATTATTTCATAGCATAACTGTGTACACATGGCTAAGAATTTCCATAGTCATGATTGTTGCATTTTTCATGTTTGACTTAGATCTCAATTTATTGATATTATTTTTTGATCTATGTCATTGTGGTATGTCATATGTCATGCCCTTGCTCAAGGACAGTCTGTCACATTATGCTTAATGTTATAACTTTTGTGATAGTTGAGTTTGTATGTGTACTAGACACTATTTGATCACTTGTTTTTCTTTCACAAGTGATGTCATGATTTTTGCATTGTTATCCATATTCTTTATCATAGTTATAGCTAGTAGCTACGGCTAATTATGCTATTGTCACTTTTTGAACACTGCTCACACTACTCTTTACAATTAGTATCTATTGTAATCTTTTATCACATATATTTATTGCTTATCTTCGTGTGATAATTGAGGGTAGTTGAGTTGTTGTTGGATATGTGCTCTTGCAATTGATATCTTTATTTTGATATCTTGTTTTCAATTGGTAGCTTATCTAGTTTACATTAGATATACCTTTGTGTTTTCCACTCTATTTTTTGCATTTGTTGTTTCTATATCCCCCCAAGTCTTTTGGATAATGCCAAAGGGGGAGAGAAATAAACAAAGGATGTGCTTTGTGCTAATTAAATGTTGAGTGTTAAACAACAACTTGAATCATATAGCCTTTTTGTGTTATCGATCATGTATATGATTCAGGGGGAGCATTGGTGATTACCTTGGTTTATAATGAGTACCTGAGATGTATGTTGGTAATCATGGTCATGATTATGATGTGTATCACCTATATGATTTGTATTGTGTATGCATATTATTTCTGGTCATTCATGCGATATATACACAACCTCATGTGATACACACACTATTAACTGCTGAATGATGCTATTGATTATTGATATTAACTTGATTGGCATCATTGCAGGGGGAGTAAGTATATTTAATGCACAATTATTTATTTTGTTTATATTTGGTTTGTCATCATCAAAAAGGGGGAGAATGTTAAGTATTGGACTCTCCACCTTGATTTTGATGATGATCAAACACAAATCATTGTGATTAACTCATGTGTTTGCAGTTAGCTAAAAAGTCACCAATTTGATTCAAGAAGATCAAAAGTGACTACCCGTGTTGATTCAAGTGGAGAACTTGGTAGATCAACAAAGATGAAGCATTGGCTTGAAGAACTCAAAGGCTACCTCAAACCTCAAGCCAATGGGATCAACAAATGAATGGAGATTCAATCCAAAAGAGAAAAAAGGAATGGATGGGTCAAAAGCTTCGAAGACTATGACGTTGGAGATATTCAAGTCATTCAACTAAAAGACTCAAGACCTTGAAGAATTAAGGAGATCGTCGCCAAAGTACTTTGTTCATCTCAAGCGACATCCCAAGACTTCCTTAGAATACGTGATCGTTGTGCCTGAAGCTCCGTTGAAGCTCAAGGAGTTATTAATGAAGTCTAGGGATTCGGATTCTCCATGTTGAAGCTTCGAAGACGGTTTGTCATGTTATTTATATTGTCTTCTAGCTTCATCTCATAGAATGTTAAGCCTTGAGTAGTACTTGCCTAGAAATCTTCATAACTATCATATCTTATCTTTAGGATTGCCTTAGAAGCCATTAGAAAGTTTCCCGTTGAATATCGCTTCTTTTCATGGCTTCTTATGCATCTTAGTTGGTTCAAGTAGAAGAACCAACTAACTAGATGACGATCTAATCGGTTGAAAATACTTCTTGAACCGACTAGACATCCTTGCTAATCTCAGCCCATTCACTGTTGATCATTTAGTCGGTCCAAGAAGGTTCACCGACCAACTAGATGACGATCTAGTCGGTTGGAGATCCCTCTTAGACCGACTAGCCATACTTGTTAATTCAAGCCTGTTTGTTGATAAACTAGTCGGTCCAAGAAGGTTCACCGACCGACTAGATGACGATCTAGTCGGTTAAAGATCCTTCTCAGACCGACTAGTTTTCCTTGTGAAATTCAGCTCATTTACTGTTGTTCAATTAGTCGGTCCAAGAAGGTTCACCGACCGACTAGTTGTCAAACTAGTCGGGTGGTGTTTCTTCTTAGACCGACTAGTTCATATCTCTTGATTTCACTATCTTCCCTGTCAAACTTCTAGTCGGTCTAAGAAGGTTCACCGACCGACTAGTTGCAAAACTAATCGGTCAATGATCCTTCTTAGACCGATTAAGTAGCTTCAGAAATAGATCTGTTGGGCATTTAATGCCACGATTTTTGTGACCGTTTTGTCTCTTCCTATATATGTTTGAGTTGCTTCAAACTAGGAATCTAACGCTGATATTAGAGACATTTATACATCCAAGAGAAGAGCCATTCAACTCCATTTCTAAGATCTCTCATCTCACAAGAATCTCTCCCTTACTCTTTGAGCCCTAATTCCTCAAGAGAGATTCTCATTCTTTGTGAGCTACTCAAGCTATGAGCTTGAATCTAAGTCACCAACTTCACCCTAGCCATCTATTGCTGTCCATCTTGGTGGAGCTAGGGTTTGGTGCTAACTACTTCCTCAAAATCCATTCTTGCCCTAAAATGGTAAGTATTTCTCAAGGCATAGGATTTTGTGGTAAGAGCTTTATATTTCATTCTTTATACTTCATATTTTTTGTATACTCTCGGTTGTTGAGAGGATTGGCTTGATCCCAAGTTGTGGGAGTCAAGATATAGGTTTTGCTCTCGGTTTGTGAGAGTGTGCTTAGTTTCAGGTTGTGGGATTAAGGTATTTGCGTGTTCCCGGGTTGTGGGATACACGGACATCGATTGTAGGTCGATTGCACTTGTGGGGTTTCCGCAAGTGGGCTAAAGGAAAGCTCTAGTGGTTTTACTAGAGTATCCGGAGGGGATCTGGGTGTTGCTGGATTAGGGCACCTGGAACAAGTCGGGGAGACTTAGGTGGCACCGAACCAAAATAGATTGCATTTTGCATTGTATTCTTCCTTGTTGATCACTTCTTTCATTCCGCATTTGTTGGTTAATTAGGGTTTTATTTGGCGTAAATTCCTCATAATTCTATAAAACACTATTCACCCCCTCTTAGTGTTTATTCCTCATAGCACATGGTCACTACACATTAATGTTGGGATTCGTATCTCTTGGGAATCCCTCTTTATTGATGACGCCTATTGTACCCTAGAACTATATATATGGCTTTTTAGACGAGGGTTTAATAGAGGAACACAGAGAGAGAATTTGAGCCGCCATTTGTGAGAGCCAACTTTGAGAGATTTGTATAGAGCTTTTGGAGAGAATTTGTATGCTTCTTCTTTGCTTTGAAGAGAGAAGATTTATATTCATTCTTTCCTTTTATAATAAAGCTCATTGGTGTTCCCTTGGCTGACCGACGGCCTAAAGTTGTTATTTTTCATTATGCTCTATCTGATTGTTGATTGCTTGCCCTCGTCTCGATCATCCGACGGTCCTAGTCTTCAGCACTCGTGCACAACAGGCTAAACATCACACCATTTATTATTGGTTGGATGGGTGGATGTTATATGATCAGTTATATATAATTTGACTTCCTACTAGAGCCTTTCCTTCAAGCTGCATAGCTCCATCATTCGAATCATTGAGCATCTATGTACCTCTTCCCTCTGGAATAACAAATTGCATGTATGGAGTTGAAACAATATTTGCAAACTTAAAAAGGAGTGTGGACTTGGTCTTCGTAGACTGGTAGACATTAATAAAGTTACATGGATTCGTCATTTCTGGAGATTTGTGCATTCAGATTCCCTTTGAGCCACTTTTATGCGACGTACATATACCAAATATTGGGTTGATCTCCCTCTACCTCCAGCTCATTCAGGTACGTGAAAATTCATTTTATCCTCCAAGAACTTAGCATCATCCTTTTATTAGGTTAGTGGTGATCCTTCAGTTACTCTCCATTGGAAATCATCCCCAGTTTTTTCGCTTTGCTCAACATAGGATGCAGTTCGATCAATCCAGATGTTCCTTATTATGATATGGTCTGGTTTTCTCAGGGTTGTCCAAAAATGGCTATATGTTTACTCAGGGTGCTTAATAATAAGATGTTAATGTATATGAACTTGATGAAGTGGAAAATTCCAATTTCCACCAGTTCACTTACTCTCTGTCAGCATTCTATAGAAACTATAAACCATCTTTTCTTTGAGTTCCCATTTACATCATACTTGTGGGAATTATATCACCCGAAGCTTGGTTTATCCCTGGACCTATTGGGACTCTCATAGATGAAGTGCTACTAATTCATAATCATTTCAAGAATAAGGTCAAAATTGCTGGTATCGCTCATCTTGCGCCATGTTCAGTGATATGGCATTCATGTTATGAAAGGAATCGAAAGGTGTTCAACAACATTAGAAAACACACGGTCCTCATATTCCGAGATATGTATGAAGATATTTGAGTGCTTAGTGCTTTTATCATATGGAAGGAATGGAGGGAAAACTTTCGCATAGCTTAAAGAAACGGATCTGAATTTGTATTGAGATTTTGGCATGTTTTCAGTGATTATAGATGTTCAATTCTAGGAGTGGCTAGTTGGGGATGCCGACGCTTGTGTTTTCTCTCCCATCTACGTCCAAAAATAGTTTGGATCACTATAATACCAATGAAGTATATACTGTATTTTATTTTTGAGTTAATGAAGTATTATTATTTTTCATTATGTATGTACTAGTCATAACCCGTGTCCTAAGGGCACGATTCGTTTAAAATATTTCCCGCTTACAATTTTGGATCCACTAATTTTAAATGAACATTAATAATTGAAGCAGAATAATTGTTATTTAATTCCACCCAAAAATTTTAGTTCCCCCAAACTTTAGTTCTCCTTAGAGAATTTAGTTTACCAAAAAAAATTTAGTTCTCGCAAAATTTTGTTCCAGCTAGATTTAACATGTGCCCTAAGGACAAAGTTCATTGGATCCACTAATTTTAAACGAACACCAATAATCAAAATGCTATAATTTTTATTTAGTTCCCCGAAAATTAAATTCCCCCAGAGAAGTTAGTTTGTACCAAAAATTTTAGTTCCCCCAGGTTTAATCCCATAAAGGTCTTCTAGGTTTTTCCCTCAAATTTTTTTCAGAAGTTTTAATCTAAGCTTTTAATTTTTCAAAATTCAATCTCATACCAACTTAAATGGGTCTCCATCATCTTATCCTCAACTGAAGCTTACCATAAATTCTTCCAAATGAACTCATCCATATCCTATGTCTAATAGTTTTCTACTCACCCATAGATATGTTTTCAGCTAGACGTATTTTCTCGACATGTTGAATCTTGATACAAAGTATATGCCTTTTTATCACCATGCTGAGTTTATGAAACAAAATAGAGAACATATATCGTATTTGAATTTATGAAAATAAATTAAAGAAATAGAAGGTACTAAAAATTGCAGGGATAAATTTCGCTAAGCTAGCACAATTACCAACAATCTCCCGTTGTTCCTTTCAACACAGTGTGAGTCCTTTCATTTTGCCATTGTTGTGATGCTGCAAGGCGATGATGATTCGGTGATGAAGAGCCCAACGTAGGTTCAGTAAGAGTTCTATGTTGGGCTTGTCTCTTCTGTGATGCTAATATTCTTCGTGATAAGTCCCTATCAGCAGATGTCTAAATTGAGTGTATAGTATAAGTTAAATTGATGATGGTAAATTAAGTATTTAATATACATTTGGTTCTAGTAACAAATTCCGTACCTATTGCATGTTGATGCGAAGCAAATGGGAATGCTAAAAGATGTAGGCTGGTCAAATAACTCCAACCTACAACTAAATCAATTAAACTAAATGTTAAAAATAATGATAACCAACATTAAACAAATATGTACGCAAGATAGAAATTTCAACAATCATGTATCAGACAAAGTCGGGAAAAATTAGAAGAAACTTGTGCATATATTGAACGGGGAACCAAAAAACTCCACACACATGATGCAAGAACCGCTTGCAATGCAAAAGGAGAGAGATATGTCTGTGTGTGTAAGAAGGGGAAAATATTTGGATCGAGATCTCGACCGAGTTCGGCTTGCATGGCGTCAAAGAGGTCATGGGTAGTCGTCGCTAGGGGGTAGATGACGTCATCACCGCCAGGTGGTGGATGACGCCATCGTCGAGCTTCGATCAAAAGGGATTCAAGTCAAATTTTGATTTTCATGAGTTTGACGATTAATTTTTGTGGTTAAAAGTTTATTGATTGATTAATTTTTATGGTTAAAGGTTGGGTATCTCTAAACTTATATTGATCAATAAAGATTATGTTGTAGTTGTGGTTGTTCGCGGCAAGTGCTAAAATAAAAAACGTTTACTTGAAGACACTTGTTGCCTCCTTCGCTCCTACTACCATCACCGATGGTGCCAGAGCCTTCGCTTACAGAGTCACGTCCTAGATTACAAACCACCATTGCAGATTCCCCCATCCATGAAAATCATCATTATCAACGTGAGGGCTAATGTTCTTAATGTTTTTTCATAATTATTTTGTTGATGTAGTTGTGGATGAATTCGTTAAATTGATGTTTTTTTTCCAATTTGTAGTTAATTCAGCCATAATTCGTTAAATTCTTTATTTATGTTATAATCTATGATTGATGATGAAAACAATCGATTTTGCATAAAATAGATTAATGATTTTGCAAAATGTGAGAGGTAACAACTATGTGTATATATGCCTGCATGAGTAGTATTATTATGTATATCACACATGAATAGTTTAGATGTGTTTTATTAAAAAAATAAAACACATATCAAATTATCAGACACTTAATTCTTAAGTACACTTAATTCTTAAGTAACGGAAAAAATGCTATTTGTGTGCTATTATACAGTTGAAGCATATGGTCTTTCTTGACATACTTGATTAATGTGGTGCTTGGATTTTTAATTAATCTGAATTATTAGGAGGTGGTAGATGTATTGGAGAGAATGAGCAAGTAGAAAAGGTAAAGCTCAACAAAAACAACGAGATGTAGTTCACGATATGGCTCCCCCTCACTATTCTTGGACTTAAAACCAAATAAATGAACCCACAATCAAGTACAAAGAAGAAACAAACCAAATTGTTTCGGGGTGTTTTCAGAGTGTTGTATCACATATAAATGAACACACAATTAAATAAAAAAGCTACCCGATCTATTGAGTACAGAACCAAAATACAGATTTGTTGCAAGGATATACCAGCCATTGACTAAAATAACTCTTGAAACCATACACTAGCACCAAAATACAGGACCAAAATAAACAGATCTTGAAATAATACACCAGCCATTCACTAAAAAGTAGGCTAAGGGCAGAGGTTTGGGGTTTAAAATCAACTGCAAAGGTCAAAAGTTCTCACCTTAAAATTAACTACAGAGGGTTTTTCTTTTTCTCCGTGTAACTAGGGATGAGAATGAGCCAGGCCGGGCCGGGCCGGCCCGGGCCAAATAGATGCCCAATTCAAATGGGCGGACTCTCGGGCCGGCCCAAAGCCCATACGGGCTTTTTTAAAAATGCCCAAATGGGTATAAAGCGGGCTTTGGGCTACCCATTGGGCTTTGGGCTACCCATTGGGAATACTCAAAAAATCACAATAAACACCAACATTTACATAATCACAAAAAGAAGTTTGAATTGTAACATTGTACATTGGATATAAAACTGTACATTGGAAGTAATCAAACTGCACATGAACAAAAAAGGTCTAATTTGCTTGTAGTATCATGTTAGGATTCGATTCAACAACAAAATAACAAGATTGTCATACATTATGCCACTGAGCATGTGTTATTGAATACTTTAACAATGCTAACTTGGGTTTTAAAAATGGCTCTCTATTCTGTTCTTTCTTTTAAAAAAATTACATGACTTCAGGTACTCATGCTCAAGCTCAGATCAAACAATCCAGTTCAGCATCATGCTGTCGCCATCGTCGTGCTCCCTATTGCCCAAGAAATCGACGTCTCCCACGTATTCGGTGATGATGGTGAGGTCCCTGATGAACATGTCGGCCTGCACAGTGAACCTGCACACAATCCAGTTCAGCATCCAAGTCCTCAAATTTATAACATGCACCTTGCTAGCAGTTTTTGGAGCATATTCAGGCCATCCACTGGGAGCTGAGAGAGATGCTTCAAAGATTGTTACATTCAGA
Organism: Scilla litardierei; assembly: GCA_030789695.1. Classification (NCBI taxonomy): domain Eukaryota; kingdom Viridiplantae; phylum Streptophyta; class Magnoliopsida; order Asparagales; family Asparagaceae; genus Scilla; species Scilla litardierei. The sequence continues at coordinate 341,870,419 of CM061142.1, read as the reverse complement.
ATCCCATGAAGAAACTTCATTTCTTTCCCCTAAAATCTGAAGCCACAACAAAAAAGGAACTTGTTATGTGCAATAAAATTTGTAAGTGAGAATAGAAGCATGCATAGAGTGTAAGAGAAGGGAAATAATAATACCTTGTGAACACTTTTCTGTAGGAAAATCCCAAGGAACATGGGAAAGCATAGAGCAAACACAATGACAAATGTTCTATTTAAGCATCAGAAGCGAAAAGGAATTTATGATACAAGCTCTCCAGCATACCATATGAAACATCGGCCTAGTTACTTGACACAATAATTTCATATTCTTCAGGTATTTTAGCATATATCAGCCTCAGGAAAAGAATCTAATGAACTAAATCTCCAAACAATTCTCCAATTCTAATGAACTAAATCTCCTCTCTATCCTTGCGAAGAAAATCACCTGGAAACAGCAACATAAGAATTTTTATAGAAAACTGATAATGGTGTATGTTACAAAATCATCTTACACTTGCATACATAAGAGCTTGAGCACAATTCGTATGAGCAAACTACTTATAAAATCTTGTGTAATACGTAATGTAATATAGTTTGTGGACATGAACCCTGTGACCTTAGTACAATGTCACTAACAGGCATAGGCTAAAGAGGAAATCAAACAACACAAGCACCCAACAACATTTTAGTATTACGAGCCCACCAGACTCAAATTTTATTACCTAGGATGATCCTAATAAACCTTTATTATCCTTTCCGAAGATTTTCATATATAGTCATGAACATAATAACATTGATTCAGAAAAAGGAATTGCATCATTAACAAATGGATATCTTTCAGAACAAATGAATCAATCCGCAACCAACTGACAATATGTTTTAAGCTTGTACATTTCAAGGAATGATAACAACACATCAAAAGCTTATATAAAATGCGAAACCAATACAAAAGGCTAACAAGAATTCCCTTACCAAAGGATCGAATTTGCATATGCCAATAGAAGAACTTCTGCATACAATCTCTCTAAAAGTGCACATCCCCTCTACACCATACAAATATACAAGAATAACTAAGAATTATCCTAAATTTAGTAACATGGGTAGATTTTCCATAGATTTCTATCCCAATCCCCACTAACATTCCAATTGTGCTTGAATCCAAAATGGATAGAATAAAATCTTTCTAGACTCTCAAACGACGCTGTTGTTTTTCCTCAGAAATGTTGAGAACCGAATTGAACAGGGCCCATTATCATCGAAAACTATATATACAGACAAAAATCTATCTGTATTCAACTCAAAGCTCCAAAATTCTTATTGAGCACCTTCAGAAAGATTGCTAAGCAACAAGGATATGGTGCATGTCAACAACAATCAAACATAAGGATGATCATACACCAGATACCAGTCATATCAAAAGCAATATTCAGACAAATAGGATCAGATTGATGTATGAACCATACTGCTGATCACTCGTATATTAATCCAGTGCCAATAATATCACTTAATACAACCTGCATGAATTGATATAAAAAAACGATCAGAAATACAACAAGGTAAATAAATTATGGGCTTTAAATTTATTCTGGTAGATTACATACAAGATTCATTGAATTTATTCTGCTAAGCACTCGTATATTAATCCTTCATCCAAAAAGGAGGAACTGGAAGATGACAAAGAAACTTCACTTTCATCTGCATAACATCAAAACCAATAATATTATGTTTATATTAACATTTAATCAAATACTAATAGAAAACAAGGCAAATAAATATATTGATTGTTACCTATATAGTACTCATTTTGAAGCCAATCCTGCGTGCATACCAAAGCTTCTACAGTGGTTGAACTCAATCTGCTACGGTATTGATCCACAACTCTGCTTCCACAACTAAAAGCTGAATCTGATGAAACAGTAGCTACTGGTATAGCTAAGATATCTCGAGCCATTTTCGAAAGAACAGGATAAAGGGCTGCATTATTCTTCCACCAATCTAAAATATTAAAATCCACATCTGATATAGGAGGAAGTAAAATTTCCTCCAAATAGCTATCAACCTCGCTCCTTTTAGCTCTTTTCATAGCACTTTGGGACCAAAAAATTGCAAGATCCATGTCTGATTTTCTTTTGTTCAAACTGACAGAAGAGCTCGATTCTGTACTTGTTGCCCCGGTACACATATCACCAACATGATCCTTTTTTTAGCCAACCCCTCATATTGATCATATAGTTGATGAAAAAAGTCTCTGAGTTCTCTAATCTTTTTTCCACATATTTCTTCTCCAAATGCATTTGAATACTTATACTCAATATAAGCCAATTTTGATCTAGGATCCAAAATAGATGCAATAGTTAGAATTTTATTGCATTCATTCCAATATTTTTTAAACTTTCTTTGCATTTCTAATGCCAATGTTTTGACAATTTCATCACCATTTAAAGCTTCCTCTTGTAAAACATTCCGAATGGTCCAAATTTCCTTAAAATACAGATTAGCAGTGGGATATTTGCAACTAGAAAACACTTCAGTTGTGTCTACAAAAGCTTTTAGGAATATTGTTATCATCTCAGCTTTATTCCAATCATCAATGGTAGGAGCATCTGTACACTTATAATGCTCTTCCGTATATCTAACAAATGCATCCTTATACAATAAAGCATTACGAAGCATTTCATACATGGAATTCCACCTTGTGGCCACATCCAAAACTAAGCCTTTTTTGTAGGCAACTTGAGCAATTGAGCAATTCCATTAAAAGTTTGCATCCGGGAAGGACTGCTAACAACATGTATGATTAAATTCCGAACGTGTTTAACAGACTCATCCATGACTTTAATTCCATCTTGTACCATAATATTTAAAATGTGTGCGCAACATCTGATATGTATATGTTCACCATTGAACAATAATTTCTCACCAAAATCTCTTTTAAAATTTCTTAGCATGGCATCATTCGTACTACAATTATCAACGGTGATGGAAAATAGTTTAGCATCCAAATTCCACTCAACAAGACAATTTCCAAGAACATCAGTGAGGGCAAAACTTGTGTGAGGAAAAGAGACTTTTCGAAAATTTAATATCTTCTTCTTCAACATGAATTCTTCGTCAACATAATGTGCAGTGAGGGCCAAATAACCAAGTTTTTGATTTGACGTCCATAAATCAGTAGTAAAACTCACACGGCAATCTAAATCTTTCAAAAAATTACGAAGCTTCTGTTTTTCTTCTTGAAACAAAGAAATGCAATCATTTCTAATTGTATGACGGCCAATTGTGGTAAACAAAGGTTGTAAGCTCCTCACAAAAGTGATAAACAACGGATGTTCTACAATTTTAAATGGAAGCTCTGCACAAATCAGAAGCTTCGCCAAACATTTTCTGCTTACTTCTTGATCAAACTTAAAAACTCTTGTGTCATCGGATTTGTTGAGCAACATATGTTTCATATCTTTATGAGTCTTGTTTTTACAAGAGAACTTAAGATGTCTGCTCAAATGAGTCGTTCCTGACTTGTTTGAACATGAAAGTATTTTCTTACAATACTTACAAATTGCTTTGGATGTGTCATCAGGTTGTCTTTCTACTGTAAAATATTTCCACACTTCAGATCTTCTTTTGCTATTGCTTGTCATTACTTCAACATCCTCTATTTCATCATCTAAATCTCGAGACATCTCGGATGTATCCTGAATGGATGGATTTGTTGACATTGATGGAGTATGGGAGCTACTGGATGGAGTCCGTGCCATGATGATAACTGAAGGGTGAAATTTAAAAAAGAATGCATTAACACTTGGCACCGAGACTAGAAAAAATATTAAATCTACTTGCACACTTACAAATCACATATGAGTATACGAAGAAAAAATCAACTAAAGAATAAAGATAACTTCAATTGTAAATTACACATGAGAGGAGCAGCAGAAACAACCCATTTAATGGGGAATTAAGTGTTAATAAAAGAAGCGAGGGAAAAAGAAAGGATTTGATTTTATGTATTCTACTACCTAACAGTGTTTAAAATCATTGCAGTGAAGTTAGATCAAACCCAATATCCAAATATATTGCCTTTCATTTTTAGCAAACATTAACAATCATAACTGTTACGCCTATTTGGCCGAAGCCCAAAAGACACGAGCCCAGAAACCCGACTGCCGATCAGAAGCCCATCTGCGCGATCTGGCCCGCCCGACAAGGCCCTATAGAGGACCCCCGAATATCGATCCGACCCGGCCCTGATAGCGCGCTAGGCACTCGCCCACTCCAGCGGTAACCGTCCCCCTGATCCTGCTACCACTTAATGGCCTTGATAGGGAGGTGCTGGCATGGCGCAGGGAGCGGCGACGGGGGGGGCGGATTGAGGGGGCACGATCGAAGGCGGGCGAGCGACGTGGGTCGGGGGCCATCTCGGCGGGAGGTCTATAAAGGGGCTAGAAGGACGATTGGAGAGGGGACCGCATCTCAGGTATCTAAAACCTAAGGTACTCCATCAACGACCATGTTCCCCCATTTCATCTCCTTCCTCCCCCGCTCGCGCCGTGAGACGCCGTTCCGATCTCCTCTCGAGTCGAACCGTCTCCGCCGGGCCTCCTCTTTCAGATCACTGTCTGACTTAGGCATCGGAGGGGATTTGGCCGGAACCAAGGTCCGGCCCCCTGACGAGCGTTCTCGTCTACGCAGGAGGACATCAGATCCACGGGCCGAGGCTTCCTCTCCGCCCCTCGCCGACCACGTAACCGGCTGGACGATCGAGGCTACCCCTCGTCGTCCGACCGCCGAGGCCGAGCACGTCCGACCGAGGCCGAGCGTCTCAACCCGGGCCGAGGCTTCCCCTCGCCCTACCGACAACCGAGGACCCCGATTCGGCCCAGCCGACGCGCTCCACGCTGTCTGCAACTCCGACTCGCGCCTTGTCTGCACTGACTCGACACACCCGAGGGACCCAAGCGGGCCCCTTGACCACGTTGACCGGGTTGCCCACGGTCAACGCTTCTATAGTGAGAAAACACTCTGAAACATCTGGCGCCGTCTGTGGGAACGAACTGTCCTACGAAGAAACAAACCACACCTGCAACGACGCATCTTCACCCGTCTCGACGAAATGAGAGCAAGGCTCTGACGCGAAGCGACAGGGCCCGCCATCGTTGGCGAGAGTGGGCCCGGGCCCGACGTGAGGAGGATCATGAGGAGAGGACCGGGGGACCCTCACCGTCCCCACCGGTCGGGAGACCGAGCGCATCTGTAACGGCGCAGCTCGGACGTAGCTTTGGTGGTATCGGTGATCATAGACACTACCATGGTACGGCGACTGCTCGTCGACACCGGCAGCTCCTGTGACGTCCTCTTCATGTCAACCCTGGAAAAGATGGGGCGGCGGAAGGAAGACTTATGACCTCGCTCGGGTCCCGTGGTGGGATTCACGGGTCACTCCACCCCCATCATCGGCACGATCCATCTCCCGGTAACACTCGGAGACGCACCAGACTCGGTGACCCTGGCGGTGGAATTCATCGTATTGGGGATCGGGTCGGAATACAATGGGATCATCGGCCGACCACTACTCAACGCCATCGGCGCGGTGGTCTCGACCCTCCATCAGACTATCAAGTTCCGAACGCCCGGGGGGATGGGGCAAGTCGAAGGCGACGCGGGGAGACCGAGTACCTGCTATCAACTGGCGGAGGAAGGTCCCGAAGATCGTCTAGTCGACCGGATGGCCACGCTCGACTTAAGGGGTGGGCCGAGGCCCACCCCTGCGGAGGAGCAGGAGCAGATCATGGTCACAGACGTCGAGGGCCGGTTCGTCTCAATCGGGAGAGGGTTAGGCCACGACCTGAGGAGCCAACTGGTCGAATGCCTGGAGGCGAACCTAGACGTCTTTGCTTGGTCACCAGAAGACATGCACGGCGTAGATCCCCAGGTGATCGTCCACCAGATCAACGCCGACCCCAACTTCAGGCCGGTCAGGCAGAAGAAGCGGAACCTGGGCGGCGAGAAGATGAAGGCGGCCTCCGAGGAAGTAGAACGTCTCCTCGATGTCGGCTTCATACGAGAGGTCTGGTACCCAGAGTGGCTATCGAACGTGGTGATGGTCAGGAAGCCCAACGGGAAGTGGCGAATGTGCGTGGACTTCAGTGACCTCAACAAAGCATGTCCCAAGGACAGCTACCCCCTGCCGCGCATTGACCACCTGGTGGACAATGCTTCGGGGTACGAGATGCTTAGCTTCATGGACGCCTACTCAGGGTACAATCAAGTCCAGATGGATCCCCGGGACGAAGAGATGACAGCCTTCACGACGGACCGGGGGACATACTTCTACAAGAAGATGCCCTTTGGCTTGAAGAACGCGGGGGCCACCTACCAGAGAATTGTCAACAAGGTTTTTTGCTCCCAGATCGGGAGGAACCTTGAGGTTTACGTCGACGACATGCTTGTCAAGTCGAGAAGGCCGGAGGACCACATCACCGACCTTCGTGAAACCTTCAAGCGGTTGCGGCGGCACCACATTCGACTCAACCCCGCGAAGTGCACGTTCGGGGTAAGATCTGGCAAATTCTTAGGATTTATGATAACTAACCGTGGCATTGAAGCTAATCCTGACAAGATCGAGGCACTGATTAACATGCGTGAGCCGACGACGATCAAAGAACTGCAGAGGCTGAATGGGCGCATCACAGCCCTGGGGCGATTCCTTTCCAAATCGGCGGAAAGATCACTCCCCTTCTTCAAGGTCTTGAGGAAAGCGATCGCGGAACCTTCAGACAATAGGAAGACGATACTATGGGACGAAGACTGCTCCAGGGCGTTCGTGGATCTCAAGGAATATCTCCGCAGCCCACCTCTCCTGTCCAAGCCACTGGAAGGGGAGTCGCTAAGCCTTTACCTGGCGTGCGCGGAGGAAGCAGTGAGCTCGGTGCTGATCCGAGAAGACGGTGGGGTGCAGTGGCCGGTATACTACACGAGTCGGATCTTGAAGGGGGCGGAGGTGCGATACTCGCCCATGGAGAAACTGGCGTACGCCCTCGTTCTCTCAGCGCGAAGGCGCAGGCCCTATTTCCAGGCCCACACCATACTGGTCTTGACCGACTCACAGCTGGAGCAGAATCTCAAGAGATTCGACCGAATGGTAAGGATGCTGAACTGGGGGGTGGAATTGAGCGAATTCGACCTCCGATTCAAACCGCGCATGGCCATCAAAGGGCAGGCCTTGGCTGACTTCATCACTGAGTGCACGGCGGAAGGAGAACATCCTCCAGAGGAAGAAGGCTCAGCAACGGAAATCGCCCAACCCTTGTCTTTTCTTTCGGCTGACCACCTCCAGTCAGGAGTCCCAGGAGCGTGGATAGTCCATGTGGACGGATCGGCCACACAATCAGGAGGCGGGGCTGGGATCGCGATCCGATCTCCGGAAGGGAACGTCGTGGAGTACGCGTTGCGGTTCGAGTTCCCGGCCACCAACAACGTGGCAGAATACGAAGCGGTGATCAACGGCCTGAGACTGGCCCGGGAGCTTGGGGCCGAGTCTGTGCGCCTCCTCAGCGACTCGAAGCTCATTGTCAACCAACTTCTGGGAAGTTACGAGGCGCGGGAGGAGACAATGCAGAGGTATCACGCCGTTGCCAAAGCTGCGCTCTCCAGGTTCAAAAACGTGGAAGTCTTGCACCTCCCGCGATCGGAGAACGCACGGGCAGATGCATTGTCGAAGCTAGCCTCGTCCTCACCAAAGGAGCTGGGCCGCACCATCTACTGGAGAATCTGCAGTCCCCCAGTATAGAAGAGCAGGAGATGATGGCGATCGACCAAGATCCCACCTGGATGGACCCGATCATACGGTACCTCACTCATGGGGAGGTGCCGACGGATTGGGACGAACGTCGGACCCTGGAGAGGAAGGCGCTCCGATTCGTGATCCATGAGGGGACGCTCTACCGGAGACGCTGGACAAAGACGGATGTCCTCCCATACTTGAAGTGCATCGGACCGCAGGAAGCTGACTACGTCCTACGGGAGGTTCACGAAGGGATCTGCGGAAATCACCACGGGGGTAAGATGGTCGCACAGAAGATCTTAAGGCAGGGATACTACTGGCCGACCCTGGCCCAAGACGCAGCAAGATACGTCCAAAAATGCCAAGAATGTCAGAGGTATGCCCACCACATCTCGACTCCCCCGTCAGAGCTCATCCCTATCGTGAGCCCCATCCCCTTCATGAAATGGGGGCTCGACATCCTCGGACCGTTTAAGCCGGGCTGGGGGCAGCGGAAGTATCTGATTGTGGCGGTGGACTACTTCACCAAGTGGATCGAGGCCGAACCGTTGGCCACCATCACATGGAAGAAAGCGAAAAGCTTCGTGTGGAATTCCATCATCTCCAGATTCGGAGTGCCACGGGCCATCGTCACAGACAATGGGAAGCAGTTCGACTCCGCAGGGTTCAAATATTTTTGCGCAGAATGGGGGATCAAGCTACTCTTCGCCTCTGTAGCACACCCCCAGACCAACGGAATGGCGGAAGCAGCCAACAAGTGCATCATAGAGCCCCTCCGAACGAAAGTGAAGGACGCCGAAGGAAACTAGCCAGAGGAGCTCCCCGGGATACTCTGGTCATACCGGACGACCCACAAGGAGGCCACCGGCGAGACCCCGTTCATGCTCACCTACGGGGCCGAGGCGGTGGTGCCGGTCGAGTTAGGCGAAGAATCTCTCCGCCTCAAATACTTTGACGAAGACAGGAACTCGCAGGGTCTGGGGCTCAGTCTGGAGCTCCTCGGCGAGCGACGGGAGCAGGCCCTGGCCACCATCATCCGCCAGAAGCAGAAGGTGGTCCGATACTACAATGCTCGGGTCAGGGGAAGAAGCTTCCACCTTGGGGACCTGGTCCTCCGGAAAGCGGGCTTCAACCCAGATACCACTCGCAAAGGGAAGCTCGCGGCTAAATGGGAGGGGCCCTACAAAGTCATCGAGGTCCTCGGACCCGCAACCTACCGTCTAGCCAATATGGAGGGGAGGATTCTCACTCACGCTTGGAATGCGGAACATTTACGCAAGTATTTTCAATAAATGTAGCATTTCCTATGAAATAAATTTATTTGAATTCGTTCCTTTCCAGATAAGCAAAAAGATGTACAGAGAGACGCACGAAGAGGCCGAGGGGCATTCCCCTCCCTCATTCATCTCCAGGGGCATCTGGGGGGCCACCAGCTGGCGGTCCACTTGGGTCATCCCCCACACTCCGTTCGACGATAGGGTGCATCTGGAGATCCTCGAAGTTGACCCCCGAGAGTGGGAACTTCTTTTGGATCTCGGACTGACACCGGGCGAAACCCTTCTCGAACGCCTCCGTAAAGGCGGTCTCGACAAAGGAGGTGGCATACTTGGCCACGGCATCCTGAGCGATCCGGGCCGGATCCACCTCCTCAAGCCCACGCATCCGTGCCTCTAAGGTCTCGACCTGGCGTTGGTGCTCCGCCCTCTCCTTCTCGATCTCCCGGGATCTCTCGCCAAGTTGAGCAAGGAGAACCCTCGCCTGCTCCTCCTCCGCTTCCAGACGATCGGAGAGCTCCAAGGTCTCGGGGGCGGCAACGAAGACGGGGATCTTCTCGGCTCCCCCGGACGCGTCGGCATCTCTCAAAAGCTCGGCGACCCGCGCCTCGGCCTCTGACTTTGCAGTCAGAGCCAAGGCCCTCTCCCGGTCCGCCTCCTCCAAGGCAGAGGACAGCTCAGTTACGCGGGTCTCCAAGGACATGACCCGCACTTCCTCTAACTGGCCTGCCTCTCCCTCCTCATCATGGGCCTCAAGATCTCGCCCGGCATCGGCCTTGGCCTTGGGAAGCGCCGCAAACTGACGCCTCATCGAGAGACCCACCGAGGACAACTGCATCAAGGCAACGAAGGTAAGACGGCGAAAGCAGCTGGAGGGAGGACAAGCAGAAACACTCTACCTGTTGGCCGGCCTGAATCACAAAGGTGGCCAGATAGTCACCTCTGACTCCATCCAGCGCAGCCTGATCGGGAGGGAGACAACTATTCTCGGCCACTCGCGCGGTGGCTCCACGCCTCGAGAATACCGATTCCTTCTCCCCTACTGGAAAGCGTGGACGAAGAAGACCCTCCCTTGACGAAGGGAATTCGCTGGGGTTGGAGCGGAACGCGCCTAGATACCGATCGTAGGCCTCAGGGAGAGAACCGTTCGGGAGAGGCGAAGGGCCGACCCACGGCCAGGCAACCTCAACGGGGGTGGGTCGGAGCTGATCGACAGGCGGCGAGACATCAACTCCCTCGACCCCCTCGCGGACCCTCTTGGAAGACCCCAACAAGGGGACAGAGGGGGATGGCCCCTTCTTCCTCTTAGAGCCTCCAGTCGAGGTCACGGCCCGCTGCTTCTTTCGGACCTCCAGCACATGATCCCTCCTACGCGGATCCCGATCTGGGGCCTGCACGTGAGTGCTGGCGGGGGAAGGACCAAGAGGGAACCCACCTGCACCCAACGAAGAGATGAGATACCAAGCAGAGCCCAGGCAACCTCGAATGGCGAATGCTCGGGGAGCTTACCCAAGGGCCAAACCGTCTTACGCAAGTTATGGTCACTAAAGAGGACATCAATCGACTGCTCCCTCGTAGGGATCTCCAGCATGTCCTTCGCCGTCTGCTGCTCGACGACCGTCGGCTCACCCAGATCGAGGATGACCGCGCCGGCTGCCTCCCACCGAACCGGGAAAGGTACGCTCGACAGGAACGTGACAAACACGTACTCCCCCTTCCAGCGTTTCAGAGAGCTCGGCAACCCCAACACCAGGGTCATCTTCAGGCGGGCGCTGATATAAATCCACGCCCCCGATTGGTGATGGCTCAGGCGGTAGAACTGGGCGAAGAGACGAAGAGAGGGCGCCACTCCCCTCAGCATGCAGACGACAACGAACCCGACGAGGAGACCGACGGCGTTGGGGCAGAATTGGCACAGGCACACGTTGTAGGCCCGAAGGAACTCAACGATGAAAGGGTGGAGCGGGAAACAAAGCCCGAAGCGGAAGCACTTCTCGTATATTCCAACCTCGTTGGGACCGGGAAGGCAGATCCGCTCGTCGGTCCCAGGGGCGCGAGCCGAGTAAGGCGGAAGCAGGTAGGCGGAGCGCATGCTCCCAATGGAGGTGGCGCAGATCGACGAAGGCCACGACAAGACCTCTGGGGGCACCCCTGAAAGTTCACCCCCGTGCCGACGAATCGCCGAAGGGGGGCTACCCGCCAGGCCAGGAGCAGCGCCGCGCTCCGGCCGACCCGAACCCGTGGCAGAGGAAGACGACATGAGGCAGAGCTCAGGCAGAATCGGGATCAGTGCGAAGAAGAAAACGACGGGATGGCGGCTGACAACCCACTCGGCTTCTCAACCTAAGACGGCCCCGCGAACGGAGGGGATAAGCTTGCAGCTACGCGTGGCAGCATCAGAGGAACGACGACGCTTTGGAGCCCGCGCCTTAAAAGTACCGAATGGACCAACTCATGATGACGACTAATAAATGAGTCGGCATCGACTGACGAGCCTGTCAAAGTCGGCGGAAGTCACATCGGCCGAGCCGAACCGGCCGAGGCCGATCGACCCGACCAATGGGGGCAATTGTTACGCCTATTTGGCCGAAGCCCGAAAGACACGAGCCCAGAAACCCGACTGCCGATCAGAAGCCCATCTGCGCGATCTGGCCCGCCCGACAAGGCCCTATAGAGGACCCCCGAATATCGATCCGACCCGGCCCTGATAGCGCGCTAGGCACTCGCCCACTCCAGCGGTAACCGTCCCCCTGATCCCGCTACCACTTAATGGCCTTGATAGGGAGGTGCTGGCATGGCGCAGGGAGCGGCGACGGGGGGCGGATTGAGGGGGCACGATCGAAGGCGGGCGAGCGACGTGGGTCGGGGGCCATCTCGGCGGGAGGTCTATAAAGGGGCTAGAAGGACGATTGGAGAGGGGACCGCATCTCAGGTATCTAAAACCTAAGGTACTCCATCAACGACCTTGTTCCCCCATTTCATCTCCTTCCTCCCCTGCTCGCGCCGTGAGACGCCGTTCCGATCTCCTCTCGAGTCGAACCGTCTCCGCCGGGCCTCCTCTTTCAGATCACTGTCTGACTTAGGCATCGGAGGGGATTTGGCCGGAACCAAGGTCCGGCCCCCTGACGAGCGTTCTCGTCTACGCAGGAGGACATCAGATCCACGGGCCGAGGCTTCCTCTCCGCCCCTCGCCGACCACGTAACCAGCTGGACGATCGAGGCTACCCCTCGTCGTCCGACCGCCGAGGCCGAGCACGTCCGACCGAGGCCGAGCGTCTCAACCCGGGCCGAGGCTTCCCCTCGCCCTACCGACGACCGAGGACCCCGATTCGGCCCAGCCGACGCGCTCCACGCTGTATGCAACTCCGACTCACGCCTCGTCTGCACCGACTCGACACACCCGAGGGACCCAAGCGGGCCCCTTGACCACGTTGACCGGGTTGCCCACGGTCAACGCTTTTGTAGTGAGAAAACACTTTGAAACAATAACCAAATCTCCTCTCAAGTTTCTAATTCAATGGATGCCCATATTCTCTATATAAGCTCAGCCAAATTGCTTGCAATCAAAAGATAAATAGCCATAAACATCTTGCTAAATAGCCATAAACAGTAATGTGTGTTTAGGGGCAGATGGATCAGTTGGATGATAGGTGACACACTAAATAGCCATAAACATCTTGCTAAATAGAATTTCATGCAAGTTTAAGACAAAGGGTGATCAAGCTATGACCGTTGCAAATTAATACATAAGAGATGCAATTACAATTTAACAACAATATATGATTTCAACACCAAGACAGCAATACAGAATGAATAAATCAACACCAAGACAACAAACAAACTGATACTACTGATCTTTATCTCATCATACCTTCAAGAAAGATGAAATGCTCCCCCAATGAAATCAACTGTGCCTGAGAAATTTAAACAAAATTGAGACGTGCCTTGAGGATGAAATTGTTCCAGACAGGATGTCAAGTGAGCCCAGAAGAAGAATGCGGATAGATAGGGTCAGCAAGGAAGCAAGAATCAAGCCTTGATCTTTGAAAACGAGAAGCACCTGCATCAACTATACTGTCAGCAGCAGCAACAGATACTGATAATGGGCGTTTGTAGATTTGAAACAACAAACCTTTTCAAACCTTTTCAAAGCTCACAAAACCTTCATTGCGAAAGAGAATAACCCATATCAGCTCCTTCAATACTCTTCGATCCTTCGCCTCAGAAAAGCTAATCGAAGCTCAGATTCACGAGAAAAGAAAGGAAACAACGCGATGATTGGCGAATCCCTTCAAGAGCGAGCGAACAGCGAGGTGGGGGCAAACATGGTTTTCGTCGGGATGAGGGCGAGACGGCATCAAGGCTAGGGTTTTGCGATTGAGAGCATCTAGGGTTTGCAAACTAGGCGACTGGGCGATTTGAAAAGGCGATCGTATTTTCGTCTGCTTCGAGCCTCCGTGGACCGTTTGCGAATTGCGAAAGCTTCAGGCCTCGGGCCTCGGCGCTTTCGTTTTAGTTCGGGCGGAAAATGCCCATTTGGGCGGGCCCGATCGGGCTTTTGGGCGGCCCGATCGGGCTTTCAGCGCAAGTATCATCAATTATTTTATTTAGTTTCGGGCTTTGGGTAGCCCGATACCCATTTGAGTATAAATATATACCGGGCTTTTCGTGCCAGCCCGATTGGGCAGCGGGCTGGCCCGTACCCATTCTCATCCCTACGTGTAACAGCAAGCTCGACATCAAACATTATACATCAACCATATATTAAAATCAAAAAATAACAACAGAACTGAAATACAGGACCAAAAAATCTCCCTTTTGCTTGATATTTAAAATCTTATACAAATCTCTCTTTTACAGCAACTGTTATACAAATCTCTCTTTTGCCGAGCACATCGGAAGTTCTTCAAAATAACAACAATTATCAAAGAGCCGAGCACATCAAAATAACAGAATTCTACCAACAAATATCAAAAATAAAATAAATTAAGAACAACACACCAAATAAGAGCAAGCTGCAAAGCCAGGCGAACCACCAAGATACCACCAAATACCAACAAGATACCACCAAGATACCGCTGCAGCAACACACATTGCGAACATGGAAGCTTTTGAGAAGACATGTCAGAAGCAAAGCTTTTAGGTGAATGTAAGAAAATGCAGTAAGGAACAATGTGCTGACCTCCCTGTGAACCTAAAAAATGAAGAACTTAATGGCAGTTTCTAGGTGAACGTGCTCGGAACTTAATGGCAGATCTCGGAACTGAAGAGAAATGGCATCTCTCGAACCTTAATGGCAAGAGAAATGGAAGCTTTCAGAACTTAATGGCAGTGAACGCAATGGCGGAACTTAATGGCAGTTAATTGAAGAGGAATGGAAGCTTTCAGAACTTAATGTCAGTGAATTGAAGTGGAATGGCAAGAGATTAATGGCAGCAAAAAGAAAAAAATCTTGCGGCAAAGATCAATTAGGTGGGCCCCTCAGGTAGAAAAAACCACCTTAAGGTGGGCCCCAAACCTGCAAGAAGTTTTCTGAAAGAGGCTACTTCCGATGTGGGGCCGCTGCAAGAGGATCCTTCTGACGTGAATGCCATCAATTGTGGGCTGCTGCAACGCGGGGCCCGCGCATTTTGGTGAACACCCAGCCACAGTTTCACCCAATTGTCGCCCGCGTAATGTGGGGACCTCATGTATTGTGAAATAAGGTGGGGCCCGCTACAAGATCATGTAATGTAATGTGAACACCTAGCAACGGATTCACCCAATGTGAAACAAAGTGCAGATCAAATTTCACATGGCATAAGGTGCAGCTCATGTAATAGGTGGGGACCTCTATTATAATGTGAAATAAAGTGCAGCTCATCAAATTTCTCAATTGGTCAATTTAGGGCTTGTTCCACGCGGTTGCTTTTGGGGGAGGATTTACTATTTGGAATAGTAAATCCTAGGAGAAATTTTGAAGAGAGAGAAGAGCAGTGTGTTTCTTTTGGTTGCTTTGGGTTGAAAAGTGGAGAGGAGTTTTGTTTGTGGGGCTCATAGTAAAGTAGTGTGTTTCTTTGGTTATATGGGTATTGGGAAAGTTGGTTGAGGAAAGTGAGAAAGTTGGTTATGGTGATTTGTGGTGAGATTACCCCCAACCGCATTTGGGCAATTAACTTGTGAAAACCCATGAGTTAATTAATTATTAATTAAATAACTAATAAATATGAAATAAATTACTATTAAATAAACATATTTAAATACAATTTACATAATTGTTGTGAGTTGAGGGAGGCCTTTAGCCTCCCTCCCCTCATCACTCTCCATTACTCCCCACTAAGTTAGTGGGGAGGCCCTTGGACTCCCAACTCAACAAGAGAGTTTTATAAATATAGTACCATGGCTATTTGCCATGGTTAATCCTCTTCTAACAGTCATATGTATTTAACAAGCCTTTACTATTTAAAAATACAAGTATGTTTGTAATTGTTGTGAATGGGTATTTACTGGGTTGGATGAGTTATTGGGCCAACCCAAGTGTTTGGGCCCAACCCAAGTGTTTGGGCCCATATCTGTATAAGCCCACTTGTATTCTCCCCTTTGGCTATAAATATAAACATGAGGGCTCTCCCCTCAGTAGTTGATTCATAACACGTTATCAGCTCGTTTGCTCTAAATTATTTGAGATTTTTCTCCCGTATCCCCTCAAATTTAACCCTCGACGCACCAACTGAATCCATTGAAGAACCTGAAGATTCTTCAAAAGGTTGAGTTTCTTTGTCCCCCTTTGTCATAAGGGAAAAATAATAGAGAGACCTTCCCTCCTGAAAGAGGGTTTGGAGTCTCCTGGCTTCATTGAGAGAATACATGGTGACCTTTGCGGGCCTATTCACCCCGCAAATGGCCCATTTTCGGTACTTCATTACTGTACTGATATATGCATCTACTAGATGGTCTTATGTGTGCCTTTATATTCACTCGCAACCTAGATTTCTCAAAAGCTTATAATGTGGGTGAATTTACTACACATATCATTCAAGACTTCTACCTAGCAACTGGCATTGAAATTGAACATCCTGCAGCATGTTCAAACTCATAATGGGTTTGCAGAGTCTATGGTAAAGAGACTCCAATGGATTTCACGTCCATTGATAAATCCCAGTTGCCTTTTGTATTTAGGGACCAACACAATGCATTCCGCATCACTTATCACGATACGGCCCGCTTGTTGCCATATCTTATTGCTGACGCTGCTTGCTTCTGGTTTACCACCAAGTCTTGATAAATGTGAATTTGATGAGCAAGATCTCATTGAAAT
This sequence comes from Scilla litardierei, assembly GCA_030789695.1. NCBI lineage: Eukaryota > Viridiplantae > Streptophyta > Magnoliopsida > Asparagales > Asparagaceae > Scilla > Scilla litardierei. The sequence continues at coordinate 341,854,093 of CM061142.1, read as the reverse complement.
AGGCACGCAGTCTAAAGAAGCCTGAAGCTTCTGAGACCATATCATAGGAAACAAAAGTCCTCATCTCGTTATGATCCACATACTTTTTCTATGTGAAGTTGAGATCCAGAAGATCCTTCACATTCAGACTAAAGTACATTAATTGACGGATAAATTTGCGGACAACCAGAAGATTGTTCGTTCACACGTCCCTGTTGCCAATACGCCAGCTAGGATTGACATTCCCAAAGATGGATGCAATCCACCGGCAGCAGAATTGGCTGTACCTAAATTGAAAAGAGGACGCCTACCAGGTTCAAAATATAAAAATTCCTCAAAAGAGGAAAATTCCTGGATATATTAAAATGATCCAACCACACAGGATGCTGAGCTCAGACCAGCAACCTCTCCCCTCCTAATTTCCCCTGCAGAGGAAACAACAGGAGAAACATCATTATATTACGTACGTACTGGAGAGGTACTGGACAAATATAGCACAGTCATCGACGACGGTTTTGCTTTCGCTATTGCCATTCACGTCGCTGAATACGACGATGACGTCTACCCACTTTTCTATAGCATAAACGCATAGAATGGCCAAAGTGGGACGAGGCAATAAAAGTAGAGCTGGACTCACTCTTGAAAAACAAAGTCTTTGGACCAGTAGTCCATACACCTGAATGTGTAAAAACAAGTGGAATATAATTCGAATTTCATAAAGAAATTGAAATGAAGGAAATGTGATCATTTTCCTACTAAGCCTACACTTCTCTGCAAAAGCCAATACATGCAGCTCATGGACGTTGTGACTGCATATATATACGGCAATATAGATATAGAGATCTATATAAAACTTCCAGAAGGGTATACTCTACCCCCAGAGATGAAAGAGAAACGTAGAAACGTCTTCTCCATAAAGGCTACAAAGATCATTAGTTGATCTTAAGCAATATTCTGCCCTTGTATCTTTTTCGAAAGATCGTTGACAGGATTTGTTATATTTGCCTTACATATGGTCGACTTAAAGCTAATAGGATCTCCGGCAGAGACCATTGAGATTTCAAATAGCTTTAAAGCGTACCTTGGAAATGAAAAACCTAGGTATAACGATCATCCTGACGATGACATTGATCATCCTGACGATGACATTAATCATCCTGAAGATGGAAATAATCATCCTGAAGATGAACTATCATCCTGAAGATGACATTAATCATCCTGAAGATGAACTATCATCCTGGAGATGAACCATCATCCTGAAGATGACATTAATCATCCTGAAGATGAACTATCATCCTAGAGATGAACCATCATCCTGAAGATGACATTAATCATCCGGAAGATGAACTATTATTAATCATAACGAAGATGTCTCGGCTTACATATTAAACACCTTCGTGGTGGAACCCTTTCATATTCTTCATACACCTGGAGTTTATGAAGAATGATGTCCTTTTGCAACCTATTAAAAATGGATACTTATTTATGACACCTTTCAGTAGCTGAAAGAGGGGGAGGACATCCTAAGTCCCGAAGAGCCTAGCTCTAGTGTATTATCTGGCCAACTGCACGTATCTTTGATAGTACGTCTCCAGTAAAGTTGTTAACCAGATACAGTGTTGTCCTGGAGAGCAACACTAGACCAAGGATAAGCTGCTTTTGCGCAACTTCCAAGGGTCAAGGAATATATATTGCATATGCAGGTTTAAAGATCATCGCGATGACTGAAACACAATAGGCCGGCCACCTCCTAAATATAAACACATCATCTTCCAATGTCTACATCTTCTGAGAAGCTCATCATCCAAGAAGAAAGTATTGAAAACGCTCAGCCAGGTCTAGCAGTACCTTGCAGACACACTGAAGACTGATTCAAAGAATACTTTAGTGGAGTCATCTACCAACTTCGAAGAGCATTACACTCCAGAGCGACGCTGCCTTCCAGTAGCCGCTAGATGAGTGAAACTTGTGTAGATGAGTGATAATTGTATTTTCTTTCAGAACATGATGGATGTATAGACGAATAGGAGATGATTGTATAGATACATAGGATATTTGCAAGCCTGAAGCTTGTACATATCGGGGGGAGTCCCTCGATAGTTGTACTCTTTTCCCTTAAGCTGCTGGTTTTTCCCACTGGGTTTTCCACAGCTAAGGTTTTAACGAGGCAACTACAGTGGCTCTGGATCCAGAAGTATCCACCCCATTGGCATACTGAATCCTGAAGTATTCATATGCTTAACCCAAGGTAATGGAGAGATGAGGGGGAGTGTTGTGAGTTGAGGGAGGCCTTTAGCCTCCCTCCCCTCATCACTCTCCATTACTCCCCACTAAGTTAGTGGGGAGGCCCTTGGACTCCCAACTCAACAAGAGAGTTTTATAAATATAGTACCATGGCTATTTGCCATGGTTAATCCTCTTCTAACAGTTATATGTATTTAACAAGCATTTACTATTTAAAAATACAAGTATGTTTGTAATTGTTGTGAATGGGTATTTACTGGGTTGGATGAGTTATTGGGCCAACCCAAGTGTTTGGGCCCAACCCAAGTGTTTGGGCCCATATCTGTATAAGCCCACTTGTATTCTCCCCTTTGGCTATAAATATAAACCTGAGGGCTCTCCCCTCAGTAGTTGATTCATAACAATAATTAAATATTAAAATAACGAATTTAACAAAGGAATATTTAATTGAATAAGGCCGAAAATTAGAAACGCAAGAAAGACAAGCAACGCAACCAACAGAAATAAAAATACAATTTAATGAACTTGAAGCAAAAAATGGTGTATCTTTTTAAATGCACATCAGCGAGCTCATATCAGATAGCACAAAACAAAGTCACATTCCATAATAGGTCAACATACCCAAAATACTTATAATATACATATTACAAGTATCATCTGACATACCAACATACAGAAATAAAGTTTTGCATTTTCATCGCTATAATAAACAACAGTAACAAAGATAGCAGAAAGCCTAAGATCGCATACAAAACCAACTTAATGGTATTGTATTCGGAGAGAATGGTGTCCATTTTCCATGCCAACCGCCCCTCAATCTCCAAAAGCCGCCTATCTGATACCGCTGTGGAAGAGGATGCATGGGTCGAGATTCGTGCAAGCTCATCAAGCAACTGTAGTATCATATAAGTGGACCACTCTGAGTGAGGTGGATCCTTCCAATCGTAGAAGTTGCATTTATTATTCCCTCACACAGGACAGCTCCAAAAGCAACGGCCAGGATTATTTCTGGTCCATGAGGTCCTCCTGGGAACCCGTATCCGACAATGGCAAAACCTGCTGTCATCTTCATCTGGATCCAACTAAGACCCTGTAGGAAGTCTGGGTCTGGATTGAATAGACTTGCTGGAACCGGTGCTCATGTGTACCTTGCAAGAAATAAAGATTGACAACGGAGGCATGCAACATATACACAAATAAATATTGAAAAAACAATTTTAAGCCTCAAGGCTACATACAGAATTGCATCAAGAAGCAACACCTCAAACTGATTCAGACAACTGAAGAACCCAAAAAAGAAACGGATAAATCCATTAAAACCCAAAAATAAAATGAAAAAAAATTAACATTTGCTAAAACCAAACAATCCCCACAATGAAATTGCACCATACCAACTTGGTCCATACCCAAGTCAAATAAAAATTATTTGACTTGTGCCCTCAGGTAAATATGTTTTGTAGCATGAACAGCAGAAGGTATATGGCGGTTGCTCATTATAAATGAACCTTCCAGCCAAATACCCCTATATCTTCTTTTCATATGGTCAATTTTCTTATTTATTGTTCATCATCATCGGGCATAAGTTGGTTTTTGGGGCATAGCTCCAGGTTGCAGTATGTGTTTATGGGGTGTTAATTTTGGATCATTGTATCAGATTTTTGTGGCATGGCTCCAGATTGCTGGTTGTATGCAAAATATACATAAGCCCTCAGGAAGAAATTAATTTTATCAAGATAAATAGTTGGTAATAGGCAGTTGCTCCATCACATATCACCCCCTCATTTAACATCCGCTCATCTCATATATGTAGAGATAAAATGCCGTAGAGGCTATTTATCTCTGTGTGAATAGCACAAACGTCTTGTTCAAAATAACAGTAAGCTGTTTGGTAATAATTTATCTAAGTTATATTATAATGTAGTTAACATTAGATATCAACTTAGGTAAAGTCCTGAGATTTTATGCAAGTTCAAACAGGTATCGAGATGAGTATCTCGATCATGGAGAAATGTTTGATCGTCTGTAGCATAAGTCTAAAAGGGTTCGTGGTCGTAGAGGCTTCGAGACAAGGATATCAAAACATCGGGTAGACCATTGTGTCTTAGTCTTCACCGTTAAGCAGTGGCAATGATCTCATGATCGTTCGACTTGGCAAAGTTGGAGACGAGACAAAGGTGCTCATTAGAGAATGAGTTCATTGAACGATCCACAAGAGTTATCATATGGTTACATTGACCAATCTGTCAATGATAACTCTTAGTGATGATAGGCTAGTTGGTCTTTTGACTTGAGGTCAATTTATGAACTTGTGCGTGAACAGTGTCACTTAGATCACTTACCTAGCTTCGAGGCTAGGCCTGTCGAAAGGTCTTTGATTGGGTGTCACTTGAAGCGTACGAGGAGAGTAGTGGCAAAGAGAGAATTCGTCTCTCCCGGTCAATGGGAGTTAGTGTCGTAGAGTTAGTTCGGTCTTTAGTAAAATCTCTGCGCAGAGTATGTTGGAAGAAGTCCATCATTAGTTGACTAAAGATCGATAGAAACTAACCAGAGTCAAGTTATTGTGGTTGACAGTTTTAACCGTACCCTAGACATGATCCACACGACATAGTTAAGACGAAGAGACTATAACTGTAGAACTCATCACAGACACGGTCAGGGTGGTCCCGACAATTCTCATGTTGATGAGATAACCACATTATAATGATTCTGAAACAGGGACGTCAGCCACTGCTCGTGGTCTTTGCCGTATAAGGCTTCGAGCACAACCTGTAGTAGGGTCATGCCGTATGGTCACACAAAGAGTGCGACCTTCGTCTAGTAATAGGTAGAAATTAGTTAGGGAGAATAATTTGCATTTGATGCAAAGGAAAAGAAAATTGCATGATGCAAATGATAATTTAAGTCTAGATAGGGACTAATTTGCATATGATGCAAAAGAGATTAAATGTGTCTTAAATTTTTTAAGACAATATTTAATGAATCAGACGCAAGGAAAAGCTTACGAGTAAGACGGGAATATCCTGGTCTAAACCCAGGTTCGAACGGGGTCCAAATCGGACGCCAGATGCCCAAGATATGCTCAAAAAGGCACAAAATAAATATATACGGGATTATTTGCCCAAGGCCTGGGCAAGCCCAGGCGCGGGCCTGGGCTTCTGCCCAGGCCGCCTGGGCAAGCCCAGGTGCGGGCCTGGGCAAGGCTAAGCGTGGGCCTCGGATTTTGCCTAGGCAGGGCCCTTCTTGGCCTACGCGCGCAGCACACTGTGGGGCTCACTTGTTGGCCCCAGTTCTAGGGTTTTGAACCCTTATTGTGCAGAATTTTTGACGGCTCAGTTTTTTGCGAAAAACTAGCCTTGGGCTGAACTTTGGGCGATCAATTGGAGGGTCAAACAGACTCCGATAGACGTGCCATTTTTTCCTATGTGTTCACCGTTGAACACCCTTCGAATTGATAGGTTGTATCAATCATGAAGCTCAACAATGAGGGAGTTAAAATTCACGGAAGTTTGCACTTTTTGAAATGCAAACTAACTTGATTTTAATTAACTCAAATTAATAGTCCCACATCGGTTGTGCGGAAAAGGGGAGACTCCGTCGCCTATATATATAGGAGCCTCCCCCTTCCTCCAAACTCGTCCCAAGCTCTAGATCTGAGCGCCTCTCGTAAATGTTGGAGCTCGCTCGTATCTAGGCTTAAATTAATATTCTTCTATCTCCCTATATTTCTGCCTTACTCCTGAGGGCTCTAGCAAAGCCGCAAAGGAGTACGGATTCAGATCCGAAATCTTGGCGAAGGTTTCACTCGCGTGAAACTTTCTTCGGCGCGTGGTTGGCTCGGCGACACGAAGATTGCTCGCCTCAGGATGCGGAGTGGTTCGAGGAGCGGTTCGAGGAGCGGCTCGGCGTGGGATGGGGAGCGGCTCGGAAGACGGTGCGGAACATCTCGCCTGCCCCAGGGTTGAGATTCCGGGTATGTGTTTTAATAAGCATTAGTTTAGTTTAATCACAGTAGGTTAGATCCTTCTTGGGAGGGTCAGAGCCATCCCGAGTCGGCATAGATCTTGACTAAGGGTCATGTACCTTAGGGCTATGTTAAATTGTTTAACTGCACGTTAATTAGATTAACTAATTTATTCTTCCGCTGTAAAGTTTTTTATGTCTATGTTCCGTCCGACTTAGGACGGTAATAGATTTTTTGTGCCCTAAGGGTCCTAGAAAACCCTTCAGTGGTATCAGAGCCTAGGTTTGCGTAACGATTTAGCATTGCGATTTTATTAAACATTTAAATGCTTTTAAAATCCTTTTAAAATATTTTTTAAAGTTATGAGATAATTTTAAAATGTTTTTGATGCCTTTTAAAATGTTGTTTTAAATTTATGTGATAATTTTAAAATTGATTTTAAAGCTTTAAAACTTTATGCGATAAGTTTAAAATTATATTTAGATGTTTAAATATTTTATGTGATATAATTTTAAGCATGAAAATTTTAAAATGATGTTTTAAATTTATGAGATATTTTTAAAAACTGTTTTAAAAGTTTAAAATTTTTATGCGATCAATATTTTAAGTAGCATGCAAATTTTGTGATCCTTTTAAAGCAAGTTTTTTATTTTTATGAGATAAAATAAAATGTTTTAAAAATCACATATTTAAATTTAAATATTAAATATGCATACTAAAATTTTTTATGCGATAAACTTTAGTCTATTTAATTGTTAAATAGTTGTACACTTTTATTTTATGCGATAAAATTAGTGTAACTTTATTTTAATGGCTATGACATCTTGTCCCTTATTTGATAACCCAAAACATCCCTCTTAGGTTATCCATTAAAGAACTCGTTAAAATTTAAGAGATAAATTCTAATGACATGCTATGTTTTAATAAAACATTAACAACACTTCAAGACCTAATTCCTGATTAGGGTAGTCCCTTTAATGTTTTTTTAATTTTAATTGTTATTATTAATTCTCATTAAAGGACTTCACTTTTAGCGTTGGTTAATATAATTTATTAAAATCCTAATAACGATTAGGATAGCACGTGAACCTTATAGTTGATAAGGATTTAATAAAAGTTATTAAACAAATCCTAAAATTTCGAATTTAAGGATTCAACTAGTTGATAGGATTAATTAGTTGTTAATAAAAGCTTTTAGTCTATGGCACGCATATAAAAATGACAAGCTTTATTCAATGGACCATGATCCAGTCAATGTGCTTGGCTAAGTTTGTTGGATCACCCTTTAAGGGATAGTGATCCTGGCTTAGTCAATTCCCTGGCTGTGTTCCGCTAGACCGCAATGTCGCGAATCATGATTATATGACACCCGGGACTATATCTAAGTCAAATATCTTTTTCAAGATTTGCTGTATCCCTCCTTGTTTTTGGGGCTGGCAACTATAGGACCCGTGTTACAGTTGTTGAGCTACACTCAAGCTATGACATGGCAACCTTGTAGAAACCAACTCCTTAAATACATAAGATGAAATCTTGACTTGACCCAAACCGACGTTGTCGTGAATACACCGAGCGCCGACGTAAGTTAAATCAATGATGTAGTCTGACTAGATGTAGTTTAAGACCTGACCCAAACCGACGTGTTGTGAATACACCGAGCGCCGGGGCAAGTCGAGGCTAGACGCGAAAACAAGGGTCCGACTAGACTAGACATTGTGATTTGGATGAGCACACTCATGATCACAAATGGCTATGGGTAAAAACCAATAAGAGGGTCATATCTGATATGATCGATGAAGAGTCATCTTCCGATTACAGCGTCTTACAACTTGTTGAGCTACACTCAAGGTTGTTAGGCTCATGGTGATTGGACCTCTTACCCATTAATTTTAATTCGATTAAATCGTTCGTTATTAAGCTTTGAAACGATCGTAAAAATAATGGGAGGATATTGATAGATAAAAGCCATTCTACCTATATTTAATATTGAACATATGCTGAACTAGGGCAAGACTATGTTTACCGAAGGAATAAAAATATAATATTTTAATGGAATAAGTTAACTGGTCAAATAGGTTGATTAATTGAATATCAAGTTAAACTCTAATTGATAGAATTAAACTACATTCTCGTTGACATTAAAATGACCTTCTAAAGAACAGACTTGAGAAATATGATTTCATTTAAGTTCTGGGTCCAACAAATAAATTCACGCTACATGTCACTCGCCTCTATATGAGGCAGCTTGAACATATAGGATATTCGAAGTATGTTTCTCCCTACAACTTGTCGAGCTACACTCAAGGTTGTATGGACAAACAATTTTGATCCGCAAAGTTCGAGAATTCGATCAAACCGTTTGAGTCGAATACAAGTGCATGAGCGGTGCAAGACTATGTATCGCAACCGGATCTTGAGATAAGCAACTTCTTGAGCTACACTCAAGATTGCAACTCTCAGGCGTTTGGATACATGAGATGCTTGCATAGCTATTTATTTATGTTGGGCTATTCATATCTAAATGTGATTTAGAAAAAGAAGAAGGCACTCTGGAAAGTTAATCGAGTTAAATAGCTTAATTTATCATTAGTAAAGGCATAAGTAGGAGGAAATGAAAATGTGACATATTTTGATGTCACGATTTCAAAATTATTGTTGTGCAAAAGGTTAACACATTTTGACGAATGTCGTCACATTGCTTCTGAAGCAATGAGTAATATGTATAATGATAATATATATATTAAATGTTAATATATAAATACACAAGATAGTAGCAAACTTATATGGCAAAATAGACTAGGCTGTATTGAGAGACTAAACTTCACAAGTCACATAAAGAGGGGTCTGACCTCTCGTATTATGAAGTCTACGGACACTTGTGATCTTACCCTCTTAGATATAATGGCCGAAACCCATCTGTAAGACAGTGGGAGAATGAGTTGTCGAACTCAGTCTCGTACATACTGATGTACCCGAGTCTAGATTAACCAAAATAAGTTATTCGTATATTTTATTAAGACACGTGTTCTTAATGAAACACAAGTCTGATAAAATAAAGAACGAAATGACTAAAGTATTTAAACTGATTTGATTAGATCGAATGGTCAAATGCTTAGATATATAAAATCTTGTGTAATTAAAAGAAAATATGATTTTCTCTCAAGTCAAGTCTGTTAACACATCGGTGTGTTAAAAGGTATGAATCACACTTAGTTATGCTTGGTGTGATCCATTGTAAGTGACTCTGAATTAAGTACTCCCTCTGGGTTAAGTCCTAAATAGTAATGCCTAGGTTTTGATAATGTTCTATGAGGACATTATCAATAAGATATTCATTAAATCAATCGTAAGGAAGTTGTAAATTTACTCGAATCTCATGAGACGAATTATCGAGTTAGACATCATAACTGATGATGACTTAGTCAACTTCTAGGATAAAATTTGGAGTAGTAACTCCGATTTAAAATTTGATGCAATCAGAATTGGTTCGTGTGCGTAAATAAATTTTGGAATTTAGTTTACGTGCCCAAGGAAAATGTTTCCTCACTTTCTGCAAGTAAATCTTTAAGTTGAAAGATTGGTGCAGAAAGAAAAATAGTGAAGTGCAATCATGTTGGTCGAGAACGGTTTTCATCTTAGTTCCTATAAAACGGATTAGAATGAAACTGTTTTTCCGCCAGCAGATGTGTACAGATCTACTCGGACCAAACTCGATGTAAAACGCTCATGTTTACCATGAAAATTGGAGCATTCACTTATAAGTTTATTTTTCTAAATATGATTTAGACGGAACAACTTATATGAATTAGCCAGAAAGTTTTCAAGGTCATTGGGAGCATATAAATTACATGCGAGGCATCAAAGGGATGGAACATATATTTTGACGAAGTGATCAAAGAGTTTGATACTTTATCAGAAATAGATATGAGCCATTTGAAATGACCAATAACTAATTTAAAATTATTATCGTAAGGTACGATGAACTGGATAAGATCCAAGGAAATAAAATATTATGGATTCCGAAAGACCAAGTGAATTATTTGAATGAGATTCAAATGGTTGGTCTAACATGAACATAGAAACTCCTTAAGTATATAGTGGAGACGGTTTTAGCAGATCCACTCACGAAGGCTCTACCACATGAAGTCGGAAAAACTTATGTGTAAACACGGTATAAGATACCGAGATAAATGGGCCTGAGTGCAAGTGGGAGATGTAGAGATATGATGCCCTCGAGGCTATTTATCTCTGTGTGAATAGCACAAACGTCTTGTTCAAAATAACAGTAAGCTGTTTAGTAATAATTTATCTAAGTTATATATAATGTAGTTAACATTAGATATCAACTTAGGTAAAGTCCTAAGACTTTATGCAAGGTCAAACAAGGTATCGAGATGAGTATCTCGATCATGGAGAAATGTTTGACCGTTTGTAGCATAAGTCTAAAAGGGTTCGTGGTCGTAGATGCTTCGAGACAAGGATATCGAGACATCGGATAGACCATTGTGTCTTAGTCTTCACCATTAAGCGGTGGCGATTATCTCATGATCGTTTGACTTGGCGAAGTCGGAGACGAGACACAGGTGCTCATTAGAGAATGAGTTCAATGAAGGATCTACAAGAGTTATCATATGGTTACATTGACCAATCTGTCAATGATAACTCTTAGTGTTGATAGGCTAGTTGGTCTTTTGACTTGAGGTCATTTTACGAACATGTGCATGAACGGTGCCACTTAGATCACTGACCTAACTTCGAGGCTAGGCATGTCGAAAGGTCTTTGATTGGGTGTCACTTGAAGCGTACGAGGAGAGTAGTGGCCAAGAGAGGATTCGTCTCTCCCGGTCAATGGGAGTTAGTGTCGTAGAGTTAGTTCGGTCTTTAGTAAAATCTCTGCGCAGAGTATGTTGGAAGAAGTCCAACATTAGTTGACTAAAGATCGATAGAAACTAACTAGAGTCAAGTTATTGGGGTTGACAGTTTTAACCGTACCCTAGACTTGATCCACACGACATAGTTAAAATGAAGAGACCATAACTGCAGAACTCATCAAAGACACGGTCAGAGTGGTCCCGACAATTCTCATGTTGATGAGATAACCACATTATAATGATTCTGAAACAGGGACGTCAGCCACTGCTCGTGGGCTTTGCCGTATAGGGCTTCGAGCCCAACCTGTAGTAGGGTCAGGCCGTATGGTCACACAAAGAGTGCGACCTTCGTCTAGTAATATGTAGAAATTAGTTAGGGAGAATAATTTGCATTTGATGCAAAGGAAAAGAAAATTGCATTTTGATGCAAATGACAATTTAAGTCTAGATAGGGACTAATTTGCATATGATGCAAAAGAGATTAAATGTGTCTTAAATTGTTTAAGACAATATTTAATGAATCAGACGCAAGGAAAAGCTCACGGGTAAGACGGGAATGTCCTGGTCTAAACCCAGGTTCGAACGACGTCCACATCGAACATCAGATGCCCAAGATATGCTCAAAAAGGCACAAAAGAAATATATATTGGATTATTTGCCCAAGGCCTGGGCAAGCCCAGGCGCATGCCTGGGCTTCTGCCCAGGCCACTTGGGCTTTGCCCAGCGCCTGGGCAAAGCCAGGTGCGGGCCTGGGCTTTTGCCCAGGAAGGGCCTTTCTTGGCCTGCGCGTGCAGCACACTGTGGATCCCACTTGTGGGCCCCAGTTCTAGGGTTTTGAACCCTTATTGCGCAGAATTTTTGACGGCTCAGTTTTTTTGCGAAAACTAGCCTTGGGCTGAACTTTGGGCGATCAATTGGAGGGTCAAATGGACTCCGATTGACGTGCTGTTTTTTTCCTATCCGTTCACCGTTGAACACCCTTTGAATTGATAGGTTGTATCAATCATGAAGCTCAACGGTGAGGGAGTTAAAATTCACGGAAGTTTGCACTTTGTGAAAGGCAAACTAACTTTATTTTAATTTACTCAAATTAATAGTCCCACATCGGTTGTGCGAAAAAGGGGAGAGTCCACCGCCTATATAAATATGGGCCTCCACCCTTCCTCTAAACACATGCCAAGCTCTAGATCTGAGCGGCTCTCGTAAATGTTGGAGCACGCTCGGATCTAGGCTTAAATGAATATTCTTCTATCTCCCTATATTTCTGCCTTACTCCTGAGGGCTCTAGCAAAGCCGCAAAGGAGTACGAATTCGGATCCGAAATCTTGGCGAAGGTTTCACTCGCGTGAAACTTTCTTCGACATGTGGTTAGCTCGACGACACGAGGATTGCTTGCCTTGGGATGCGGATCGGTTCGAGGAGCGGTTCAAGGAGCGGCTCTGCGTGGGATGGGGAGCGGCTCGGAAGACGGTGCAGAACATCTCGCCTGTCCTAGGGTTGAGATTCCGGGTATGTGTTTTAATAAGCATTAGTTTAATTTAATCGCAGTAGGTTAGATCCTTCTTGGGATGGTCAGATCCATCCCGAGTCGGCATAGATCTTGGCTAAGGGTCTTATACCTTAGGGCTAAGTTAAATTGTTTAACTGCACGTTAATTAGATTAACTAGTTTATTCTTCTGTTGTAAAGTTTTTTATGTCTATGTTCCGTCCGACTTAGGACGGGAATAGAGTTTTTGCGCCCTAAGGGTCCTAGAAAACCCTTCAATATATCGATGCATAGAGTCCATATCATTTCATATGATTTTCAATGTATCTCACGAATATACATCATTGGGGAGTAATGGAACCATCAAGCATAATACCAACTATTTATGCATAACCAAGGGACATAGGGATCAAATAAGCATCTTCATCATTGGGCTATAGTTAAACCATAACAAGGAGCCATGCCAACCAATCTGATACAATCTGCCAAAATTAACAACCCAAGAATCTGATACCATGAACCAAAATTAACAACCTATACACACAAACTACAACCTGTAGCAATGCCCAAAAAATCTGATTCCATGATCCAAAATTAACACCCCAGACACACAAACTGCAGCCTGTAGCAATGCCACAAAAATCTGATTCCAAGATCCAAAATTAACAACCCATACACACAAACTGCAGCCTGGAGCAATGCCCTAAAAATCTGATTCCATGATCCAAATTTAACAACCACATAAACACAAAATGCAACCTGGAGCATTGAACCAAAAATCTGATACCATGAACTAAATTTAACAACCATATAAACACAAAATGCAACCTGGAGCATTGACCCAAAAATCTGATACCATGAACCAAAATTAACAACCCATAAAAACAAAATGCAATCTGGAGTAATGCCACAAAAATCTGATACCATGAACCAAAATTAACAACCCATAAACAAAAATTGCAGCCTGGAGCAATGCCCTAGAAATCTGATTCCATGATCCAAAATTAACAACCCATACACACAAACTGCAGCCTGGAGCAATGCACCAAAAATCTGATTCCATGATCCAAAATTATCAACCTCATTAACACAAACTGAAGCCTGGAGCATTGACCCAAAAATCTGATACCATGAACCAAAATTAACAACCATATAAACACAAAATGCAACCTGGAGCATTGACCCAAAAATCTGATACCATGAACCAAAATTAACAACCCATAAACACAAAATGCAATCTGGAGCAATGCCCCAAAAATCTGATTCCATGATCCAAAATTAACAACCCATAAACAAAAAATGCAATCAGGAGCAATGGCCCAAAAATTTGATTCCATGACCCAAAATTAACAACCCATAAATAAAAAACTGCAGCCTGGAGCAATGCCCCATAAATCTGATTCCATGATCCAAAATTAACAACCCATACACACAAACCGCAGCCTAGAGTAATGCACCAAAAATCTGATTCCATGATCCAAAATTATCAACCTCATAAACACAAACTGAAACCTGGAGCATTGACCTAAAAATCTGATACCATGAACCAAATTTAACAACCACATAAACATAAAATGCAACCTGGAGCATTGACCAAAAAATCTGATACCATGAACCAAATTTAACAACCACATAAACAAAAAATGCAACCTGGAGCATTGACCCAAAAATCTGATACAATGAACCAAATTTAACAACAACATAAACACAAAATGCAACCTGGAGCATTGACCCAAAAATCTGATACCATGAACCAAAATTAACAACCCATAAACACAAACTGCAATCTGGAGCAATGCCCCAAAAATCTGATTCCATGATCCAAAATTAAAAACACATAAACACAAAACTGCAACCTGGAGCAATGCCCCAGAAATCTGATTCCATGATCCAAAATTTACAACCCATAAACACAAACTGCAGCCTGGAGCAATGCACCAAAAATCTAATTCCATGATCCAAAATTATCAACCTCATAAACACAAACTGAAGCATGGAGCATTGACCCAAAAATTTGATACCATGAACCCAATTTAACAACCACATAAACACAAAATGCAACCTGGAGCATTGACCCAAAAATCTGATACCATGAACTAAATTTAACAACCACATAAACGCAAAATGCAACCTGGAGCATTGACCCAAAAATCTGATACCATGAACCAAAATTAACAACCTATAAACACAAAATGCAATCTAGAGCAATGCCCCAAAAATCTGATTCCATGATCCAAAATTAACAACCACATAAACACAAATTGCAACCTGGAGCAATGCCCCAGAAATCTAATTCTATGAACCAAAATTAACAACCCATAAACACAAAATGCAATCTGGAGCAATGCCACGCATTTGCGTGAAGTTGTAAGGCTACTACGACAAACGATATTGCAACCGCTGCAGCGGTACATAACTCACAGGCCGAATGGTCTCCTTGTGTATCCATGTCACCCTTAATTGAATAACACATATATTTACTGTTATTTATATACATAACATAATACAATGAATAACACATTTCAGATAAAATTGTGCATATCCAAATCATTAGCCCTTAGATATAATGTGTACTCATAGTCACACACGCGGTTGCTTTGCCATTGCTCCTGCAGTGTCACCCCATAAATAAAACCATAAAATCTGATACAATGATCCAAAAAAGAAAACCACATAAACAAAAAATGCAACAAGGAGCCATAAAACCCCAAAAAACTGATACAAATCACCAAAAAATATCACCTGAAATAACACAAAAACTAAGGAACCAAAATTTTTGTTATTAGGATCAACATATGATACAATGAGCCAAAAAGAAAACCACATAAAACCCTAAGGAAACAAGGATTCATACCCCAAAAATAACACCCAATAAACCAAAACTGCAACAAGGATCCATGCCCCAAAAATATGATACAAATCACCAAAAAATGTTACCAAAAAACCCAAAAACCAAGGCCCCAAAAAATTTTGTATCAGGATAAAAATACGATACAATGAGCCAAAAATAAAATCACATAAACCCATTCTGCAACAAGGATCAATAACCCAAATATAACACCTCATAAAACAAAGCTACAACAAGGTGCCATGGACCATAAACCAAATTTTATGTATTCCCAAAAAAATATGCTTCAATGAGCCAAAAAGAAAACCAGTTAATCCAATACTGCAGCAAGGATCCATGCCCCAAAAACTAAGGGCCTGTTCCATTGTGGTTTCTTTTGTTGATTTGGTCCGAGAAAGTTAAAAATTTGCACTACATCCAACCTGCAACAAGGAGCCTTGCCCCAAAAATTCTGTCAGTATGCCCCAACAATAATACCCAAAAAACCACACACTGCAACATGGAGCAATGCCTCAAAAATCTGATTCAAGTATCCATTACCTTCCCATCACAAAACAGCAACAAAAGCCTTAAGGATCCATGCCCCCAAACATTAAACACTGAGCCAAATATAACATCAACAAAAACCCTAACTGCAACAAGGACCCATGCCCCATAAATCTGATACATTGATCCTCAATTCACTCCACAAAAAACCAAAAACTCATTGAAAATTTCAGTTTACATATTTTATATTTAACACAAATAAAATCATAAACTTTCAGAATACATGGGGATCAGACATTTTATGATTCAAAATGGGGCTTCAAGGGAACAATCTTAGCAAGCCATCCACCGTGTGTGAATGTCATTCGTTCCTACTTTTTTTATCATCATTGGGCTTTTTTAGAATGCACAATTCTTTACATTCATCATACAAATAAATCATCATACAAAGAATTCATGCAACCAAATAACCCCAATTTCACAATAATATCCGCATATGCCTTAGGGGCCAAATTTGAAACATTAGCCGCATGCACAACACGACAGCAAGGTAGCAAGGCAATAACACAAATGCAGCAAAGATCATCGGATATAGGAACATATGGCAGCATCAAATGTCAGTAAAAATTAATTTTGAGATGAAGAAAATATACATCGGCGCTAATATCGCAGTAATACTAGGGTAAAGCTCACCGATACGGCCGATTGCCTCAGATTCCAGTCCCTCGCAGCCAATCGAGGCACACACAAGGTGGCTCAGACTCCAGTGAGCAATTTGGGAAAAAATCGAAGCTAGTGTTCTGCTCGCAGCGTTGCCGACACTGAAATCCGACCAAGCTCGGCACACCCCCTTCACCTCCGACCAACAATTTCGGTGGAGCAATCGAAGCTAGGGTTCATCTCCGAAACAATCCTGCAGCCGTAGCTAGGGTTTTTGTCGAACCCAACTGAAACCCGCGGGAAGAAGGAGAAAGGAGGGGTGAGCACAGCGGTGGGGCCCAAAATTCTCAGAGAAAGGGCGAAATCACCGTGAAACCCGGGGATTTAGCTAGGGGAGCTGGGCTTGCCACATAGGAGAGAGGAGTCGCAGGGAGGTGCAGAAATCATCGGAGAGGAGCATCGGCGAAAGGAACATGCGAGAGAAAACACGAGAGGATTCCCCCAAAGAAACCCGACAAGACCCCGAAACAGTGCCCAATTTACACTTTATCGCCCCAAAGCACCCAAAAGCAACCACGTGAAACATGCCCTAAGTGCAGCTCATCACTTGAAATTAAAGTGCAGATCAAATTTCTCAATTGGTGGTCCCCAAACCTTGCACGGCCAGCTCATTTAGGTGATTAACTGGCAAGCAGCAATTAACTTTGGTAGAAGGATTCGACAGCCAGTGGCAATTACTTGAGGCAGAAGGAGTTGAGAGCCTGCGGCAATTAAGTGAGGCTGGAAAAAATCAAATCCCGCCAAAATAAAAACCCGCTAAAATACAAACCATTC
The DNA here is from genome assembly GCA_030789695.1 of Scilla litardierei. Taxonomy (NCBI): domain Eukaryota; kingdom Viridiplantae; phylum Streptophyta; class Magnoliopsida; order Asparagales; family Asparagaceae; genus Scilla; species Scilla litardierei. Next base: position 341,836,723 of record CM061142.1, on the reverse strand, counting down.
AATCTAAAATTTCCACAATCCTAACCGTTCATTTATAACATTAAATCCCAACTGTCCTTCTATCAAATCCTTTGTCCTAGTCAGCTTGTCCTATTCAGCAAGGCAATTCAAAAACAGTTGTCAAATGTATAATAGATGTATGTATGTATGTATGTATGTATGTATGTATGTATGTATGTATGTATGTATGTATCATTTATACAAGTGGCGAATGTTCCCCACGACCATGTCACCATGGGACAAAAAAAGTGGGCACTCCCATTATGAAAAATGTGTGGCTATGTTTTTCCACCTTAACATGGTGGGACCCACTTGGTGGAGGGTGAGATTTTGGGTTTGGGTTTTGCTGTGAGGTCGTGGAGAACCGAAACAAAAGCTTTCCTCACTCCCATTAGTTGCAAGCTTGCTATTACTTTTTCATAAAACCCCAATATCCCTAATTGTTCCACATATTTACGGCTTTACTATTGGTTTGTTTTCAGTTTGACCCATATCTATTTTGCACCTTAACACCTTCTTTTCCCTCTTTTACCCCCTTGTGGTTTGGGGTGTGATTTATGCACTTTGCCCCCCAAAAGTTTTTTTTTGCAATGTAACCTCTTTTACACCTACGACGACACACACGCACATCTCTTTCTTGGTTGTGTGTGGTCCCGCCTACTTCCGACGATACTCACATACACACACTCCCTCTTCTTACTCTTTTGTTGGTTACATGTGTGCACCGCGTCCTCTGTGTGGGCTTTTTCTTGGGTCACCGTGCACTATGTGCACGGGTTATTTCTAGTATGTTTATATGTGTATTAGTATGCATGTATGTATATACATAGGAAAGTTAGTAATTTTATTCATATAACTCAAAACACGTACAGATCAGGACTACTCAGTTATTGAAACTATTGACTAGAATGCTGAATAGACACAAACGTCGTCATCCATCCCTAGCTTCAGCTTCAAACTACCATTCATCCCATCATAAACTCCAATTTGACAATAATCAAACATTCCATTTATCCTCAAAATTTTGAGATATAAAGAGGAAATACAATAAACAATTGTGTACAAATCCCCAAAGACTTTCACTTTATGATTTTTGAGTCCTTTGAAAATTCGACTATTGCACCCATCCCAAATATGCCAAACCTTAGAAGATAAAGTACTCTTAGCAATCAATGAGAGAAGATTTTTGGATCTGAATTTGCTTTTGAATAGATGAGTTGCACATTGAAGACTAATATTGGTCGAAGAAACAATTCTCTATTTTTAAATCTAAATTTGCTTTTGAATAGATCAGTTGCACATTGAAGATTCATATTGGTCGAAGAAACAATTCCCAATTTCAGTAAACATAGGCGCCAAATATAAGGTGAGAAGGGTCATTCAAAGAAGAGATGCAGATTCTTCTCTATAGCATCTCCACATAGCATGCAGATGGGATCAACAGACATATTCCTTGCCCAAGAGATATCATTTGTTGGAAGTTTATTAAGGAGAGATCTCAATAAAATTAAAGGTAACTTTAGTATATTATTTTTATACCAAGCAATGTCATAGAAATTAAAAGAAGTCCCATGCATGTGGACAACAGACCAGGATGAAGTAAAATAAAATGAAAGAGTAGGCATCCACGTCCAAGTATTATCACCATTATCTTGAATACAATCAGCAACAATATCCTTACTATGTAAGATAAATTTCCTGGTTCCCAAGTCAAAATTATTTGGAGTGCAAAGAAAAAAGATATGACTTTTTAGATACGTACTCCTCATGTAAGCAGACCAAAGTGATTTGGAGGAAACACAACACCAAAATAATCTCAAGCTAGAAACTACATTGATATCTTATAATCTCCTAAGACCTATACCCCCTTCAATTTTAGGCCTACACATATCATGCCAACTCCAAATTGGTCACGCATCACGCTAAATAAATCTCCTAATTAATGTCTCCAGGGAATTTGTAACGGCCGGTTTCCGTATATACGTATCTCGTACGTATAGTGATTTATTAGAATATTAATGTATGATTTTATTTGTTATTATTATTTTCATAACTCGAGAACGCGACTTAGCGATCGCGTTTATGTCTTCTTCAAATGTTGATTGATGTTGTTTGCAAGAGTGAGAACATAATTCGATTATTCTAAGCAGATGGTTCCTCAAATCTTATCTTGATCCGATCCGACCCTGATCTAAACATCTTAATTGATCATATTATCCAAATCATTTCTATCTAACCCTAATAAGTCTTAATGCTTCGATCAAATCTAAACTAGCGATCTCTAGACCTTAATGCTGACGTACTAATCAAATCTTAACCGAATGAATATCACTCGATCATATGAATCTACATTTGTTTATCCCAATCAATTTCCTAAACCAAATCTTAAACCAGATATCTGGACGGATCATCCAAATCATATTTAAACCTTAACCAAATACATTATCTAAACAAACCCGAGCCCAATCAGCCCACGCATGGATCCCAACAACTCTCTCTCTCTCTCTTCCTATCATATAGCAACAGACCCACGTATTTCCTCAAACCTCTCTCTCACTTTACTCCCTACAAAAGAACACCCAGACCCATCTTTTCCCCAGCCTACACAAAATCCAGGTGATACCCTGAGAGCCCTACCCTCATCTCCTCTAAAACAAGGACACCTAGGCCTACAGCTCTCAGTCCCACACCAACCCATACCCACGCGACTCGCCTCCCTTCCTTCTACTTCCTCGGACACCCGCGCCCAAACCCTTCCACTGGCCGCCTTAAACCCAGTTCTCCGAGCCCTTGTCACCCTTCACCGCTCCCGAACCCCCGTACGCCGCCAGCTCCCCTGCGCCTCAACTCCGACATCGACCTCGATGATCGATCCGCCCTCATTCCGCCGTGCTCCTACCTGTCCTCCGACCCAACACCACCTCCACCGTCCCCTCTACATCGCCGCACCCTCAAACCACGCCCAAGCCTCCCTCTCGACCGTCCGCCTCATGCCATAACTGCCCACCTTCTCTCCGAACAACCCAAGCTCTTCCGCCACTCCAACATCCGAACCGCCGGCACCGACATTGCCGAACCCCCCGTCTCGTCCCCCTCCTCTGTTTCGGACTCCAGCGAAACAGGGCCAAGCCCCTCTCTTCTCCGATCACAACGCCACAGCCAAACACCCCGATGAAACCTCCGCCCGGCTCCACTCCCCGTCGTCGGCGAGCTCACCTACTGCCGAGGCCCTTTCCGAACTTCTCGCCTCCCCCATGTCGCCGCCGACACCCTCTCCCCATGACCACGCTCCGTCCGCCCCACAGCCTCGACAATCTCACACACCGCCGCAGACCGCCTCCAGCTTCGCCGCCGAACGGCCTAAGCCCCGCCAACTCGCCTTCCGACCTCCAAAACACCCCTGACCTCCATCACCTCCTTCGCCTCTCCCCCTCACTCCGACTAGCCTCCCTCATCTCCGAGCGACCCCGCACCGCCATCAAGCCCCCCGATCAGCCCCGACCTAGCCTCGCCCGCCCACAGTCATCGACCCCCGACCCTAACTCGCACGCCCTTCCTCACTTCACCCACACCACCGGACAACCGCCCCTCTCGCCGCTTCCGCCTGCACATGCCGCCGCCGGACGCTGCCGTCGCCTAGACCGCCAACACTCGCCAACACTCGCCGTAGGCCACCTGCGAGAAACAACGAAGAGGAGAAACGAATGTGAGTGCATGCATATAATACCCTATGCTTTATATATTTGTACTTAATAAGTTCTCCTTCCATCACCGTACCCTATGGCCTATTAGTTATGAAAACTAGCCAATTAAACTTTGAGAATTGCTAAATAAACCTAACCTTCAGTGTAGAGATGGAATATATTCCAAATTTAGAAAACAAAATAAAATAATAAAATAACTCACATCAACTTTGTGTCATTTCTTTCCCACTTTTAGAAGTCTGTCAACTCCAATCCCCGAATGCATCTATTCTTGTCACCTGGACAGGCTGCCATACTGCAGTGCACCTATAATTCTTGTCACCTGACACATGCTGTCAGCTTTTAAAACCAATTGTAATAGAGAATGACTCCCTGCACCGAGCTTTTCGGTGTAGGGAGGTGATAGTAATCCTAAAATGGAAAAGAAAATAAGAGGGAGAGATGGATTAGACATCAAACTTGTTAATTTTTTGTCAATCTGGGAAACATGTCCCATCTCTACACCGAGAAATCGGTGTAGATAGCAATCACCTTGTAATAAGGTCGAAATGTCTAGGTGCCTCTAATAAAATGTAAGTTGTTAACTAAAGTATCTTCAGGAGCTCTGTCATTTTATTAGAAAGCATGCTATTATTTAAATGTGGTATATTATAGAGTGGAACATATATATTAGATATTAACCTAGTAATGTTACAGAGAATCAGTAAATATTATGGGATCAGTAACATGTGAACTATAGGTTAGATGAACCTATAACTTATACGTAATGACGAACGATAGACACCCTATGTCATGAATAACTTAACTTGATGATATAAGTAGTGTATCGCATAAGTAAGTTGCGTATTGTTCTACCAATTAGTCTAATATGGATGCACCCGACGCAGATAATATACGCCTCCCATCGCGATCACGCGGACACCCGGTTTTGACTGAAATAGGCAAGTGTACATTTACAATTTTTCATATCGCTACTTTCAAATGATAAATTAAGAACTGCTAGTTTACCCTATGTCATGTTACACATCATGTTTGCACACTTTTGATTGAACGGTTATTAATGGAATGCATAATGATAGAATATATTAGAATGCTTGGAATCGTGAGATTGTGGATTTGTGCGCCCAAGAGGCGAAATCGTGACTTTCGTGAGTGTCATGTGAGTTGACAACTTCGTGCTTGTAATACGACTAGGCTGGCTCGTGTTCCGGCAAACTTTTGGGTGGGGTTAGGGTTGAACGGCTACTAAGCGTATGTATGGGTCATGTCTTCAAGAACACCACCTATACGGTGGGTTAGTATCAATCACGATTATACCCCCGTGAGGAGAATGACTTACTCATCACGTCTTAAAGGCGGGAACCCTAGGAGTGAATAGAAAACTCGGACATGAAATTACAAATTGCCAAGTCATTACTTTATTTCAACCTGTTTAGAACTGCCATGCCATTTATTGTACGCACTACACTTGCAACGTTACTGCTGTACACACCACACTTGCCATGTTTACTGCTGTACACACCACGTTTGCCATGTTATTGCTGTACACACACTTACCATGCTTATTGTTGTACACACACACTAATGCCATGCTTATTGCTGTACACACATACTAGCCATGTTTATTGCTGTACACACACACTTACCATGCTTATTGCTGTACACACACACTTGCCATGTTTATTGCTGTACACACACTTGCCATGCTTTAATTATTGTAAAATTCTATTTTTGTTACACTTATTGCTATCAAATTGTTTTTGAAAACCTTGCCGAGTGTCAATTATCTTAACCTTCTAAATCTTGTCGAGCGACCCTCGCTGACGTATATTTCCTTGTCTTGTGAAATATACGTCAGGTATTAGACATGTTTGCTGAGGAGTTGCTTAGAGACTGAACAGGTTGATCAGGAGTGCCTTGCCGCTAAATTCCTTCGCTGAGGATGCGATGTGTCATCGCATCATTTTTGTACATTGTTGTTTCTTTCAAAATTTGTAAGGGCGTTGACCCTCCCTCTTTTCATTTCATGCGCTGTTGTAACTTTTGAAACTTGAGATTGTAATAAATTATCTGTGTTGTTTGAGCCGCATGCAAGAACCTGCAAGTGTTATCACAAACGTGTAATGTGCTTAAACCAAGAAGGAGGAAAAGAAAAAAAATGTATCTTCTTCTTGTTTTAGGCACATGCGGACCTTCGTCGCGTCCTCGCTCCCAAGTACAATGGGAAGCGAGGCGTGACAGAATTAATAACAAAATTTTGGAATTTATAACTCAGGAACCAATAAGGTAAAATATTATGAATCATAAAACGGACTAATTCAATTTTTACTGATGTAGACAAAAACTTGGAAGGCCACCCAGAAATTTTCTCTTTGCATTTATCAATCAGACCAGAGAACGCATGAGCTTTAGGATAGCCAATCAAAAGAGGTAAACCCAAGTACCTCATAGACGGATTTTCCTGCTGGTTATTAATAATATTTTGCAATATCAATCTATCTTTTCAAACCCTTGATATAAATCACTCTTCTCTTTTGACAGTTAGCACATAACAAACATGTATTAAGCTCAAAAGTCTCCAATAACTCATTAAGATTTGAAAAGATTTTTTCTATTAGCCTTGAAGAATATTAAAATATCATCAGCAAAAAGCAAGTGCGTAATATGAGCTTGATTATTATTTTTCATAGGCATAATTTTTCTACTATAAACAACCATGTCTATAACAATGGGGAAAAAAACTCTATGATCATGACAAAGAGATAATGTGATAAATTATCACCTTGACAAATGCCCCTGTTACCAGAAAAATATCCTGCTGGAGAGCCATTAATTAGGATAGAAAATAGAGTTCCTATAATGCCTTCCCGAACTCAATTAATGAAGATACGGGAGACGCCAAATTTATGCATAATGAAATAACTAAATTCCTAATTAACGCTATCAAACGCCTTTCTCAAGTCTAATTAATGCAGGCTCTAGACCCCATCAGATTCGATAAATTTTGCAGTAATTCATTAGTAAGCAAAGAACAATCAGAAATTAACCTTCCATTCATAAATGTTGATTGGTTAGGAGAAATTAATTTAAGAACAACATCTCTTAATTTATGACTTAAAATCTTTGTGATAATTTTGTATATGTTGAAGGATATTGGAAGAAGTGTAACCATGGCCAATAGCCATGGTTCTTTATTTATAAAATCCATCGGGTATCCCAAGAGACACTTGGATACCAAAGGTCTCCATCCCACTAAGAGTGGGAGAGTAATGGAGGGATAAGTGGTGGGGAGGACAAAAGCCTCCCCCACTCACAACACTCCCCCTTATTCATCCATTACTTTGGTCTTAGCGTATAAGGCTAAAGGGGTGGATACTTCTGGATCCTGAGTAATCGTGTTTGCCTCGTTAAAACCTTAGCTGTGGAAAACCCAGTGGGAAAAACCAACAGCTTAATGGAAAAGAGTGCAACACACAAGTTACTCCCCCTCATCTGTACAAGCTTCAGGCTTGTAGGTCTTTCAGCTGTCTCATACCGATTCCTTTTACAAGTTTTACAAAAATACATTTTGGTAAAGATTTGGTAAAAAGATCAGCTAAGTTGTTGCAGGACTGGATCTGCTGAACTTCAATCTGCTTGTCCTCTTTTAGCTCGTGTGTTCAGAAAAACTTGGGAGATATGTGCTTCGTTCTGTCACCCTTGATGTAGCCCTTTTGAAGTTAAGCAATGCACGCAGCGTTGTCTCCAAACAGGACAGTAGGCTCCAAATCACCAGTCTTCAGGCCAGTGGAGTGAAGAATGTGGTGGACGACAGATCGTAGCCAATAACACTCTCTGCTTGTTTCATGGATTGCAATGAGCTCTGAATGATTGGATGACGTAGCTGTTGTAGTTTGCTTTACTGATCTTCAGGAGATAGCAGTACCTCCGTAGGTAAACACAAAACCTGTCTGTGATTTTACCGTGTGAGGATCTGAAAGATAACCTGCATCGGCATAACCAAGTAATTGGGGGGAGGCACCTCTCTGGTAGTAAAGTCCCAGATCTATTGAACCCTGGAGGTATCGCAGAAGATGCTTTACTCCGTTCTAGTGGCGCTTTGTGGGCGATGCACTGTGTTTGGCTAGGAGATTAACTGTAAACGCTATATCGGCACGCGTACAGTTAACCAGATATAGAAGTGCTCCAATGGTACTCAGGTAGGGTACTTCAGGACCCAGTATCTCCTCCCCCTCTTCCAGAGGCCGGAAGGGGTCCTTATGTACATCTAGTGATCTTATGACCATAAGAGTACCTAAAGGATGACATTTATCCATATGAAACTTACGAGAAGTTTCTTTGTATAATTTGATTGGTGTAATAGGACTCCACCTCGCATGTGTTCAATCTGTAAGCCAAGACAATACTTTGTTTTGCCAGGTCTTTCATTTCAAAAGTATGTTTTAGGCTTTCAGATATCTCATTGATCTATGTATGAGATCCGATGAGATTTAAGTCATCAACATATACTGCTATGGTGACGAATCTTGTTCCCGTTCTTTTGATAAAGATACACGGGCAGACTTCATTATTTGTGAATCCTTGCTTTGCAATGAAATCACTAAGTCTGTTATACCACATTTTACCCGATTGCTTTAGACCATGTAATGATCTATGTAACCTTACAGAGAATACGTCCCGAGGTATCTCTTTCATCTCTGGGGGTAGATTAAATCCATCAGGAAGTCTCATATAGATCTTTTTATCTATATCGCCATATAGATATGCAGTCACAACGTCCATGAGCTGCATTTCTAGGCTTTCCAGAGAAGTTAGGCTTATTAAAAATCGGAATGTGTTCGCATCCATGACCGAGGAATATGTATCTTCGTAATCAATCCCCGGCCTTTGGAAAAAACCCTGGGCTACAAGGCGTGCCTTGTAGTGAACGATCACATTATCTACATTTCTTTTTCTTATGAAAACCCACTTATATCCCACATGCTTTACACCACTGGTGTTTGGACTACTGGTCCAAAGACTTTGCGTTTCAAGAGTGAGTCCAGCTCTACTCTTATTGCCTCGTCCCACTTTGGCCAATCATCTCTGCGTTTACATTCCGCTAGAGATCGTGGTTCGACGTCATCGTCGTATTCAGCGACGTGAACGGCAATAGCGAACGCAAAATCGTCGTTGACGACTGTGCTATGTCTGTCCAGTACCTCTCCAGTACGTACAAAATTTAATGATGTTTCTCCTATTGTTTCCTCTGCAGGGGAAATAAGGAGGGGAGAAGTAGCTGGTCTGAGCTCAGCATCCTGTGGAGGGATAATCTTATTATCTCCAGGAATCTTCCTCTTTCGAGGAACTTTATCTTTTGAACCTGGTGGGCGTCCTCTTTTCAATTGAGGTACAACCAATTTTGCTGCTGGTGGATTGCATCCATCTATAGGGATATCAATCCTAGCTGGCGTGTTAGCAGCATGGACGTGTGAACGGACAATCTTCTGGTTGTTCGTGAACTTATCCGGTAAAAGATGTACTGTATTCTGAAATTGAAGGATCTTCAGGATCTCATCTTCACACAGATTAGTACGCGGATCATATAGGGACAAAGACTTCTGGTCCCAACTAATGGTCTCAGAAGCTTCAGGCTTCTTAGACTGTGTGCCTAGTTTAGGAAAAATTTTCTCATCAAATTCACAGTCAGCAAAACGTGCCTTCAATGTGTCCCCATGAGGGGTTCAAGGTATCTGATAATAGAGAGCGAATCAAACCCAATATAGATACCTAGGCGACGCTGAGGACCCATTTTAGTCCTATGAGGTGGTGCTATTGGGACATATACCGCACAACCAAACACTCTCAAATGAAAAATATCCGGAGGTGCGCCATATGCAAGTTGCATCGGGGATAATGTATGACCTCCAGAGGGTCTTATCCTAATAAGTGATGCTGCATGTAAAATAGCATGCCCCCAAGCATCCACCGGCAACTGGGATTACATAAGTAATGGATGTGCAATCCATTGGAGTATCTTAATAAGGGACTCTGCTAATCTGTTCTGGGTGTGAACATGTGCTACTGGATGTTCAAATTCAATACCCATTGCCCGACAATAGTCTTTGAAGACTTGTGAAGTAAATTCGCCCGCATTATCAAGACGTAGTTTCTTGATATGGTTATCGGGGAAATGCGTCCGCAACCTTATTATTTGTGCCAATAGCTTTGGAAAAGCTAGGTTGCGGGTGGACAAGAGGCACACATAAGACCATTTAGTTGATGCATCAATCAGTACCATGAAGTACCGAAATGAGCCACTTGCGGTGTGAATAGGCCCGCAAATGTCACCATGAATTCTCTTAAGGAAGCCAGGAGACTCTAATCCCACTTTCAGGAGGGAGGGTCTCGTTATTAGTTTTCCCTTGAAACAAGGGGGACAAGGAAATTCACCCTTATGAAGAATCTTCAGGTTCTTCAAGTTATGTCCACGGGATTCAGTGATGATGCGTCGCATCATTGCTAATCCAGGGTGACCAAGTCTGTAGTGCCAGAGTTGGAACTCTGGCAATGATGGACACGTCTGGTGCTCATTCATATTGGCTTCTATTGGTTGAATGTATGTATGGTAGAGACCCGACGGGAGTCCCTTGAATCGTTCGCAGATGTTCTTCTGGCCATCTTTTTGACGAGTTACATACAGATATTCAACTTTATATTCATCTCTGGTTCCTAAGTGATATCTGTTTAAACAAATATCCTTGACACTTACGAGATTCCTATTTGATTTAGGAGAGAATAATGCATTTTTTATCTGAAGTCTTGTATTATTTGGGAGCAATATTATTGCTTCACCAGATCCTTCGATTATTTTGGACAGTCCTGAAATTGTGATAACATGACCGTCATATTTATTTATGCTATTAAAATAGCAATGTTCGCGAAGGATTGTATGCGTCGATGCACTGTCCACTAGGCACTCATACTTCATCTATATAAGCAAAAACGAAGTTTTATTTAAGTAAATGTAGACTGACATTCAAAATAAAAGTTCGTATAAAATAAAACTAAAGATGAAGCTACATGTAGTTTTTAAATGCATAGATAAAGATATGGCTTAATCGAGCAAGTTGTCATTCTCGAAGTCTTTTGCAGTGAAGATTGTTGGCGGCTGAACAGTCGCCAAGTTTGTTTCAGGCAGAGACTTCTGGCTCGCCTGATATAGTTCCTGGAGGTGGCGAGGAGTACGGCAGTTTCTGGACCAATGTCCAGTCATGCCACATCTATGGCATTTATCCTCCCAGTTTCTCTTTGGAATTGACACTTGATCAGTGTTCTTACGCTTCCATGAGAGGTTTCTTTTTTCCTTTATTGTTGTTGTTGGACGGGGGTGCTGCTCCTCGTGATTGCTTCATTACACCTTTCCCTTTGTTCTTTTTAGCATTCTTCTTATTTTTTCCACTTCTGGGGAGAAACGTGGTGGGCTTCAGAGATAGGGGCAGTACCAGCAGGGCGTAAATTATGAGTAGCAAGCAGTAAATCTCTATTCTGCTCTGCCCTAAGGAGGCAAAAGATCAAGTCAGAGAATTTCGTGAAGTTGCATTCACGATACTGCTGCATGAGGATGCACCTTTCTCGTGAAACGAGGTAAATGTCTTTTCCAACATGCGTTGCTCTGTTACTTCTTCACCGCACAACTTCAGGCGTGAGGTGATATTATGAAGTGCAGAGTTATACTCAGCGACGGACTTATAGTCCTGAAGTCTGAGGTTTTCCCACTCATAACTGGCACGTGGTAATATTACATCAATTTGATGTTTATACCGTGCCTCCAGTGCTGTCCACAGCTCCATTGGGTCCTTTACCGTTAGGTATTCGGCCTTTAAGGTCCGATCTATATGTCTCCTAGTATAGATAATGGCTTTCGCCTTATCCACATCGGAGACAGTGGAAGGAGTGCTGCTAGATGTAGCAGAAGCAACGGCCGCGGCTGGGGCCGATGAAGGAGCCAAAATTGATCCAAGGAGGGCCATCGAACGCAAGTGGAACTTCATGACCACTCGCCAACTCAGGTAATTTTTTCCTGCAGCATCAAGGACCTCGAAATCGATGCTTGCCAATTTTGCCATTTATCTATGCAATTTAAAACAAGGATGAATTAATTAAGATGTAAATTCATGCATAAAGAATAAAATAAGTAAAATGTGGGGATCGACCAGATACCCAAAACCGTACAAAGTCCAAAGTCCGATATACTGTTCATAAATAAAAGAAAAATACAAGCTGGAAACCCAGAATGGGTACCAATATTTTGCAAATTTCATCTCCGTCTTCATTTGTTGGTACACCGGTCTTTGGCATTAATACATTTAATCCTCACTTATAAATTCTCTCAAAAGAAAATAAAAGTGCAAGGAATATAAAAGGTATCAAACTGGTCTATTCCAAAAACACATTTTAACTTATATAAACATCCACGCAGTTTATAATATTCTACAGGCACAAAAGAAACAACCACGCATATAACTCATGCATATATAATATGGAAAAAGAGACTATAAAATATAATAATCTCTCGGACCACGGGGAGACGTCATACACCGTTAGGTTAGTTGACTAACGGGTGAGCGGTCTCAGGATCCTTAAGATAATTATATTTTGAAAAATCTTAATAATCCATAAATAATTAATAATGCAAGAGTGATATTTAACATAATTTTAGTAATATGACAAACTGGACGTCAGGCCCATAACAAGAAATTAAAATTAAAATTTTGATTGGGGCTGCAGGCCAATAAGTAAAATATTAATCATTTTTAATAAGCAATTTTATTAGTTTGGCTTCTAGCCCAATAAGACAAATTAAATTATTATTATTATTTGGGATTAAGGCCCATTTGCAAAATTTTAATTAACACATTAAGTTTGCAATTGGATTAACTGGGCTTCTGGTCAATTTTGGTAGTCAAAATAAATTGTTAATCTAAATGGGGCTGCTGGCCCATAAAACTTATTTTCATTTATAAATTGGGCTTAGGCCCAATAAACAGCCCAACTAATATATTATTAAGATTTGGGCTGCTGGCCCATATACTGTAATGATCAAAAATTTAATTTAAGGGAATATTAACATAAGTCCTAAATCAAATTTTTAGTATATTTGTTAGGGGATCTGAAGAGTCCCCAAATCCCAAAATCCAAACAGAGCCCCCTTCTAGACTGTGCAGCAATAGCCTCCCCCTCTCCTGCCGATTACAGAGGCCACAATTACAGAGTCGCCCCTGCCGTCGGGGGGGACGAGGGCAGAGGTCCCCCCTTCGGGGGGTGGCGCGGCCGAGGCCCCCGCCGTCGGGGGGGACGCAGCAGAGGCCCCCCTCCGCCTTCGGGGGGGTTGATTCGATAGAGCCCCCCCCGCGTCTGGGGGGCAAGACTGTAGAGATATGATGCCCTCGATGCTATTTATCGTTGTGTGAATATCACAAATGTCTTGTTCGAAATAACAGTAAGCTGTTCGGTAATAATCTAAGTTATATTACAATGTAGTTAACATTAGATATCAACTTAGGTAAAGCCTGAGACTTTACACAAGGTCAAACGGGTATCGAGATGAGTATTTCGATCATGGAGATATTTTTGACCGACTGTAGCATAAGTCTAAAAGGGTTCGTGGTCGTAGATGCTTCGAGACAAGGATATCGAAACATCGAATAGACCATTGTGTCTTAGTCTTCACCGTTTAGCGGTGGCGATGATCTCATGATCGTTCGACTTGGCGAAGTCGGAGACGAGACATAGGTGCTCATTAGAGAATGAGTTCACTGAACGATCCACAAGAGTTATCATATGGTTACATTGACCAATCTGTCAATGATAACTCTTAGTGATGATAGGCTAATTGGTCTTTTAACTTGAGGTCAATTTACAAACCTGTGCAGTGTCACTTAGATCACTGACCTAGCTTCGAGGCTAGGCCTGTCGAAAGGTCTTTGATTGGGTGTCACTTGAAGCGTACGTGTAGAGTAGTGGCCAAGAGAGGATTCGTATCTCCCGGTCAATGAGAGGTAGTGTCGTAGAGTTAGTTCGGTCTTTAGTAAAATCTCTGCGCAGAGTATATTGGAAGAAGTCCAACATTAGTTGACTAAAGATCGATAGAAACTAACCGGAGTCAAGTTATTGGGGTTGACAGTTTGACCGTACCGTAGACTTGATCTACACGACATAGCTTAGACATAGAGACTATAACTACAGAACTCATCACAGACACGATCAGGGTGGTCCCGACAATTCTCATGTTGATGAGCTAACCACATTTTGATGATTCTGAAACAGGGACGTCAGCCACTGCTCGTGGTCTTTGCCGTATAGGGCTTCGAGCCTAACCTGTAGTAGGGTCAGACCGTAGGGTCATACAAAGAGTGCGACCTTCGTCTAGTAATAGGTAGAAATTAGTTAGGGAGAATAATTTGCATTTGATGCAAAGGAAGAGAAAATTGCATTTTGATGCAAATGATAATTTAAGCTTAGATATGGGACTAATTTGCATATGATGCAAAAGAGATTAAATGTGTCTTAAATAGTTTAAGACTATATTTAATAATATAAACGCAAGGAAAAGTTCACGGGTAAGACGGGAATGTCCTGGTCTATGCCCAGGATCGAACGGCGTCCAAATCGGACGCCAGATGCTCAAGATACGCCAAAAACAGCCAAATAGATCAGACCGGGTCAGACCAGGCTGACCCAAGCCAGACCAGGTCTGGCTTGGGCACCTGGCTAGACCCAGCTGAGCCAGGACGCCTGGCCTAGGCCCAGGCAGGCCCGCCCAGGCGCCCTGGGCACCTCGGCGCCTGGCCCAGTCGCCCAGAGCGCCTGGCGCCTGGGCGCCTGACCTAGGCTAGGCGCCCTGGCCTAGGCCAAATGCCCAGGCTGGGCGCACCAGGCAGGGCGCGCCGAGACCAGGTGTCCAGCCTGGTCTGGGCTTATCCAGCTGGCCTGGTGGGCCTCGCAGAGTAGGTTTTCTGAAACCTAGGTTGGGCAGTTTTTGACGGCTCAGTTTTTTTTGCGAAAAACAAGCCTTGTGCTGATCTTTGGACGGTCAATTGGAGGGTCAAACAAACTCCGATTGACAAACCGTTTTTTACATATGCGTTCACCATTGAACGCCCTTCGTATTGATAGGTTGTATCAATCATGAAGCTCAACGGTAAGGGAGTTAAAATTCATGGAAATTTGCACTTTGTTAAGGGCAAACTAGTCGGTTCAAGAAGGATTGCCGACCGACTAGATTGCCATCTAGTCGGTTGGTTCTTCTTCTTGAATCAACTAAGATGCACTAGAAGCCGCGAAATGAAGCACGAAGCTTCAGGAAAGTTTCTATGGGCTTCTCTAATAATCCTAGCTCTAATAATGTAAGAGCTACTCAAGGCTTAACATTCTATACGATGAAGCTAGAAGACAATAAATAAAACATGACGAACCGTCTTCAAAGCTTCAATCCGAATCTCTTGACTTCAATAATGCTCCTAGAGCTTCAACGAAGCTTCAGGCACACGATCATGCGCTTTGAGAAGTCTTGAGACGTCGCTTTTGATGTACGTAGACTTTTGGCGACGATCTCCATAAATGCGCTCACAAAGAGTTAGTTCACGATATTTATGTTTGTTCATCATCAAAACCAAATCCGGGGAATCAATACTCAACACCTAAGCTATACACTGGTTGAAGAGGGGATAAGTACGGTATAATGGAATATTAGTCGATCGATAGAGTGGCGCTTTCGACACTACATGATTCCTTGATCCGAGAATTTGCCAAGTTTATCCAAGATTTCATAAATACGACGTAGATACAAAAAGGAATTCTATACATTATTTTTTTCTTTTTCTTTTTTGGGATTTTCACTTGGGTTGTGTAAGGAGCGTTGGGTCGGTGACTCCTAGATCAGACGACCTCAGGGCACCGGGCCAAGAAGGACCCCTCAGACCTACTAACTCAACCCAAATGAAATCCTTATTCATACAAACTCCCCCAAACTAGGCCGTTTTATGCGAGGCCCTGACGGTTACTATCGTGGGGATCCGGTTACTCAGCTTCGTCGGGGGAACGGTGCGTATTATTTTTTTTCTATTCGCAATTTTTTTCTATTGGTTTTTTTTTGAAAATTATGGGGTGAACTAGGCAGCTTCAATCCTCGGTACTAGGTGAAGTGTGGTTATCCAAGTCTCAAGGGACTATAAATCATTATACACGACTATCGGCTCTAGGGTCCACGCATAGAATGTGTTCCTAAGTGTCAATCTAGTCGGTTTCAAGTACTCCTATCTCAGGGGTTGCGATGACAGCCAAAGCTAGGGTATTGCAAGGGAATTGAGTTTAGACTACGAACTATTCACATATTCAAATCGAAATCATGGAAATCGAGCATTAGGGTTCAAAAAACGAAGTTCAAATCGAGATTCAGCGCATATAAAAACACGTTTTCGAAAAATTCTCTAGGCGAATGAAAGTATATACAAATGCATTCATGGAGGCAAAGGAAGCATGATGTGAATGCAGATTTTTTTTGGATTTTTTTGTAGGATGCATATATTAAATTCAAACATGATGCATATGAAAAAGAAAGAAATAAGGAAAATAAGAAAGAAAAAAGTGAAAATAAAACGAAAACAACGACAAAAGTGGAGAAATAAGAGGGAAAGGAGAAAATAAGCGCGAAAGAGCTCCTCCCCCAGCTAAACCAAGCATTGTCCTCAACGCAAATAAAACACAGAAAACAATCATGAGGACAAAAAAGATTTGGGGAAGGAGGCCCAAGAGCATCCCCTAAGCTATGTGAAATCGTGCCCTAAAATGATGCAAGTGTGCTATGCATGGGCTAAATGATGAGGGGGTGCAAAAACTGTGCGGGGCTCCTATCAGGCTGAGCAACCATCAGGTGGTGGGTGGGTGGGTGTGGTGGGTGGAGTAGAAGGGACGACAGAATCAGCTGAGTGCTTAGCTGCCATGTCAGTGTGTAGTGGGGGTGGAGTGCTATGGATATGCTAAGACTTGATGGGTGGGGATGGAGGTAGAGATGGGGTGATCCAATCGTCGTCGGATGTAGTTGGTCTAATCTTTCATTATACTAATCATGGTACTTAACTAACTTAATTTGGTGAAGCACGAAAGGAGGATGATGGTGTCGTCATGTTGTGTGGAAGTGGGATGAGATGATGGTGAATGTGTACGGGAAGGAATAAGAACGGACTCCGTGATGGGCGTAGGGGTGGTGTGTGAGATCAAGGGTCGGGATGAGGTGATGGTGGGGGTGGGAATGTGCTCGAGCTCTGGGTCAGGCTGTGGAGAGGGTGGTGGTGTAGTGAGACGTTTTGTGAAGTCGGGTGGGTCCTCTGGCACCAGGGATGGGTGGGGTGGGATGGATATGTGTGGTAATATGGAGGGAATATCTACGGTGGTTGAAGTGGATACATGTGTCTGGGCAGTCTGAGGGGGGGGGGGGGTGAGATGGGTGGGATGGGATGCAGACAGGGAGGAGATGTGATGCAGTAGTGGGGTAATGACCCAGACTGTAGTGGTACTGATAGACCTGGTCGAACTAGGACTAGAGTGTCACCAAAGCAAGTCCAGGCCATCAAAGAAAGTGCGGAAGTCAGAGTGTGTGTCTCTAACCTCTGTCAGGGTACTAGTAGTGGAGTTCCTAAAGGATCGAAACTCCTCCTCCAAGTGAACCAGCTGCTCGGAAGGGGGTCGTGGTGGGAGGAGGAGGAGCGTTGCTGGAACCCTAGACGCATGGTCGAGATATCCTATAATGTCGCAGCGTGACGATGACAACAAGCTTAGGGATAGATAAGAAGGCACCAGAAGTGTCAGGATGGTCCAAGGGCTGGGGCTGGCTGGGGTCGATCTACTGGATCGGGGCCTGGACACCTGAAGCTAAGTCAGTGTCGGGTAAGAAGAACCACCTCAAAGTGGTGCTAGGTCCAAAAAGCCCAGGATTGGGCAACCTAGTGTATGCGGTGGAGGTAAGGCCATAAAGCCAGAAGTAATGCTCTCGGTCAAGCTCTCGGATCATACTCATGTTCGTGAGCACCGAGAGGTTTGGGAGGTGGGACCGGGGATATGAAGAATGGTGTCGGGGTTCCTAAAAGAGACGGGAGTGAGGGTGGCTATGACAGTGACGAGTCCCTCATAGTAGATATGTGATCTGGGGTCAGCTATAGTGTAGAGAAATATCTATATAAGCCAAGACCCAGCGTGCAGGAGAAACTGGGGGACCGAGACGTTGCCCTCACGGAGGACACGGCCCTATGTATCACACCACAGGAAAAAGAGCTCATCCCAAGAGACCTAGCCAGTCTTGTATCGACAGAAAAGTTTGTTTGCTATAATGCGATGCACGATACGGAGGCCAGGTGTATGATGCTAAACGCCTTAGCTTGAGTCTTCGAGAAGACATAGACCCGGGTGATCTGGAACCAAAAATGGTTCGCATTAAACTCTCGGGGGTAAGGGTGATTATTATGTATGGATGTGGGCTCGAGTGCTCTGGGCCACCTAAAGAGCAGGTTCAAGGAGTCTTTGGAAAGACCATACTCCTTGTTCATGATTCTGAATGAAAAACCTATAGGGTAGACCCTAAAGGTGGATAGGAACTCTAGAGTGAGTCTCCTATACGTCCTAGCCTCACACTGCAAAAATTCCTCCCATCGAAGATTTTGGAGGCAGGTGCTGACGATATCAATAAGGCCTACGGTGGTCAGAGCGGGGACACAAGGAAATTTAGTGGGGACGATCGCGCGAGAGTTCATCGAGATGAACTTTGTGCACTCGTCCTCACTAAGAAAGTTGATGCCTAGTGTGTCTAATTGAGGGGCGGGGAGTGGTTCACCGCCCCTCTCCCTATTGGCATGGATCTGGGCAATATCGGCTTCAAGTGCCGTTGTCTTTTGATGCTTTTTCTTGCCCTATCAGGGGCCCGTGATAGTGGACTTCTTTCTGTGCTCACTGGGAGGCATCGTGCAAAGGCGTAAATGATGCAAAATGAGTGTGATGTGATAGTGTGCAACTCACACAAAGATTGGCAAAGTTCAGCGACAAAAATTCTAAAGAGATGAGGAGCGAAGTTACCCAAAACGATGCTCCTTGCTGAAGTGGATACTCGTGATGCGTGTAGATCAGTTCCCCCAAGCTATCCCAAGCCAAGAACTCCTTTGATCACCGCCCGCATCGATTGTGGTTTCAAAAAACCCAAAGATCCGAATGCCCTAGGGTTTGGTCGAAAGGGAAATGAGATGAAGATGGTGGATGAGAGTTTGGATGAGGGTGATTGAGGGTTTGGAAGAGTTTTGGGAGAGATATGGAGAAGTTGGAGGGATGTTGGAAGAGGATCGCGTCGCTTGGGATGAAGGGGAAGTCGGACCGTTTCGAGTGAAAGTGAAGTGAATGGGCCGTTTAGGGTTTTTATAGCTTATATAAACATTTTACGTGGGCCGTGTGGAAGGTTAAACGGCCGCATAAAATGTTGTGAATGTAGGGGTCGACGCGATCACATCGTCTGAACGACGCGGTCTGTGCAAGCTCTAGCCGTTTGAAGAGAATTTTGTGTTGAAATTACAGAGAGACACGTGTCCCGCATCATTTAGAATAACACGGCAGCATCGTTTCGTCTAAAAAGAGAAATCGACTTGGTCACGTCAACTACATTGACGCGGTCGCGAAAATGCTCTGAGGAATTTTGTTTTGACCCAAATTCCAGTAACATTCGTGGGTTGTGTGGATTTGTACGATGCAGGTGCGTCAACTGTCTCACCCCCAAGTCATCCACGCGGCTGCGTGATTCAAAATGACATGGCCGCGTGGGGTCCTTTCCTCCACTACTACTACTTCTTCTTTTTCTTCCTGCAATCAAACACTTAGTCATTTCTTTGGGTTTTGGAGATTTATTAAAGATTAAAAATCTAAATTAATCTAATCTAAAATGAATATGAAAATAAAATGGAAAATCTAAATAGAAAACACGTGGGTTGCCTCCCAAGAAGCGCTCGTTTTTAGTTGTGAGCTTGACTCCCTGGTTGATTTCATCATGGTAATTTTAGGGTGGAGAGATCCCGAATGTGGCCATCTCCATGATCCGTCTTGTTGCTCAGCCCCTTGGGGCACTCAAGGTTCTTCTTGTCTCCGAGATCTAGTGGATGTGATCCGGTGGTTTCTGCTTCAAATTTATCTCGGCGGTCTCTTCGCGATCCTTCATCATTGCTAGCTCCTTAAGCTTGGCTCCTTGCCCAATGGGTTGCTCATTGTTGTTGTCACCCAGAAATAGTTCCTCCAAACTTGTCTCCTCGATTACTTCTTCAAGGAGATCTACTTGGCCCCGATGGCTAGCTTCCGTGAAATTCCTCATTGATTTCTTAAGGTTGAATTCGACCTTCTCCTTTCCAACATTGAGGGAGAGTCTCCCTCCATTCACATCAATAATGTAACGGCCACTTTCTAGTCGTGCTTATTTTAGTGCGTATGTTGTTTCGTATGAGTGTTATCATATTTTGATTTTAATTATTGTCTTCCTTAACTTTGACGCGTGTCCGAACCCCGTATTCACAATCCTCTCGGAGGCGCGATCACCCCAATATTTTTTTCTTTTTATTTTTGGATGTCTATAGACCTTTCTGCATAACACATTTTTTATTATTAAAAACAGTTTATTAAAATTAATGTTAATTCTAATGGTTCTGTGCGTTTTCCCCCTTAAAACAAACTTAATATCCCACCATTAGCTCCCTAATAAAGTGTTGCAGGTTCATTTCAAAAGGAGAGTCTTTTTTAACTAATTTTTTTAAATAATAATAAAAATCCTTAAACTTAACCATATCAAACCCAGTAAGCTGTACACGTTTCAAAGAGAGGAGCACGAATCAAGACTTTTAGATTTTTTTAGCAAATCATATCAAATACTATAACTAATTCATAACAACCCAATACCCTCACGTTCCCCTCGCCTCCCACATGTTTCTCTCTCCTCTAACATACCCTATTAAAACCCTAGGAGTCTTTAGCCTAGGCCTTCTTTCGAACCCTCCAGGGCCATGTCCTCTTCTCTTTTCTCTCCCCTATCTTTCACGCAAGGAGCTCTGCAAAATATTTCTGAACCTAAGCTACCCTCTCCCTCTCCCCCTCAAACCGCACCAAACACCCTAACCCCCAGGCGCCCAGGCTTTCATCGTCCTGCCCTCGCGCGTCAAGGCATCTCCCTTCTCTCAGCCGCGCCATCTCCAAGCTCTCCCCTCTCAGCCGTTTACAACCCCTGACCCGCACGGCCTATTACCCGGCCGCCGTTCCCACTCGACACCGCCGCCCAGCTTGCTGCCGTCCACCGCGCCACATCGCCTTCCTCTCAGTCTCTTTTTGCCCCTGTCCTCTTCATTTTTCACTGCCACCCTCTCCTCTTGCCACCAAGAACTCGCAGTTACCCTCATCTCACCATCGACTGCAACTGTCGGGGCCCCCCCTCTGGCTACCGCAGTCCCCTGCCGCCATCCGACGCTATCTTGGCCTTGGTCATCACCCTGGCTAGCAACGACGAAGGGAAGAACCCACACTAGAACTGTGAGTTTTAATACACTAGCGTAGAAATGCATGAATGAACAGCATCCTTATATGAATGAACAGGTTTCCTATATTTTGTATATAACAGTTGCTCTATGAGTCTATGACTTTATGTTATAATAAGAGTACTACATGTGAGGTTAAAATCATGATGTAATGTTTGTTGTTAGAGACTTGTTAGCAGTAGTAGCATGTTAGTATTTTTAGTAATTTAATGTACATATATCAATAAGTGAAAACTCTTAAGTATTATTATAAGCTAGTATATGTACACCTCCCTTTAAACAGTGATAACATGCTAGTAACAGCTTGTTAATTGATAAGCTTATAGATGTTTCCATAATAATAAAAATTGTAAAGATCAGGTTATATACATATTACAGTATAGGAATTATGTAAGAAGTGTTACATAAGCATTTAATAGATTAAGTTAATAATAACTTATATATATATATATATATATATATATATATATATATATATATATATATATATATATATATATATATATATATATATATATATATATATATATATATATATATATATATATATATATATATATATATATATACGATATGTTTTTCAGCTTAGCACTGTTAGCTTAATCTTGTGAATCCTATGACACAGAGATGGTCATGCCTTCCATACGACCACGCCGGAGTTCTTAAGGTTGTGACAGTAAACCCCGAGGCACGTGTCGTTGTTTGAGGATGCACACGTCATCGCTACTCGCACTCGTTACGTCAACGGTTAGTACCCCCCATCGTCATCCTACAACCCACATCGTAGTATAGAAAACCTAATTAAAATTGGCAACTTAATCACTAAATTTACTTTCTGCATCTTTAAAATGATGTGGAACCGTAGATCGACCATCGGACTGATTTGACTGTGCACATAGGATAGAATCGTCGGATAGGCTAAACGGACATCTTGACATGTGACTGTTAGGGTAGCCATGTTTAACCTAGAAATGAACCTTAATAGGATAAATGATGAGCATGACTTGACACTGTTGCTTGACTCATTTCAGACGACCCATTACCGACGCTCCGACTCGACGAGACGCTCCCGACGGACGTACCGCTCGCCACCGCAAGCAAGTGTGTTCACTTGCACAGTTTCGGCCACGTTTAGGCCATTGTCTCCCTTAAACTATAAAAATTAATAACAAAGAGAACCAGACATGAAATGATACCGTCTGGGACACCCCACTACAGCGCAGACTTGACGACGAAGTCCGGGAATAGCAACAACAACTGACACCATATGTTTTATCTATGTGTGCATGTGTGGACCCCCTAGAATCAACAACAACAACTGCTAGCATAGGTTTTATCTGTTTGTGTGTGCGTGTGGACCCCCTAGATGAATAACTCTCATCCATACTCATCTTGTCATGTCATGTCATGTATTGCATAAGCCTGCGGGCGAATATGGCACTCTCCAATGTAGGGAGGGTGATCCCTTGTCACGATTGGAAAATAGATACGCCTGCGGGCGAATAGGGCACTCTCCAACCTGGAGTGAGTGATCCATTGTCACGATTGGTAATACCTAAGCCCGCGGGCGAATAGGGCACTCTCTAAGCTAGGAGAGTGAACCCATGTAACGATACATAAGCCTGCGGGCGAATAGGGCACTCACCGAGTAAGTGAGTGATCCTTTGTCATGTCTTATCTTGTGCAATTGGTCTGGGGTAGGGTTGAGCATGCACACAGGGAGAGGGTCTGATCCCCTCGAACCGGAAGGCGTAACCCTTCGTAACACACACTCATCTTGTCTTGTCTTGTCCCGTCTAGTCTAGTCTTGTAGCCAGTAGCACATGCTATGGCTATTGCCTGTCACGTTTACTTTTCAGTGTTGTCTTTTCTTTCTTGCACAAATACATATCTGCCATGTTATTGCATCATCATCATGTTAACAATTTTTAAAATGTCACCCTCAAAATGTTATACACCTTGCAGTGGAGTCTTCTCACGTTTACTTGCAGACTTCACCTGACGTACAACCACTTTCTCTTTGTGTTTGTACGTCAGGTACCGAGACAGGGTTAGTAAATCCGGAGCCGGTACCAGAGGACTTGGATCAGGAGTGCGTTGCTGATCAGGAGTACGACCCGAGTGAGGACCAGTCTTAGAGGTTCCTATGTTGCTGACTTTGGAGGTTCAGTCACTTTCTAGTTTGGGTGCGTAGCACCATTTTGCTTTCTGTTTTAGGTTGGGTGCATAGCACCATTAGTCTTTTTTCTGTGTTGTAGCCATGCTGGGCTCCTTTTTAGACTTTTGTACTCTCTGGATGTTATCTCTTATTATTAATGAATGCAACCTCCTTTCTGTACTTTCTGTTGTTCCGAATTTTATAAATGCAAGAACATGAAAATTTTGAAATAGTACCCCTACAGACGCTTATTGGGTCCGAGCTTCACAGTTCCAGCCCAAGCGGGCCTTAGTCACGTTTCACTTCCGTCGTTTTGGGAAGCGAGTCGTGACAGGTTTTAGTGGTGGCCCATGCAGGTCTTGCAAAAAGTTCGAAACAATAAGAGTACTGCATTTATTTAATATATCCGGTTTAACATGTACGAGTCTAAATTGGGGTTTCCCTGTCAATAGGATGGCAGGAGGACGTAATACCCGTGCCGGTCCCTCTTCTGACGGAGATCTGGATCGTCAAGGTGGCGAGTTTCGCCAATTTCTGGGCGTTATAAGAGAGATGGTGGAGGTTCAGCGTCAGTTGGTTAAGCAGGCACATTGGGCTGCTCCGGCTGCACCGCCACCGCCTGCACTCTGAGCCACTCCTGGAGTGAAGCAGTTCAATGAGTTACAGCCGAGGACCTTCTCTGGGAAGGATGGACCACTGGATGCAGACGAATGGATCCAGAGTACTGAAGATAAGTTGACAGCTGCTATGATACCTGAGGAGACCAGAGTGGAGATCGCGAAGATGCAGCTTGTTGAGAATGCAAGGAACTGGTGGCGCATTGAGGAGAGGCGTCTGCAGAAGCCAGTTGGGTGGAGCACTTTCAAGTCGATGTTCAAGGAGAAGTACTTCCCCAAGGCTGCGAAGAGGGAGCTCTTGCAGCGATTCGTGAACCTGACTCAGGGGAGTATGACGGTTGATGAATACGAAGCGGAATTTGAGATGTTGAGTCACTTCGCCCCGCACATAGTGAAGGAGGAGGAGAACAGAGCTGATCGGTTTCGTCAGGGGCTACACCCCAAGATCCAGGCTTCTATGACTTCGGCGGACTTGATTACTATGAGAGCAGTACTGAATGCAGCCAGGACGCATGAGGCTGTAGCGAAACTTCCCGATCCCCCTGCTGGTAGAGGAAAGCGACCGATGGAACAGTTCAGGCCAGTAGCTAGGCCTGCTATGGGACCCGTTCAGTCGGTGCACTTCAAGAGGCCAGGAGCACATGTACAGAGCCAGGCCAGGGATTAATGTCATTTCTGTGGAAAGCCGGGGCATCATTCGAGTTATTGCAGGAAGAAGCTGGGTTTGTGTCTGGCATGTGGAGCTGCCACATACACCGTTATAGATTGCCCGAGGTATCGCCATACTGAGGGCGGAGCACCTGCCCCTAATCAGTGAGGAGCTGTTGTTCGTGGAGCTTACACCATGACGGCCGAGGATGGTGTCATTACAGGTAATTCTATAGACTTAGTCTTTCATATAATAGTTTAGCTTATTTTGGGCTGCATGTGTATGCTTCAAAAAAAATTTGATTTCTTTTAAATAAAATCTTTAAAGTTTTGAGACTAGCTCACAAAGATCACAACTCACCTAACTTCCCTCCTCCAATACCACAACCCCACACGTATTTTCCCACATGTTTTTAAAAAAATATATATGTCATTGGCCTTAAATTTTCTTTTCTCTTCTTTCGCTCTTCGAAGTGTTATTGTTATTGTTATTATATTGTTAGTACTAGCTATTATCATTATAGGATTATGCTTGCAGGTAGAAACAGTGTGAGATGAGGTACGTTGTAGCGGTGATTATTGATTTTGAACACAAGGATATTAGATTAGATTTCTTTGGGATGAAAGAATGAGGTGTCCAAGACTTATTTTATAATACCAATGTGTAACAGACTCAATGGAGCATGCTAGTTGGATGAAATTATACACAGGGAAATGAGTACTTAATCGATTTGAAACTTAGACGAGTGTTAGATGGGAGTAGCTAGGAAGGGGTAGTACGATTTAGAGTGATCATGAAATGAGTAAAACTTTAAATCATCAAGACTTGATTATTAAGTTGGGGGGTGAGAAGACATTGGAGACAGCAAAACGTGTTGAGATGAATGGATAGTTAGGTTAGACAGATTTTATATGATTAGGAGATTAGCTGACATGAGTAAGGATAGATGTGGCTTGATGGCTCATTGATTATGGAGGAAATTTATGAGCCAATATGATGGAGAATTTATTGGGAACAAGATGATTGTTGATTTGTAGACAGTAATGTAGATTTATAGTTAGGTGCTAGGATGTGTTTCTAGTTGTAGCTTTATTCAGTGGAGAGACGAGTTAGGATGAATTATTTGAGGAACGCTGATTAAAGTTATAGGACTAGTGATCACTATGTAGTTATGGGAGTTGTAGGCATAAGTGTATATAGATATTATTATTATTATTAGTGATTCCAAGGGCGGAATCATTTCTAAGGTGGGTAGGATGTAACGGCAACTTTCTAGTCGTGCTTATTTTAGTGTGTATGTTGTTTCGTATGAGTGTTATCATAGTTTGATTTTTATTATTGTCTTCCTTAACCCTGACGCGTGTCCGAACCCCGTATTCACAATTCTCTCGGAGGCGCGATCACCCCAGTATTTTTTTCTTTTTATTTTTGGATGTCTATAGACCTGCATAACACATTTTTTTATTATTAAAAACATTTTATTATAATTAATGTTAATTCTAATGGTTCTGTGCGTTTTCCCCTTAAAACAAACTTAATCTCCCACCATTAGCTCCCTAATAAAGTGTTGCAGGTTCATTTCAAAAGGAGAGTCTTTTTTAACTAATTTTTTTTAAATAATAATAAAAATCTAAAAACCTAACCATATCAAACCCAGTAAGCTGTACACGTTTCAAAGAGAGGAGCACGAATCAAGAATTATAGATTTTTTTAGCAAATCATATCAAATCCTATAACTAATTCATAACAACCCAGTACCATCACGTTCCCCTCGCCTCCCACGTGTTTCTCTCTCCTCTAACATACCCTATTAAAACCCTAGGAGCCTTTAGCCCAGGCCTTCTTTCGAACCCTCCAGGGCCATGTGCTCTTCTCTTCTCTCCCCTATCATTCACGCAAGGAGCTCTGCAAAATATTTCTGAACCTAAGCTACCCTCTCCCTCTCCCCCTCAAACAGCACCAAACACCCTAACCCCTAGACGCCCAGGCTTTCATCGTCCTACCCTCGCGTGTCAAGGCATCTCCCTTCTCTCAGCCGCGCGCCATCTCCAAGCTCTCCCCTCTCAGCCGTTTACAACCCCTGACCCGCACAGCCTACTACCCGGCCGCCGTTCCCACTCGACACCGCTGCCCAGCTTACTGCCGTCCACCGCGCCACATCGCCTTCCTCTCAGTCGCTTGTTGCCCCTGTCCTCTTCGTTTTGCACTGCCGCCCTCTCCTCTCGCCACCAAGAACTCGCAGTTACCCTCTTCTCACCGTCGACTGCAACTGTCGGGGCCCCCCTCCGGCTACCGCAGTCCCCTGCCGCCGTCCGAAGCTGTCTAGGCCTTGGTCATCACCCTGGCTAGCAACGATGAAGGGAAGAACCCACACTAGAACTGTGAGTTTTAATACACTAGGGTAGCAATGCATGAATGAACAACATCCTTATATGAATGAACAGGTTTCCTATATTTTGTATATAACAATTGTTCTATGAGTCTATGACTTTGTGTTCTAATATAGAGTACTACATGTGAGGTTAAAATCATGATGTAATGTTTGTTGTTAGAGACTTGTTAGCAGTAGTAGCATGTTAGTATTTTTAGTAATTTAATGTACATATATCAATAAGTGAAAACTCTTAAGTATTATTATAAGCTAGTGTATGTACACCTCCCTTTAAACAGTGATAACATGCTAGTAACAGCTTGTTAATTGATAAGCTTATAGATGTTTCCATAATAAAAAAAATTGTAAATATCAGGTTATATACATATTACAGTATAGGAATTGTGAAAGAAGTGTTACATAAGCATTTAATAGATTAAGTTAATAATAACTTATTTATATACGATATGTTTTTCAGCTTAACACTGTTAGCTTAATCTTGTGAATCCTATGACGCAGAGATGGTCATGCCTTCCGTACGACCATGTCGGAGTTCTTAAGGTTGTGATAGTAAACCCCAAGGCACGTGTCACTGTTTGAGGATGCACACGTCGTCGCTACTCACATTCGTTACGTCAACAGTTAGTACCCCCCATCGTCATCCTACAACCCACATCGTAGTATAGAAAACCTAATTAAAATTGGCAACTTAATCACTAAATTTACTTTCTGCTCTTTAAAATGATGCGGAATCGTAGATCGACGATCGGACTGATTTGACTGTGCACATAGGATAGAATCGTCGGATAGGCTAAACGGACATCTTGACATGTGACTATTAGGGTAGCCACGTTTAACCTAGAAATGAACCTTAATAGGATCAATGATGAGCGTGACCTGACACCGTCGCTTGACTCGTTTCAGACGACCCATTACCGACGCTCCGACTCGACGAGACGCTCCCGACGGACGTACCGCTCGCCACCGCAGGCAAGTGTGTTCACTTGCGCAGTTTTGGCCACGTTTAGGCCATTGTCTCCCTTAAACTGTAACAAGTAATAACAAAGAGAACCAGACATGAAATGATAGCGTCTGGGACACCCCACTACAGCCTGGACTTGACGATGAAGTCCGGGTACAGCAACAACAACTGACACCATAGGTTTTATCTGTGTGTGCATGTGCGTGGACCCCCTAGAATCAACAACAACAACTGCTACAATAGGTTTTATCTGTGTGTGCGTGCGTGTGGACCCCCTAAAATGAACAACTCTCATCCATACTCATATTGTCATGTCATGTCATGTACTGCGTAAGCCTGCGGGCGAATAGGGCACTCTCCAAGCTAGGGAGGGTGATCCCTTGTCACGATTGGAAAACGGATAAGCCTGCGGGTGAATAGGGCACTCTCCAACCTGGAGTGAGTGGTCCTTTGTCACGATAGGTAATACCTAAGCCTGCGGGTGAATAGGGCACTCTCCAAGCTAGGAGAGTGAACCCTTGTCACGATACATAAGCCTGCGGGCGAATAGGACACTCGCCGAGTAAGTGAGTGATCCCTTGTCATGTCGTGTCTTGTGCACTTAGGCTGGGGTAGGGTTGAGCGTGCACACGGGGAGAGGGCTTGATCCCCCTCGAACCGTAAGACGTGAACCCTTCGTAACACACACTCGTCTTGTCTTGTCTTGTCCCGTCTAGTCTAGTCTTGTAGCCAGTAGCACACGCTATGGCTATTGCCTGTCACGTTTACTTTTCAGCGTTGTCTTTACTTTCTTGCACATATACATATCTACCATGCTGTTGCATCATCATCATGTAAACAATTTTTAAAATGTCAACCTCAAAATGTTATACACCTTGCAGTGGAGTCTTCTCACGTTTACTTGCAGACTTCGCCTGACGTACAACCACTTTCTCTTTGTGTTTGTACGTCAGCTATCGAGACATGGTTAGTAGATCTAGAGCTGGTACCAGAGGACTTGGATCAGGAGTGCGTTGCTGATCAGGAGTACGACCCGAGTGAGGACCAGTCTTAGAGGTTCCTCTGTTGCTGACTTTGGAGGTTTAGTCACTTTCTAGTTTGGGTGCGTAGCACCATTTTTCTTTCTGTTTTAGGTTGGGTGCGTAGCACCATTAGTCTTTGTTCTGCGTTGTAGCCATGTTGGGCTCCTTTTTAGACTTTTGTACTCTCTGGTTATTATCTCTTATTATTAATGAATGCAACCTCCTTTCTGTACTTTCTGTTGTTCCGAATTTTATAAATGCAAGAACATGAAAATTTTGAAATGGTACCCCTACAGACGCTTATTGGATCCAAGCTTCACAGCGCCGGCCCAAGCGGGGCTTAGTCACGTTTCACTTCCGTCGTTTTAGGAAGCAGGGCGTGACAAATAAGGACCCTCGTTGTAGCTAGGAAAGACCTACCTAGTATGATTGGGATCCGTGTGTCCTCCGACATGTCCATGATGACAAAGTCGCATGGAACTAAAATTTTCCCGATCTTCACCAGTACACCTTCTACTATCCCAACGGGGTATTTCACAGAGCGGTCCGCTAGCTGGAGTGACATGTTCGTGGGTTGTAGCTCCCCGAGATTCAGCTTCTCATTAATGCTGATGGGCATTAAGCTAACGCTAGCTCCTAAGTCACAAAGGGAGCTCTTGACATCCAAATCTCCAATGGTGCACAGGATGGAGAAGCTCCCGGGATCCTCTAGTTTTTCCACCATTTTTCTCTAAATGATGGAGCTACACTCCGTGAAGAGCACCACCTTCTCCCTCCTACTGTGCTTGGTAATTATCTCCTTGAGGAACTTGGCGTAGGTGGGGATTTCAGAGATTGCGTCGAGAAAGGGGATGGAGATGTTGAGTTGCTTCAAAAGATCGAAGAACTTCTCGTACTTTTCATCCAATTTGGCCCTCGCCAATCTCGATAGAAATGGGACTCTCTGTATGTATGGCTTGGGAGGCTCGTCTGTGGGCTTCCTTAGCTCTTTCTCCACTTGCTTGTCCTTGTTGGATCCGGGTTGCAGGGGCTCTACTTCACGCACAACTTCTTGGTCATCCTCAGCTTCGAGCTCAACACGAGCTTCTTCTTCTTTTTCAGCTTCCTTCTCTGTCACGGGCATGGTGGGACCTTCAAATATATTCACACTCCTCAATATAATCGCATTCACATGCCCTCGGGGATGTTCTTCAACTTGCCTGGCAACTTTCCATGTGCCTTGGAAAGCTGGGAGAGTTGCTGCGCCATCTGCACCATTGTGGTCTCCATGGACTTTTGGCCAGTCGCCAGCTGTTGTGAGGTGGACGCAAGCTGTTGCGTCGTCATCATCAGCTGCTAGATAGAGGGTTGGAAGTAGTCATTCCTCTGGCCTTGAGTCCGGATATGACTCTCAATCAACAATTCCAAGGTTGACTTTTTGATGGGGGTGCGTTCATCGGAGGCCTCTGATTGAAGTTTTGAAATTGGGCTTGGGGAGTTGGAGCTTGGAGTTCCTAAGGCTACTGAGGGTATGGTGGGGGAGCTTGCAATCCTAGAGTCCGGTATGAGAAGTTGGGGTGGTTCTTCCACCCTTAATTGTATGTACTAGAGTATGGGTTACTTGGTGGCCTCAGATTGTTCCCAAATAACACGTTCGCTTGTTCTATTGTCATATCCGAGGGCACCGCCATAGGTGATGAACATTCAACGCAATGGTGTCCCTGCACACCAGAAACCTAACTGTTGCCGTAGGCAGTTTAGCAGCACCAAGCCTAATAAGGGAGTGTTGTTTAGTTAGGACATCAAACTTAGCAGAAAGTAATGATACCTCGTCAATGTCATATTTACCTCCCATAGTGGAGGCGCCCATCTCGTTACTCCAGGAGTCGTTGTTCTCGGCCATTGCTTCTAGCAGTCTCTTTGCTTCAGCCGGTGTCTTGCTCATTATGGCGTCATTAGTGGTGGCATCTATAGACATCCTCACCGGCGGCGTTAGCCCGTTGTAGAAGGCCTGAATAAGTTGCCAATCTGGCACGTCGTGGTGGGGGCAAACTCTTTGGAGGTCCTTGAACCTCTCCCAAGCTTCATACAAGGACTCTCGCTCTGACTGCTTGAAGTTTGTGATTTCGTTGCGTAGCTTAGCAGTCTTACATGGAGGAAAATACTTGGTTAGAAAAGCAAGAGATAAACTATCTCACGTAGTTAACGTGTTGGGGCTGTGGCTCCTGAGCCAATCCTTGGCTTTATCCCTAAGTGAAAAAGGGAAAAGTCTTAGCCTGATGGCATCATTGGTGACGCCATTGATCTTCAGTGTGTCCATCTTCTCCAGGAAAGTGTTCAGATGGTCATTCGGGTTCTCCATGGGGGCCCCTAAGAATTGGTCCCTTCGCACGAAATCAACCAAAGATGGTTTGAGTTCGAAATTATTCGGCTCCACCGCCGGCCTTTGAATGCTAGAGGTCGACCTTGTAGGGATCGTCTAACCCTTGCAATACTAACAACACACACTAGAGTGAGGTGAATAGTGTAATGGCAATAAAATTGTCCAAATAAAATTTAACTTGCAAATGCGGAATTATAAATGCAAGAGGAATTAAATGGCACAATCAATCCAAACGCAAACACAAAGATTTACCCTTGTTCCCCAAACATGGGTACATCCAGCCACACCAATATTCACTATATTCCCACACAGAGAAGTGAATACAAATCCCACAAAGAGATACCCCACAAAGAGGATTTATGTCCTACACAAGGACCCAACCAATCCTACACAAGGATCAAGATTCACACACAGAGAATCACTAACTCCCACTCAGAGAATTAGGGTTAGTCCTACACTAGGACACTAAACTCCTACAAAGAGAGTTAATTCCCACAAAGAGAATTTCCTAAGTCCCACAAAGAGACAACCTCCCACAAAGAGAGAAACTCCCACAAAGAGAGTATCCTAATCCCACAAAGAGAAAAGGAAAACAATTTACACCTTGTAAAGTAAATACTCTTACTTATGCCTTGAGATGCTTACTCATGAATGAATGCAAGGCATGGAAGAGGATCTCCAAGTGTTGGAATATGCTTGAGAGCACTTGGATGATTTCCCTTGAGCTGGACTTCAATGCATGAAGAAAGATGAATGCTCAAATAGAGGGAAATGAGGGAGCTTGAGAGTGGCTTATTGATCTCTTGAGATTTTCTATAGAATCAAGAGTTTATCAAATGTTGTCAAGCGTTCTCAAGAATGACAGCACACTCATATATATAGGAATCCTATATCAAGCCCAAAACCCCAAAGAAACAGCCAGAAAATCAAATCAGCAACAGCTAGAAACTAGGTGAAAACGACAGGAACATTCGACTGATGATCAAAAGACAGTCGACTGATCAACGGCTAGAAAATATCCAACGGCTATAATCTGAGCCAGTACAGTCGACTGACGAAGTCAATACAGTCGACTGACAAACAAGACAGGCGCCTGTAAATCCTTCAGCAGACGACTGCTGCAGGGGATGGATCGAAACAGAGAGCTGCACTCTTTCTCCAATTCTTCGCACATGCGACTGATGTTAATACTACAGTCGACTGTCGAATAGTCAGGCGACTGTATATTCTTCATCAGTCGACTACTGTAAAGTATGGAGAGAAGACAGAGAGATGCAGAGATTGCACTTACGCTAGAAAGGTGACTGTTGACCAAATCTCAGGCGACTGTAAATGTTCAAGCGACTGGGAACTGATTAACAGGCGAATGTGCGTAAAGCTCAAGTGTGAGCCAATAGAAGTGTTGACTTGAGCAGTGCATATCAGGCGACTGTAGAAGGATCTACAGGCGATTGGAGATCACCCAGTCGACTGATTTTCCCTCATCAGACGACTGACCGAAAGAGTGAACCTATTGGGTTGGATTCTATGATAATCCTAAGGTTCACTAAGAGGGTTAAATGCATGAGCATGAATGAGTAAACCATCTAGCAAGGCATTACATCAACCCTAGCCTCAAAAAGAGAGAGAAAGCAATAAAGTAAATTACATGGATTACAATGCTTTCAAAAGAGTCTAAGTCTTCAATCTTGATGCCTTGATTGCTCTCCATCATCTCCAAGCTTTGGCACTCCTTGAGCCCAAACTTTGGTTCTTCTTCACATTTTGATGTCCATCCTTACACCAAGTGATTAGTCTCCAAGAAAGATATCCTTGAAATAAGCTGAGAGACTAAAACATGAGATTCATTAGCAACAACATAATGTTGTGATCATCATCAAAATAAGATTGGTATGAAACACCAATACTCAACAATCTCCCCCTTTTTGATGATGACACACATTATGTTAATCATAAAGAATTAAAGCACAAAGCCAATGATCTCCCCCTACTTATATGCACCAATTAAATAATGAGCTACACAAAGGTAAATACTCATAAACCAATAACAACATGGTGACATATAATAGGCATGGATTACATAAACCAATTGCAAAGTAAAAGATCATGCAAACAAGAATGGTTTATCTAATCCCATATATCTCTTCCCTATAGAGATATCTCTCCCCATATGCATATGCAAATATCTCTCCCCTATAGATATGATCACATAATGCATATATCTCTCCCCTTTGACATCGTCAAAAAGGTGGACAACAAAAATATCCCCCTTTAGCATCTTAACCAAGATGTGACACAATGCAAGAAAAGAAAGATATGTATGATACCAAATATAAAATTTAGTGGGTATCAATTCACTATCCCATGCTCCCCCTAGATCATAGAAATGGTCAACTCTTGACTTCTAGGATCTAATACCAATTAATTATTGGAGCCATGGGCCGTAAGTGTATCAAAGCAATAGATATGGAAAAATCAAGCTTCAAAGATACACAAGGATATTGCCAAGAACAAAGGTACATGAACAAGTTGGCAATAAATAAGAGGTTTGGTTTGAGACCCAAAATAACCAAATATAAATAATGATCTCAAATGACCTCCAAAATGAGAGTTAAAATATGTCTTAAAATAATTTAAACATATATTATATTAACTCCCCCATTGACATACACATGGTTCATGCATGTATGTCAATAAACCCCAAGGTCCCCATTTTCATGAAAAGAAATAAATTTGAAAAATATTTTCAAAATCATGAAACACACACAATCAATGGGTATGTATAAAATAACCATATAAGCATAATACCCATGCAATATGCAAATGTGTGAGGAACCTAAACATTAGGTAACCAAACCCAAGAGGAGTTTGATTTCCTAACATAATCACACGAGGTGATCACATCCTTAACTAGAGAATTGATGTAACTATCTCTCTCTTGCTCACTAGCCTTAGTGGGAATCAATAATCTCAAGGATTTCCTAGGCAAAGGTTTTGCCTTAGCAAGAGGGAAGGATGTGGCATGCTTAGGTGTAGAAACAAGTTTCTTAGCATGCAAAGAATGAGGATTTTGCTTCTTAGCAAAAAATGAAGATTCTTCATTCTTCCTCATCACCTTGTGATCTACATGCTTCTTGTGAGTATTATTATTGTACAAGAGAGCATAGTGATTCTTCTTAGGTGCTTTAGCAATATTTCTTGAATTTGCACCAAAGGAAGAATTAGAGGTGGGGTTGGGAACCACATTTTGAACATAACCCAAACCTCCTCTATGATTTGCCGGATGTTGTTTTACCAACAAATCGTGGAGTGAATCCCTAGAATACACAAAGCTTATGAGCTTCCGGGATTCCTCTTCACATTTCAACGTAAGTTGTTGAATGTGAGTATCTAAGCTAAGGTTTTGCGCAATGATATTTTCATTAGAAATGCTCAATTCCTTAACTTGAGAAAGAAGTGTGTCTTTCTCACAAGTGTTATAAACATGCCTTTCATCATAAACTACACTTGCAGATTCTAACTCATGCACCCTACTCATAGCATTATCAAGTTTAGCTTTCATTTTATCATAAGAATCGATGCACTTACTTGCCAAATTGGAGGCCACATTTAGGCGGTATTCAAGCTCCTCATAGGATGGTTTTTCCTCCTCGGTTTCTTCATCACTATCCTCCTCGGTTGAGCTTGATGAAGACTCTTCCCCATTAGCCATAAAACAACTTTCTTCTTTAGAGTTGCGCCATGTCTCTATCTCTTCATCGCTAGAGTTAGATGAGGAGATAGAAGTAGTTGATGAAGAATCATCAAAGGCAATGAAACACCTTTGATCGTGCTCCTTGTCATCCTCTTCTTCATCATTAGATGTGTCCCCATCGGAATCATCAAATGTCCCACTAAGTCCCTTCTTTTCGTTCTTGATCTCGGCCTTGGTTTTCCAATGTTTCTTCCCTTTTCCCTTATAGGAATCTATATTGGGTTTGGAAGGGCATTCGGTAGCCACATGACCTATTCCACTGCAGTTGAAACAAACCAACTTGTTAGACTGTGAAACCAACTTTGAAGAAGACATACCTTGATTCTCCTTGAGGAATGCCTTGAAATTCTTGAATTGCTTGGCAAGCTCGATGTAGTCATCGTCACTAAGAGCTTCTTCATCTTCACTTGGAGCTTCTTGTTGGAAATGCTTTTTCCACTTGAAAGACTCCTTCTCACCATGAAGAGCAATGCCCTTTTTCTTCTCAGACTTGGTTGACTGAGTCTCTTCCTTATGTTGAAGTAGCACTTCATGATAGATCTCCAAAGTATGCCAAATGCTATTGGCCGATTTGCACATGGAGATGCGATCGAACTCTTCCGGAGTGAGGGCACAGTGGAGAACACACATAGCCCTAGCATTGACTTTGATCAAGTCCTTCTCCACTTTAGTTCTCAAGGCCGCGGGAGTAGAAGGCTCCTCGAAGGGTGACTCCGTTATGTCCCAAAGGTCATGACTCTTTAAGTAGACCATCATCCTGATCTTTCAACTCGGATAGTTGGTTCCGTTGAAGAGCGGGGGTCGAATGGTAGAGAGTCCTTCTTCATAAGGCGCGGAAGTAGGGTTGAATGCCATCATTGCAGTATGCTATAACCAAGCTCTGATACCAATTGTAGGGATCGTCTAACCCTTGCAATACTAACAACACACACTAGAGGGGGGGGGGTGAATAGTGTAATGGCAATAAAAATGTCCAAATAAAATTTAACTTGCAAATGCGGAATTATAAATACAAGAGGAATTAAATGGCACAATCAATCCAAACGCAAACACAAAGATTTACCCTGGTTCCCCAAACATGGGTACATCCAGCCACACCAATATTCACTATATTCCCACACAGAGAAGTGAATACAAATCCCACAAAGAGATACCCCACAAAGAGGATTTACGCCCTACACAAGGACCCAACCAATCCTACACAAGGATCAAGATTCCCACACAGAGAATCACTAACTCCCACTCAGAGAATTAGGGTTAGTCCTACACTAGGACACTAAACTCCCACAAAGAGAGTTAATTCCCACAAAGAGAATTTCCTAAGTCCCACAAAGAGACAACCTCCCACAAAGAGAGAAACTCCCACAAAGAGAGTATCCTAATCCCACAAAGAGAAAAGGAAAACAATATACACCTTGTAAAGTAAATACTCTTACTTATGCCTTGAGATGCTTACTCATGAATGAATGCAAGGCATGGAAGAGGATCTCCAAGTGTTGGAATATGCTTGAGAGCACTTGGATGATTTCCCTTGGGCTGGACTTCAATGCATGAAGAAAGATGAATGCTCAAATAGAGGGAAATGAGGGAGCTTGAGAGTGGCTTATTGATCTCTTGAGATTTTCTATAGAATCAAGAGTTTATCAAATGTTGTCAAGCGTTCTCAAGAATGGCAGCACACTCATATATATAGGAATCCTATATCAAGCCCAAAAACCCAAAGAAACAGCCAGAAAATCAAATCAGCAACGGCTAGAAACTGGGTGAAAACGACAGGAACAGTCGACTGATGATCAAAAGACAGTCGACTGATCAACGGCTAAAAAATATCCAACGGCTATAATCTGAGCCAGGACAGTCGACTGACGAAGTCAATACAGTCGACTGACAAACTAGACAGGCGCCTGTAAATCCTTCAGCAGACGACTGCTGCAGGGGATGGATCGAAACAGAGAGCTGCACTCTTTCTCCAATTCTTCGCACAGGTGACTGATGTTAATACTACAGTCGACTGTCGAATAGTTAGCCGACTGTATATTCTTCATCAGTCGACTACTGTAAAGTATGGAGAGAAGACAGAGAGATGCAGAGATTGCACTTACGCTAGACAGGTGACTGTTGACCAAATCTCAGGCGACTGTAAATGTACAGGCGACTGGGAACTGATTGACAGGCGAATGTGCGTAAAGCTCAAATGTGAGTCAATAGAAGTGTTGACTTGAGCAGTGCATATCAGGCGACTGTAGAAGGATCTACAGGCGACTGGAAATCACCCAGTCGACTGATTTTCCCTCATCAGATGACTGACCGAAAGAGTGAACCTATTGGGTTGGATTCTATGATAATCCTAAGTTTCACTAAGAGGGTTAAATGCATGAGCATGAATGAGTAAACCATCTAGCAAGGCATTACATCAACACTAGCCTCAAAAAGAGAGAGAAAGCAATAAAGTAAATTACATGGATTACAATGCTTTCAAAAGAGTCTAAGTCTTCAATCTTGATGCCTTGATTGCTCTCCATCATCTCCAAGCTTTGGCACTCCTTGAGTCCAAACTTTGGTTCTTCTTCACATGATGTCCATCCTTACACCAAGTGATTAGTCTCCAAGAAAGATATCCTTGAAATAAGCTGAGAGACTAAAACATGAGATTCATTAGCAACAACATAATGTTGTGATCATCATCAAAATAAGATTGGCATGAAACACCAATACTCAACAGACCTATTTTGAGGCATCGAGTAATCGAGGAGTGACCTAGCTATGGTGGTTGTGGTGGCAGCGATGGTGGTAGAACATTCTCGGGGTTAAGTACCTCGTCCATTGTTTCGAGGGCGTCTCTCCTCCTCCTTTCGACGTTAAGCCTTCTCATGGTACCTTCAATCTCTGGGTCTAATAGACGCAAGTCTGCTATGCCTTGAGATCTCCTGAGATGCAAAAAGTCTACACCAAAGAGGAAATGTCAAAAGCACGAATGGGCAATGAAAGAGAAAAATATAAACAAAATAAAACAAAGGAAAAGAAAGTCGTAGTCTCTCTATAAAGACTAAAAACCAATATCAAATCGTGCCTCCCCGGCAACGGCATCAAAAGCTGATCGTGATCCCAGAGTGGGGACCGAACAATGCTAATAAAAACCGCAGTGCACGGATCGTGTGTAGGCGCTTATAGGTCAAACACGAGGAGGCGGTCAATGAGTATTGGTTTCTATGGGTCTTCGGATGATAGCTACGCGATAGTTACGGTGAATTGTCAGTGAATGGTGGAAATGTGCAAACAATGGGGTAAAAGCTTTAGGGTGTGGGGAATCCCTGCCATTTGACTAGGGTTAGGGTTGAATCAATAATTGATAGGTTGCTGGGTTCATTGGGACTCGGGAGAGGTCGTGTGACCTATGTGCATTCGCCTACCCCCACTGTTGTGATGCATGATAAGTTATTCCCTTATGTCATGTCTTAACCCCCGCTGTCACGATGCAATGATAGGCCAACCCAACCTACACTGATGTCGGGGGTTCTCTGATGCATCGGTGTACGTCGGGTGCATTACACTCGACGAATTTCCCCAATCTTCCTCCTGCCCACAGTGGCGTTCGGGGATTAGACCTACGTTGGGAGAGCTCTAATCGGTGTCTGTTGGCGTATCAGTTACACCGATAGTATGGATCACTGTAATGATCGGATCCCCATGTTGGTCCTGACTTTTGATCGGCGGTCGACCGGATCACCCCGAAGGGAGGGGGTCAAATCTACGACGATAATAATCATTCCAATGTACCCCTAATCTCAACTACCCCAGCAACCCAATCGGTTATTTGGCTCAACCCCTGGCCCCAAACTAATGGGGTTCATCCCATTGCCCTAGATGAAAACTAGTCACTACACATTAGAATAGATGGGGATTCTAACAATGGGTAAGCGTCCAAAGCCATGGATTCAATCAATAACATCAATAGATGATGAGACAACATAGCTATAACAAAAATGGAAAATTTCTATTAAAGAGACAGAGTAATACACTAATTAATGTTTAGAACAATAAAAATGACAGAGTAAAAGAGTTAGAATCCTTACAAAATAAACCAAAAACCTAGAAAAGGCAGAAAGACTCTGAAAAATGAGATTCTTCTCGTAGGAAGATGAAGGGGCGCTTATATACGCGCCCCCAAAAGACAAAAATACCCCCCAGATTCACCCTAAAAGTCGTAGAAAAAGGGTTTGACGCGACTACGTCAAGTTAAGACGTGGTCACATCATTCCCTAAAATAATGGGGCATTGCAAGGCTTGGCCACGTGGTCCCGTCAATGTAGATGCAGCCATGTGGAAGATGGTCACGCGGTCGCATAGTCCATTGACGTGGCCGTGTCATCTTTCTTTAGAGGCGATAGTTTCACGGTCGCGTCATCCAACTTAACACGTGCCTCGAATCGCTCTGGTCTTCATTCTTTACTTCTCTTCCAAAAATTCTCTAACGCGGTCATTTGGTTGAAATTATCACGGCTGCGTTAAAGTTCCTTCTTTGACAGATTGACGCGGCTGCATGGACATGATGACGTGGCCATGTGGAGCTTTATTCTTCACAAAATGCTCCCCCCTTGCGCAATCGGCTCCCTGTCTTTGCTCCTTTCGCTTCTTTGCACTTAGATCTCGCTATATGATCCCAAATTGGTATATATATCCTGCAAAGCAAGTGAGGGACCACAAAGTAAAAGAAGAGACAAAACAGAGGAAAACAGGGATGAATAGAGAATGAAACGGGGTAAAACATGCATGGAAAAGAGGAGAAACTATTTACAATAAACACTCATCACCGGCCATTCCAAGAAAACTTCGGATGTCAAAAGCTGATTGAGGAGTCGACCAATTTATGACTGAGGTAACCTTCTCCGGGTCGACAAAGATACCATTTTCTGATACCACATGTCCAAGAAAGGCGACTCGGTCTAGCCAGAATTCACACTTGATGTACTTGGCGTATAACCGATGATGTTGCAAGGTCTCCAATACAATCCACAGATGCTCGGCATGCTCTTCTTCATCCTTCAAGTAGACAAGATGTCGACGATGAAGATCGCTACGAACTTATCCAAAAACTCATAAAAGATCAAGTTCATAAGGTTCATGAATACTGGTGGGGCATTGGTCACACCGAATGGCATGACTACGAATTCATAGTGCCCATACTTGGTCCGGAATGTCGTCTTTAGGATGTCTTTATTTCTGACCTTCACTTGATGATAACTACTTCGGAGATCCAGCTTAGAGAGTACTCGCGATCCGCCAAGTTGATCAAAGATGTCGTCAATGCGTGGTAGCAGGTACTTGTTCTTTATGGTTACATTATTCAGTTCTTGATAATCCACGCACATCCTTTTGACCCATCCTTCTTCATGACCAAAAGAACTGGCGCACTCCAAGGAGATATGTTGGGATGTATCAATCCCTTCTGCAACAGGTCGTAGAGTTGTTTACGAAGTTCTTCCAGTTTAGCAGGATCCATGCGATAAGGAGCTTTTGAAATAGGTTGAGTGTTTGGCATAAGATCGATAGTGAATTCCAGAGCTCGATCAGGCGGTAATCCTAATATATCTTCAGGGAATACGTCTCCAAAGTCTCGAACCACTATATGCTTCTCGGGCTCAACTTGTATCGACGCAACGATTACTTCGTTCGACTTGGCCAGAAATTTGATAGGTCCAAGTGAACTGTCTCCACTTATGAATTCAAACATAGAATGGTCAGAGATTTCAAACACTACTTTCTTTTTGTGACAGTCGATAGTAGCGTAGAAATTTCCTAACCAGTCCATGCTGAATATTGCATCAAAGTTTTGCATGTCGACTATCATAAAATCTGCAAATAACTCTTGCCCACAAATCCCTACAGGGCAAGATCGACAGCCACTATAGGTCTTAACTACTCCACTCCCGGTAGTGATGTTCCAGCAATTTCGTAGATGGTCAATATGAATAGAATGTTTCTCTATAAATCCTCGGGATATGAAGCAGTGTGAGGCTCCAGAATCAAAAAGAGTTTGGGCTGGATGAGAGGCTACTAAGATAACACCTAGTACTTAGGAAATATGTCTTAGCTAAAAGATAGGCAATCAACATATGCATATACCATAAGCATTATTAAAAGAAGAGTTTAAGCATTACATGCTATCACTTGTTCATCAGTCTCAGCCTCGACGGCTGTCATTGTGAAAACCTGATGTCTCGGCTCGTTCTGTCTCCCCAGTGCAAAAGCCTTCTGTTGTGGAGCCAGAGGTAGTCCATGTTGAGTAGGTCCAGGAGCTCCATGTTGAATATGTCCAGAAGGTCCAGCAGTCATCGGCTTGTTGGTGCAGCGAGGGCAGTCTCTGGTAGCATGTGCAGATGCTCCACATATCAAGCATTGATTCAACAACTCTCTGCAGTCCTTCTTGACATAACTAATCCGCTTGCAGTGGAAGCACACCATCTGAGGTCGATTGTTGGCCTGGGAAGCAGACATCTTAAATTGTGTAGTCTGAGTAGGTCAGAGGTGTTGGATATGGAAGACGTTAGTACACCCTTGTGGGGGATGTACGAGGGAATACGGACCTCGAACGTCGCGTACACGAAGTCGTGCGCAAAGGGAATATGTTCCCTTTCGGAGAGGATCTCTAGATTGATGGGAAAGTCGCATTATATGTGCATAAGTGCATGCGACATATGGCTAATAAAGGGGGAATATCTTAAGCTTATGTTGTACCATGCATATGGTACAACTTAAGCTTATAATGTGCCATGTATCATGGTACACCTTAATTAAGTTGTTCCAAAGGAACAACTTACCCTAAAATAACTACCTTGGGGGCTATAAATAAGACCCAAGGGTAAGCCATTTCCTTACCATTTGCATGGAATTCATGCATGCAACTTCATTCTAGCGAAGCTCTGCAGAAATCCTTCCTCTCCTCTATCCAAGTTCTTAATCTAAAGTAGAGATTTAGATTGTGGATTTAGTAGCCTTACTCCGTTCGTGAGTAGACTCGATCCGTCGTGGCGAATCCGAAGGCGAAGTTCGTAGACTACCGTGCCGTGTACGCAAGCGTAAGTCTCAACTTCATTTATCGATCCTAACTCTGTTTTGGACATGATCCTACATTGGTATCAGAGCCATACGGGTTCGCCCCGGAGAAACTATGAACGAGTTGTTGTCTTTTTCACGGATGGGTATCCTACCATTACGGATATGGTAGGAACGCTTCGTGACGGAGAGAACAAGGCGGTTGTTCTTTTCACGTTAGGGTCTTCTGTCATTACAGATATGGCAGGAACTCTCCGTGACGGGAAGAACCGACCGTTCATATCGTCAAACTCGCTCTCTTCATGGATGCTGAGTCTCCATTCATAGGGAATGGGCGCTCTCTTCATGTGGAGCGCGTAGTTTACGAATTTTTGAAGTGGGTTCAATTTTTTGGCACACGGCCATTGGAGGACAACTACTTCCTCGACGAACGGGTGCTTCACCGGAGAAGAAGGTGGTGGTTATTCCCATCGGGGAAGATGAATTTTAGTGCATGTGCACCATGGCCAAATGGGTTATGAAGACCATGCACCCCTCTCCCCATGCGGAGAGGGTTGGCTACGGCCAATAACCACCACGGCAACCCCCTCCGGCGGGGGTGTGCGGCCACCCCATGAAAGGGGAAACCGGCCATGGCCAAAGGGCCATGGCCGGTCAAGGCCAATATGCCATGGCCATGGCCGGTCAAGGCCAATATGCCATGGCCATGGCCGGCTGGCCCTGGCCGGCCACGGCTAGGCCAGGGCCGGCCCTGGCCGGCCACGGCCAGGGCCAGAAGGCCCTGGCCGCGGCCAGGCC
Organism: Scilla litardierei; assembly: GCA_030789695.1. NCBI lineage: Eukaryota > Viridiplantae > Streptophyta > Magnoliopsida > Asparagales > Asparagaceae > Scilla > Scilla litardierei. Next base: position 341,793,668 of record CM061142.1, on the reverse strand, counting down.
ACGGCCAGGGCAGGGGCCCTGGCCCCGGCCAGGGGCCAGGCCGCCCTGGCAGAGGCCAGGGCGGCGCCCTGGCCTCAGGCCAGGGGCCAGGCCGCCCTGGCAGAGGCCAGGCCGCCCTGGCCTCAGGCCAGGGGCCTGGCCGCCCTGGCAGAGGCCAGGGTGGCGCCCTGGCCTCAGGCCAGGGCCTGGCCGCCCTGGCCGGAGCCAGGGCGGCGCCCTGGCCTCAGGCCAGGGCCTGGCCGCCCTGGCCGGAGCCAGGGCGGCGCCCTGGCCTCAGGCCAGGGCCTGGCCACCCTGGCCGGGGCCAGGGCAGGGGCCCTGGCCCCCGGCCAGGGGCCTGGCCGCCCTGGCAGAGGCCAGGGCGGCGCCCTGGCCTCAGGCCAGGGCCTGGCCGCCCTGGCCCCCCGGCCAGGGGCCTGGCCGCCCTGGCAGAGGCCAGGGCAGCGCCCTGGCTTCAGGCCAGGGCCTGGCCAGCCCCGGCCCTGGCAGAGGCCAGGGTCTGGCCAGCCCTGGCCTCGGCCATGGCCTGGCCAATGGCCGGCCCTGGCCGCTGCCAGGGCCACGGTCGGCCATGGCAGCGGTCAGGGTCTGGCCGGGGGTCGGACTGATCGGCATTGGCCGGCAGTGATTCGGACCAATTCGGCAAAAGGCCTTGGTTGAACATGAACGTGCCAACTAGCCCATACGGGGCCAAACAACAGTCGTTTGCATCAAAATTCTCTCATACGGGGGGAAACGCCTGGATCCATACGGGAGCCGGCGACGATAATTTGCAGAAGAATCCCAAAAAAAGGGGGATCCGACTTAGGCACGGCTACGACTCATTCCCGACAAATGGTCAGGAAGTGTCGAATATTTCACTAGTATCATAAGGGTACTAAGTTGAAATATATTTTTTTTGAAAAATACGTTTTCATACGTTTTGAAAAATACGTTTTCAAAAACGCTTTTCCGCTGCGAAGTACTATAAGAGTACTAACTTTTGATAAAGTGAGGGAGAAATATTGAAAGTTAATCTAGATGGTGATTGGAAACATAGTGACCTTTCCGATTCTAGAGTAACATCTTCAATATTTTTCGAAAGTAACTTATCAAATTATAAATTTCATTCCAAGTGGGAGTTGAAATTAGAACCATCCAAATGAGATATTCTACTTTCACTTCAAATGGGAATTGTATTTTAAGAATTTTTCAATGCAATTTTTTGATCAAACCTTTGGTTTTATGTCTTTTGCAGCATTTTAAAAGTAAAATGTCTTCCGCTTCAAAGAATATCGTCGCTGAGTTAAACAAAGGTGAAAAACTCAACGGCGATAATTACAAACTTTGGTCCATAAAGATACAATACGTTCTAGAGGAGCAAGAAGTGCTCGAAACTCTAAAGAACGTTATGATTGAACCCGAGTTGGGCACTACGGCCCAACACCGACGAGACAAGGAAGCTTTTGATGCTTGGTCTCGGAAGAACAAGATAGCGCGCATTACGTTATTAAGCAGTATGGCTGATGACGTAATGCGCATCTTCCGAGAACATGACCTAGCCATGGACATATGGTCCAAACTAGAGGAGAAGTTCGGTGGCACATCGGTGTCCAAACTTCGCGCCTTAACTATAAGGTTCGATACATATAAGAAACGTCCAGATCATTCCATGGGGAAACATCTGCGACATATGGCGAACCTTATCTCGGAGTTAAAGGACGCATGTCATGTGCTCACTGATGAGCAACAAATCCAAGCAGTCATACGTTCCCTACCAAATGGGTGGGATCAAATGAAGATGCATCTCACTCACAATGAGAGCATCAAGACCTTCAGCGATGTTTCCAAGCACCTCGAATTAGAGGAAGAGCGGCTTGCGGCTGCCAAACCAAATGCAGAAGTGCACATGGTTGCTAGTTCCTCACACGGGGGAAAGAAACAGAAAAATTGTTCGAAGTTCACTAATGAACGTAATAAGCAACCTGAGTCTACCAAGAAACCCAAACATAAGGGTGGGCACAAGAAATGGCACAAGAAGAAAGACTTGAAGAGGATCAAGTGCTTCAAGTGCAACAAGCTCGGTCACTATGCTCGTTCGTGTACGAGTGGAGGGGACGAGGTAACTTGTAAATATACTGGTTACATATGTGTTTCTAGTTCGATATTTCTTGTGGAATCTAATCCGTTTTGGATAATTGATTCAGGTGCCACCGACCACATAGCAAGGGACAGACGGTCCTTCGTGGAGTATCACCAGATACCCCAAGGAACGAAGTGGATCTATGTAGGAAACAACACACGTGTTGAAGTGAAAGGCGTTGGGACTTGCAAGCTAGTCTTGGACAACGGCCGCACTCTCCTACTTCATGATGTCCTCTTCGCTCCAGATATTCGAAGGAATATAATTTCTGTGGTTGTATTAATGGGTCTTGGCTATAACTGGTTTTTTCATGATTGTAATGTGGACTTAAGTTGTAATAATACTCTTATTGGTACTGGGTTTGTATTTAAAGGATTTATTGTAATGAGTACAATGTATGATTCCTCATGTAATGAAAATTTCCTTATTGCAAATTCTAAGACTTATGAGTCTGATGTGAATTGTTGGCACGCAAGCCTTGGTCATATTGGACCAACGCGTATGGATAGACTTGCCAAACGTGGCCTTCTATCCAATGTTTCAAAGGTTGAAATGTCGACCTGCGAACATTGCCTTGTGGGGAAATCTTGTCGCAAGCCGTTTGGAACCGGCACAAGGGTCGAGGTTCCATTACAGCTTATCCATTCGGACATATGTGGTCCGATGAATGTCAAGACAAGACGCGGAAAGTCCTATTTCATCACTTTTATTGATGATTTCACCCGATTCGGACATATCTATTTGATATCCCACAAAAGTGAAGCTTTGGCTTGCTTTAAAAACTATATGAGTTTAGTGGAGAATCAATTAGATCGCAAGATTAAGGTCTTGCGAACCGATATGGGCGGTGAATATCAATCAATAAGTTTTAAGGAACTTTGTGATGAAAAAGGCATAGTACATCAGGTAACTATGCCTTATACTCCTCAACAAAACGGTGTTGCAGAAAGGAGAAATAGGACTTTAATGGAAATGGTCCGTTCAATGATGGCGCAAGCTAACTTGCCAATCACCTTTTGGGGAGATGCATTATTGACGGCCACTTTCATTTTAAACCGTGTACCCTCGAAATCAGTTAGCTCCACTCCTTATGAGTTGTGGAACCAAAGGTCTCCTGACTTAAACATTTTAAAACCTTGGGGTTATGCATCCTACGCACATATTTCCTCCCATAAGTATGGCAAACTTGGGCCAATGGGAAGGAAATGTATCTTTATACGATACGCAGAAAACTCCAAAGGTTATGTTTTTGTTAGTCAGGAAGACAATGGTGGGCTAATTGAGTTTGAGTCGAGGGATGTCACTTTCTTGGAAAACGAGTTTCCAAGACAGGGCGAGATAAGTCAGGACTTATCTCTATTTGAGATTTATGATCAAGAAGGATTACCTCATTCGAGTGGGAGAATTCTTGGTGAAAATGAAAATACGTTTCAACCTTCACCAATGGATTATACGAATGACGATTATCCTATTCCATACGGGAATAATGATCCAAGTGGGAGCAATTCTAACGACAATCCAAGTGGGAGTGATATTAGAATTGATCTAAATTCAAGTCAACAAGGACTTGAAGAATCTCAAATAAGACGTAGTAGTCGTACAAGGTTGGCTCCTCTAAGATTTGAGGATGAATTTCCGCAAACCTTTATGACTTTACTACAAGAAGATGACGAGCCTGCTACTTTCAAACAGGCCGTATCTTGCCCTGCTAAAGACAAATGGATGGAAGCGATGCAAGAGGAGTTAGAATCCATGAAAGTTAACCAAGTCTGGGACTTAGTTGACTTACCCAGAGGACGTAGAGCTATTGGGAACAAATGGGTTCTCAAGATCAAGCATAAGGCTGATGGCTCTATTGACAGATATAAAGCTCGCCTTGTCGCGAAAGGTTTTACGCAACAGGAAGGGATAGACTACGAAGAGACCTTCTCACCTGTTGTTCGTTTTACCTCAATTCGCCTGATTCTGGCAATGGTAGCTTGCTTAGACCTCGAATTACATCAAATGGATGTAAAGACTGTCTTTCTCAATGGAGAATTGGACGAGGAGATCTATATGAAACAACCAACAGGGTTTGTAAAAGAAGGAAACGAACATAAGGTTTGTAAACTTCTTAAATCCATATATGGTCTTAAACAATCCTCGAGGCAGTGGTATATACGATTTCAAGAGGTTGTCTTATCAAATGGATTTTCCATGCTTGATGAAGATAACTGTGTATATATCAAGAGGAATAAGAACAAGTATGTTATTATGTCTCTATATGTAGATGACATCTTAATAGCCGGAAATGACAAGGGCTTTGTGATGGATATCAAGGCTTGGCTTTCATCAGTTTTTGAGATGAAAGACATGGGAGAAGCCGCATATATCCTTGGAGTTAAGATTTCAAGGAATCGTTCGAAGAAACTTCTTTCTCTTTCACAGGAGACTTATATAAAGAAGGTTCTAGAACGTTTTAATATGCAGGACTGCAAGTCCATTGATACTCCAATAAGCAAGTGCGACAATTTATGTCTGAAATCATGTCCGAAGAACCAAAAAGAGAAGGAGATTATGGAAAAAGTTCCATATTCCAGTGCAGTTGGTAGTCTAATGTACGCTATGATGTGTACAAGACCGGACATCTGTTTTGCCGTTGGAATGGTAAGTCGTTACCAATCCAACCCAGGGCAAGTACACTGGAAAGCGGTTAAGAGGATAATGCGGTATCTCAAAGGAACTGCAGACTTTGCTTTATGCTATCAAGGAGATGCCTTGAGGCTCGAAGGCTACACTGATGCTGATTGGGCGGGTGATCTCGATGAGCGACGATCGACCTCAGGATCTGGTGCAATATCCTGGAGTAGCAAGAAACAATCCTGCATCGCACTTTCAACCATGGAAGCCGAGTTTGTAGCATGTAGCATGGCAGTCCAAGAGGCTGTTTGGCTTAGGAAGTTCTTAGACAGGCTAATTAATGCAAGTGACTCAGGTGCTGTACCTATACACAGCGACAGTCAAGCATCTATAGCATATGTCAAAGATCCGAAATTCCATTGTAAGACCAAACACATAGATATCCGCTACAAATTTGCAAAAGACTATGATAAGACCAAGAAGGTAGACATAAGGTACATATCTATGCATGAGATGATAGCGGATCCGCTTACGAAGGCGATCCCCAGAGATGTGTTTTACAAACACTTATCATCTCAAGGATTGCGTAAGAGCTGAGTTGTACCAATGTAAATTCCCATGTCTGTAAATGATCAAAATTAATAAAAGAATAAGTTCTTTTTCCAACATTGCATATGAATTTCTTAAGAAATGTTTGTGTACATTTTTGAAATCTCAGCTGAATTGTGTGTATGTCGGACAGATTAAGGTTGGCTCTCTCACATGAGCAACCGCCTTATCTTATCAGATGGATAAGATAGAGATGAGACTAGTTTAAAGTCAAAATCATTAGACGAATGATTTAGAGTCATGACTTTAACAAGATAGTCGAATGAAAGATCTGCATCATATGGATGCTTACAAAAGATCTGAGATCTGTATCACAAGGATATAAAGATCTCATTGGATTTTTTAAATCCTATCTGTCTTATGCAGGATGAGAGTCCGGGAATATTTCAAGGGTAGTAAAGGGACTCAAAAGATAGGCACTGTGGTGTCTGATCTTTCATCCGTACAACATCATTAAGACATACTCTCCCTGGGAAAGGAGTGATGTTGTAATACGTGTTCATACCGCGTATGCATTTCGACCACTGAGTTAGTAGCAATAGTGTTTGCTATTATGTGAGACTCAAAGGCCACATGGGCCTTAACTCTTACCCTCAAGGACTCCAATTGGTTCCTTTAGATTTGACGAAATGATCGCTATCTTAGCGTGTTACTTATGGGCTATGATAATTCGGCTCGGCGGGGCACGTTAGAAAAGCGAGTCTAGTCAAGATCAGAAGGTTCGCAAGAAGAGGAAGATTGATTTCATATTCGCATTTGGACTTTAATGATTCAGAGCTGGCCAGCCAATTGTAATCCAGATGGGATTCAATTGTTGAATATAAAGTATAAGAAATGTGAAGAAATAATCTAGGGTAAAGCATGCGTTGAACTACTCAACTTTGCACCTTCGAGGTCGTTGTGTATCTCTAACAAGTGCACAACAACAGACTCTACGCGCATGACGGTCGCACGGTCTATTTCTCGGTATGATAGATGAAAGAACTAAGAGAAAGACGTTCTCTTACAATCCCCTCAAGTGTGAGTGGGAGATGTTGGATATGGAAGACGTTAGTACACCCTTGTGGGGGATGTACGAGTGAATACGGACCTCGAACGTCGCGTACACGAAGTCGTGCGCAAAGGGAATATGTTCCCTTTCGGAGAGGATCTCTAGATTGATGGGAAAGTCGCATTATATGTGCATAAGTGCATGCGACATATGGCTAATAAAGGGGGAATATCTTAAGCTTATGTTGTACCATGCATATGGTATAACTTAAGCTTATAATGTGCCATGTATCATGGTACACCTTAATTAAGTTGTTCCAAAGGAACAACTTACCCTAAAATAACTACCTTGGGGGGCTATAAATAAGACCCAAGGGTAAGCCATTTCCTTACCATTTGCATGGAATTCATGCATGCAACTTCATTCTAGCGAAGCTCTGCAGAAATCCTTCCTCTCCTCTATCCAAGTTCTTAATCTAAAGTAGAGATTTAGATTGTGGATTTAGTAGCCTTACTCCGTTCGTGAGTAGACTCGATCCGTCGTGGCGAATCCGAAGGCGAAGTTCGTAGACTACCGTGCCGCGTACGCAAGCGTAAGTCTCAACTTCATTTATCGATCCTAACTCTGTTTTGGACAGGATCCTACAGGAGGTTGCCGTTGGGTGGCTCTGATGGACGTCTACTTCCTTCAGTCTGAAGCCCCTTCTTATGCTTTATAATGAGCTCATGCTTCCTAGTAGCATCCAACACTTCTTGATGTGTAGTCGGATTCGTGAAGACATTGAAGCTTGAATGTTCAGTTCCAGACCCTGGAGAAACTGATACACACGGTCTTCGGGATCTTCTACCGGGTGCGGGTGAATCGACTAAGCATCAAAAATGCCGCCTTGTATTCGTCAACAGTCTGATTGTCTTATTCCAGTTTGATGAAACGTTGCTGCAGTTCACTCTTAACTGATCGAGGAAAATATTGAGCATCGAATCACTCTCAAAACATGGTCCATTTGATGGGCTTGACCAGACGGGCTTTAGTGTCCCACCAGTTCCGAGCATTTTCATCCAGCTATTTCTTAGCCACGTTTACCCAGCCTGCCTGGTCAACGCGGGAAAGACTCAGGTCGTCTTCGGTGCTTCGGGCACATTCTTCAGCTTCAATGGGCCTTCCCTTCCAGAAAAGCGTTGCGGGTTCAGCTCTCGAAATTGCTTGGCTTCAGGTGCAGTCCAGGGAGGAGGTGATGTAGGTTGTGCAGGCTGCAGACCCTTTTGGATCAGCTGATGCTGGATCTCCAACATTCCTTTCATGACACCCATGAGTTCATGGATATCGGGAGCACCATTTTTGCTAGTTCCATTTCTGTTGCGAGTGTGTGGTCTTCATGTCATGCTGCAAAAGGAACAAGTTAAACATTTGTGTACAAGGTTATTCAAACGATCTGGTTAGTGATGATATTCACACTGTTCTGAAGTATTTCACAGAGTGCAAGAGGACCTGCATGGGCCACCATTAAAACCTGCCACGGCCCGTTTCCCATTGTACTTGGGGGCAAGGACGCGAGCAGGTCTGCATGTGCTTAAAGCAAAGAAAAAGTAATTTTTTCTCTTTCTTCTTTGGCTTTAGCACAATAGCATTGTTTAGCAAAGCAGCCCATGCACGCTAATTTCTCAGAAGCAGCGTAAATATCTATTACACTTTTATTCCAGCGTTAAAACAAAGTACACAAAGTAATTAAGGCCTAGCATGGCCGTACAAATTGCTGAAAGTAAACACACCTGGAAAGCAACAAGTAAAACTAATAAAACTGAAACAAAAACGGCTCGCTCTAGTTTTCAGCAGGGAGTACCTCAGTGTCCTCGTAACTCTGATCAGCGGGATCCACCTCTAAAATTGGATCCTCAAGAGCAAGGTCCTCGATGTACTCTGTCTCTGAACCTAACATATATTTCATAAATTCATTTGAAATATATGTCAGCTATAGCTCGGCAAGATTTTAAAGTAATTATAGTATTTAACTTGCAATTTAAGGAAACAAAGAATGTTAGAACATATAAGAGCATGTGTATAGCCAAAAATGAGAACATGCTGAAAGTAAAGGCATGAAGATCATCAACAATTGATATATGTTTGCATTTTAAATGAGGTAAACAAAGTTGGCAATTTAGAATACTTTTCAGTTGTTCATACTAGTGAATAAGTCCATGTCCGAGTAGGTAAAATGTCTAGATACACCCTATCATCAGGGGGTTTACCGTGATGCTTCTTTCCATCCCTAGCCTAGAAAATGGCCAAGATGCTTGCCTCCATCAGTGTGGTATGGAGGTAGCCGTAAGATGTTCAAGCCACATTTACGGACTCTACTACATGAACCGACCCCACCCAATGTGTCTGTCTAGTCATCGACTAGGTTTTATCTCATCTGTATTTGATGGCTTTGCATATACGTATTGAGGGTTATGTCCTACCCTCTTTTCAGAATAGTTCAATTTTAATAGCAGGCAGAGAATAAATTGTTGCAAACAAAGCAACATTAATATAACGTGTCCATTTAATTATTGTTAAGCAGAAGACAACCATCATAATAGAGACATATGATTCACTTGCTAGTGTTGTCAAACACACTGGAATAAGCTCTATCACAAGATTTTAACAGTTCATTTTAAAATTCATTTACGACAAAATACTTGCTTGGTAGAGACGAGTTTGGGTGTCCAAGTGATTGTATCATAAGGCGTGTTTTATCTGCGCCATTTAAATTTCCATATTAAACTAAAAAACTTTAAACTAAATCAAATATTATTAAAACTAATACATATAAATATATATATACTATTAATAAATATGTTTTACTATTACATATAATATAAACTGTTTTAATATATAAACTATTTTGTGTGTGTGTGTGTGTAACTCTCAAACTCTCTTCCTCACCTCTGTATCTTCTTCTTCCATGTTCTTTCTTCTTCTTTTTATTTTTTTTGATGCAGTGGGAGATCACGACGTGGGGAATCAGATCCGGCGGCGGCGGGTCGGCGGGTGCAGGATCGACAGGAGGCGGATCTAAGCGGTGCAGGCGTCAGGTGGCGACTGATCAGGGCACATGGATTTGGAAGGGGGCTAGGTGGCTGGGCACGGGCTGGGGAGGCGTGCGATTCTAGAGGAGGGGGCTGTGTTAGATGCAACGATCTAGGATCTCTAGTTTGATGATGACAAACATATGTGAAGCTTTTAACGTGTGTGCTAAGTGTGTTTCTGGAATAACAAAGCGGTAAATCTTTGTAGAGATGACTAAGTCAACTTGATGGAGATTAATGGCTACAAAAATCCAATTTGGACTTGGTCAAATTTGGTGAGATGATAATGAGAGATTCTCTTATATTGGTTTATATCAATTAGGAATCCATATTCACATTCATATTCCTATTCCTTGTTGGATACAAATCTTTGCTCCAAGATTCAAGGGATTCTCCATATCCTTGCACCATCCATCCACATGCTAAAAAGACCTAGCCGGCTTCCACTTCCCTCAATTGCTGCACATCCCCTAGCCTAACCTATTTAAGCCATCATTAAAGGGAATGCAAAGTGTCAGCCATATCAAAAACTCCAAGGCTAAAATTTGCGACTACCATCATCTTCCCTAAGCCTCCCCTTGCGCAAGCCAAAACCCTATTATCAACAAAGCTACAAGCACAAAGGCATCTCCTATTATAGCCAAGACATCTCACGCAAAGGGAGTTCTCAAGCCAAGCAAGGAGATTCATTGCCTTCATCTTCCAAGTACTAAGCTCCTCAAGCTCTCTCACGCACCAACGCCATCCACACAAACAACACACCAAGTTGCTATGCTCCATTGTTGACGACCCTACCATGTAGCGCACCAAGCAGCAGAGCATCCCCATTGTCGACCGCATCAAAGGAGAGGAGCAATCATCTTGCTACCATTCGAACAGCCTGCCGCCGTGAGCATCGCTTCAGAACAAAGTCTCCAAAACTACTGCTGACCTTCGATGCTTCCCGTCTTCACCTTTCTCGCTACCAGAGCTGCTACTTGCTGCTGTTCGTGGCGCCGCATCTGGCAGCAATCTTGGACTGCCGACCTAGAGCTAGTGTGCCATAATCCGAGCAGCTGCCATGCCATCGAAGTCCTCTTCAGAGCTATTGCCGATTGTGTTCCTCATTACGCCATCACCATCGCCGATCTAGTGCTCTGCTAACCCGTGTGCAAGTTGTTCAGAGATCCATTCAGCTGTCGTGACATCGAGGCCCATGCAAACCAGAGGTGCCGTGGAAATCCAAGATGCGCAAGCGCAAGTTGCGGCAACAAGAAACAAGAGAAGGGGGACAACAAATTTGATTGACATTAAATGATCCTTGACTTGGTTTGAATTTTTGTACCCTTACTGTGCTTTTGTATTGTTGCAGGCAATCAAGTTGAGGGAACTCTTATTGGGAGATAGGAAAAAATCAATTGAAGAAGGCCTGCACTTATTGAAGAGTCTGCACTCATTGAAGAGACCAACCAGCTGACTCATGCAATTCCTTCTCTGCCGACTTATACCCTCAAGTGCCATCAAGCCAACCAGATGCTCTGACATTGCCACAAGCTGAAGGGGAGCCCACAATTGCCAAGTGCCGCAATAAGTTGTCAAACCAAACACCAAGGCCGAAAGTTTCAAGAGCCGCAACTTGAGTTGGACGACGTGACGAACACATCTTGTCAGACTTAGATCTGACCCGTGCCGATTGACAGAGACAACTACGCCTACACAATGAGAATCTCTAAACTCTATTATTATTATCTGTGTGTAGTAGTAACGATCTTTGTAGGGGAAACTTTACCGTTTTTGTGTTCTTTTGGGACTTGTTTAGTCGGGGGACTGGACAAGCGGGTCTTGACAAGCGGGGCTTGTCAAGATAGAGCATTTACTAGGTTGATTGTGTTTTACACCAGTGGGGTGTGGTACGTTCTAGGTGGGGAGTAGGTAGCTCAAGACCCATTGTAGTTGTACAAAAGGAACATATTAATGCTAGTATTTGCTTAGGGGCTGGAGTAGGTCGTGGGACGACCGAACCAGGGTATATATATGCATATTCTGTGTTTGCATATTATTTACACTGCCTGTGACTATAAACTGCGTGAGATTTCTCGTGGGTTGCACGAGAATTTTTATTATCCTATTCACCCCCTAGGCTAGGATCCAGATCCAACAAGTGGTATCATATACAGTTTATTAGATCTAGCCTAGATTGACCATGAATGCCATGGATAGTGCATTTGCTGAGGGTCAGTCCATATCACGTCCCCCTAGATTTAATGGTGTAGATTAGGCTTATTGGAAAAATAGAATGAGAATCTACTTAATATCTGTTGATTATAAATCTTGGCATGTTGTTGAAAAAGGTTATAAGCCACCTGTGATTAAAACTGATGTTATTGAAATGCTTAAACCTGAAGATAAATGGAATGATAATGATTAGGCTCTTTATTCTCTTAATGCTAAAGCTATGAATGTGCTTATATGCTCTCTTGATAAATCTGAATTCAATCGTATCTCACATTGTCTACCTGCACAGGAAATATGGCATACATTGGAGGTGACGCACGAGGGAATGTCACAGGTGAAGGAGTCTAGACTTGCACTTCTGAGCACGGAGTACAAGAGCTTTCGTATGCTACCATCAGAATCTATTTCAGAAATGTTTGCGAGGTTCAGGAACATCGTCTACAAGTCTAGCTCGCTCAGTAAGCCATATTCTAGTCTTGAACAAGTGGGGAAAATATTAATATCGCTGCCAAGCTCTTTCAGGCCTAAAGGCACCGCCATCCAAGAAGAGAAAGTTCTATCATAGATGAGGGTAGGGGACTTGATAGGCAACATAATGTCCCATGAGCTTGAGTTGCAGAATATTGAAGAAAGAGAGACACCTGAGGCGAAGGAAAAATTCTCCAAAACCACTAGCTCTTCATGCTAGCGAGGATGAAAACGATGAGGATGAGCATGCACTTATGGTAAGAGGATTCAGCAGATACATCAAGACAAAGCAAGGAAGATGTGAAATTGTGCAAAGGTTTAATCGCTCCAATAAATATAATCCTGCTAGGAATAATTCTGAACAGAATACTACTAATGATAAAGTTGAATGCTTTAAATGCAGGAGGAAGGGACATTACGTGAGGAATTGCCCACAAGAGACCGCTAATGTTGCGAAAGAGAAAGGAAAAGCCATAGTGCTAACGTGGGACATGGATAGTGGAGATGAGCTTGAGGAGAATGAATCCCACTCATCCCTCTGCTTAATGTCAAAGAACGATGAGGTAATATCTTACACTAAAGCAAAACTCTTTAAGAAAATGCAAGAAGAAATTGATGATTTAGATAACACTGTAGAATGCTATAGAAATTCTTGTTTTGAATTGCAAAAAGAAAATTGCGACATGATTGAAGAATCTAAAATTTTAAACGAAGAACTTGTTGCATGCAAATCCACAATTACCATGTTAAAAGAAAAATCTAGCTCATCTGAAAAAGCTGATTGTCTTTCTTGTCCTTCTTTATTGAATAATATTAGCATGCTTAAGAAAGATTTAATTAAGCTCGAAACAGAAAAAGACTATGTGATTAGAGAGCTTAATGATAAATTCTGCATGTTAAATAATGAACTTAAAAGAAAAATGATTGAGTTTGAAAAGAAGGAAGAGGAAAACAAGAAAGCTTGTGTAAGTAAATGTACTTTGCTTGTGGATGAGAATGCGCTATTAAAATCCAAAGTCTCTAGTCTAGAATTGTCATTAAGGAAATTTTCAATTGGTAAACATTCGTTGGATACTATACTTGAAAATCAATTATACAGCAATAATAGACGTGGACTTGGATTTGGCTTGAAAATTGTTGAAAAGCCTAAGTTAGAGAAAATTCACAATGTGCCTTCTATTATCAAAAATGTGCATGTAAAGTGCTTTACTTGTGATAGTGTTGGACACACATCATATTATTGTAAGTTTAGGAACACGAACATAAAGTTTAAACTAGTATGGGTTCCTAAAAATTTGATGACTAACATGAGTGGACCTTGTTGGATTCCAAGTTCACACATGACATCTACCATGTAGGTAAAATGGAGATTTGGCGATGGACTATGAATTGAATGCTTCTTTATTTAAGTTCCTTAGCCATACGACAACGTGAAAGTATATTTTTTCCCTCTTTGAATTTAATGAATACCTTCATAGATTTTATGTGTGCTTGAATTATTTCTTGTTTGTGTGCTTGTTTGTTTGCATTCTTGTTTGCTTTAGTTCTTTATAAACAAAAATAAAAAAATATAGTGCTTAATGAATATCCTCCAACGAATCTTTATAAGTGGTATTATTGAATGACTATTCATATCGTGTAGAAATCATTGTATTATTGTTATAGCTACATGCGCATGTTAGACTCTATTAAGAAGCCATGACATGTTTAATGAAATGAATAATTTGATTTCTACACCTAAATGCTCACTTCCATGAATATTAAACTTGTTGTACATTTGGAGATTCTTTTTATGAATATTGGAAAGTGAAGGTTAGATGAAAAATAACTGAAAATCTAAAGGATATGATGTGTCTTGCCATGTATAAAAATTGAGCTAAAAAGAATTGTTATTAATGCTACAAAAATGAAAAACATATGAATATTGCTCCGTATGAAAAATGGATACAATTCATGGTAAGTACACTACCCACGAATATCCAACATATGCTTTATGGGTAATCTTTAGCGTTGGTGTATTTTACTCATCAAACAATGCCACCCCCACATCTAAGAGCCCTTATAGGCTATGTTTTGGGGTCTTGGTACCTTGAACTCATTTTCAATGAGGTGGGAAAAATTAATCCTAGGTGATATTCATGTTAAATGGAAAATGTGGATTGGCTTTGGTTGATCTTCATGAATGAATCTCCATTTGTACTTCAAAGCTTTAATTATCACACTTACACGATGGTGTTGAAGTCTAAAATATAATTTTCATTGAACTTGAATTGCTTACTTTAAGCAAAATGACATGCAAGTGCTAGTTGTAACTTATAATACTCTATTTTTGCATGTGATATTTAATGGACTTCTCGAATACGCTTTTGATGATAACAAAGCAGGAGAAAAATTGGGAAAGATTTGTGTACTATTTGGTATTCTACATGGTATTATTTGTGCTTAATGCTTATGAAAATACATGACTATTGGTTCAAGGAGGAGCATTAAAAATACATGAAGGGGGAGCATGCTTGTATGTTTGCACATCATTGTTGCATGCTTGTAAGTTGCAAATAAGTGTTATTCATTGATGCAAACATCCTTCATCACACTTCACACACACGTACTACTTGGATTGTCATTGCAAATCTTGTATTGGTTTGTCATCATCAAAAGGGGCAGATTGTTGGATGCAACGATCTAGGATCTCTAGTTTGATGATGACAAATACATGTGAAGCTTTTAACGTGTGTGCTAAGTGTGTTTCAGGAATGGCAAAGCGGTAAATATTTGAAGAGATGACTAAGTCAACTTGATGGAGATTAATGGCTACACAAATCCAATTTGGACTTGGTCAACTTTGGTGAGATGATAATAAGAGATTCTCTTAGATTGGTTTATATCAATTAGGATTCAATTTGAATTCCTAATTCATTTTGGTTGCAAACAAATCCTCACCAAATCCCTATTCCCATTCATATTCCTATTCCTTGTTGGATACAAATCTTTGCTCCAAGATTCAAGGGATTCTCCATATCCTTGCACCATCCATCCACATGCTAAAAAGACCTAGCTGACTTCCACTTGCCTCAATTGCCGCACATCCCCTAGCCTAACCTATTTAAGCCATCATCAAAGGGATTGCAAAGAGTCGGCCATATCCAAAACTCCAAGGAAAAAGTTGTGGCTACCATCATCTTCCCTAAGCCTCCCCTTACGCAAAGACAAAACCCTATTATAAACAAAGCTACAAGCACAAAGCCATCTCCTATTATAGCCATGTCATCTCATGCAAAGGGAGTTCTCAAGGCAAGCAAGGAGAGTCGTTGCCTTCATCTTCCAAGTACCAAGCTCCTCAAGCTCTTACACGCACCAACGCGATCCACGCTTGCAACGCACCAAGTTGTTGCACTCCATTATTGACGACCCTACCAAGCGACGCACCAAGCAGCAGAGCATCCCCATTGCCGACCGCACCGAAGGAGAGGAGCAATCATATTGCTGCCATTCGAACAGCCTGCCGCCGTGAGCATCGCTTCAACCCAAAGACTCCAAAACTGCCGCTGACCTTCGATGCTTGCCGTCTTCACCTTTCTCGCTGGAGGAACAACTTGGACTGCCGACCTAGAGCTAGTGTGCCATCATCCGAGTAGCAGCCATGCCATCAAAGTCCTCTTCAGATCTATTGCCGATCGGGTCCCTCAATACGCCATCACCGTCGCCGATCCAGTGCTCTGCTAAACCGTGTGCAAGTTGCTCAAAGATCCATTCAGCTGCCGTGACATCGAGGCCCATGCAAACCTGAGGTGCCGTGGAAATCCAAGATGTGCAAGCACAAGTTGCTGCAACAAGAAACAAGAGAAGGGGGACAACAAATTTGATTGACATTATATGATCATTGACTTGGTTTGTATTGTTGCAGGCAATCAAGTTGAGGGAACTCTTATTGGGAGATAGGAAAAAATCAATTGAAGAAGGCCTGCACTTATTGAAGAGTCTGCACTCATTGAAGAGACCAACCAGCTGACTCACGCAATTCCTTCTCTGCCGACTTATACCCTCAAGTGCCATCAAGCCAACCGATGCTCTGACATTGCCACAAGCTGACGCGGAGCCCACAATTGCCAAGTGCCAAAATAAGTAGTCAAACCAAACACCAAGGTCGAAAGTTGCAAGAGCCACAACTTGAGATGGACGACGTGACGACCACATCTTGTTAGACTCAGATCTGACCTGTGCCGATTGACAGAGACGACTATGCCTACACATTGAGAATATCTAAACTCTATTATTATTATCTGTGTGTAGTAGTAACGATCTCTGTAGGGAAAATTTTACCGCTTTTGTGTTCTTTTGGGACTTGTTTAGTCAGGGGACTAGACAAGAGGGTCTTGACAAGCGGGGCTTGTCAAGATAGAGCATTTACTAGGTTGATAGTGTTCTGCACCAGTGGGGTGTGGTACGTTCTAGGTTGGAGGCAGGTAGCTCAGGACCCATTGTAGTTATACAAAAGAAACATATTAATGATAGTATTTGCTTAAGACTGGAGTAGGTCGTAGGACGACCAAACCAGGGTATATCTGTGTGTATTCTATGTATGCATATTATTTACACTGCCTGTGACTATAAACTGCATGAGATTTCTCGTGGGTTGCACGAGAATTTTTATTAGCCTATTCACCCCCTAGGCTAGGATCCAGATCCAACAGGCTGGGCACGGGGCTGACAGAGGCATGTGGATCTGGAGGCGGGATGGGCAGGAGGTGCAGCGGCACGCGGCTTGGATCTGCGAGGGGGCTTGATGACGGCAGGCCATCAGGTGGCAGGGCGGCCAGGTGGGAGGGGGATAGGGTCGGTCAAAGGGAGGAAGCTGGAGCAGGAAGCCGGCGCCCGACTGGGGGCTGGGGGCTGGGGGCTCGTCGGAGGGGAGAGTGGTTGTGGGTGCTTAGGTTTGAAGGACAGGTGGAGATATGGAGAAATTGTTGATTGTTGTTGTTGGAGGAGGAGATGGTCGACAGTTCGATGTGGGTGAGGGGTGTGGATCTGAAGTTGGTGAGGAGGTGTTGTTTGGGGGAATCTTGGAGAAGATGATGGAAGAAGAAGGAGAATGGGTTGGAATTGGTTGATTTTGGGTTTCTTTGAAGATGGATGGGTTATTTGTGATGTCAAAGAGATGGGTGGGGCTCTATACGAAATGTTGTAATTGAATGGGGTAGTTTAAGATCCGAAATAATCGGATCTCAGCTGCCCAATCTGCTCATAAGCATGGGTGGGGTTTGGTTAATTGACTTAGTAGGGTTAGGGTAAATGTAAATAGGTAATAAGTACTTTAATGTAGCTAATAGTAATTAGTTAGGGTTAATATGTAATTAGTCATGGTTTTAGCTATGGTGAAAAATCCCAAAAACAGAGGCGTGCTTGCGTCAATGTATAGAAGAAAAGAACGTACTGACAAAAATAATCGGGATGACCGAAGTAAAATACAGGCATACACGCAATCAAACACGCCTAAAATACAGGCCGTTACACTCCCTCTGTACCAAGTTGAACAGGTGGTCTGAGCCTCTTTTCCTCCTCCTTCCTGCCATGAACTGTTGGCAGAAGGCGTGTGCAAGGCTTTGAAAGGATCCAATAAATTGTCTAGAGAGTCCGTTATACCACTCCTTTGTAGCTTTCTGAAGAGTGGTTTGGAAAGCTCGGTAAAAAAGAGCATCATCCGCTCCTTGTATCTCCATGACTCCTTTGTAATCCTGGATATGTTTCCGAGTGTCACCTGAGCCATCATACTTATCCAATTAGGGCATCTTAAATCTGGATCGAAATCGGGACAAGGTGATCATCCTCTTCAATGGGTTATGCTCCTCCTTCGAGCTCAATGAAGGGGAGTGATGTCGTCGGACGTCTTCTCGGCATTTGGATCTCCTTGGTCGGTTGTTGGAAGCGCTTGAAGAATTACTTCAGTTACCATACATGTTATCAGATAAGTTTTGACATCGGATGATGTCCCTTCGAGATTTCCTTTTGTGGCCTACTTAATACCTCTGATGTGAGGACCCCTACTTCTCTCTCTTCGTTCTTTGATGCCAATCATTGTCCAGATTGATAAGGCGGTCTTCTGCTTGCTTAGGAGGAGGCTACGGACCTTTAAGCTACCCGTTGATTGGGGTTGTGGATCCGTGAACCGTTCTACCACGGTGGGCAGCGTTTTGTATGTTAACATTCACCTCCCTTGTGAACAAATGGAATTGCTCCAAAGTCACTAATTACGACTTGGTCAATCCACGAGTAGAGGAACCAGGGTCCAGCGTAGATGGTGTAGCTTCTGCCGCCCTTATGGTAATTGGCCTGTCGGGCCCTTGGTTGGTGGGTTGAGTCATTGTTGGTGTAGATGATGACATGAATGCAGACTCGATTGCCATAGACGGCGCCAAATGTTTCAGGGTGTTTTCTCACCACAGAAGTTTGTTGAAAGATAGATAAGTTATTGCACACAATCTCACCACCTTGTCCTCCTTCGGTTTGGGGGGAGATGGGGATTTGAGGCCATTACAGAGAGAATGAAGGCATGCTAAACCATTTCTCTGGGTTTGGGGGTGCTTCTCCTTGGCCCGCCAATATGGCAGGCAATACAGCATGATTCTGTTGAGGAAGAATTTGGAAGACCGGTGGACTACCCATTGATTGGGGTTGTGGATCCGTGAACCGTTCTACCACGATGGCCAGGGTTTTGTATGTTGATGTTCACCTCCCTTGTGAACAAATGGAATTGCTCCAAAGTCACTAGTTGCGACTCGGTCATTCCACGAGTCGAGGAACCATGGTCCATGGCAGATGGCGTAGCTTCTGCCGCCCTTATGTTCATTGGCATATAAGGCCCTTGGTTGGTGGGTTGAGTGATCGTTGGTGTGGATGATGATGTGGATGCAGACTCGATTGCCATAGACGGTGCCAAATGTTTCAGGGTGTTTTCTCACCACAGAAGTTTATTGAAAGATAGTTCAGATATGAAGCTACTGAAGTGGAGGAAGTGGACATCTTTATAGACACTGGACGAGCTATCCTCAGGTTGAAGGGACTCCATGACGAGCTATAGATATCGGGTCTGAGCTATTTACCAAGCTATCTGTAACACAGGAAGCTCGTCAGGGGATGTGATATGGGGTCCAACCAAATCCCGTTCGATGCAGCTCATTAGGGGGTTGGATCTGGGGTCCGACAAAATCCCATCCGATGTTTAAGTCGGTGGATGACTTGAAGAGGCTCGGTGGAACTATGTCTGACCTACTAGGAGGTCTTCCACTATTTCTCAGGCCGAGCTATGGAGGAAATATCAGTATGAGGATCAGATGTAAAGTATTAGAATACTTGAGTGTAGGTTCTCAGAGATCCGTCCCCTGGCCTCTCCGCTATTCGGAGAGAGTATTTATAGGTAATGCTCTCGGGAATGTTGTTATCTGGTACCCCTGCACATTGATGATGCTTTATTGTCTTTGGCCTGGGTTGTCGGTATCGATGACGATCATAACTGTCGGTTGTTGATGACCGTCATTATGAGCTGGCCATTTTAATGCAGGAGTCCAACGGCCAATTGAGCTGTAGCTTTGAACGAGGAGGTGGTCAACCGTTCATGAGGGCTTCTAGTCTCTTGGACCAAAGTCATGGGCTTGGACTTGGACCTGTTTTATCAGAGTAAATAACTAGACGGTATCTGGACTGGCCTAAGGCCGTGTCACAAACCTCTTCTTTCCGGCCTTAAATTTGGGTTCTAAAATATAGTTTTAAGGCAAGTCCAACATCTTGGAACCAATCAAGAACGTAAAGTCGTTACTTTAGGAAAGAAAATAACCGGTGCATGTGAGTTGTCCTTTCCTGCATTAAGCTTACAGATTAAGCCTATAATCATTTTGTAGATTCTCCGACAGAAGTAAAGAACACACTTCCACCGTTAGATCTTCACTGTAAATAACTTTGAAGGAGGTAATCATGTAACATTTCATGCAAGTTTGGCACAAAATTAAGCTTTCACTTTATTCAGCCCTCCGACTCTTTTGCTTTTGTTGTGTTCAAGTGTGAAGCAAGGCATTTCAGCCTCCACGGGCTAGGCTATATATACTCTTCAACAACAGCATAATGTCACCATCAACAAATCCTAAACTCATTCAGCAATGTCTCCAGGTGTGAAGGTCTTCGGATCCCCAACATCGGCGGAGGTTGGGCGGGTGCTGGCGTGCCTCTTCGAGAAGCATGTCGAGTTCCAGCTCATCCGTGTCGATGCCTACAGGGGTCAGAGGAGAATGCCAGACTACCTGAAGCTCCAGGTCCATCATTACTGATCAAATGTGCGTAGGCTTCTGTTAGTCCGTAGCAATTATAACTAATGTGTTATGTTTCCAGGCATCTGGCCAAGCTCTCACCTTCGAAGACGAGGGCTTGACTCTGGTTGGTGAGTGTGAAGATCTCGCTATGCTCTCTAAATTCTATGCGATTTTATGTATTTTCTAACTGGATTTGTTGAAGGGCAGATTCGAGGGACATTATCAGACACATTGCAGAGAAGTACGCAGACAAAGGGACTAGGAGTCTAATAGGGTCTGGGACATTGGAAAGGGCTTCCATTGAGCAGTGGCTGCTAACCGAAGCGCAGAGCTTCGACCCGCCGAGCTCGGCATTGGTGTTTCACTTGGCATTTGCGCCGATGGCTGGGCTAGAGAAGGACGAGGCCGTGGTGGAGCAGAGCAAGAAGAAGCTGGAGAGGGTGCTCGACATTTACGAGCAGAGGCTGGAGGAGAGCCTGTATCTGGCAGGGGACAAGTTCACGGTCGCGGACCTCTCTCACCTCCCCAATGCACACAACCTCATGAAGATCCCCAGGTGCCGCCCGATGTTTGAGTCGAGGAAGAAGGTGATGGGGTGGTGGGACAAGATATCGAGCCGGAGTTCGTGGAAGAAGGTCGTGGAGATGCAGAAGGGGCCGCCGCCGAGCATCTGAACTTCTCGCCTGCCGCCGCTTCCTTTACGGTTAATTAACTGCTGCATTGCTTGTTCGAGTTTCTTGTGTGTGTGTCTGAACTTAAACTTTGTTGGAATGTGATGCTTCGTGGAATAAGATTATAGGAGCCATGTATCTCATGTAGGCTGGTGAGAGTCTTGACATCCTTTGATTATTAATCAAATCCTGTGGTTCTTGTTAAATCTCTGAACTTATTTAATTCATGCACATTTGATACCGAACTAGCAGAATATGCAGAGGCTGGCAAAGGAGTAGCAATTCAGCATGGGTGCTACATTTTCTTTAACAAAAGAAACATACAATCTTTTGGCCTTCTTTTGGCCAAGGTCTAAATAATAGAGCCAGTATCACCTGAGCTGTTGAGTAGCTGCCTTGCACGGATCCTGACCTGCAACCGAACCATCGCCTGCATGCAGTGGACGGCGATCCTCGCCTGTCTTCGCACGCTCACGCCACGGACCAATGCCTGCAGCTTCACTAGGCTTCTCAGTGCCCGGAACGCACGCCTGGCCTTCGTTCATCACAAAAAGCACTTACGGATTGTTACAGCGCTTATCACTGCATGCTACATGTATAAATAAAATGTAAGAAAGATCACAGAAACATACCAAGTGGCCCCTAAAACACGCTTGGATCTTGATAGCAGCGAGTTCTTCGATGGTTAACTCTTTCTGATTGCAGCAATATCTTGTTGCGGCGACGGCCACAGCTTTTTCTTCTACTATCGGATCGTTGTGGATCAGGTTAGTGTCGTCAAGAACGGCGACGGATTTGCAGGAGGATTTGGCGAATGAGCGGCGGATTGAACGGAGCCATTCCCAGGTTCTGGCCATCTTTTCCCGTGATATTGGAGGATTCTGTGGGTGGCTGGTTCTAGTTGTATAAATGGAGCTCTGTAGGTGTTTAAGGTAGCGTAAATGGGAAAATTCGTGGTGCGCATGTTTGATGATTGGCTTGCAGGTATATGCGCTATCCTGTCATGTAATTATTTTAGTTTTGGTTTGTGTTGATTTCTGAAGAGGAGAACGTGAGGGGGGTGAGGGAGGGCCATGACAACTGTAGGCTTTGTTGTGAGTTTCACGCATTCTACAAAATGCAAATTTCCTCAGAAACAATAGAGGTTTGCATGATTCCTCTTTCAAAAAAAAAATTCTGGTTCCTATTGTTCTTTTCATTGTTAATGCATGAAGTTCGCAATAGAGAGCCCAGTCTGTATTTCACCGGGCCAAGCTCATTCTCATGTGCATGACAGAGAGAGAAAAATCGTCAGAGGAACGGAGGTGGTGGTCATCCGATTCGACCCCGATGCTTAAGTCAGATAAGACCGAAGGTGGGAGGTGTGATGTAGCAGATGAGTAGATAAGTTGTGGCATTGTGAATGACCTAGCTATAGTTCACTTTGGACGTGCCTTATGATGGAGCTACCATGTTGTTTAATTAGAGCTAAGGGGAGATTATGTCACGTCAAGTGGGATATGGATCCCAAATTTTCTGGCGTAATAGACTCCCACTGATCGTGATGGCATGTTTATCTTTTGGCGGAACCGACTCCGCAGATCTCTCTACCTACCTGTGGGAGAGCAAGTATTAAATGTGTAGTTAAGAGGATCCCAGGTCTTCCAGTGCAACTGACTCCCTCGGATTGCTCTCCGCTCGTAATGGCATGGAGAGAAGATATGGCATCTACCGAAGACCAGGTTGCCTGAGTATGCGAGATTTTTGTGGTGGTTGACCTCGTCAATCGAGCTGACCTTGGGTGAGATGGTTGTTGCTAAAGGACCGACCTCCGGTGTTCACCGCTAAAGTCTGTCATGTAGAGCTCCACCTGAAGCTTGACCAGGCCTGTAGAGTTGAATGAATTTTGGTCTGTCTTACCGAACTGCGCCTTGAGCTCGACTGGGCCAACCTCCCAAGATGGTCTTGGGTCGTCTTTGAGGACTCGTGCGGCTTTCTGCTCGTGAATTGTGGGTCCCTCATTATCAAGTTTGGGTATGTCTCGTTGATGTCGGCCCCAGACAAAGTGTCTACATTGGCCCATTATCTTCTAACTCGATGCTGCTGACCTGAGTTGAATTGCCCAGATCGGATGCAGAGAGGTGAGGAGACGAAGCTTAAACTTGAAACCGTGAGCTTGCCTTTTTGTGCTTTCGGCTTAGAAACCTACGGTCAGGTCAGTAGGCTCCAGCCTAAGCTGATGGTTGTCTTTGATTTAGCACGACTATAGTTGAGTGCCCTCTGATCTAGGACTTTAAGATCAGACCAGTGTTAGTTCTTGGGTTCAAGACTAACGTTGTTTTGATGATGATCAATACATTATGTTAGTGTGCTAATCAATCTTATGTTTTAATCTCAGTTTATCTTAATGATTACATGTTGATGCGACAAAGCATAATGCTGGGAGGATATTATACTGGATATCTTAAAGACCTCAAAGAGTGATGGAGTGCTCAAGCTTGGATGAAGTCATGAAGATCATCTAATGAAGCCAAAGCTTGGAGCATGATGATGGATGGACAAATAGAGGAGCAATGACAAAGCTTGGAGCTTGATGAAGGGAAGCTCATCACGGGGTGCCAAAGCTTGGATGATGTTGGGGAGCATCAAGGTATCGTGAGCTTGAAGACTTAGACTCTATGAGATGCAATATGTAATCCATGTAATTTTTATTTACTTGCATTTCTCTTTTTGCGTCTAGGATTATTGTAATGCCTTGATAGATGGTCAAACTCTGATGCATATGCATTTAACCATCTTAGTAAGCCTTAAGATTATCATAGATATCATCTCATTAGGTTCACCATGCCTTAAACTCTTACTAGAGTTTTTGGCTCTCCCACAGTCGACTGATGAAGGAACGACATGCGACTAGATTACTTCCAGGCGCCTGCCTGGCCTTCTACAATCGACTGGTATGCTCAGCTCAAGTCAACATTTTTATTGACTCTCCTTGAGCTTTTCACCTCAGTCGACTGATGTTCAATTTACAGTCGCATGTGTTTCTACAGTCGCCTGGGAATTGGTCTACAGTCGACTGTGCGCATCTTGCATTTTCCGGGCTTCATCCCAATTTGCAAGACAGTCGACTGATGAAGTTTTTACAGTCGCCTGCATATTTACAGTCGCCTGTGAAATTTCCATCAGTCGTCTGAAAGGCGTAAGTGCGAAAAATTGCATCTCACTCTGTTTTATTTTCATCCCTGCAGCAGTCGCCTAATGAAGGATATACAGTCGACTGTCTGTTTTACAGTCGCCTCTGTAGTCTTCTACAGTCGACTATCCTGGCTCAAATTATAGCCGTTGGGATTTTTCTAACCGTTGAACAGTCGACTGTTATTTGTTCATCAGTCGACTGTCTCTGCCATAAACTGCCAAAATCTAGCCGTTGCAGATTTCTTCCCTTTGGGTTTTTGGCTGGTTTTATGGGCTCTTCTTAGCTTCCTATATAAAGAAGATGGCTTAGTTCATTTACAACTCTTGAAAGGGTTAGGAAATCATAGAAGATCATTTAATCTCTTCTCTTAGCCACTCATCTCACATTCCATCATTAGAGCTTCAATCTTATGCTATAGCATCTAAGCTCTAGTGAATTTCTCCAAGGGATTTCAATCTCATTCCTTTTCTTGGAGAACATCTTTCTTCTCTTCATTTCACACACTCAAGTGAGAAGTGTTAGGATTCATTCATAGAAGAGAGAAAGATCGACAAGTGCAATCAAAGCTAATCTCAAGCACTTGGTCATTCACTTGCATGCCTTCTTCTTCACATTGGTAAGATCATATCAAGGCATAGGTAAGTATTGTTTCGTTTTGTTTTTTGTTCGAAACCCTAATTCTCTTTGTGGGAATTAGTTACTCTATTTGTAGGAGTTACTCTCTTTGTGAGAGTTTGGTTCTTTCTGTGTGAGAGAACAAATCCTCTGTGTGAGGTCTCTCTGTGTGAGAGTAAGGAGATCTCTTTGTGGGAATCTAAATCCTATGTGTGAGGTATCTCTGTGTGAGCTTGTATTCACTTCTCTTTGTGAAAATTATAGTGAATACTGGTGTGGCTGGACGTACCCAATTTGGGGATCCAGGGTAAATTCCTTGTGTTTGTGTATGTTGTTGTTGAGCATACTCTTTAATTTCCGCTGCTTATTGTGCTTTAATTTCTGTAACTTTTAATTAAGCACTTTGCTTGCTATTACACTATTCACACCCCCCTCTAGTGTATGTGTAGCCTTGCAGGATCCCTTACAATTGGTATCAGAGCCTTGGTTTGGTGGCTTTTGCAAGCATGACTTCTAAGTCTTAACAACCCCTCTCCCTTCCTCCAGTCTTCAAAGGCAAACACTTCTCAGAATGGAGGAAGAAAATGTTCCAATGGCTTGATGACCACGAGGAGTCAATGTCTATCACTTCGGATGCTCAAGTTTGAAATGCTTTACTCAATGCCTTCTCTCCGAAAATTGCAAAGAAAGTATGTGATTTCGAGACGGCCAAGGAGATATGGGTATATCTTGATGAAAAGTATGGTGAAGAAGAATCTTGTGATGATGAGAGCATCGTTGGTAATGAGGTATCTCGTAACTCTCTCGTTCAACGCGGTAATTTTATTGAAAATGATAATGCGTTGTTTATAGACTCTCTCAAAGCGAACAATAACAAGCTTGAGAGATATGCTTGCACACACACTTCTTTATCATCCAAACCTCGTAATGATACACAAACCATTGCAATGAATCAAGAAAAGATTGCTCTTGATTCTCATGTGTGCATGTTGAGCAAAGAGAATGACTCTCTTAAAGCTAGTATTGAGTTTGATCGTGATTTTCACAAATCTGTGAAAGAGAGTCTGTATGCATCGCATAATGTTGAACTTAATTCTTTGCAAATTGAGAAAGAGACTCTTCTTTCTCAATTGAATGCCTTGAGAGATAAGAATGCTTCTCTCAAACTCCAAATGGAGAAGATGCACTCGGAGTGTGATTACAATATTTTGCGAGATGAGACATTGGCTCTCAAGTCAAAATGTTCGGAGCTTAGCTCATGTCTATCCAAGAGGGATGAATACATCTCTTCACTTTTGAAGAAATGTGAGCTATTGTCTACTCAAATTGAAAATTTCAAATTGAGTAAGGACACTGTTTTGTGATCCTCTTCATTGAAGGTGAACAAACCAAGATTTTCTCTTAGAAGCACCCAAATAAATTTTATGGGTGAGCATTCTAATGTGAAAGTCACATCCAACTCTTTTGGCCTGAAATCAACTATTATTTCTAAGCCAAAGAGAAATCATGCATTTTTGTATTCCGGTCTTGCATATATTAAGAAGCATATTCAAAAACATGTTGATATGAATGCTTCTTCTTTGAATGCTCTGCATGATGTTTCTACTCATAGGAAATCTTATTATTACTTGCATGCTAGAATTGATGATAAATCTTTGCATGCTTCACATGTTCCTATGCATGGTAGAAATACTTGTGTGAATGCTTCTAATGCTAAATTGCATGTTTCACACACGGGACACGCCAATGTTTATGTTCCACCTAATAAGCGTGCACCCTCACCTCCTACTCATGCCTTAACCAAACCTCTTCTTAAGAATCCCAAATCACTTTCTTTGTAGATTCCTAAGAATGTTTCTAGGCTTGATAGAAACTCGTATATATATATCAAAATTTTAACTAAGACATAGATTATATACTTGCAACAAGGTGGCACATACATATAGCTCCCAAGTTTCCCAACGTGAAACCTTAGTTAACTTGGAGTACATATGTGCATGCACTGCACTTTCCCATGAATACCCTCCATGTAATGTAACTGCTCCAGCTTCATGACCTAACAGATGTGCAGCGAGCATTTGCTTGGATCTGGAACTAATAAGGTCCCAATCATATTTAGCATGCAGACACGATCATATTGTTGAATCTGCTCCCTGGTGGCTCCTACAGGCAAACACATAAAAGTGTCTCCAAGCCAGTTAAGCATCACCGTGGCTCATTGGGTTTCTGTAGATACATGTCCTAGGAGCCGGTCCATCACATCTCCTCAAGTAATATTTCGATCACCTTAGCAAATGGGGATCCTGTCAATAGGTAGGTCCATGATGACCGCCACATCTTGCAGTGTGATTGTCGTCTCATCATGGCGCAGATGGAATGTGTTGTAAGTGATATGCTCATATTTTATACTTTATTTCTGCATTTTTCCATGCCATAACGATTGCTCGTATCGTGAATTTAACGTTTAAATGACGATTTTACGATGAATTTCACTATTTCTATGTTTCGTTGGATTTCAAGAAATATGGAGCAATCGGGAGCAATTTGGAGCTATGCGCACATACACGCATGCCGGAGCATCAATCACGATGATATCGAGGAGCTCACAATGCTTGAGGATGAGAAGAAGCGGAAGAAAGGCGAGAGAATGGAGAAAGGAGCGAGAAGGAGGAGATTATGAAGAAGCAGCCGCCAACTCGGCCGAGTGAGATAGCTCACTCGACCGAGTGGCACTGACACGGCCAACTCCAGCTGAAAGAAGAAGAGACAATGTACTCGGCCGAGTGGAATTCCCACTCGACCAAGTGAGAAGCCCACTCGACCGAGTAGAGACATAAATTTATCAAACAGAACAATGATTTTGGAGGGTTCTGCAGAAGACCCCACTTGACCGAGCGAGAAGCTCACTTGACAAAGTGAGCAGACCACTCGACCGAGTGGCATGAACAGTGCAGAAGGCTGATTTTCCCAGTTTTTCCACAGAGAAGCCACTCGACCGAGTGACATTTCTACTCAGCCGAGTACGCCGACATCCCAGTTTTGACCAAGGGTTTTTCCAGCCTTTTGGGGGTATTTTTGTCAGGATTTTTTGGACGTTTTGAGTTAGTATAAGTAGTTAGTTTTGAGAGCCGTCAAGAAGGGGAGACGACATAGCTGTAGTTCTTAGGAAAAATACTATTGTTCTATCTTATTTTCGCGAGAGAATTGAAGCGCAAGATCTTAATTTTCTTAATATTTGGAGCTTGAACATCATTGGTTTGTCTAAACTTTTGCAAGTTCTTATTTTTATGCTATATTTCTGTTTAGATCTGATTTTTATGATGAATTCTCCTGCCCTTCTCGATTCTATTGCTTTTTCTATGATGAATCGTGAGTAATCTCCTTGCTCTACGACATCTCCAGGAATTGTAAAAAGAGAAAATGAAAAGGAAAGCTAAAACAAACCTGGTGACCACAAATGCTCCAGTAGAGTTTACAGCTGATGACTTCGAAGGAGATGACCTGCTTGATTAGCCTCTATTTTTATCTTAGCAATTTGTTTTTGAGAACAATTTATGTTATGAGAGCATCTGAAATTATGTAATTTGTTTTTGAATGAAAAATTTGATTATGTTCCTGAAATGCAAATGTTTTATTCATCTTTTTTAGATGGATCGCTCTCTTTACTTCTTAGTAGACAGTGCTTCAACACATACGATCCTGAAGTATAAATGCTATTTTCATAGCATTATACCATATAAAAGCCCTGTAAATACAATTTCAGGGCCATCAAATATTATTGAAGGTTTTGGGAATGCAACTTTGTTGCTTCCAAATGGAATAGAAATAAAAATAAAGGATGCACTATTCTCTTCGAATTTCGATAGAAACTTACTAAGTTTCAAGGATATCCGCTCAAACAGATTCCATCTGGAAACAGCAAATGTAAATGAAAAAGAACTTCTGTATATAATGTCTCAAGGAAAAGGAGTAAAATCCATACTTGAACGTTTTGATAGCCTTTCATCAGGCCTTTACCATACAAAGATTCGGAGAGAGGAAGCTAATTTGACGGAGCACCTGAAGTGTCCGACATCAGCCAAGTTTTTACGTTGGCATGATAGACTTGGCCACCCTGGATTTGTGATGATGCACCGCATCTTATCTCAATCACATGGGTGTTGGATCTGGATCTTAGCCTTGAGGGTGGGGTGAATAGGCTAATAAAAAATTCTCGCGCAACCCACGAGAAATCACACGCAGTAAATAATCACAAGCAGGGTAAATATGAAGCAATCACAGAATACGCGCAGATATACCCTGTTTCAGTCGTCCCACGACCTACTCCAGCCCCCAAGCAAATACTAGCATTAATGTGTTCCTTTTGTACAACTACAATGGGTCTTGAGCTCCTTGCCCCCCACCTAGAACATACCACACTCCCCGAATGCAGAACACTGTCAACCTAGTAAATGCTCTATCTTGACAATTCCTACATATCAAGACCCTCTTGTCTAGTCCCAGATTAAACAAGTCACAAAAGAACACAAAAGTGGTAAAGTTTTCCCTATAGAGATCAACACACTAATACACGGATATAAAAAGTAAAAAGTTTAGAAATGCTCAGTTCGTATCCGTGTAGTCATCTCTATCAATCATCATGTCGTCTGCTTTAGTCTGACACAAACGGTGTCTCGATCTGACTTCTGGATCTCAATCTGTGGCCCTTTGAAGTTGATTGCACATATTGGTCTGTGTGTAAAGAAATTCCAGTGCAAATCCAATATAATTCGGCATGTGCGCAAAGCAATCACTTAATCCACGTCAGCAAATTTCCATGCAACGGCTTCAACTCGAGTTCAAAGCTTCGGAGATGGGT
Source organism: Scilla litardierei (assembly GCA_030789695.1). Taxonomy (NCBI): domain Eukaryota; kingdom Viridiplantae; phylum Streptophyta; class Magnoliopsida; order Asparagales; family Asparagaceae; genus Scilla; species Scilla litardierei. The sequence goes on along the minus strand of CM061142.1, from coordinate 341,763,961 downwards.
TCGCCTGGGCTTCGACTTCTCCGACAACTCAACTCGACGGCATCCCCTCGACTCCGACTCCGGTGGCGACACAGCTCTGCAGCGGCGGTAGGATGCTCCACGATAGAAGCTCCAGTGTAATAATCTCGGCGGCAGCAAAAGAACTTCGACGATCCTGGCGTTCTTCATGGCGGAAGCAAGAAGGCATGGCAGCAGCAGTCGTTCACCCAAGTTTGCATGCAGCGACTTCGACGGCTCGACTTTGTCGTCCGACTCACTACGGCAGCAGCAACCCGACTCCACAGTGGCACTCCGGTGGAAACTTGAGGCTTTGTATAGTACCCTGCAACACTGCCAATGACTATAAGATGAAGTTGCAGTGCCATATGCTTTGTAGTAACCTCACGTTGATGGGATTGGTGCTCGTAGATCACAACGTTGTTCGGCAAACTTACGTCTTCACATTGCTAAAGAGGATCACGGAAACTTTCATGGCGTCAAGGAATTTTTGTTGTTCTCCATGGCAAGCAAGAGGATGATGGCGAAGTGATCACAGTGGCATGGCAGGGAGAAGCACGACAGCAACAGGCTCACGTCCGCATGGGCTTCTTCTCCGCGGCAAGATGAAGTCAGAGAGCTTGGATCGAGAGAGATGGACGACAGCAAGTTGACGAGCTCGTCATCGGTAGCAATGGAGTCTTGCAGCAGCAGCAAGTCACGGCAGGCTTGATGATGGTTGACGTCGACAGTAGTTCGGAGTTCTCCTCTTAGTAAGATGAAGCTCTCGACGGCAGCTTTGTGGCTTGGAAAAAATAGGCTAGGGTTTTTGATGATGGCCGTACTCCTCTCTTTGTCTCTAGGTTTGGCCGCTTCTTTTCTTTGTGTAAGTCGCAACCTTAGCTCTTCTTTGGATGATAGTATATATAGGTTAGGGTAGGGTTTTATGGAGAGGGTGCGGCTAAGATATGATCCCTAGGATGAGGGGATTTGGGATTTGTAATTGGGTTGGAATAGGATTTGAACTTGAATAGGATGTGGGTAGAAGCAAATCCTTCTAATTTATTTGATCTTCTAGTTGATTTGATCCAATCCCTCTTGATTTCTCCTTAGCTCTCCACATTTGACAAAGTCCAATATGCAATGTGTATAGCAATTCCTCCATCTCGTTGACGTAGTCATCGTTTGGCTATTTACGTCCTCGCTACTCCTGTAGAACACTTAGCACACACGTTAAATAGTTCGTACACGTTTGTTATCATCAAACTAGAGATCCTAGATTGTTGCTTCCAACAATCTCTCCCTTTTGATGATGATAAACCAATAAAAGATTTGAGCAATGAGAAATGTGTGTGTGAAGTGTGATGAAGGATGTAATACATATGATGTATACAATGAGACGTTCAAGCATAACTAATGCACAACAATATAGTAATAGTGATAAGCATGCTCCCCCTATTTTCAAGCTCCCCCTTGAACACGTATTTCTAGTGCTCCCCCTTCAACAAATAATACCAAATCTTTTTTCGACTTTTCTCCCCCTTTGTTATCATCAAAAGCGTATTAATGAAGTCAATCAAATATCATATGCAAAAATAAATAAAGTATTATAAATTATAACTGGCACTTGCATGTCATTTTTCATAGATTGGGCAATTCAAGTTTAATGAAAATTACAATTTAGACTTCAACACCAATGTGTAAGTGTGATAATTAAACATTGAAGTACAAATGGAGATTCAATCAAGAACATCAACCAAACCCAATTTACATTTTCCATTTAACATGAATATCACCTAGGATTGATTTTTTCCACCTCATTAGAAATGAGTTCAATGTACCAAACCCCAAAACATAGCATATAAGGACTCTTAGATGTGAGGGTGGCATTGCTTGACGAGTAAAGAACACCAACGCTAAAGATTACTCATAAAGCTTATGTTGGATACTCGTGGGGTAGTGCACTTGCCATGAATTGTATCCATTTTACATACGGAGCAATATTCTTTTTTTTTTTCATTTTTGTAGCATTAACACCAATTCTTTTTAGCTCAAATTTTTATTCATGGTAGTACTGATCACTCCTTATTTTACACTTTTTTCCCGCATGATTGCATGCCGTTTAGATCGCCCAAATCATGTTTTTCACGATATATCGACGATATTACGATGCTTTTCACGATTTGTTGTTTTTGTCACATTTCAGGTGATTTGGAGCGATTGCGAGTGATCTAGAGATACGCCTACTCCAGAGTGTCACCGACGACCTCCCCAAGGGGTATTTTGCTGTTGAAGAGGAGCGGAAGAAGAAAGAACGTCGCAGGAGCGACGAGGAGGCCAAAACAAGCTGTTTGGGCATTTGTAGTGTCCCACTCGGCCGAGTGAAGGAGTCACTCGGCCGACCAGCGAGACACCGCTCGGCCGACCAGATCAGACACGATTCATATGTGCACTCGGCCGAGCGACAGAGACCACATCGGCCGAGTGACGAGATCCCGTCCGCCCGAGTGGCGCCCAGACGAAGCCATTCAAAAATCGCCAACTTACTGTTTTTCGGCTGCCTGAGCTTCAGAAGACCCACTCGGCCGAGTGGATAATCCCGACCGCCCGAGTACCAAGAAGCCATCGGCCGAGTGACGACAACTCACTCGGCCGAGCCGCCCCTGAAGTGAAGACCCCTGAAGATCAAGACTTACTGGAAAATTACAGGGTTTCTCACTCGGCCGAGCGACTTATGTCACTCGGCCGAGTGCGACGCGCTGCCTGTAGCGAAAATTGCGGATTTCAGGATGCGCAGGGGTATTTTGGTCACAGTTTTTGGACGATTTTGGGGGGTATTTAACCCCTGTTTTTACCCTAGTTTTGAAGAGCTTTTCTCTTAGATTTTTGCAGCTTTTAGATTAACTTTTTAGCTTTATTCTTGTGATTGGAGAGGAGACAAAAGTTGATTTTTGTTGGATTATTTGAAGAACTCAATTGGTTTGCCTCTCTCTTCTCTAAAAATTCTATTTTTATTGCTTATCTCAATATTGTGATGAATTCTCTTGTTTATTTCATTGATTATTTTTGTGTTTGCGCTATGAATTGTGACTAGTCTCCACGTCTTGGGGCGTGGGGATGAACCCTACAAGCCCAATTTCATATTTGTGATGAATTGGTAGAAATTTTGCTAGAATTGTTATTAGGGATTAGTTTGGGAGCGATTTACTACGGATAGCTAGGAGTTCATATCGATTGGGATTTGCAAGAGATTGGATCCCAATTCGATAGGAAACCATAGAAATCCGAATTGGGTTGGAATCGAATTTCCGTAGTATCGGTTTGCAAGAGATTGGACCGATACTAGGGTTTCCGGTTGCAATTCCGTGCCGATACCCGTTTGCAAGAGATTAGACGGGTAGGAACTATCCCAACCTAGGTCGTGGGCCGAGTTTGCAAGAGATTGGGCTCGGTGCACGATTGAACGATGATGTTGATCCTAATGCTAGCTTCCCTAGGCTAGGGTTTGCAAGAGATTGGACCCGAACCTAGGATAGCTATAGACCGGCAACAGCGCGAGAGCGTGAGCTTGGTTCTACATTCAGTTGCAACTAGTTCATCCTAAATCTTATTCTAGCAATTTTGATACCGATGAACCACATTTACGAAATACGATGAGTAGCGGGAATTCCCCATTCACTAGACGTTCTTTATTTAATTTGATATTTCCGTACTTTGTCTGACGATTGTGACAGGATCGCCAAAGGCAAATTTCTCTCTTCTTAAATAGCCAGGTTGATTAGAACAAGCACGGTCATTCGTCCTCCCTGTGTTCGATAACCCGCTCGCTGCTATACCGTGCGCTTGCGGTAAAACTACAACCGTTCTCTGGGTGTATATCCGGGGTCGACCAAGTTTTTGGCGCCGTTGCCGGGGAGGCGATTGTGTTTGATCTTACCACCCTAGCTATCTCTTTTTTTACTATTATTATTTTATTTCTTTATTTTTACCTAACCCTTCCACGGTACTAATCATTTCTTTGAAACTCTGTTTTCCCATTGCATGTACACGAGATCTACGGCAGACCCTGAAGCTATATTATTTGATCCCGAGATCGAACGTACCGCGCGGAGAATTAGAGCGGAGAGGAGACAAGAACGGGAAGGGAGGTTTATGACCAACCCGGAAACTGCGGACCAATTAGCGGCAAGAATGGCGAGGATAATTTCTATTCGAGATAGGCTTCGGCCTAAGACCTCTTCTACGACCTCATCCATTGCCATGCCGGAGTTGGCGGCTGACAAGAACTTTGAGCTGAAGACTGGACTAGTGGTTCTGATGCAGTAGGATCCATTTCATGGGAATGCCCATGAAAATCCTCACTACCACATCCAATTATTCTTGTCGAAGTGCGCCACATTTCAGATGCCGGGGGTCTCCATCGATGCCATCAGACTGCGTCTCTTCCCCTTCACGCTAAAAGACAAGGCACTCTATTGGTTGAGGACGCAAGCTGATGGAGTCTTTACCACTTGGGACGAGTTGGCGAGTGCATTCATTGATAAGTTCTATCCGCCCTCCAAGACGGTGAAGATCCGGAGCGCTCTCATGTCCTTCAAGCAAGGACCCCAAGAGACGCTCTATGAGGCTTGGGAGAGTTTTAAAGATCTGCAGCATCAATGCCCGCACCATAGCATTGAAGACTGGGAGCTAGTTCATAGCTTCTACAATGGTCTCCAACCGGGGACCAAACAAATTATTGATGCCGCGGTGAATGGTGCTATCTTGTCAAAGACTCCCGAGGAAGCTACGGCCCTAATTGAGGAGATGGCCTCCAATAATCAACAATGGGGCGATGAGTGAGGACACTCTACGTCCTCCTTGAAGCCAACTAGTATCTATGAGGCGAAGGCCGTAGCGGAGCTTACAAGCAAGTTTGATTCTCTCCACAAGGTAGTGGAGAGACTGGAGAAGTTTATCACGGAGCCCCAAGGAACCCCTTCCACCTCCGCACCAACGAACCAAATGTGTGATTGGCAAGACCAATCTCAAGCCATGTATGTGGGAGGAGAGCAAGGAGAAGGATCCTTGGAGCAAGTACAATATGTTACGGGGAACCAAGGGTATTGGGCCAATCCGGCCACAAGAAATCATCCCGGTTTCTCTTACGCCAACAATGAAGGAGCTTTGAACCCGCCCCAACAACCACCTCAACAAGCTCAACCACCACCACCCCAACAACAACACTATCCGCCGAGGGGGCCTCTACAACAAAATTTCCAACCGAAGCAACAAGTTCCACCTTATAGGCCGCCCGGATACAATCAAGGGTGGAGAAATAAAAATCAAAACCCTCCACAAGCTCAACAACAATCCGACTTCGAAGCTAGAGTGGAGGCGTTTATGGTCGAGCAAAAGAAGGTCAATGCTACCTTGAAGGCGGGGCAAGACTCCCTTACAACCGTTGTGGCTCAAATATCGGAACAATTGGCGTTGCTCAATCGGAACACTCAACATTTACCGGCGCAACCCGAGCAAAACCCACGGGGCAACACCGGCCACATCAATGCTGTGGTTGCCGTCACTACTAGAGGCGGGAAGGACACCACCCCCGCCATGATTCCTACGGAGGAGCCCGTGGAGGAAAGTTTGGAGCCAATTGAGCCAGTAGTTGAAGTTGAGAAGGAGAAAGAGCCACAAGAGAAGGAGAAATCTAGAGCAGAGCAATTGATTGAGGAGAGGCGTTTTATGCCACCGGTCCCGTTCCCCCAAAGGCTTGCTAGAGCGAAAATGGAGAAAAGGCTAGCGAAGTTTCTCGAGTATCTGAGAGGAGTTAGCCTCAACATTCCCTTCCTCGACGCCATCGTGGAAATCCCCACATATGCTAAATTCTTAAAGGATTTGATTTCGGGGAGAAAGAGGAAGGAAAAGATCATGCTAGCCGAGGAGGGCTCTTGGTTCACCAAGAGAGAGAAGGAGCCGGCCAAACTCAAAGATCCGGGGAGTTTTCGAATTCCTTGCACCTTGGGCGGCGTCCCTCTTCAAAAGGCATTGGTAGATTTAGGGGCTAGTGTAAGCCTCATGCCTCTCTCCATGTTCCTAAGGCTAAACACCGGGACGAAGTTGAAACCTACCGACATGCGGATACAATTGGCCGACGGGCGAATAACAAGGCCGGTAGGGATCGCCGAAGACATCCCACTACAAGTCCCGGGGGGGAATATGCTTGCCATGTGACTTCGTGATCATGGACGTTAAGGAGGAGGGAGATACGTCATTGATACTTGGACGCCCGTTCCTCGTCACCGCAGGTGTGATTGTCGACGTGCGAGAAGGTACACTTACTTTGAACGTCGGCAACATCGAGGTGGAGCTTCACATTCCTAAGGCTATGAAACACATGCCTTACCACGAGGAGCTTGACTACATGGACCTCCTTGATGAGGTAATTGAAGAGGCGATCCCCCACTCCATTGGCGCTCTATTCGATGAGGATTTCGAGGAAGGCCCGGATTTAGGCCAAGATGAGAAGAAAATTGATTCCCCCGACCTCTCCGCTGAAAATGATGAAGGCGACGCTGATGTCGCAAGGATTCGAGAGCTCTGCAAGCTCTCGAAATTGAAGTCTCCAAAGAAAGCTCCGCCGATACGGAAATCGGCGTCACCGGTGAAGCCGTTGACCGGAGCAAACGCTAGCTTGGGGGAGCCTCCCCCCAACACTATTCGAGACGGGAGACCACCGAGGGAGAACACGCCACCGCAACTTCCGAATCCAAGCGTTCTCCCCGGAAAGTTTGACGGGTGCATCTCATATGCACCAAACATCCCGCATTAATTGAAAATCATAGGGGGTCGAGCTCACGACCTTAAACGAGCGCTTTTCGGGAGGCAACCCGACGGTTATTGCTTCATTTTTACTTTTCCTTTATTTTTGTTTTAGAAATTTTAGTGTTTTGAGTCGTTCGCCCAAAAATTTTGTGATAACGGGTCCTATTTTTCTTGACAGGAGAGGAGATAGGTAAATCCATCATGAGGAGGATGAACGAGGTGATATGGAGCACCCCAGGAAGGCGCTCGATGCTTAGGAGGAAGATGAAATCGACTGGAGGAAGAAAGACGGAGTTTAGAGCCCAACCGAAGACAAACAGCAGAACACAAGGCTCACTCGGCCGAGTATACTAGTCACTCGGCCGAGTACACAAGTTCGTCCGGCCGAGCCGCTCACGAACGAGGGAAGTCTGTTGTACCCAACTCTCTGTTTAATTTCCTGATTTCAGTATAACTGCTACTCGACCGAGTATATATTTTCACTCGGCCGAGTAAAACGGATACGCTCCAAGGGCGAGTCTTGCCGAGTAGCTTGAGCCACTCGGCCGAATGGACTTACTCCACTCGGCCAAGGCTGGCAAGGCCACTCGGCCGAGCCGAAGCGTAAGCGGGCAGGAATTTTCCATTGATATCGCTTGGCCGAGTGACCTAATCACTCGGCCGAGTCGTAAATTTTACTATATAAAGGGCCGAGGGGGGGCACGTTTTTCGAAACGAAAAAAATCCCAATCGCCCGCGACCCCTCAGCTCCCTCGCCCGTTCCCCTCGCTCGCGCCCCCCCACTCGCCCGACCGCCCACCTCGCGCCGCCGCTCGGCCAGCCACCGTCGGCCGAGCTCCGCCGCGCCTCGCCCGAGTCGCCGCCGGCGGCCACCACTCCGGCCACCTCCGGTAACCCCAATTCTCGCCTTTTTCTCCTCTTTTGTGTGTTTTTCGAGGATCCATGTGCTAAATGAACCCCAAACCCAAATCGATTTCTATATCTATCTATTATACTCCTAATGCTCCATACGTTTTGAATATTACCCGCTGATATCTCCATTTCATGCGCAGGTTATTTCTGGGAGCTTAGGGGAGCCCAGGAGAGCTTCTCGGGAGTGATTTGGGCTTCGCGGAGGCGCTGTCTTTGCACGCTTCCATTGCTTAGCACTCGCGGCGTGTCGGGGTATACTCTTTCCTTTATTTTGCACACGCCGCACTTTTCACGCTTTTCGGCGTGCACTCGGGGCCGATATGCCGCCCCGGACACGGCCGCGGTCGAAGAGAGCTTCCGCCAAGCGGAAGCGGTCGGATGATGCCGGCCCCTCCCACGAGTTGGAGGACTCTCCTCCGCCTTCCCCACCACACCCCGTCCACCCAGCACAGCCTGCAGCGCCCGCACAGCCCGCACAGCCACTCCCTGCCGCTCCACAGCCACCACCTCCTGCTCCACTTATCGGGCTGTTGGGGATCACGTTCCGAGACGACGCACACCGCGTCGCTTTCGAGCGTATCTCCCAGCGCTCGATCGTACCCTCCAGGTTTGCACACCTTGCCGACCTAGGACGCCTGGGGGTACTAGAGGGGATGCTCACGTTGTACGACAACGTGGGCTGGCGAGATTTCTTTCAGGTGTCGACGGACACATTTATCCGTCCGACACTTGAGGTACTTAGTTCGGTCGCCCGGACCGACGAGGGATGCTCGTTTCGGTTCATGGACCGGGAGTGCCAGGTCACTCTCGGTATGATGAGAGCCTTTTTCTCGTGGCCCGATGTCCCCGGGGCCGATCTAGGTTACGCCCCCACCCATATCCCACCACCTTCCTTCGACACCGGTGCCTTCTGGGCCCGGATTACGGGTCGTCACGCTGCCTTTGACCCTAGTAGGGTCAAGGCCTCGGCCATTGTCCACCCCTGCCTCCGTATAGCTCAGAGCCTTATGGCGACGACCTTTTTGGCCAGATATGAGCCGGGCACGATGTCCACGCCAGAGCTTTACATGCTCTACGCGATGACACGGCCCAGAGTTCTATCTAGGGATGGCGATGAGCTGGTCCCCGCCGTCGTGATTGATGTCGCGGCTTGGTTTTTGGACCGCATCATTGTATCGGTGGGCGCTCGCTCACCGATATGCTGCGGCGGCCTGATCACCTTGCTTGCCCTTATGACCGGCGAGGACTTCCCTGACGACCTGCGACGAGCACCGGGCCCCACTTCTCTGTCGATTGATGTTATGGCCCGGATGAAGATGCTTCGTCCGCACGGTGAGCGACACTGGGTCTGGTTGCACGGCCCTTACGGTGCCGATTACATGATTCTTCCGAGCCCAGCTCGGACTCAGATTGCACCGGCCCATGTGGACTGGATCCCTGCGATGGATGTTCTGATCCCAGCTGCTTACGTGCTCGAGGCCGAGGAGGCCGAGCAGGCCCACGCTGCCCACGCTGCCCCCGCAGACCCTGTTGCACCTGCCGCGCCTGCTGACCCTGTTGACCCTGTGGCCCCTCAGCCTATCCCCGATGTTTCCGATGCTCCTTACACCTCTGTCCACACCTCTGTCGGTGTCGGGAGTACCTTAGCTGAGCCCACTTCCACTGCTTCCACGCCTGTCACCACCACCACTGGCCCTCTGTCTGTTGAGCTCGTTTCTTCTGCCCCACCCGAGCGCCCGCCGACCATAGTTGAGTACGGAGAGCCCTCTGTCCCCACTGCTGCTGTATTTTCCGAGAGTGTCGTGGCGTCTGTCCACACTTCTGTGCCACCGACCTCTCCGGCCGCCTCGCTGCCACTTTTGTATTCTTCTTTCGCTGCTGCTGCCTCCACTTCTCACTGTCCTGCCCAGCCTCGCACTGAGGCCATGCCCACATTTGCAAGCGCAACACCTTTCGTTCCCCTACCCGCTGAGCCCGTCACCTACGCCACCAGAGTACGCCAGCCCCGACCTGCACAGCTCCGACCGGTGCGTCCCTCTGCACCACCTCCCCCTGACACTGCACTTCACAGCATTCGTGCTCTTGAGGGGGCGGTGAGTGGCCTCAGAGGCGACCTTCGGACCTTGTCCTCCACCGTATCCGCGATGGCTGGCCGCTTTGACCTGCTCCCGCACATTCACTATTGTCTTACCCAGGTCCTGGAGCGTCTCCCACGCGTACCCGTACCCACCCAGCAGGTTCCCACCCACACCCACACACACACTCAGCCTACTCCCACTTCCACACCCACCCCCGCTCAGCAGCCACTACCACCACCACCTCCGCCTCCGCCTCAGGACGGAGACGGCGCAGCCCCACCTTCTTAGGCACTCTTGATGCCATCGCCTCTTTTTGTCGTTGTGCTGCCCGTCTCTGCTGGGTCCTGATGCACTTTTGCCCACCCCCCTCCCCTCACTATTTCTCTGATACACATTTTCTATATATATCTTTTTATATCTTTTTTGGGAGAGAGGGAGAGTTTTTGGTGCCACACCTATATATCTGTATCACTCCTATTTCTACATGCATCATGTCCGCATCATCTTTTACGTTTCATTATTTTCTTATTTTTCATCATGCATGCATCCTCACTTGCCCTTCCCATTACTTGTCTCTCGGTGTGCCACACTTTGCACATTGAGGACACTGTGCCATTTAGCTTGGGGGAGTGAGTTCTCACGTTCTTTTTTGATTTGCCGCCTTTATTTTTAGTTTTTCACACCATTTTCCGCTTTTGCACTTATTTTCATCATTTTTTCTTTTATTTTACCAAGCATCACGTTTTTCTTATTTTTCTGTGTGCCGCATTGTTTTCTTATCTTTATTTCTTTCCTTTTCATCTCATGCTAGAGATGACTTTTCTATGATGATGATGACGTGGAGTTAGCTTACTCTATTTGCATGCTTTATTTGTCATGTCTTAGACTTTATTTCTGATATCATATGCTATGACTTGCCTTGCATTTAGAGATAGTAACCCACACTTTTTCACATGAAAATGGATGAAATTTTATTATTAGCTGAGTCTGAATATTCATATGTATGCTATCACAGAAAACACACCAAGATTCACGCATTGAATGCCTATATCTGGAGTACTGATTTCTTTTCCTATATCACTTCTATATGCATGAATTGTACATTTCACTTCAGGATGATTGAATGATGTTAGCTATGATAAATCTGGATTAGTTAGCTTTTTTGCGATCGAAACTGAGTAGATTAGATTACCCTGCTGAAGTTGTCGTGCATGTCTTATAGAGTGAACCGAGAGATATGTTTATTTCTTTCTCCACAAATCTTGAACATCATTTCTCTACTATTAAAATCATTGGTGAATCTCCCCTTAGCGATTCTATTGTATGGCATTTCCCCCGCTATTAATTCCTAGCTCCAAATTTCCCAAAAAAAAGAGGAAATATTCTTGTATATCATTATCTCTCTTTGAGTTGGGATCATTGTATATATGTTCTAAAAAAAAGAAAAAAAAGAGCAAAAAGAAAAAGAAAAGAGGAAAAATCCTCAATAAAAGATCCCATCTCACTTTCTTTCTTCCTTCTCTCTTTTCGTGTTCACTTTCATTGCTTTTGGAGCTTTATAAAAATGGGGATGTGAATATATTTTTTATGCCACCATGCTTATAGATAAGCTTGGGGGAGAGAATCCATTGATGTGTGAGAGAGTGACTACTTGACGTTGCACGACGACCTAGGCTAAGTAATATTCTATACTCGGTGAGATTATTTCTAGCTTTACGAAGTCCAGAAATCTAAGCCTAGCATTCATATCATGAAATCCACACTTTTCTATTCTCTCTATTCTATTGTGTGATACTCTTATACTCCTCATAGAAAGCATTCAATTGAAAAGTGTGTAATCTGTGATTTGTATACCGCTTTAGATGATTCAGACGATGTTAATTCTAAAATTATTCCGTTTTTCATGATTATATCGTTGTTCGTGGGTTTTCTATTTCTATTTGCACTATTATACTATGATATCAAAATAGAACTCTTTGACATGTATTTTTCATTCAGTGCATGCTATATGAGTAAGCGGAACCCACGTCCTGAGAAAATGATCTAGCAGCTTACCTCTTCGCTTCTTTCTTTCTTCTTCATTTTTATTTTTTATTTCGTTTTCCATTCTTCTCCGTTTTTCATTTTTCATTTTTCGCCGTTTTCATTTTCCGAATCCACCGGGTTCGCCTTTTACTTATCTTCCTCGAGGACGAAAAAGAGGTAAGCTTGGGGGATTTTGATCACTCCTTATTTTACACTTTTTTCCCGCATGATTGCATGCCGTTTAGATCACCCAAATCATGTTTTTCACGATATATCGATGATATTGCGATGCTTTTCACGATTTGTTGTTTTTGTCGCATTTCAGGTGATTTGGAGCGATTGGGAGTGATCTCGAGATACGCCTACTCCAAGTGTCACAGATGACCTCCCCAAGGGGTATTTTGCTGTTGAAGAGGAGCGGAAGAAGAAAGAACGTCGCAGGAGCGACGAGGAGGCCAAAACAAGCTGTTTGGGCATTTGTAGTGTCCCACTCGGCCGAGTGAAGGAGTCACTCGGCCGACCAGCGAGACACCGCTCGGCCGACCAGATCAGACACGATTCATATGTGCACTCGGCCGAGCGACGGAGACCACATCGGCCGAGTGACGAGATCCCGTCCGCCCGAGTGGCGCCCAGATGAAGCCATTCAAAAATCGCCAACTTACTGTTTTTCGGCTGCCTGAGCTTCAGAAGACCCACTCGGCCGAGTGGATAATCCCGACCGCCCGAGTACCAAGAAGCCATCGGCCGAGTGACGACAACTCACTCGGCCGAGCCGCCCCCGAAGTGAAGACCCCTGAAGATCAAGACTTACTGGAAAAATTACAGGGTTTCTCACTCGGCCGAGCGACTTATGTCACTCGGCCGAGTGCGACGCGCTGCCTGTAGCGAAAATTACGGATTTCAGGCTGCGCATGGGTATTTTGGTCACAGTTTTTGGACGATTTTGGGGGGTATTTAACCCCTGTTTTTACCCTAGTTTTGAAGAGCTTTTCTCTTAGATTTTTGCAGCTTTTAGATTAACTTTTTAGCTTTATTCTTGTGATTGGAGAGGAGACAAAAGTTGATTTTTGTTGGATTATTTGAAGAACTCAATTGGTTTGCCTCTCTCTTCTCTAAAAATTCTATTTTTATTGCTTATCTCAATATTGTGATGAATTCTCTTGTTTATTTCATTGATTATTTTTGTGTTTGCGCTATGAATTGTGACTAGTCTCCACGTCTTGGGGCGTGGGGATGAACCCTACAAGCACAATTTCATATTTGTGATGAATTTGTAGAAATTTTGCTAGAATTGTTATTAGGGATTAGTTTGGGAGCGATTTACTACGGATAGCTAGGAGTTCATATCGATTGGGATTTGCAAGAGATTGGATCCCAATTCGATAGGAAACCCTAGAAATCCGAATTGGGTTGGAATCGAATTTCCGTAGTATCGGTTTGCAAGAGATTGGACCGATACTAGGGTTTCCGGTTGCAATTCCGTGCCGATACCCATTTGCAAGAGATTGGACGGGTAGGAACTATCCCAACCTAGGTCGTGGGCCGAGTTTGCAAGAGATTGGGCTCGGTGCACGATTGAACGATGATGTTGATCCTAATGCTAGCTTCCCTAGGCTAGGGTTTGCAAGAGATTGGACCCGAACCTAGGATAGCTATAGACCGGCAACAGCGCGAGAGCGTGAGCTTGGTTCTACATTCAGTTGCAACTAGTTCATCCTAAATATTATTCTAGCAATTTTGATACCGATGAACCACATTTACGAAATACGGTGAGTAGCGGGAATTCCCCATTCCCTAGATGTTCTTTATTTAATTTGATATTTCCGTACTTTGTCTGACGATTGTGACAGGATCGCCAAAGGAAAATTTCTCTCTTCTTAAATAGCCAGGTTGATTAGAACAAGCACGGTCATTCATTCTCCCTGTGTTCGATAACCCGCTCGCTGCTATACCGTGCGCTTGCGGTAAAACTACAACCGTTCTCTGGGTGTATATCCGGGGTCGACCAAGTTTTTGGCGCCATTGCCGGGGAGGCGATTGCGTTTGATCTTACCACCCTAGCTATCTCTTTTTTTACTATTATTATTTTATTTCTTTATTTTTACCTAAGCCTTCCACGGTACTAATCATTTCTTTGAAACTCTGTTTTCCCATTGCATGTACACGAGATCTACGGCAGACCCTGAAGCTATATTATTTGATCCCGAGATCGAACGTACCGCGCGGAGAATTAGAGCGGAGAGGAGACAAGAATGGGAAGGGAGGTTTATGACCAACCCGGAAACTGCGGACCAATTAGCGGCAAGAATGGCGAGGATAATTTCTATTCGAGATAGGCTTCGGCCTAAGACCTCTTCTACGACCTCATCCATTGCCATGCCGGAGTTGGCGGCTGACAAGAACTTTGAGCTGAAGACTGGACTAGTGGTTCTGATGCAGTAGGATCCATTTCATGGGAATGCCCATGAAAATCCTCACTACCACATCCAATTATTCTTGTCGAAGTGCGCCACATTTCAGATGCTCTCATGTCCTTCAAGCAAGGACCCCAAGAGACGCTTTATGAGGCTTGGGAGCGTTTTAAAGATCTGCAGCATCAATGCCCGCACCATAGCATTGAAGACTGGGAGCTAGTTCATAGCTTCTACAATGCAGCATCAATGCCCGCACCATAGCATTAAAGTCTAACATGCGCATGTAGATATAACAATAATACAATAATTTCTACAAAGATATGAATGTTCATACAATAATACCACTTATAATCATTCATAAAGAGGTATTCAGTAAGCACCAATTTGTTTAATAATGAACTAAAACAAACTAAGATGCAAACACACAAGTTTACAGACAAGAAATAAATCAAGCACACCTAAAAATCTATGAAGGTATGCAATGAATGCAAAGAGGGAAATAAATATACCTTCGCGTCGCCATTTGACTAATGAGCTAAAAATGAGACTTTCAATTCATTGCTCCTCGCCAAATCTCCATCTCACCTACATGAAAGGTTTCATGTATGAACTTGGAATCCAAAAAGGTCCACTAGTGTTAGTCATCAAAGTTTTAGGAACCCACACTTGTTTGAACTTTATGTTTGTGTTCCTAAACTTACAATAATAGGATGTATGACCAACACTATCACAAGTAAAGCACTTTGCATGCATGTTTTTGACAATTGAAGGCACATTGTGAATCTTCTTAAATTTAGGCTTTTCAACATTTTTCAAATCAAATCCAAGTCCTCGTCTATTATTGCCATATAATTGATTTCCAAGAATGATATCCAAAGATTATTTTCCTATGGAAAATTTCTTAATGGACAATTCAAGACTAGAGACTTTGGATTTCAACAATGCATTCTCATTCACAAGCAAAGTACATTTACTTATAAAAGCTTTCTTGTTTTCCTCTTCCTTCTTTTCAAACTCAATCATTTTTCTTTTAAGATCATTATTTAACATGCAAAATTTATCATTAAGCTCTCTAATCACATAGTCTTTTTTCGTTTCGAGCTTAATTAAATCTTGCTTAAGCATGCTAATATTATTCAATAAGGAAGGACTACAAAAGCAAGCAGCTTTTTCAGATGAGCTATATTTTTCTCTTTTTAACATGGCAATGGTTGATTTGCATTCTTCAAGTTCTTCTTTTAAGCTTTTAGATTCTTCAGTCATATCACAGTTATCTTTTTGCAATTCAAAACAAGAATTTCTATAGCATTCAACAGTATTATCTAGCTCATCAATTTCTTCTTGCATTTTCTTAAAGAGCTCTGCTTTAGTATAAGATATTACCTCATCGTTCTTTGCCATTAAGCAGAGGGAGGAGTGTGCTTCATTCTCCTCGAGCTCATCTCCACTATCCATGTCCCACGTTAGCACTACGGCTTTTCCTTTCTCTTTTGCAACCTGAACGTCACTTGTGGGCAATTCCTTGCATAATGTCCCTTTCTCCTGCAGTTAAAACATTCAACTTTATCATTAGTAGTATTCTGTTCAGAAGTACGTCTAACAGGATTATATTTATTGGAGCGATTAAACCTTTGCGCCATCTCAGCTCTTCCTTGCTTTGTCTTGATGTATCTGTTGAATCTTCTTACCATAAGAGCATGCTCCTCCTCGTCATCGTCATCCTCGCTAGCTTGAAGATCTAGTGGTTTTGGAGCTTTTTCCTTCGCCTCAGGTTTCTCTCTCTCCTCTATATTCAGCAACTCAAGCTCGTGGGACATTAGGTTGCCTATCAAGTCCTCCACCCTCATCTGTGATAGATCTTTCGCTTCTTGGATGGAGGTGACTTTAGGCCTGAAAGAGCTTAGCAGCGATCTTAATATTTTCCTTCACCTGTTCAAGGCTAAAATATGGCTTACCGAGCGAGCTACACTTGTAGACGATGTTGGTGAACCTCGCAAACATCTCTGATATGGACTCTGATGGTAGCATGAAAAAGCTCTCGTACTCTGTGCTCAGAAGTGCAAGTCTAGACTCCTTCACCTGTGATATTCTCTCGTGCGTCACCTCTAATGTATGCCATATTTTCTGTGAAGTTAGACAATGTGAGATGTGATTGAATTCAGATTTATCTAATGAACAAATAAGCGCATTCATTGCTTTAGCATTAAGAGCATAAAGTCTCCAATCATTGTCATCCCATTTATCATCAGGTTTAAGCATATTAACATCTCCAACTTTAATGACAAGTGGCTTATAGCCTTTTCAACAATTTGCCAAGCTTTATAATCAACAGATATAATGTAGATTCTCATTCTAGTTTTCCAATATGCATAATCTACACCATTAAATCTAGGGGGCGAGATACGGACTGACCCTCAGCAAAAGCACTATCAATGGGGTTCATGGTCAATCCTAGGCTAGATCCTAATAAACTGGCTCCGATACCACTTGTTGGATCTGGATCTTAGCCTAGAGGGTGGGGTGAATAGGCTAATAAAAAATTCTCGAGCAACCCACGAGAAATCACACGCAGTTAATAATCACAAGTAGGGTAAATATAAAGCAATCACAGAATACGTGCAAATACACCCTGGTTCAGTCGTCCCAAGACTTACTCCAGCCCCCAAGCAAATACTAGCATTAATATGTTCCTTTTGTATAACTACAATGGGTCCTGAGCTCCCTGCCCCCCACCTAGAATGTACCACACTCTCCAAGTGCAGAACACTATCAACCTAGTAAATGCTCTATCTTGACAAGTCCCACTTGTCAAGACCCTCTTGTCTAGTCCCAGACTAAACAAGTCCCAAAAGAACACAAAAGTGGTAAAGTTTCCCCTACAGAGATCAACACACTAATACACGAATATAAAAAGTAAAGAGTTTAGAAATGCTCAGTTCGTGTCCGTGTAGTCGTCTCTGTCAATCAGCACGTCGTCAGCTTCAGTCTGACGCAAACGGTGTCTCGATCTGAATTCTGGATCTCAATCTGTAGCCATGTGAAGTTGATTACACATATTGGCCTATGTGTAAAGAAATTCCGGTGCAAATCCAATATAATTCGGTATGTGCACAAAGCAATCACTTAATCCACGTCAGAAAATTTCCATGTAACGGATTTAACTCGAGTTCATAGCTTCAGAGATGGGTTCGCCTGGGCTTCGACTTCTCCAACAACTCAACTCGACGGTGGCCCCTCGACTCCGACTCCGACGGTAACACAGCTTCAGCGGCGACGTTAGGATGCTCCACGACAGCAGTTCTGGCGCAATGATCTCGGTGGCAAGGTACACCCACAGCGGCAGTAAAAGAACTCTGACGATCCTGGCGTTCTTAACGGCAGAAGCAAGAAGGTGCAAAAGTAGCAGTCGTTCACTCGAGTTTGCATGGAGCGACTTCGATAGCTCGACTTCGTCGTTCGACTCACCATATCAGCAGCAACCCGACTCCACGGCGACACTCCGGTGGCGACTTGAGGCTTTGTATAGTACCCTACAACACTGCTAATGACTGTAAGCTGAAGTTGCAGCACCCTATGCTTTATAGTAGCCTCATGTTGATGGGATTGGTGCTCAGAGATCACAACGTTGTTCGGCAAACTTACATCTTCACGTTGCTAAGGAGGATCACGACAACTTTCATGGTGGCAAGGAATTTTTGTTGTTCTCTACGGTAAGCAAGAGGATGAGGATGATGGCGAAGTGATCACAATGGCCTGGCAGGTAGAAGAACGACAACAACAGGCTCACGTCCGCATGGCCTTCTTCTCCACGGCAAGATGAAGTCGGATAGCTTGGATCGAGGGAGATGGACGACAACAAGTTGAAGAGCTTGTCGTCGGCAGCAATGGAGTTTTGCAGCAGCAGCAAGTCACGGCAGGCTTGATGATGGTTAATGTCGACGGTAGTTCGGAGTTCTCCTCTCAGCAAGATGAAGCTCTCGACGGCAGCTTTGTGGCTTGGAAAAAATAGGCTAGGGTTTTTGATGATGGTCGTACTCCTCTCTTTGTCTCTAGGTCTGGCCGCTTCTTTTCTTTGTGTAAGCCGCAACCTTAGCTCTTCTTTGGATGATAGTATATATAGGTTAGGCTAGGGTTTTATAGAGAGGGTGCGGCTAAGATATGATCCCTAGGATGAGGGGATTTGGGATTTGTAATTGGGTTGGAATAGGATTTGAACTTGAATAGGATGTGGGTAGAAGCAAATCCTTCTAATTGATTTGATCTTCTCGTTGATTTGATCCAATCCCTCTTAATTTCTCCTTAGCTCTCCACATTTGACAAAGTCCAATATGCAATGTGTATAGTTTCATTGACGTAGTCATCGTTTGAGTATTTACGTCCTCGCCACTCCTGTAGAACACTTAGCACACACGTTAAATAGGTCAAACACGTTTGTTATCATTAAACTAGAGATCCTAGATCGTTGCTTCCAACAATGGGCATAACTTGAAGAACCAGAAAATTCTTCAAAAGGGAGAATTTCCTTGCATCCCCTGCTTTAAGGGGAAATTAATAACAAGACTATCATCACTAAAAGTGGATATTGAATCTCCAAGCTTCTTCGAAAGAATACAAGGAGACATATGTGGACCTATCCACCCCCCAAGTTGGCCATTTCAGTACTTCATGGCACTGATTAATGCATCCTAAAAATATTTGTTTGTGTGTCTACTATCAACCCGCAACTTAGATTTTCCAAAGCTATTGACATAAATAATAAAGTTGCGGGTACATTTTCCTGATAACCAAATAAAAAAATACGTCTGGATAATGCTAGGGAATTTACCTCCCAGACATTTCAAGAGTACTGCCAGGGAACAGGAATAGAAATTGAACATCCAATGCCGCATGTTCATACCAGAACGGGTTGGCATAGTCACTGATAAAAAGACTCCAATGGATTACACGTCCATTATTAATGAAATCTCGATTGCCGGTGGATGCATGGGGACATGCAATTCTGTTTGCTGCATCGTTAATAAAAATAAGACCCTTTGGAGGTCAGAGTCTCTCTCCAATGCACCTTACATATAGAATGCCACCGAACATTTCTCACCTGAGAATCTTCAGTTGCGCAGTTTGCATCCCCATTGCACCACCACAGAGTATAAAAATGGGTCATCAACGTCGCCTAGGTATCTATGTAGGGTTTGACTCACCCTCAATTATAAGATACCTAGAACCCCAAACGGGGGACGCATTTAAGACACGTCTTGAAGACTGTGATTTTGATGAGCCAAGTTTCCCCAAAATAGGCCTAGACACTGAGAAATCTGGTGTGAAGCAAATTATAACATGGGATACAAAAATTTTGACCAACTATGATCCGGTAACAAAACAATGTGAAGATAAGATCCTAAAGATCCTCCACATACAGAACACGGTTCATCGATTACCGGACTCATTTACTGACAACCAGAAGATTGTCAGATCAAACATCCCTGATGCAGATACTCCAGCTAGGATTGACATCCCCGAGAATGGATGCAATCTACCAGCTGCAGAAGTGCCTGCAGCTCAATAGAAAAGAGGCAGACCACCAGGCTCCAAGGATAAAAATCCAAGAAAAAGAAAAATACCTGGAGACCTTGGGACGATACCCCCACAGAGAAATGAGCTCATGTCCATACCCTCACCCCGCCTAGAATCCACTGCGGATGAACTATCGGAGAAACTAAAATATCATTAAATTATTTACGTACAGGGGAGGTGTTGGACAGAAAGAGTATAGTCGTCGACGATGTCACGCCCCGCTTCCCAAAACAACGGAGGCAAAGCGTGACTAAGGCCCGCTTAGGCCAGAGCTGAAAAGCCCAGACCCAATAAGCGTCTGTGTGATACTCCAAGTCGAATGTACAGGTCCCTGCATGTTAGTACAGAACAATAAAAGTATAGAAAAGAATGACAAACATTTTATTCCAAAATATTTATCCAAAGTACTGAGTCCCACAAAAGCCTGAGTCGGCTACAACGACAGAAAGAAAACTACTGGTGCAAGCACCCAACCTAAACAGAAGTAAACGGTGCTACGCACCCAACAACTATAATGGAACCTCTGGATCAGCAACGGAGATCTCTAACTCTGGTCCTCCTCAGGCACGTACTCAGGATCGGCGTCCTCCGGTTCTACGTCCTCGGGTAGCTCTGCCTGGTCATCGTACTCCGGCTCGACACCTGACGTACATCACCAAAGAAAGGAACTGTACGTCAGGTAAAGTCTACAACAGAAAGTCAGACTCTACTGCAAGTGTACTGAACTGTTAAACATCGTTTTACTGGTTGATTAGCATGTTGCAGTTATAACAGAGAAGTAAAAGAAGTAACATAGCATGAAAGTAAAGCGTAGCAAGTAGTAGTCGTAGCGTGTGCTACCGACTACGGGACTATCCTAAAGGTGACAGGACATGACGAAACTAGATAAGACAAGACGGACATGACACGACACGTGAGACACGAAGGTTTCACGCCTTACGGTTCGAGTGGGATCAGACCCTCTCCCCGTGCGCACGCTCAACCCTACCCCAAACCTAGGAACTCAGGACAAGAAGTACAGAGATCACTTCTGCTAGGGAAGCACCTGAAACGCCCGCAGGCTTTTTGTATCACAGAGATCACTTCCGCTTGGAAAGCATCTGAAACGCCCGAAGGCTTTTTGTATCACGGAGATCACTCTCGCAGGGAGAGCATCTGAAACGCCCGAAGGCTTTTTGTGTAACAGGGACATGACATGACCAGTGTATGGGAGATGTTATTCTAGGGTGTCCACACGCACGCACACACAAGATAATCCTACGGTGTTAGAAGTTTGTTGTTTGTCGGGCTTAGACTTCGTCGTCAAGTCTAAGTCGTCAGGGCGATCCAGACGTTATCATTTCACGTCCGGTTCTATACACTCACAGTCTAACAGTTCTAACAATTTAAGACAATGACGCGGTCAAAAATGCAAGTGGGTACACTTGCTTGCGATGGCGAGTGTGTCGTCTATCCGGGGCGTCTCATCCAGTCGTCGCGTCCGTGGTAGTCCGTCTGAAACAGGTCACGACGACGGTGTCAGGTCCCGTTTTCAGTAAATCCTATTTAGGTTCTTTTCTAGGTTGGACATGGCTACCCTAACGGTCACAAGCCAAGTTGTCCGTTCAGCCTATCCGACGATTCTATCCTATGTGCACAGTCAAAAGTCCGATCGTCGATCTACGGTTCCACATCGTTTTAAGGGAGCAGGAAGTACATTTAATGTGTTAAGTTGCCGATTTTAGTTAGGTTTTGAGTTTCTCTACGGGTGGGTTGTGCTACGAGTTTTAGGAAACCAACCTCTCCGGTGTCTGGAGTAGTGCGGATGTAGCGTCTGAACGGTAGAATATCTGCATCGCATACGGCGTCTCGGCTACGGGTAGCGTAGCGAAACTCGTCCGGGTAGCGGATGAAGTGCGTGAGCAGCGAGTAAAGGCGAAACAGCGAGCAACGGCGCGATCGACATCGAAACAGCGAGCAACGGAGGCAAAAACGTCAATACAGCGTCGTCGAAGCACGGTCGTGAGCTGTCCGGCCTAGGGGAAGTCGCGGGGGGGTGTCTTCGGCGGTGGAGAGGGCCAAACAGCAACGGAAAACGGCAGCGGATGCAGCTGCCGTTGTAACGACCACTTTTCATGGTACGTTTTTCGTGCACGTGCTTTTGGCCGTGCACGTGTTTGTTTTAGACTTTGTTTGTTGGTGAACACTTTTGTGTGATATGTCGTTGCGAACGTCTCTGAGAGTATTAAATAGTGGCACTATCTTGGAACGACATTTCTCGAGTCGTTTTTCCACAATTTAAACTTACTCGATGAGACGTGACGATTTTCACTTTTGACGGGAGACGTTTCTATTTTTAGTTCCGTCGTCCGACGTCGAAACTGAGATCCGTCTTCTTAGTTAGCTCACACTCGTCGCCACGATCACCACGATATTTATTTTATAATTTTTGGAGTTTATTTGACCACTTTTATAATTTTTACAAGTTTTATATTATTTTTAATAATTAATTTATAAATTATTTTCGGCCAAATAAAATTTATTTGAGTTTTAAACGTTTTAAAGAATTTTTGAGCCAATTTCCAGCTCATTTGGACCAGGTCAAACCCTAGGATGAGTTGGAGTAATTGAATTTCAAATTTTAAATCTTTTTGAACTTCTAATCCTATTAGATTTAGCCCTAGACCAAGTCAACCCATCTACACTATATAAGCAACCCCTAGCAAGACCTATTTTCGCAAGAAATTAGCCCTAGCCTCTCCCAAACTTGAAATTGGACGTTGCGACGATTCGTCGCAACGTTGCGACGAACTTCCCCCGCTCAGACCGAGAGAACGGGCCCAAATCTACCGCACCGACCGCTGCCATGGCCCGCTCCCCCGCTCCGCTCGCTTGCACGGCCGTCGCCCCGCTTCAGCTGTGTCCGACCGAGGAGATCTCTCGGTCAGACCGATGGCCGCCCCCGCTCACAGCCGCTCCCCGCATCGCTGCAGCGCCCGCCTTGTCGCCCGCATCCGCTAGCGCTTGACCGAGCGGATCGCCCGCCTCCGCAACGTTGCAACGCTCGCAACGTTGCAGCGCCCGCTCCCCCGTATCCAAGGCGCACGACCGACCCCTCCCTCCGCACCGACCGAGAGCACCAAGGCCCGCACCGACCCCCGCTGCTGCACAGCTCCGTTTCCCCGCAGCGACCGAGAGAATCTCCCGCATTGGAGGGGTACGACCGAGAGCCACTAGTCGCAACCCCGCATCCGTCGCACCACTTGCCTCCGTGGGCCCCCCAAGTTCTCCAGAGTTATTGTGGGTCCCCCAAAGGCCCCTAGGACTGCTGTGGGCTCCACCTAGGTGTGTTCTCTTCGACGACTTGCCGCGTACGACGTCGTCGCACGTCGTAGCCCGTCGTCGCACGTGCGAGCTTTGGAATCTGGAATCGTCGCCCGGGTTGATGCTCTGAACTTTCCAGCGAGGAAACTATATTGGAATCAGGACTTGGAGCGCGTTCTATTATTCCAACCCCCGGTGTCGCTACCCGACGCCGGTGTAGCTTTCGCGTCGTATTGAGGTAACGTTTTGCACCCCTAGGACCCCCAACCCAATACATGCTAATCAAGACTAAAATCGGTATTTTCAAAGTATTTTAAATGTTTTAAATTCACTAATCAAGATTAATAATATGGACTTTAGGCCGGTGGACTTGTGCACGTAGGAATCGTGACTTGGACTCGTTGGACGGTTTTCTTGACGTGATAGTTGCAGGCAATTGAAACTTGCCAACTCTTGTGTAGGGCCATGTTTTTAGGCCACTTCCTTACTTTTAGCGTAAAAGAGACTAGTCAGTGAAATGATAGCTGGCTAGACGCCTACTTGATCTAGTTTGACAACGAAACTAGATCCGTCACCTAAATGATCTAGCTTGACAACGAAGCTAGATCCAACCATTAAACTTGTCATTCATGCATGCTAAACTGTCACGTTTACTTTTCTTACTTGTACGCTTTACTACTTGCCATGCCATGTCATCCATGCATTGATTGTTGCATCGTAGCACACGCTACAATACTTGTCCTTGTACTACTTGTCCGGCTAGGTGCACCCCTACGCCATACTTGTTTACACACTTCCTGGCTCGTGGTCCAGAAGCGAGCATTCCAAGTTCGGGGGTAATGCCCTGGCTCGATACACGTGGAGGGGTAGGGATAAACGTTCGCTTGAGCTTAGGAGTTGGCCCGCGCAGCCACTCTAGCCAAAAGGCGGAATCTCTGTGCACGAGGTGCTTTCTTTACTTGTCTTGTACTTGTCTTGTGAATGCCATGCCATGCTCGTACCTTACTTTACTTTACCTGTTGCACTCATACTTTAAACTGCCATGTCATCGCATTCATGCTAGAACTACTAGGTTGCTTTCCTTTTCCCACTTCTAGTTTCCTTGCACAAGTCTTCCAGACTTACTGACATGTGCCCCTTTCTCTTTGGGTGCCACATGTTAGACCCTGAGCCAGAGCTAGTTGCTGAGGACGAGGTGTTTGCTGACGCTGAGCCAGAGCCTACGTTCGTTGAGGAGTTCGAGGACACCGGAGACCAGTCTTAGAGACTGATTTTACTTGCTTTTGCTTTAGGTTGCTGTTAGATGTCGGTGCTTGCACCTTTTCTTTGTTTTCGTACTTTGTACTTTTGTTGGCCATGCTGGGCCTCCTTTAGACTCTTTTATTTGTAGCCTGGTGGCTTTTCTGCGATGTTGACATTTATTATTATGGATATTCTGAGATGTACTTTTGTCTCTTTTCGTTATTATTATCTTTGTTTCGTTTCGCGTTGCAAGGACCTGCAGTTTAAAGTGATTGACGCTTATCGGACTTGCGGCTTTGTAGCTTCAAGTCTGAGCGGACCTTCTCACGCTTCGCCTCCACGTTTTTGGGAAGCGGGGCGTGACAGGTTTTGTTGGTGGCCCATGCAGGTCCAATCTTGCAATTGCGAATTAACGGAACAACGATAATAACGGAATGTCCATTAAATAAATTGCAACATCTGAGTCATAAGCCCTGAGTCTAGTTGTTTTCTTAAGACACTAGGTGATAAGAAGACTTAGTTAGACGTCCGTGCTTGCTATTTAGAGGCCCCTGATTGGTAGTTAGACTCCCTCCTAGCAATTGATTTAATCGTCGTAGGAGTTACCTTAGTGGTTATTGCCTAACCCTGACCATATTAGACTTCTAGAATTTCCTTTTGTCGTTCGCTTTTGGGGTCATCGGTTTCGGACTAAGTTGAACGCATTTCTTTACCGTCTAACCTTTAGAAGTCTTAGCGCCTAGTTCCTAATCTTTAGTTGGTCGACCGTAGGAGTTTCCCCGTAACCTCTTCTGATTCATATCCTAGACGTATGAATGTTTTGACCTCCGACCAATTTCCTTGCCTCGATTCACGAGATCGTCCCGTGACGATCGTCGTCAATTTTCAAACATCGCCATTGCAAAACTTGAACCTTCTGGAAGTATTTTTCAATCTTCTCTTCCACTCAGTTTAATTTTGTTCAAAATTTTAATATACCTATATTTCATCCTCCTTCATTGATTTAAATTTTTAAAACGCTTGTCGGAATTTTTGAATACTAGCTTATGGTATTTTCCCAGCCTATACTTTTCATACTTATGTAAATGTGTCGTTCTTTCATATATTAGTTTTACTTTTGCCCTGCCCAATTCGATTTATAATTTTCCCTCTTATTTGTGTTATTCGAATGATACGTCGTGTTTTCCTTAATATACTTTCAAGACATATGGAATCTCAGCTTTCAGCAAGTTGGACTTGCTCGTCGTTTTCGCTACTTCAGATTTTTGCAAAATTACTATTTTCATAGCCTCTTCCTGCTTTAGACCCTCCCTGATTTGATTTTAAAGATTTGCTATTCGATCTTGATAATTTTTATGCTAAGTTACTATTATTTTCTTCCCGCTCACCATACACGCTTTTAGAAAAAAAAATTTCTAAACAAAATCGAATTTCAATTATTTTTGTAACCGTGCCAGACTTGTTGTGCTCGTATATTAAGAACCTTGTGCAAATCTGTTTCATTTTTTTTGGCAAACCTTGGTTTTCTAAAAGTAGTTTCAAATTGATTATCTACAATTTTCCATAGCCCAAAGTTTTGAAAGCATTTAACCTGATTTTAAATTTTTCTGTTGCTTGATTCCATTCTCCGACTTACAAAAACTTTTGGCAACATTATATTAAATTACTGACGTATAAATTTTCTAAACCATGTCCTTAATATTCATGTAAATGATTTTACTTCTTTTTAAAAAAAAATTTTAAAACCAATAGGCCATTTTCTATTATTTTGAATATTCGACTCAGATTTATTTTGAACAACTCGTTTTATCGATCCCCAAACATTTCTTCTCAGACGAGGATTTTAAAGTACAACCGTTTTCGATTTTGCGTATTTTAGCTTATGCTATTTATCCTAGTTGCTTTTCTGTACCCTATTCAAGCATCACTACACCTCCTTTTTCCCTCAACCTAAACATCACCATTGAGCCAATGTTCGTCTAACCAAGCCGTCTCCTTGTATTCGTCCTATCTGACCTCGTGCTTATCGACCCTTCCCTCGCCACGCTCTCGACCCCTCTTATTGCTTAGGCTTTGGGGTCCGTCAATGTCTGTGTCAACCCCTAGTTGTTAGTAGACCCTTGGACCCTTGGGAGGTGTCATTGTGCATGTACCTAACTTGTGTACGTGAGCTTGAATGAGTGTACCCCCATAGTATATTGATGCTTGCCTACTGTGTGATATATATATGTACTTGGAGTTATTCGTGATATTATGAAGTTGTTTGTGTGCTAGAATGTATAGACTTGTGAGTGGTTAGATATACTATACTAGGGATGCTTGTGTATATTTGAATTAGCGTTGGAATATCTAAGTTGTGTATGTAGTAAGAGATACTTATAATGGTTGAAATAAAATGATTGGTAAAGTTATGTGTGTGCTAGGTGTGATAATAATAAGTGTATGTATAGTTAAGTAAGTAGGCCTATTGAGTGACCCATATACTAGTACGTGTGAGTATGTGCTCGTAGGTAGATATATATGTGCTTATATGTAAGTAGTTATGTTTTATATATGTGTTATACATATGATAGTAGGATTATAATTTTGATTGATATTGCTTGCTTTCGGGATGCTGAATGAGAGTATACCGCGAGGTATACGCGACCATTGCACATCCTAACTATGTATGTATAGGTGTTGGTATACTAGCTATAGGTAGTAGGCTATGGTGTGAATATATATACATTACTTATGTGTGGCTATACGGTAAATGTTTGTACTAGGGAGGGTATTATAAGTATATATGTGCTGATGTCTGTATTACTATTATTATGGTATATAAATTGATTTAACTATGTGAGTATTACTTGATTAAATATTAAGTGAATGACTTATGGTATGTATATGGTTGTATTGGTAGACGTATAAATATTGGAGTGGTATTGGTATATGTATGAATGCCGTGTTACGTATATGGAATATTCTGATGTGTGTACTGAGTCTCACTCAAGCTTGAGTGGGTATACTCTAAGTACATTGAATGTAAGTTGTAGTTTGAATATATCAATGTTTGATGTATGTATAGTGATAGGAGTGTTTGTGCCTGGTTGTGCTACGCACATGATTGTGGGTCGCTACGCCAGTATATAGTTATAGGTGTTGGTCTTGTGGTATAGCTAACTACTAAGGACTTGCTCGTGTGAACGTATGTGTACTAGCTAAAACTAGGTGTGTTTGTGTGCTAGTTATATAATGGTACGATTGGTGTATGTAAATGAAATGTTAGCGTGTATGGGTGTGCACCATGCACGGGTAAGTATGTGCTTAGTTATAGGAATTGATGACTACGATATATGTGGCGTGTCATAAATACAGTTATAGGACCGTATGTGATGAGAATATATGGTGAACTATTTGCATGCACTGTATGACTATATGTTGTGAAATTATAGTAGAGGTGAATGTATGGTGAAATATTTGAATGCATTTGAATGACTATATATATTATGAATTTATAGAAGTGGTGAGTGTATATTATATATGGTGAATTTGATTTAATAGTGGTATGGTGTGACTATATGTGTTGAGATGTTTTGTATTGGATGAACATTAGAGGGTAGTGTACCCTTGATGTTTGTGCATAGGTAGCTACATATAGGTAGAGCAATGATTGTATTTGCTAGTATGAGATCATACCTATATAAGTATCTGAAATATTGTTTTGTGTTTAGGTAAGTAGTAGTGATATAAGGAATGTATGCTTATATATATGATTGAAACACATGTATGGAATTGACTGACTATAATAAGTATAAGTGTATAACGTATGTGAATGTATATATATATGCGTGTTAGTAGTGATAATGTTTGACTACCTAGTGCATATATAAGCACTTGTAATGACTATACCTGGTTGAATTATAATATGACTTGATTGGGGTAGTTACTAGAGCGCTTAGCTATATTAGAAAGTCCGAGGACGGACTTTATTCTAAGGTGGGGAGGATGTAACGACCACTTTTCGTGGTACGTTTTTCGTTCACGTGCTTTTGGCCGTGCACGTGTTTGTTTTAGACTTTGTTTGTTGGTGAACACTTTTGTGTGATATGCCGTTGCGAACGTCTCTGAGAGTATTAAATAGTGGCACTATCTTGGAACGACACTTCTCGAGTCGTTTTTCCACAATTTAAACTTACTCGATGAGACGTGACGATTTTCACTTTTGACGGGAGACGTTTCTATTTTTAGTTCCGTCGTCCGACGTCGAAACTGAGATCCGTCTTCTTAGTTAGCTCACACTCGTCGCCACGATCACCACGATATTTATTTTATAATTTTTGGAGTTTATTTGACCACTTTTATAATTTTTACAAGTTTTATATTATTTTTAATAATTAATTTATAAATTATTTTCGGCCAAATAAAATTTATTTGAGTTTTAAACGTTTTAAAGAATTTTTGAGCCAATTTCCAGCTCATTTGGACCAGGTCAAACCCTAGGATGAGTTGGAGTAATTGAATTTCAAATTTTAAATCTTTTTGAACTTCTAATCCTATTAGATTTAGCCCAAGACCAAGTCAACCCATCTACACTATATAAGCAACCCCTAGCAAGACCTATTTTCGCAAGAAATTAGCCCTAGCCTCTCCCAAACTTGAAATTGGACGTTGCGACGATTCGTCGCAACGTTGCGACGAACTTCCCCCGCTCAGACCGAGAGAACGGGCCCAAATCTACCGCACCGACCGCTGCCATGGCCCGCTCCCCCGCTCCGCTCGCTTGCACGGCCGTCGCCCCGCTTCAGCTGTGTCCGACCGAGGAGATCTCTCGGTCAGACCGATGGCCGCCCCCGCTCACAGCCGCTCCCCGCATCGCTGCAGCGCCCGCCTTGTCGCCCGCATCCGCTAGCGCTTGACCGAGCGGATCGCCCGCCTCCGCAACGTTGCAACGCTCGCAACGTTGCAGCGCCCGCTCCCCCGCATCCAAGGCGCACGACCGACCCCTCCCTCCGCACCGACCGAGAGCACCAAGGCCCGCACCGACCCCTGCTGCTGCACAGCTCCGTTTCCCCGCAGCGACCGAGAGAATCTCCCGCATTGGAGGGGTACGACCGAGAGCCACTCGTCGCAACCCCGCATCCGTCGCACCACTTGCCTCCGTGGGCCCCCCAAGTTCTACAGAGTTATTGTGGGTCCCCCAAAGGCCCCTAGGACTGCTGTGGGCCCCACCTAGGTGTGTTCTCTTCGACGACTTGCCGCGTACGACGTCGTCGCACGTCGTAGCCCGTCGTCGCACGTGCGAGCTTTGGAATCTGGAATCGTCGCCCGGGTTGATGCTCTGAACTTTCCAGCGAGGAAACTATATTGGAATCAGGACTTGGAGCACGTTCTATTATTCCAACCCCCGGTGTCGCTACCCGACGCCGGTGTAGCTTTCGCGTCGTGTTGAGGTAACGTTTTGCACCCCTAGGACCCCCAACCCAATACATGCTAATCAAGACTAAAATCGGTATTTTCAAAGTATTTTAAATGTTTTAAATTCACTAATCAAGATTAATAATATGGACTTTAGGCCGGTGGACTTGTGCACGTAGGAATCGTGACTTGGACTCGTTGGACGGTTTTCTTGACGTGATAGTTGCAGGCAAGTGAAACTTGCCAACTCTTGTGTAGGGCCATGTTTTTAGGCCACTTCCTTACTTTTAGCGTAAAAGAGACTAGTCAGTGAAATGATAGCTGGCTAGACGCCTACTTGATCTAGTTTGACAACGAAACTAGATCCGTCACCTAAATGATCTAGCTTGACAACGAAGCTAGATCCAACCATTAAACTTGTCATTCATGCATGCTAAACTGTCACGTTTACTTTTCTTACTTGTACGCTTTACTACTTGCCATGCCATGCCATCCATGCATTGATTGTTGCATCGTAGCACACGCTACAATACTTGTCCTTGTACTACTTGTCCGGCTAGGTGCACCCCTACGCCATACTTGTTTACACACTTCCTGGCTCGTGGTCCAGAAGCGAGCATTCCAAGTTCGGGGGTAATGCCCTGGCTCGATACACGTGGAGGGGTAGGGATAAACGTTCGCTTGAGCTTAGGAGTTGGCCCGCGCAGCCACTCTAGCCAAAAGGCGGAATCTCTGTGCACGAGGTGCTTTCTTTACTTGTCTTGTACTTGTCTTGTGAATGCCATGCCATGCTCGTACCTTACTTTACTTTACCTGTTGCACTCATACTTTAAACTGCCATGTCATCGCATTCATGCTAGAACTACTAGGTTGCTTTCCTTTTCCCACTTCTAGTTTCCTTGCACAAGTCTTCCAGACTTGCTGACATGTGCCCCTTTCTCTTTGGGTGCCACATGTTAGACCCTGAGCCAGAGCTAGTTGCTGAGGACGAGGTGTTTGCTGACGCTGAGCCAGAGCCTACGTTCGTTGAGGAGTTCGAGGACACCGGAGACCAGTCTTAGAGACTGATTTTACTTGCTTTTGCTTTAGGTTGCTGTTAGATGTCGGTGCTTGCACCTTTTCTTTGTTTTCGTACTTTGTACTTTTGTTGGCCATGCTGGGCCTCCTTTAGACTCTTTTATTTGTAGCCTGGTGGCTTTTCTGCGATGTTGACATTTATTATTATGGATATTCTGAGATGTACTTTTGTCTCTTTTCATTATTATTATCTTTGTTTCGTTTCGCGTTGCAAGGACCTGCAGTTTAAAGTGATTGACGCTTATCGGACTTGCGGCTTTGTAGCTTCAAGTCTGAGCGGACCTTCTCACGCTTCGCCTCCACGTTTTTGGGAAGCGAGGCGTCACAGCCGTTCGCAGCAGCGATCGTGCCGGTGAAGGAGGGCTCCGGCGGTCGCGTGGGGCTGCGAGAGCGATCGGGGCGGCTACACGGGCCGCATACGGCTGTTGGCTGAGGGAGAGGGGACGCGACGGCCGGGGGGTTGACGAGGAGACGTCGGAAGGATAACCGACAGTCGCGTGGGCCGATCAGCGATCGGTAGTCAGCATCGGGGGCTGATGCGGCTTCACCGGCCCTCGCGGGGGGGTCTGCGACTTCGGAAGTTTAGCGCGGCAGTCAGAGCGGCATCGTGCGGGCTGCAGCTGCGGTGTGCGGGTTTCGGAGCAACCCGCCGATGGTCGGGGTTAGACGCCGCGAGAGGGAGACGAGGGAGAGGTGAGAGATGTGCTCGGGGGCTTTTTCTTGTGTATGGCTGCTGAAAAAATTTCGTTTGCCCTAGGTTATAGTTGCACGTGAATGATGGAAATAAACTAGGGTTTTAATAATATTAGAATTGATATTTAACTAGAGGATTTGGGTTAAGTGTGGGAGATAGAGAGAGATAGGGGGTACAATTTGGGGAAAGTCTAGGGGTCAATAGAGGGAGCAGATTAGGAAGGATATTATGAAGATAATTAGGGATATAGCCAGATTTGGCTATCAAATTCGAAATTTGAATCTGATTTGGGGAGATCGACGGTCGAGGTTTATCCGGGTGATATCTCTCGATCCGTGCGTCAGAAAAATAATCCAAAAATACCAGGGCGATCGTGGAGACGAGATACATAGATCTACGGAGCCTGATCATGCGTAACACCCACCAAGAATTTACGTAAAATTGGAAACGGTGTTTTGAGTCAATTGACTAAAACGCCCCTATCGTTCCAAGTCGTTTTGCGAGAAAACGAGCCGTGAAATGACGTTCCCAAAAATTACTATAAAATTCTACACTCCCAAAAGATCACAACGGCATAACACATCGCATATTTCGGAATCCAGAAATAGCCAAATAAAATACTGCACGATAAAGCACGTGCACGTAGAAAATTCATAAAGCCGGAAAGCGGCCGTTACATTCTACCCCACTAAAATAAAGATTCCGCCCTCGGAATCAACAACTCTAATCAGTAAATAGGAAAGGATAACGCTCTCTCATCTCCTCCTCACGCTCCCAAGTGGACTCTCCAGGTGATCCGTGACGCCACATCACTCTCACCAGGTCGACTACCTTATTCCTCAATTGCTTCTGTCGACGGTCCAAAATCTGCACAGGCTGCTGGTCATAAGTCAGGTCCGGGCGAACTATAATCTCTGAGAAATCAACCGTGTGCGACGGATCACTGACGTACCGACGTAGCTGAGATACGTGGAATACGTCGTGAACTCCCTCCAAAGACGGTGACAGAGCAAGGCGGTAGGCCACTGCTGCCACACGCTCTAGCACATCGAATGGCCCAATATACCTTGGACTCAACGTTCCCTTCTTCCCAAAACGAATGACTCCGCGGTTCGGTGAAATCTTCAGGAAGCCGTGATCTCCAGGCTGAAACTCCAAGGGTCTCCTCTTGGCATCTGCCCAATGCTTGAAGCGATCCTGTGCAACTCTAAGCTTCTCCCTGATGTCCCTCACGACATCCACAGCTTCCACCATCATCTCTGGACCCAACAGCTCCCGATCTCCAATGTCATCCCAGCTCAGTGGCGATCGATATTTTCTCCCATATAAGGCAGTAAACGGCGCCATGCCAATGCTCGCCTAGTAGCTGTTGTTATACAAGAACTCTACCAAGTGAAGATGGTCCTCCCAAGATCCTTTCAAATCGAGCGTACAAGCTCGCAGCATATCCTCCAGTATCTGAATAGTCCTCTCGGACTGGCCATTGGTCTGCGGGTGGTACGTCATGCTGAAACTCAGACTCGTACCCAAATTCTCATGTAGACTTCTCCAGAACTGAGATGTGAACCTCGAGTCTCTGTCAGACACAATGCTCACGGGGACTCCATGTAAGCGTACACTCTCCTGTACGTACACGGTCTACATCACGACTAACTCAAAGAGGAAATTAAAAGAGAAGTAGAAATGAACTTTTACCTCTAGATATTTCCTCGCTAAAGCTTCCGTAGACTGGCCCACTCGAAATGGGATAAAGTGCGCAGACTTAGTCAATCGATCTACGATCACCCAGACTGCGTCGTTCTGCCTTGGGGTCCGAGGTAAACCAGTCACGAAATCCATCGTAATATGTTGCCACTTCCACTCCAGGATAGGAAGCGGTTGCAGCAACCCAGCAGCACGATGGTGCTCAGCCTTCACTTGTTGGCATATCAAACACTTGGCAACGCTCCGTGCCACGCTCCTTTTCATGCCAATCCACCAATAATTCAGACGGAGGTCCTTATACATCTTGGTGCCACCAGGATGTATAGAATAAGGCGAGCTATGAGCCTCGCTCAAAAGCTCTTCGCGAACATCTCCTCCATGTACGTAGAGTTTGCTGTCGTACCGCAGCGAGCCATTCTCATGAATCACGAACTCCGTCCGTAGTCCAGCTTCAACCTGCCTCCTGATCCTCTGTAGCTTCGGATCTCCTGCCTGTGCTGCCTTGATCCGATCCATGATCGTGGACTGAATCTGCAAATTCATGAATGAATGAACCACACCAGGTAGGACGACCTCTAAATCCATCTCTTTCAGCTCCTGCTGAATCCTCCAGTCGGCAGTATGCATCATCGCAGTAGGAAGTCTACTCAAAGCATCGGGCACTACGTTCACCTTCCCTGGGTGATACTGCAAGTCTATCTCATAGTCAGCCATGAGCTCTAACCATCGTCTCTTACGCACGTTTAGCTCCTTCTGCGTAAAAATATGTACTTCAAGCTTTTGTGATCGGTGAAAATCTTCACGCTCTCACTAAGCAAGAAGTGCCTCCAGATCTTCAGTGCAAATATCACCGCAGCCAACTCCAGATCGTGCGTCGGGTAATTCTTCTCATGTGTCCTCAACTGTCGAGAAGCGTATGCGACCACGTGGCCATGCTAATGCAAAACACACCCTAGGCCCTTCCCTGATGCATCGCAATATACCTCGAAGCCACCGCTCCGATCCGGTACAGCCAAAACCGGTGTCGTGGTCAACCTCGCCTTCAAGATACTAAAGGCCTCCTCACAAGAATTTGACCAAAGGAACTCCACATCCTTCCTCATCAGCTTCTTCATCGGCTCTGTAATCTTCGAGAAATCCTTGATGAATCTCCGATAATAGCCTGCTAAACCAAGGAAGCTCCAGATGTCTGATGCTGACTGCGGAGTCGGCCAATCTCGAACTGCTCTGACCTTCTCCGGATCTACAGATATACCATCACCGGACACCACGTGTCCCAGGAATGCGACTCTGTCCAGCCAGAACTCGCACTTACTATACTTGGCATATAGCTTGTGTCGTCTCAGCGTCTCCAGCACTGTCCTCAGATGACAGCTGGGCTCTTCCTCAGACTTCGAATAAATCAGGATGTCGTCAATGAAGATAACAACAAACTTATCCAGGAAGTCATAGAAAATCAAGTTCATCAAATTCATGAACACAGCGGGTGCATTGGTCACGCCAAACGGCATGACCACAAACTCATAATGTCTGTACTTCGTCTGGAAAGTTGTCTTCGGAATATCGTCCTTCTTCACCTTCAGCTGATGATATCCGCTCCTCAAGTCCAACTTTGAGAAAACTCTCGAACCTCCCAGCTGATTAAAAATATCGTCGATGCGTGGCAGCGGATACTTATTCTTCATGGTGACAGCATTCAGCCCTCGATAGTCCACGCACATCCTGCGGGACCCATCCTTCTTCTTCACGAGCAATACGGGTGCACCCCACGGTGACACACTAGGGTGGATGAAACCCTTCTGTAGCAATCCATCTAACTGCTTCCACAGTTCCTCAAGCTCAGCAGGAGCCATTCGATAAGGCGCCTTCGATATCGGCTGCACTCCCGGCATAAGATCAATACCAAATTCTAGAGCTCGGTCGGGTGGCAGACCCGAGATATCCTCCGGGAAGATGTCGTCGAAGTTTCTGACGACTGCTGGACGCTCGATCTCCATCTCCATCTGCATAGCTGTAACAATCGGCACCTCCGGCTTGGCCCGATATCTGATGGGCCCAAGCGACTCATCTCTGCTACGGAACTCGAACTCCGGATGGCCGGGAATCCGGAATACAACCCTCTTGCTGTGGCACTCGATCGAGGCGTGGAAATCTCCCAGCCAATCGATGCTAAGAACGACATCGAAATGCGGTAGATCGTGGACGATGAAATCTACAAATAATTCGTGTCCACTGACCACCAAGGGGATCGATCGACAACCCAAATTCACAGTCACCACTCCGTTCCATGTAGTGATGTCCCAACACTTAGGAAGTGTATGGGTGGGAATGGAGTGCTTTGTTATAAATCTCCGGGATAAGATGCACATGGATGCACCGGAGTCAAACAAAGCCAAGGCAGGGTGAGAGGACACTAGAATGGTGTCTAGGATACAAAAAACTACGGTCAAACCGAGCTACTCTAACAAACAAGGCAAACAAACATAGCTAACAAAAAGATCTACACTATGAAATGAAAGACCTGATTCGAAGTTTACCTGCAATAACTCCATCAAGCTCCTCAGTCTCAACAGCGGTCATGGTGTATGCCGGCCTCTGGGGTTGCACTGCCCTCTGAAACATCTGCCTCTGTGGCACCAAGGGTGGTCCACGTACAGCAGCTCCTCTTTGAACCGGGGCAGGTGCTCTACTCTGTAGCGGGGCTGGTGCTCCGACCATAGCATGACGCGCTCTCGGACAATCCTTAGCTGCATGCGAAGCATCTCCACAAACCAAGCACAATCCCAGCTTCCTCCTACAATCCTTCTGAACATGTCCTGTCTTCCAGCAGTAATGGCATGGTCCCTTACTCTGAGTCTGCACAGGTGCTCCTGGCCTCTTGAAAGGCACTGTCTGGACAGGCCTCATCGCCGGCCTAGCAGGTGGCTGGTACTGCTCCATAGGACGCTTCCCTCTATCAGCTGAAGGGTCAGGTAGACGCGATATAATCTCATGATTCTTCGCAGCATCTAGCACAGCTCTCATAGTCGTGAAATCCGTCGAAGACATAGAAGCCTGAATCTTCGGACGCAGTTAATCAGTGCTTATTTTACACCTTTTTTCTGCATGTTTGCATGCCATTTTGATCGCTCGAATCGTGTTTTTCACGATTTTTCGGCAATATTGCGATTCTTTTCACGATTTCTTGTTTTTGTCGAATTTCAGGAGATTTCAAGTGATTTGGAGTGATTCTGAGATGCACCCACTCCGGAGTGTCACCCGTGACTCTTTCGAGGGGAATTTTGCTATTGGAGAGGAGTGGAAGAAGAAAGAACGTCGTAGGAGCGACGAGGGAGCAAAAATACGAAGATTGGGCATTTTCAGCATGTCACTCGGCCGCGTGAAGGAGTCACTCGGCCGACCATCGAAAGCCCGCTCGGCCGGCCAGATCGGACACGCAACAGATTGAGTATCAGCGTGCACTCGGCCGACCGTCGCCAGCCCACTCGGCCGAACCACGGAGACACCACTCGCCCGAGTGGCATCAAGACGACGGCAAACGAAAAGTCCCAACTTACTGTAATCTATCAGTACCGTCCCGAGTTCCGACTCGACCAAGTGAAGAAGTCCCCTCGGCCGAAGCAAAGAAAGTCACTCGGCCGAGTGACTCCCGATGAGCCGACCCACAAAAGTCCGAAGTTACTGGAATTTGTCAGGGTTTGTCACTCGGCCGAATGACATTTGTCACTCGGCCGAGTGAGCCGCGCTGCCTGTAGCGTAAATTGCGATTTTGAGGCTGCGCAGGGGCAATTTCGTCACAGTTTTTTGGGCGATTTTGGGGGGTATTTAACACCAGTTTTTAACCTAGTTTAGAGAGCTTTTTCAGAATTTTTTGCAGCCTTTTTTAGATTACTTTTTAGGAGATTAGATTGAGCTTTTAGGGGAGAGATAAAAGTGCTATTTTGTTGGATGCTATTAAAACTTCATTGGTTTGTCTCTCTCTCTATCAAAAACCTCATTTTTATTGATATATTGAATATTGCAATGAATTCTATTGATTTTATTTGTGAATTTCCATTGAATTGCATTATGAATTGTGAGTAGTTTTATCGTCTTAGGGCGTAGGGATGAACCCTACAAACCCTATTTCTAATTTGTGATGAGTTGGTGAAATTATTGCTAGAATTGATTAAGGTTAGTTTGGGATTGATTTAATACGAATAGCTAGGGATTCATACCGATTGGGATTTGCAAGAGATTGGATCCCAACTCGATAGGAATCCCTAGAAATTCGAATTGGGTTACAATTGGATTTCTCCGGAATCGGTTTGCAAGAGATTGTACCGAAACTAGGGTTTTCGATTGCAATTCTATACCAATACCCGTTTGCAAGAGATTGGACGGGTAGGAACTATCCCAACCTAGGTCGTAGCTCGAGTTTGTATGAGAGTGGGCTCGAGATACGATTGAACGATGATGTTGTTCTTCACGCTAGCTTGCATAGGTTAGGGTTTGCAAGAGATTGGACCCTACCCTAGGTTTGCTATAGACCGGCAATAGCGCGAGAGCGTGAGCTTTGTTCTACATTTAGTTGCAACTGTTCACCTGAATTTCAAGTCTAGCAATTGTGAAACCTACGAATCACAATGACGAGTTATGGTTTGTAGCGGGGATTCCCTACCCCTAGGCGTGTTTATTAATTTGATATTTTCCTTATACAATTGAACGACTGTGACCGCTTTATTGCGAACATTTCTCGACTGTTCTTATAGCCAGGTGAATTGAAGAAGACACTGTCAGTTGCCTCCTCGTGTTTGATACCCGCTCGCCGCTACACCGTGCGCTTGTGGTAAGACTAGTGAGTCGCTCGTCCTGGGTGTGTATCCGGGGCGTCGATCAAGTTTTTGGCGACGTTGCCGGGGAGGCGATAGTGTTTGATTCTACCTACCTAGCTATTTTTCTTTTTTTTATTATATCTATTTTTATTTTACCCTTCCTGTGTGCTACCTATTTCTTTGAAACTCTGTTTTCCCTTGCATGTACACGAGATCCACGGCGGACCCCGAAGAAATACTATACGATCTGGAGATCGAACGTACATTGAGGAGGATCAGAGCGGAGAGGAGACTCGATACGGAAGGGAATTGTATGACGAATCCTGAGACACCCAAAGAATTGGCGGAGCGAATGGCGAGGATCATTTCCATTAGAGATAGGCTTCGGCCTAAGACTTCCTCCACGACCGCGTCCATAGCTATGCCGGAGTTGGCGGCCGATAAAAATTTCGAATTGAAGACCGGATTGGTAGTCCTGATGCAGCAAGACCCTTTTCATGAGAATTCCCATGAGAACCCTCATTACCACATCCAGCTCTTCCTATCAAAATGTGCCACCTTCCAAATGTCGGGCGTCTCCATAGATGCTATCAGACTGCGCCTCTTCCCCTTCACACTCAAGGACAAGGCCTTATATTGGTTGAGGACGCAAGCTGAAGGAATCTTCACCACTTGGGATGAATTGGCGAGTGCCTTCGTCGACAAATTTTACCCGCCCTCCAAGACGGTGAAGATAAGAAGTGCTCTCGTGTCCTTCAAGAAAGGACTGCAGCAGACTCTCTATGAGGCATGGGAGCACTTCAAGGACTTGCAACATCAATGCCCCCATCACAGCATTGAGGATTGGGAGCTTGTCCACAGTTTCTACAATGGACTCCAACCAGGCACAAAACAGATTATTGATGCTACCGCAAACGGAGCCATTTTGTCAAAGACTCCCGATGAAGCTACGGCCTTACTAGAGGAGATGGCCTCCAACATCCAACAATGGGGGGACGAGCGAGGACATTCTTCGTCCTCCTTGAAGCCCAAGAGTATCTATGAGGCCAAGGCCGTGGCAGAGCTTGCTAGCAAATTTGACTCTCTCTCCACAAGGTAGTGGAGAGGTTGGAGAAATTCATTACCGAGCCGCAAGGATCCCCTACTACATCCGCACCGACAAACCATATGAGTGATTGGCAAGACCAATCCCAAGCCATGTATGTAGGAGGAGAGCATGGAGAAGGAGCTTTGGAGAAAATTCAGTATGTTGCGGGGAATTCCGGATATTGGGCCAACCCGGCCGCTAGAAACCATCCGGGTTTTTCCTATGCTAATAATGATGGTGCCTTGAACCCCACACCTCAACAACCTCCTCAAGCTCGGGCTCCACCACCACAACTGAATTACCAACCAAGGGGGCCACCGCAACAAAACTTCCCACCTAGGCAACAAGTGGGACCTTATAGGCCACCCGTGTATAATCAAGGTTGGAGAAATCCCAACCCTCCGCAAGCTCAACCACGTTCAGATTTTGAAGCTAAGGTCGAGGAGTTTATGGCATAGCAAAGAAAGATTAACGCCACGTTGAAGGCATGACAAGATTCTCTCACCACAGTCGTCGCTCAAATTGGGGAGCAACTTGCGTTGCTCAATAGAAACAACCAACAATTGCCGGCTTAACCCGAGCCAAATCCACGGGGCAACACCGGCCATATCAATGCGGTGGTTGCAGTTACAACAAGAGGTGGGAAGGACACCACTCCCCCCATGACTCAAATCAAGGAACCCGTGGTGGAGATTCTAGAAGAGAGCGGGCCGGTAATTGAGGTGGAAAAAGAGAAGGAGCCGCAAGAAGGAGAAAAATCTAGAGAGGAGGAACCTATTGATGAGCGCCGATTCATGACACCGGTGCCTTTCCCTCAACTGCTAGCTAGAGCCAAAATCGAGAAGAGGCTAGCCAAGTTCCTCGAATACTTGAGAGGGGTGAGCCTCAATATCCCTTTCCTTGATGCCATAGTGGAAATCCTGTCCTACGCGAAGTTCTTAAAGGACTTGATTACGGGAAGGAAAAGGAAAGAGAAGATCATGCTCGCAGAACAAGGAGCTTGGTTCACTAGGAAGGAGAAGGAGCCCGCCAAATTTAAAGATCCCGGGAGTTTCCGGATTCCTTGCACATTCGGAGGCATCCCCTTACAAAAAGCATTGGTTGATTTGGGCGCCAGTGTGAGCCTCATGCCTCTCACCATGTTCCGGAAGTTGAATGCCGGCACGGATCTAAAGCCAACCGACATGAGGATTCAACTCGCGGACGGTCGGATTACAAGGCCGGTTGGGATCGCGGAGAATATCCCACTCCAAGTTCCGGGAGGCATATGCTTGCCTTGTGATTTTGTGATTATGGACATCAAGGAGGAGGGTGACACATCGCTCATACTTGGACTCCCATTCCTCGCCACCGCCGGTGTAATCGTCGATGTGTGGGAAGGGACTCTTACCTTGAATGTCGGCAACATTGAAGTTGAGCTCCATATACCAAAGGCTATGAAGCACATGCCGTATCATGAGGAGCTAGATTACTTGGACCTCCTTGACGAGGTCATTGAAGAGGCTATCCCCTACTCCATCGGTGCACTCCATGATGACGGCTTCGAAGAAGGCCAAGATTTGGTCGAAGAAGAGAAGATGGAGGGCTCTCCCAATAGCTCCACAGCGAATGATGAAGGCGACACTGATGTCTCGAGAATACAGGAGCTTTACAAGCTCTCGACATTGAAGAACCCGAAGAAAGCTCCACCGATTCGAAGATCGGTGTCACCGGCGAAGTCAAGGACCGGAACAAGCTCAAGCTTGGGGGAGCCATCCCCCAACATTGCTCATGATGAAGGGGCGCTGAGGAAGGCCACGCACCACCACGATCCAAACCCGAGCGGTCTTCCCGGCAAGTTCGACGGGTGCATCTCATATGCACCCAACATCACGCGTTAATTGAAAATCCAAGGGGGTCGAGCTCAAGACCTTAAACGAGCGCTTGTCGGGAGGCAACCCGATGGTTTTTGCATTATTTTTATTTGGTTTTTATTTTTATTTTAGACATTATTAGAGTTTTGAGTCTTTTGCCCATAAAAATCGTGACAACGGGTCTTAATTTCTATGATAGGAGAGGAGAAAAGGAGATCTCTCATATGGAGGAAGATAGAGGCAAGGAAGAGCGCTCCAGGAATGCGCTCAGGCCTTGGGAGGAGGAAGAAACCAACTGGAGGAAGAAAAACAGAGAGTAGAGCAAAAACGGAGCCCCGAAGCAGAAAACAGCATGCCACTCGGCCGAGTATCATATGCGACTCGGCCGAGCAAAGGACCCCATTCGGCCGAGTGGAGCACCAGCCAGGGAAGTCTGCGGAACCAACTCTCTGTCTTTTTTGTGTATTTCGTATTAACTGCCACTCGACCGAGTACGTTTAGTCACTCGACCTAGGGAAACGGATACCCTCCTAGCCTAAAAATTGCCGAGTAGCTTGTGCCACTCGGCCGAAGGAGTTTTCTCCCTTCGGCCGAGTGAACAGAAGCCACTCGACCGAGTCATAAGTGGCGAAGAGAAATTTAAATTTTTTTACGTTACGTCACTCGGCCGAGCAACATAGTCACTCGGCCGAGTCGTAACTACCCCTATATATGTCGCTGCGGGCTCGGTGCGATTTTCGAAACGACTAATTCTCAATTTTTGCCCGAGCCCAGCGACTGTTCATCTCCCCTCGCCCGCGACCGCACCCCCTAGCCCGAATCACCTCGACGCCGGCCCCACTCGTCCGACCACCGCCGGTGAGCACCGACCGTCGACGCCCCGACCTCCGGCGAGTACCCTCGCCGCCGGCCGACCCCCTATCGCCTAGGTTTGCCCCCAAACTCCATTTTTCGCCTATTTTGCTCGATCCGTAGACCCGTTGAGCCCAAAAATCAAATTAATTTGTTTATCTATCTAATATACCCCATCTCCCCCATGTATTTTGAATATTATCCGCTGATATCGTTGTTTGATTTGCAGGCTATCTTGGGGGAGCTTTGGGGAGCTTCAGGACGCACTTTTTGCTTCGCGGAGGTGGCGCTCTTCACACGAACTCGCTGATTTGCTCTCGCGGCGTGTTTAGGTACACTCGTTCCTTTTATTGAGCACGCCGCATTATACTTTTATTGGGTGAGCACTCGCGGCACACATGTCGCCTCGTACTAGGCCACGCACACGGGGAGCCTCTTCCAAGCGGAAGAGGACCGACGATGCCGGTCCTTCTCACGCTAGGGAGGACTCCCCTCCACCTAGTCCACCTCCACCCACACAGCCGCTTCCCGTCGATCCCATCCACACACAGCCTATCCCCGCCGATCATGTCCCACCACCGGCTCCCGTTGTCGGGCCGCTGGGGATCACGTTCAGAGACGACGCACAGCGCGTCCGATTTGAGCGTATCGCCCAGCGCTCGATAGTTCCCTCTAGGTTCGAACATTTAGCAGACCTTGATTGGCTAGGGGTACTAGAGGGGATGCTCACGTTGTATGACAATGTGGGTTGGCGCGACTTCTTGTCTGTGTCGGCGGACACCTACGTCCGTCCGACACTTGAGGTTCTTAGCTCGATTGCCCGGACCCCTGGAGGATGCACATTTCGCCTGATGGATCGAGAGTGCGAGGTCACTCTCGTCATGCTTCGTGCGTTCTTCCAGTGGCCCGATGTCCCTGTCCCCGACCGAGCCTACGCACCCACTCACATCCCACCGCCGTCGTTTGACACTTCCACGTTCTAGACACGGATCACGGGCTCCCACCATGGCTTTGACCCTAGTAGGGCCAAGGCCTCAGCCATCCTGCACCCCTGCCTCCGCATAGCACAGCGCATCATAGCGACCACTTTCTTGGCGAGGTACGAGCCTGGGATGATGTCTACGCCTGAGCTCTACATGCTCTACGTGATGACTCGCCCCAGAGTTCTGGATAGGGGTAGCAATGACCTGGTCCCCACCGTTGAGATTGATATTGCTAGCTGGTTCTTAGATCGCATCATCATTTCGGTGGGTGCTTGCTCACCTATTTGCTGCGCCGGTCTGATTACTCTGCTAGCCCTGATGACCGGCGTGGACCTACCTGCTGACCTTCGACGAGCCCCGGGCCCCACTGCACTATCGATAGACGTTATGGCCCGGATGAAGATGCTTCGTCCTCACGGCCAGCGGCACTAGGTGTGGTTGCACGGTCCTTATAGTGCCGATTACATGATCCTCCCGAGCCCCGCTCGGACACATATAGGACCGGCCCACGAGGATTGGCTCCCAGCGATGGATCTCCTCATCCCAGCTGCCTACGTACTTGAGGCTGAGGGCACCGAGCAAGTACCCCCTGCACCTCCTGCTGACCCCGTGATCCCTCAGCCCGAGCCTGCACTTTCTGCACCTCCCAACACTTCTGTCCCCACTTCTGTCAGTGTCGGGAGTACCCTTGCTGAGTCGTCCACCACGCCCACCACGTCTACCACCACCCCCACTACTGCTGTGCCTATCTCGGTCGAGCCTATTTCATCACTTCTTCCCGAGCATCCACCCACTATCCTTGAGAGCGGCGAGTCTTCCTTCCCTGCTGTTGTACGGTCCCTTTCCAGCTTGATGTCCGCTGGGGTGTCATCTTTTGGTCCCCACATTTCCTCCCCAGTGGTCGACCCTTCTGTCTCCACCGTAGATGTCCTATCCGAGAGTGTCGTGACGTCTGTCCTCACACATGTGTCACCGACCTCTCTTACTGCCTCGTCACCGATTTTGTCTTCCACCACCACTGCTGCTGCCTCCTCGTCCCAGCCTGCGTCCCAGCCTCG
The DNA here is from genome assembly GCA_030789695.1 of Scilla litardierei. Classification (NCBI taxonomy): domain Eukaryota; kingdom Viridiplantae; phylum Streptophyta; class Magnoliopsida; order Asparagales; family Asparagaceae; genus Scilla; species Scilla litardierei. The sequence continues at coordinate 341,720,111 of CM061142.1, read as the reverse complement.
CTCTGAGGCTGGGCATCCACTAGTGAGCACAGCCCCCTTCCCACACTTTCTTGCTGGGCCGATTACTTACACTGCCCGTGTCCGACAGCCCCGTCCTTCACAGCCTAGACCTGTTCGTCCCTCCGCTCCACCACCCCTTGACACTCTACTTCAGAGCCTTCGTGCTCTTGAGGGGGCGGTGAGTGGACTCAGAGGTGATTTTAGGGCTCTCTCTGCCACAGTCAGTTCCGTGGAGTCCCGCGTCGCCATGCTTCCCGATATTCAGGCTTGCCTGAATCAGATCCTGGCGCGACTCCCTCCACTACACCCACCCACCCAGCCGACACCTCGCCCACCACCTCCACCTCCACCTCTGCCACAGGACGGAGATGGTGCAGCACCACCAGCTTAGGCACACCCTTGATGCCATTGATCTTTTTTGTCGTTATGCTGCCCATTCTCTGCTGGTCCTGTCGATATATTTTTTGCCCCCTCCTCCCCGCACTATTTTTGTCCCTATCTTGCTCCCATCATTTTCTATCCTTTTTGGGAGAGAGGGAGAGTATTTTTGGTGACACATTACCTGCATCACTCCGTTCTTTGCATGCATCATTCACATCATCATATTTTCTTTTTTTATCATGCATGCATCCTCACCCTCCCCACCCATTTCACGTCTCTCGGTGTGCCCCACTTTGCACATTGAGGACACTATGCACTTTAGCTTGGGGGAGTGAGTTCTCACACTTTTTTCCTTTATCACCTTTATTTTTAGTTTTTTCACCTATTTCCGCTTTTGCACCCATTTTTCATCACTTTTTCATTTTTTTACCATGCATCACGTTTTTCTTATTTTCTTTGTGTGCTGCATTGTAAATAGTTCCGTTTTCTTTTATCCTTATTTCTTTCATCTTTTTCTAGAGATGATTTTTCTGTGATGACGATGACGTGGTTTTAGCTTTTCTCTGTATGCATACTAATTTTGTCATGTCATAGCTTTTGTTTCTGATATCATATGCTATGTCCTGCTTTGCATTTGGAAATAGTAACCCACTTCTTTTTCCGTATGAAAATGGATGAAATTCTATTATTAGCTGATGTCTGATGATTCATATGTATGCTATCGTAGAAAACACACCAAGATTCACGCATTGATGCTTATATCTGGGGTACTGCTTTCTTTTCTCATATCACTTCTTATTGCGTGATTTTACGCTTCACTTCAGGTTGATTGAATGTTTGCTAGCATTGATAAATCTGTATTAGTTTACTTTTTGAGATCAAACTGAGTAGATTAAATTACCCTGTTGAAGTTGTCATGCACATCCTATAGAGTGAACCGAGAGATACATTTATTTCTTTCTCCACATATCTTGAACATTATTTCTCTATTTTAAATTCATTGGTGAATCTCCCCTTAGCAATTCTATTATTGGCATCCCCCCGTTACTATATCACATGCTCCAAATTCCCCAAAACCAAAAAGAAAAAAATACTTGTATGTCCTTCTCTTTTGATTTGGGATCATTTGTGTATATATGTTATTCAAAAAAAAGAGAAAAAGAAAAAGAAAAAGATTTGAGAAAAATAAAAGAAAAGAGAAAAGAAGCTCGAAAACGATCCCATCTCATACCCTTTCTCTCTTTCTTCCCTCTTTTGCTTTTATTTTTATTTCTTTGACTTTTGAAGCTTCAAAAGAAACGGGGATGTAAGTATAGTTTTGTTTATGCCACCACGCTTATGGATAAGCTTGGGGGAGAGGATCCCATGATGTGTGAGAGAGTGACTACTTGACGGCGCATGACAACCTAGGCTAAGTAATATTTTATACTCGGTGAGATCGCTAAAGTTTCACGAAATCCAGAAATCTACGCTTAGCATTCATTTCATGAAAACCACACTTTTCTATTCTTACTACTCTATTGTGTGATATCTCCATACTCCTTATAGAAAGCATTCAATTGAAAAGTGTGTGATCTACGATATTGTATACCGCTTTAGATGCTTCAGACAATGTTAATTCTAGAATTATTCCATTTTTCATGCTATATTGGTATTCTTGGGTTTTCTATTTCAAATGCACCATTATACTATGATATCGAGATAAAATTCTTTGACATGTGTTTTACATCCGATGCGTGCTATATGAGTAAGCGAAACCCACGTCCTGAGAAAAATGATCTAGCAGCTTCCTCCTTCGTTTTTTATTTTGTTTTTCTTTTTTATTAAATTTTCCACTTTTCCATCGTTTCTATTTTCTTTATCCACCGGGTTCGCCTTTTATTCATCTTCCTCGAGGACGAGTAAGAGGTAAACTTGGGGGATTTTGATCACTCCTTATTTTACACCTTTTTTCTGCATGTTTGCATGCCATTTTGATCGCTCGAATCGTGTTTTTCACGATTTTTCGGCAATATTGCGATGCTTTTCACGATTTCTTGTTTTTGTCGAATTTCAGGAGATTTCGAGCGATTTGGAGTGATTCTGAGATGCACCCACTCCGGAGTGTCACCCGTGACTCTTTCGAGTGGAATTTTGCTATTGGAGAGGAGTGGAAGAAGAAAGAACGTCGTAGGAGCGACGAGGGAGCAAAAATACGAAGATTGGGCATTTTCAGCATGTCACTCGGCCACGTGAAGGAGTCACTCGGCCGACCATCGAAAGCCCGCTCGGCCGGCCAGATCGGACACGCAACAGACTGAGTATCAGCGTGCACTCGGCCGACCGTCGCCAGCCCACTCGGCCGAACCACGGAGACAACACTCGCCCGAGTGGCATCAAGACGACGGCAAACGAAAAGTCCCAACTTACTGTAATCTATCAGTACCGTCCCGAGTTCCGACTCGACCAAGTGAAGAAGTCCCCTCGGCCGAAGCAAAGAAAGTCACTCGGCCGAGTGACTCCCGATGAGCCGACCCACAAAAGTCCGAAGTTACTGGAATTTGTCAGGGTTTGTCACTCGGCCGAATGACATTTGTCACTCGGCCGAGTGAGCCACGATGCCTGTAGCGTGAATTGCGATTTTGAGGCTGCGCAGGGGCAATTTCGTCACAGTTTTTTGGGCGATTTTGGGGGGTATTTAACCCCAGTTTTTAACCTAGTTTAGAGAGCTTTTTCAGAATTTTTTGCAGCCTTTTTTAGATTACTTTTTAGGAGATTAGATTGAGCTTTTAATGGAGAGATAAAATTGATATTTTGTTGGATGCTATTAAAACTTCATTGGTTTGTCTCTCTCTCTATCAAAAACCTCATTTTTATTGATATATTGAATATTGCAATGAATTCTAATGATTTTATTTGTGAATTTCCATTGAATTGCATTATGAATTGTGAGTAGTTTTATAGTCTTAGGGCGTAGGGATGATCCCTACGAACCCTATTTCTAATTTGTGATGAGTTGGGTGAAATTATTGCTAGAATTGATTAGGGTTAGTTTGGGATTGATTTAATACGAATAGCTAGGGATTCATACCGATTGGGATTTGCAAGAGATTGGATCCCAACTCGATAGGAATCCCTAGAAATTCGAATTGGGTTACAATTGGATTTCTCCGGAATCGGTTTGCAAGAGATTGGACCGAAACTAGGGTTTTCGATTGCAATTCTATACCAATACACGTTTGCAAGAGATTAGGGATGAGAATGGGCAGGCCCAAAGCCCGATTGGGCTTCCAATTGGGCATGCCACATCATCATCCCTACCAATCCTTCACTAATTCTAGGAAGAATTAGTGAAGGATTGGTAGGGATGATGATGTGGCATGCCCAATTGGAAGCCCAATCGGGCTTTGGGCATGCCCATTCTCATCCCTACAAGAGATTGGACGGGTAGGAACTATCCCAACCTAGGTCGTAGCTTGAGTTTGCACGAGAGTGGGCTCGAGATACGATTGAACGATGATGTTGTTCTTCACGCTAGCTTGCCTAGGTTAGGGTTTGCAAGAGATTGGACCCTACCCTAGGTTTGCTATAGACCGACAATAGCACGAGAGCGTGAGCTTGGTTCTACATTTACTTGCAACTAGTTCACCTGAATTTCAAGTCTAGCAATTGTGAAACCTACGAATCATAATGACGAGTTACGGTTTGTAGCGGGGATTCCCTACCCCCTAGGCGTGTTTATTAATTTGATATTTCCCTTATACAATTGAACGACTGTGACCGCTTTATTGCGAACATTTCTCGACTGTTCTTATAGCCAGGTGAATTGAAGAAGACACTGTCATTTGCCCTCCTCGTGTTCGATACCCGCTCGCCGCTACACCGTGCACTTGCGGTAAGACTAGCGAGTCGCTCGTCCCGGGTGTATATCCAGGGAGTCGATCAGCAGTCCCTGACGAAAGCGATCAGCCCGCTTCTCCTCCTTCCTTACCATATGCGGGGCAAAACGACTCAGCATCTCGAACTCTGCTTCATACTCCTCAACAGTCATATCCCCCTGCTTCAGATCTATAAACCTGCTCAACAGCACCCTCCTAGCAGACTTGGTGAAATACTTATCCTTAAACATCGATCTAAAGGTCTTCCACTCCACTGGCTTCTCAAGACGCCTCTCCTCAATGCGCCACCAGTTTCTAGCATTCTCCATCAGCTGCATCTTCGCTATCTCGACTCGAGTATCATCAGGGATCTTCGCTGCTGCCAACTTCTCCTTAGTGCTCTGGATCCACTCATCAGCAGCTAGGGGTCCTTCCTTCCCAGAAAATGTCCTCGGCTGAAGCTCATTGAACTGCTTCACTCCTGGAGCAGCTCGAGGGGTAGGCGGTGGCGGTGGCGGTGTAACTGGAGGAGCATGGGCAGCACGGTGGGACTGCTGAACCAACTGGTGCTGCACGTCCAGCATCTCTCTCATCACCCCCAGAAACTGGCGAAACTCTCCGCCCTGGTCTTCCAGAACTCCATCGCCTGAGTTCCCGGATCAGGTAACGCATCGTCCTGCCGTCTTATTGACAGAAAAACACAGATTAGACTCGTACGATTACTGGGTATCATAAAATGAATGTCCTTACTCCTATTGTTCTGTACGTGCAGAAAGAATGGGGTGGGACCTGCATGGGCCACCACTAAAACCTGTCACGCCCCGCTTCCCAAAACAACGGAGGCGAAGCGTTACTAAGGCCCGCTTAGGCCAGAGCTGAAAAGCCCAGACCCAATAAGCATCTGTGTGGTACTCCAAGTCGAAGGTACAGGTCCCTGCATGTTAGTATAGAACAATAAAAGTATAGAAAAGAAAGACAAATATTTTATTCCAAAATATTTATCCAAAGTACTGAGTCCCACAAAAGCCTGAGTCGGCTACAACGACAGAAAGAAAACTACTGGTGCAAGCACCCAACCTAAACAGAAGTAAACGGTACTACGCACCCAACAACTATAATGGAACCTCTGGATCAGCAACGGAGATCTCTAACTCTGGTCCTCCTCAGGCACGTACTCAGGATCGACGTCCTCCGGCTCTACGTTCTTGGGTAGCTCTGCCTGGTCGTCGTACTCCGGCTTGACACCTGACGTACAGCACCAAGAAAGGAACTGTACGTCAGATAAAGTCTACAACAGAAATTCAGACTCTACTGTAAGTGTACTGAACTGTTAAACATCGTTTTACTGGTTGATTAGCATGCTGGGGTTATAACAGAGAAGTAAAAGAAGTAACGTAGCAGGAAAGTAAAGCGTAGAAAGCAGTAGTCGTAGCGTGTGCTACCAACTACGGGACTATCCTAAAGGTGACAGGACATGACGGAACTAGACAAGACAAGACGGACACGACACGACACGTGAGACACGAAGGGTTCACGCCTTACGGTTCGAGGGGGATCAGACCCTCTCCCCGTGCGCACGCTCAACCCTACCCCAAACCCAGGAACCCAGGACAAGAAGTACATAGATCACTTCCGCTAGGGAAGCACCTGAAACGCCCGTAGGCTTTTTGTATCACAGAGATCACTTCCGCTTGGGAAGCATCTGAAACGCCCGAAGGCTTTTTGTATCACGGAGATCACTCTCGCAGGGAGAGCATTTGAAACACCCGAAGGCTTTCTGTGTAACAGGGACATGACATGACCAGTGTACGGGAGATGTTATTCTAGGGTGTCCATATGCACGCACACACAAGATAATCCTACGGTGTCAGAAGTTTTTTGTTTGTCGGGCTTAGACTTCGTCGTCAAGTCTAAGTCGTCATGGCGATCCGGACGCTATCATTTCACGTCCGGTTCTATACACTCACAGTCTAACAGTTCTAACAATTTAAGACCATGACACGGTCAAAAATGCAAGCGGGTACACTTGCCTGCGATGGCAAGTGCGTTGTCTGTCCGGGGCGTCTCGTCCAGTCGTCGCGTCCGCGGTAGTCCGTCTGAAACAGGTCACGGCGACGGTGTCAGGTCCCGTTTTCAGTAAATCCTATTTAGGTTCTTTTCTAGGTTGGACGTGGCTACCCTAACGGTCACAAGTCAAGTTGTCCGTTCAGCCTATCCGACGATTCTATCCTATGTGCACAGTCAAAAGTCCGATCGTCGATCTACGGTTCCACATCGTTTTAAGGGAGCAGGAAGTACATTTAATGTGTTAAGTTGCCGATTTTAGTTAGGTTTTGAGTTTCGCTACGGGTGGGTTGTGCTACGAGTTTTAGGAAACCAACCTCTCCGGTGTCTGGAGTAGTGCGGATGTAGCATCTGAACGGTAGAAGATCTGCGTCGCCTACGGCGTCTCGGCTACGGGTAGCGTAGCGAAACTCGTCCGAGCAGCGGACGAAGTGCGTGAGCAGTGAGTAAAGGCGAAACAGCGAGCAACGGCGCGATCGACGTCGAAACAACGAGCAACGGAGGTGAAAACGTCGATACGGCGTCATCGGAGCACGGTCGTGAGCTGTCCGGCCTAGGGGAAGTCGCGGGGGGTGTCTCCGGTGGTGGAGAGCACTGAACAGCAGCGAAAAACGGCAGCGGATGCAGCTGTCGTTCGCAGCAGCGATCACACCGACGAAGGAGGGCTCCGACGGTCGCATGGGGCTGCGAGAGCGATCGGGGCGGCTGCACGGGCCGCCGCCGGCTGTTGGCTGAGGGAGAGGGGATGCGACGGCCGGGGGGGTTGACGAGGAGACGTCGGAAGGATAGTCGGCGGTCGCGTGGGCCGAGCAGCGATCGGAAGTCAGTAGCGGGGGCTGCTGCGGCTTCACCGGCGCTCGCGGGGGGGAGGGGTCTGCGGCTTCAGAAGTTGAGCGCGGCGGTCGGAGCGGCGTCGTGCGGGCTGCTGCGGCAATGTGCGGGTGTCGGAGCAACCCGCCGGTGGTCGGGGTTAGACGCCGCGAGAGGGAGACGAGGGAGAGGTGAGAGATGTGCTCAGGGGCTTTTTCTTGTGTATGGCGGCAGAAAGAATTTTTTTTGCCCTAGGTTATAGCTGCACGTGAATGAGGGAAATAAACTAGGGTTTTAATAATATTAGAATTGATATTTAACTAGAGGATTTGGGTTAAGTGTGGGAGATAGAGAGAGATATGGGGTACAGTTTGGGGAAAGTCTAGGGGTCAATAGAGGGAGCAGATTAGGAAGGATATTATGAAGATAATTAGGGATATAGCCAGATTTGGCTCTCAAATTCGAAATTTGAATCTAATTTGGGGAGATCGACGGTCGGGGTTTATCCGGGTGATATCTCTCGATCCGGTCATCAGAAAAATAATCCAAAAATACCGGGGCGATCGTGGAGACGAGATACACAGATCTACGGAGCCTGATCGTGCGTAATGCCCACCAAGAATTTACGTAAAATTGGAAACGGTGTTTTGAGTCAATTGACTAAAACGCCCCTATCGTTCCAAGTCGTTTTGCGAGAAAACAAGCCGTGAAATGACGTTCCCAAAAATTACTATAAAATTCTACACTCCCAAACGATCACAACGGCATAACACATCACATATTTCGGAATCCAGAAATAGCCAAATAAAATGCGTGCACGATAAAGCACGTGCACGTAGAAAATTCATAAGGTCGGAAAGTGACCGTTACAGACGATGACTTTGCATTTCATATTGCTATTCACATCGACGGAAGCGAGGATGATCATGATCCACATTCCGTTGCTGAATGCAAACGTAGAAATGATTGGCCAAAGTGGAATCTGGCAATAGAAACTGAGCTGGACTCGCTTAAGAAACACAAAGTCTTTGGGCAAATAGTCCGAAAACCTACTAGTGTCAAACCTGTGGGATACAAATAGGTATTCATGAGAAAAAGAAATGAAAATAATAAGATCGCATGCTACAAAGCAAGGCTTGTAGCGCAAGGATTTTTCCAAAGACCGAGTATTGACTATGAAGAAACATACTCCCCGGTCATGGATGCGATCACTTTTTGATTTCTGATAAGCTTAACGGCAAAGGAAGGTTTAGATATGCAGCTAATGGATGGTGTGACTGCATATCTATACGATAATCTCGACAAGGAGATATACATAGAACTTCCTGATGGCTTTTCAATGCCTGCAGAATTAAAAGATAGACCTCGGGACATCTACTATGTTAAGCTTCAAAGATCATTGTATGGTCTTAAACAATCGGGAAGGATGTGGTATAACAGAATGAGTGACTTCCTTGTACGACAAGGATTCAACAATAATGAGGTCTGTTCTTAAATCTTTATAAGAGCAAAGGGAAAAGGATTCGTCATAATAGCAGTCTACGTAGACAATTTGAACCTCATTGGATCTCCTGAAGAGATCACTGACTGTAAGCCTAACGAAAGAATTTGAAATGAAAGACCTATGCAAAACGAAATTCTGCATTGGCTTACAGATTGAACATTTAAAAGACGGAATCCTATTACCCCAAACCACATATACGAAGAAAATGTTGCAAAGATTTCATATGGACCAATGTCATCCACTTAGTACACCTATGGTGGTATGATCTCTGGATGCACAAAAAGACCCCTTCCGGCCGTTGGAAGAGGTGGAGGATATACTTGGTCCGAAAGTCTGTTATCTAAGTGCTATTGAAGCACTTCTATATCTGACCAACTGCACGCGTCCCAATATAGCGTTCGCAGTAAATTTACTAGCTAGATACGGTGCAGCGCCTACGTAGCGCCACTGGACCGGGGTTAAGCATCTTCTGCGCTACCTCCAAGGGTCTACAGATTTGGGACTCTTTTACAAAAATGGATTATCCTTCGCACTTGTTGGTTATGCTGATGCAGGTTACATGTCTGATCACCACAATGCAAAGTCACAGACAGGGTACATGTTTACCTATAGTGGGACAGCCATTTCCTGGAGATCAGTCCAGCAAACCATGACGACGACCTCATCCAATCACTCAGAGATCATCGACATACATGAAGCAAGCAAAGAATGTGTCTTGCTACGGTCAGTTGTAAACCACATCCTGGTGACGACCGGATTGAAGACTATGGACCTTGAACCTACTACCATGTTCGAGGACAACGCTGCTTGCATTGCTCAGCTCTGAGGTGGCTACATCAAAGGCGACAGAACGAAGCATACTTTCCCTAAATACTTCTGGACGCATGAGCTACAAAGAGATGGTGAGATCGACGTCAGACAAGTACAATCATGTGACAACCTGGCAGACTTGTTCACTAAATCTCTTCCTGCTACTACCTTTAGGAAGTTTGTACAGGAAATTGGGATGAGGAGCCTAAGAGATCTGAAAGCCTAAGAGCTTGTACAGATCAGGGGGAGTTAGAGAGTGTTTGTACTCTTTTTCCTTAACTATGGGTTTTCCCACAGGGGTTTCCATATCTAAAGGTTTCAACGAGGCAAACCTCATCAAATCAGGATCCTAAAGTATCCACCGCATGTGAGACTCATACTACACTCAGAATCATGAAGTATTCATGAGCAGACTCCACACCTATGGCAGGATAAGGGGGAGTGTTGTGAATGGATGTTGTTGAGTAGGTTAGAATCATGTTTTATCTTATAGATAAGACCGTATCTATTGTATCTTATCTCTGTACGCTCCTCCACCTGCTATAAATAAAGAGCATGGATTCCTCCCCCAAATGATGATTCATAACACACATTATAATCTTGATACCAATATCTAAAGGGGAATTGCTATTGGGGTAGACCTAATTGATGAGTTCACGGAGTCATCTCATATGTATATAAACTCAGAAATTAGGTCTGTCATCTACATGAACTCAGCAATTATGTCTACCCCAATAACAATTCCTTGTCTAAAATGAAACCTAGTCTGAAAACAAGTTTATCCCCTGGAACTATCCCAATAGCAATTCCTTCCCTAAAATGAAACTCAATCTGAAAACAAGTTTATCCCCTTGAACCCCTCTTCTCATTGCACCCTCCCCTTTCTCTCTCCATCTTCTCCACTTCAAAAAGCGAAAGCAAGGCACTCACCATGGCTTTCTCATCTTCATCTCACCTCCTCCTCTCTCCTCACCTCCCCATTCCCAAGCCCCCTAAATCCCTCTCCATTCGCTGCTCCTCTTTGAATTCTTCTTCTTCTTCTTCGGCATCCTTCGATCTCCGCGGCTACTGGGCCACTCTCCTAACCCAAATCAACACCGAGCTCGACGCTGCAATCCCCGTCGGCTACCCTGAGAAGATCTACCTCTCCATGCGCCACTCCGTCCTTGCCCCGGCGGCCAAGCGGGCCCCACCCGTCATGTGCGTAGCCTCCTGCGAGCTCTTCGGCGCCCCACGCCCCGCCGCCTTTCCTACTGCCGCCGCCCTCGAGATGGTCCACGCCGCCTCCCTCGTCCACGACGACCTCCCCTCCTTCGACGCCGCCCCCTCCCGCCGCGGCCTGCCCTCCACTCACTCCGTCTTCGGCGTCGACATCGCGGTCCTCGCCGGCGACGCCCTCCTCCCCCTCGCCCTCCGCCACATCGCCACCCGCACCCCGGCCGGCCTCGTAGACCCCTCCGTCCTCCTCTCCGTCTTCCGGGAGATCACCCGGGCGGTGGGGTCCACCGGGATGGCGGCGGGGCAGTTCCTGGACCTGGACGGGGCCGCGGCGGAGGACGCGATGGAGATCGTTGGGAAGAAGTTCGGGGAGATGGCGGAGTGCTCGGCGGTCTGCGGGGGGCTGCTGGGTGGCGCCGCGGACGACGAGATCGAACGGCTGAGGAGGTACGGGAGGGCGGTGGGGGTGCTGTACCAAGTGGTGGACGACGTGCTGATGGAGGAGGAGCGAGGGCAGGGGCAGAACGGCAATTCGAGCAAGATGAGGAGCAATGCGAGCGTGGTGAGGGCCATGGGGATGGATCGAGCCATGGAGGTTGTCGAAGAGCTGAGGACCACGGCGAAGAGGGAGCTGAAGGTGTTCGACGACAAGTACGGAGAGCGTGTGCAGCCGCTGTATAGCTTCGTTGATTACGCCGTGGATCGGGGTTTCGCCCTCGATCCTGACCTTGTTGCCGCTGCCTGATTGCTTGCCAGTAATTTGTCCAGAGTTTATTAGGTACACTCCCTGAGTTCAGATTTCTTTGATGAATCCAGTGCCGTTAATTTGTGGTATTTTAAACAGTTCGCTGTTTGTGATAATTTTGGGATCCACCCACCTGTACTTTTAGAGCTGAATATCATTAGAATGCAAGACATGGGTTTTGGAATCAAATCTCTCTTCTAGTGAATGATCCAGTAGTTGAGACATAAAAGAATTTGACATGCCTAAATTACCTTGAAGCATTGAACTAACGCCTGATCAGAGATCACTTTGGAAAGTGTCAATGATTGTAATGTTATGATCACTTGAATTCCACAGGCTAGACACGCATTAGAGCAACTACGAGTTTATAAAAGGAAACAGATACGACTGTTATGTTCTAGAGTCTGCAACATTAAACATACACTGTTTTACGCCATTACCACACTACTGCAGATTATGAAACTAACAGTCTTAATAACGGAAACTTTTAACATAAGTTTACTTTAACATTGTTTACTGAAGCAAGGATAATGCATACTGCTCTGCTGCTAATTGCCCGAGGCTTCGACCGACAACCCACAACACTGTTTCGCTTTCCTATGGCTCCGCCGTCTCAACTTCCTTTCTTGTTTGGGCCTCCTTCGCGAGGCTTGGTCTCATTCACTGGTTCTCTAATCCTTAGGACTCCCCTCGGCTGCACAAGCCTCATCCTCTCTTTGTATTCCAGCAACTCCTTTCTGTACCTTTCTTTGTCCCTCTTTCCATATTCATCATACACCTGCACGAAACAATTACAAAGCAAGTGAAAGCCGTTCAAAAAGAGTAGCATTTCGACTCTTACAAAGACCTGGCTCACCCTTCTCTCCTCTTCTGTCAGTTTGCTCCATGATTCTCCGATCATCTTGCTGTACTCTCTTTCCATGTGAGGGTACTGCATCTTGAGCTTTGCGTGCTTCTCAGCGAAGAAAAAGTTGTACGCGCTCCTGTTAGGTTTCGGGTGGCCAGGTGCACGGTTCTTGTATTTCCTCCGCCTCTGGACAGATCGAGTCTGGGGAATGTATGGGTCGGTAGCATTGGATGGGGATGCTGCGGCGACGGAAGGAGCTGCTGGTGGTTGCTGATTGGCTTGATGCGGAGAAGGGTAAGCTGCAGCCTGCGGGGGAACATGATACAGTACCCCATGGAGGGTCTGGGAGCCGACCTTGACACTCACGAAATAGCCGTGCTCGAACTTCCCATCTATTCTTCCTGATACCATCAAATTGTGATCCCCTGGAGGAGCAAGCTATTGACTTAGTATTGCCATGTGATATTACAGGCAAGCATGTTGTGCAATATCCATCACTGAATTAAGCAACATGAATTGCTAGTTTGCTCACCAGTTTGTGCAGTCTCTCCAAAAGTGGGAGTGACTGAGGCAGGGGCAGATGGTGTCGCTTCTCGAGTGCTGTCTGCATTCGAGACAGCAGAGCGGTCTGCTGTAGGATGAGGAAGATGTTGATGAAATTAGATAATTCCGAAATAGTGTAGGAAAAGGGAGGAAGACTGAGTTTGATCTCACCCGTAGGAGTACTCTCTCCAGATGTTGGGGCACTTGGGACAGAATGAGGACCGGCAATGCCGTTGGCAACTGGATTTGGAGGAACTGATATATGGAAACGTTCATATTTTCCCCGTTAGTGCAACGAAAGATAGATAATTGGGGGAAAGGGTATCAGTCTCTAAAGTGCAGAATCATGAACTAAAGAGAGGAAGATGGATCTCACTGGCTGCTGGTTGGCTGACGACAGTTGGAGGAGCCTGAGTGACTTCAGCGGATGCTGCGCGCTGGTGAGCTTTGGGGGTATCTTTGCAGGCGCCTGTAAGGATAGTAAATAGAGGAATTGAGGTGAAACCGAAATAAAGAGAATTTAGTTTGGTGTAAAGCAGTAGAAAATAAAATTAAAAAAAATGAAAATATTTAGGAGGAATAGAAAATTTTCATGGTCAATCACTTCTTGGGTATTGACACAGGATAATCGCAGTTGGTTGCCCGTCTAATCTGGTTGCTGAACTCGAGAAATAATATCAGATTTCTGAATCAAGGAACCAAATTAATGGGACCATAGTATATACGTAAACAAATCCATGATGGCAAGGGGTTAATGGAATTAGCCTTCACAACTCAGGGAATGCTTTGTAAGAAACTAGATTCAAAACTTCTCAATTGAAATTTTAATTGGAGTTTAGATCTCACCTGCTCGAGTTGTTTCTGAAGGCAAGGCTGCTGTGACAGCAGCAGTACCTGTGACGCCATTGACATCTGCATTTGAAGGAATTCATTTAAATGGAACGTTTAGTTTCGTGATCAATATCACTTATTTGGGATTGTAACTATATAATCTTAGCTGCTTCGGCATTAAGTCTCCATGTGAAACTAAACATCCATTTGGATTACAATATATGCAAGCAAGGTATGGCAAAGGGATACACCGAATTGGTCTGTCCTGGTAACTCAAATAGACAGAAAACACTGACATAAAAGGTTAAACCTGGCAACAAAATTTCTTTTTTCCAAGAACACTTCAATTTTGCTGGTGAGTAATTGTTCTGAGTACCTGCAACGCCCTTGGCATCTACATTTGGAGTGGATGCAGGGGGAGGGTTCAAGTTTCCTGCAACCACAACAGAAGAAAAAACTCAAACCTCCGGCTGGAGTTCAGCGATAAAAGAGGGGGAGGGATGAATCTCTCACCAGCTGCTGGTTTGCTTGCAATGGCTGGAGGAGGACGAGGGGCATCATCGCATGATACGGATGCATGGCCTTGGATGGTGAGAGGGGGTGCTGGAGCCACTGGATGAAATAAAAGTGAAGGAATGAGGAACTTAGCATGTAATAATAACGAATGCATATTATATTCAACAATATTTCATAAAGTATTGAAATGTTTAGAAGGAAGTATAAGATTGCCGGGATCAGTATCTTTAGTATCAGGATGCCAATCATGGATGGTAAATTTGAAAGTAAAACACACACACACACACAACTAGATAATCCTTGATTCCCCTTGACAGTTTGTTATCAAATAATCATACATTATATTTATGTTCATTTTTGTCATTATGTATAGTTTCAAAAAATAAAAAATCAAAATTACCAACTGTAATTATGTGTAAATTGTAAATATTTTACGTGCATTTGTTTGTGCCCAATAATGTAGCAGGGAGCAACCTCATCTGATTTGCATTTAATGATTTTGAGTGAAATGTAATGCCAATTTGTTGTTAGAGACCTAATGATATTTGTGTAAAACATATGAAGACAAATCCATTATGGCTATGGTAACTGAATGAGAAAATAAGGGCTTTAACTATCAGAGAGCTGCTTTGAACTTGTTGGGGAGATCACCCATTGTCGATTGCTTGGCGAAGAGGTTCATCTACTCTGACTTCTGACGAGCAAGGGGCAAGCTGAAGTTCTCGGCAGCTGCATTGGCTGGAAGGTCAGTGAATCACCTGGATCCTCTCAGCTGATCAATTGGCAGTAAGATATATGGATGCTACAGCATCTCATCAAAAGGAGAATCAACATATAGATCATGGTCAATAGCATGTTCTAGGGAGTAATCTTCCACTAGGGCTGTAAACAGGTTGGATTCGGATTGGATTAATGTAAGATTTGAAACCAAACATGATAAGAAATTTGGATTCAGACTCTGGATTTCTTATCGGGTTTTTGGGTTTGGAAAGTTTATACTCCAATGCAATCCAATAAGAATGTAGGTTCAAAATTATAGATCTGAACCCAAAAATGTCGAAATGGCCAAATTATGATTTTGGGGTTTTAGACACCATTAACAATCCAAGTCAACCAGTTCAAGGGAGCAAGGGAGTAATCGATTGTCAAGTAAGGAACACTTTGTGATTTGATCCCTAATCTTGATCAGGCCTGGATGAAGGTAGAGTAAGGAGAGGGAACATCATTAGGATGACAACAGCATGATGGCCAAAGCGTGCCCTAATATCGGCAACAAAAGGTCACAGACTCTCAAAGGGACATAATCTCAAAAAAGGGCACTCAAGGTCTAAGCACCAAGGAGAAAGGCCAAAGCTGAATCCCATAATAATGAATTGCAAAAAACCTAATTTGGAATATCATGCAACTTGGCGTTTTGCTATGGGATCTAAACCTACTTTTCGGAAGGAGATTTACTATCATTGTTGAAAATTGAAAATGAATGTTGATTGATTTATCTTTAGATTGAAAAAAGGACAGATTTTCTGTGAAAATTAAAGGATGATACACGTGGAAGATTTAAAGAAATGATCCTTAAGGAGGCTGATTAGGAGTTCAAGGAGGATACGAGTGCTATATAAAAGAAGATGACGAATTGCATTTGAACGATAGACATAGAAGAACTTGGTGTGGTTAAAGGTATTGCAACATTTGGTAAAGAGACATCTTGGTGGAACGAAAAAAAATGAAGGATGATGTTAGAGATAAACACATCAGGTATAGAAATCTTGAAAGATGTAAGGATGATGATGTCTTTAAAAAAGTATAAATTAGCTTAGAAGGAAGGTAAAAGAGTTATCAAAGAGACTAGATCCAATGTATATACCGATGCTTACAGAAGTTAGATAAATTTGATGGAGAGAAGAATATCTATTGACTCGTGCGAATGAGGGAGAAAAAGTAAAAGGATTTGTGCATAGTTAAATGCATTAAAGATGAAACCCAAAATATTTTTGTCAACGATGAGGAGATCAAAGGTAGGTGGAGGCAAGTGGAGAGTGTACTTCGACAAACTCTTTAATGGAAGCCATACACATGATATAGGAGATATTAAGGTTATGTCGGAAGAGCTAAATCATTGTTTTATACATAGAATCAAAATTATGAGGTAAGAAAAGCTTTGAAGAGAATGAAACCAAGAAAAGCATATGGACCTATGGGGACCTGGTGAGATTCTTCTTGAGGTGTGGAAATGCATTGAAGGTGTTGCTATTAAATGGTTGATAAAGATGTTTAACAAAATTTGGGAATCTAATATAATACTAAAGAGTGAAATAATAGCACTTTGGTACATTTGTAAAAAATAAAGGTAATGTTGTTCTAACTATATAGAATCAAATTAATGTGTAATACCATGAAATTATAAGAGTGTGTGATCGAGTTTAGGTTAAGACAGAATGACATCATATCACAAAATCAATTTGGTTTTAGTCATGAAGCTCAACAACCCATCTCATCAGGTAAATTATTGAAAGAGCAAGGAAACGAGATGTGCATATGGTCTTTATTGACATGAAGAAACCCTACGGTAGAGTCCCTAGAACGGTTCTATGGTGGGCCTTATTGAAAAAAGTGTCCTAAAATATGTTACTCTAATTCAAGACATATGTTAAGGAACAATCAATAATATGAAGACTTATGAATGATTACCCAATAAATTTTCTATCACAATTGGGTTACATCAAGGCTCGACTCTGAGTCCCCTCCTCTTTGCTATAATGACATATCAGCGCACTAAGCATATTCAAGATAAGGAGTCTTGGTGTATGTTATTTACAGACGATATTGGTTTTACATAAGGAGATCAAGAGTGGTGTAAATGCAAAGTTAGATTTATAAAGGCAGATATTAGAGACTTGAGATTTCAAACTTAATAGGAACACGACCGAGTACATGGAATGCAAGTTTAGTAGATGAGACATGAAGATCATAGCATGGTGAAGTTGGATGGGGAAATCTTATCGGTAAGTGCTTTAAGTATCTCGGGTCGGTTATCCAAGAAGATGCATGGAATAAGGAAGATACTGATCATAGAATTAAAATAAAATGGTTGAACCGAAGAGCTGCAACATGAGTGTTGTGTGATCGTAATGTACAGTTGTGATTAAATGGTAAATTCTATACGACATCGGTTAGACTAGCTTTGTTATATGATACAGAGTGTTAAGCTATCATCAATAAGCATGAACAGAGTTTGGGTCTGGTAAAGATACGAATGTTGTGGTGATGGGTGGAAACACTTAGAAAAGATAAGGTAAGAAATGAGAATATCCGAGCGAAGATATGTGTGATCCTTAAATAAAATAAGGTGAGAAACATCGCTTAAGATGGTTTAGTCATATACGTCGAAGACTTGTTGATTTACCCGTTAGAAAGACATAACATATGAATGTTTAGATCAAGATAAAAAGAGGTAGACCAAAGAAGACATAGATGGAAGTGATAAGAATGGATATAAAATATATTTGTTTGACAAAAGAGAGAGCATTATATCATCATGTGTGGCAAAAAAGTATCTGATATCATGCACCGACATAATAACGATTTGACAATCTTTCTATTGAGTCCATGAAACCAACCCTAATTTTTTTGGCATGACGGCTAAGTTGATGAAGAAGAAGAAAAGAAGACAAATGAGAGCCTCTTTGCATAGGTATCAGGAACGAAGATCGACACCTACATCAAACGATGGTCGGACATGCTTGTCAAATATGTCTTGTGAGATAAGCCCGTCTACACGCATATTAAAGTGTGTACATGCAAGCTTTGTGGACTGATTTACCCCTTGTAGATTTATGTGTAGGAAAAGGGGTAATTCTTCTTCAAATTAGGTATTATCAATTAATGTGAATGTATCTTACAATTAGACCCATCGCCTATTCACCAGTCGCCTCATTGTCATGCAAGTGCTTTTGGGGCTTCAATTGTCATTGTTGTTTTTGGATACCATAGGTAAGTTAGCTAGCCTTGTAAATGAAGAATGAAGAAATGAAAATTTTCTTCGTACAAGCGAGCAAACTAAAATGATGTACTTGGTTGAGCAACTCCATGCGAGTGTGTTTAAGCTTGTGTAAATGATGTCTTA
Source organism: Scilla litardierei (assembly GCA_030789695.1). Taxonomy (NCBI): domain Eukaryota; kingdom Viridiplantae; phylum Streptophyta; class Magnoliopsida; order Asparagales; family Asparagaceae; genus Scilla; species Scilla litardierei. Next base: position 341,701,862 of record CM061142.1, on the reverse strand, counting down.
GTTTTTTATCTTGATACTAAGAACTATTGGAGGGTTTTCTTCCCTTTTAGCTATTAGCTAGTAATTATTACATTTGAGTTTGTTATGCATTGATATTTGGACGAGCACAAGGATTGGACGCTTTGAATAGTAAAGAAGGCATTAGCATTTATAGATGAGATTCAGACCAAGACCAATGTGTTTGGACTTGTATGGAAGGATTCGGCCCAACATTTGGAAACACTTATGTTTAGGACGAAATGGGGGCAAAGGCTCATTGGCGATAGCACCAGCCTAAAACAGAACTGTTTAACCCAAACACAGAATCGATAGAGGCGATTAGGGTTTGAACTTGCTTGGAGGGAACTACCCCTAGGTATTTCCTATATAACTATCTTAATTCATGTGATCAAGTATGTGATTTCATGGTATGTGATTGATACATGCAGATTATTTGATGACAGATGCCAACTTAAGCATCAGAGGGTTTAGTCAGGTGCCGTCCTGACTCTTCCCATGCCAGGTTTTGTCTTTAGTGTGCTGATTCACCCACTCATTCACCGAGTGAGTGATCTTAGAGGGCATTCAAGTAAAGTCATGATCACTAGTGTAAAGATAATGAGGTTACATCCATACAAATATAATGCTTGTGATACTAATCTTCAGATTTTTATGTTGCAATAATTAACGTTATACGAACTTACGGTTTGATCTTGCAATTATTGCTTTTTATTGGTTATGGCAACCGAGGGTGACACAACTCTTAGTCAGGTGTTTCTTACATAAGACAAGTTCGGTGTTCGTGTGAAACGGATGAAGATCCTATCAGGGGCGGTGAAAACCTTATCTAGAAACTGTGTTAGGGAAGTAACGATGGGTGAAGAGGAGACCATGACCGGGACGACGAAGAAAGAGTTTGATGTAAGCCTATTTGACAAAGAGGAAGCAAAAGTCACAGACATGGCATAAGCGCCATAAGCGCCAAGAGGAATAAGATTAGGAAGATAAGCAAAGTGAAAAAAAATGCCGAAAATCGTAATAAAAAAGGTAGCTGCATTGGGATAAACAATAAGAGCAGTATTAGGGGCTCAATAAATGACTGTACTTTGGAAGGCAACTTAAGCTTGATGGACAAAGTTACAGAACCCCATTTGCAAAGGAGATCTAGGCGGAGATGCTACCAACAAAAGTCAAGCTGACTTTGCATACCTATAATAATTTAGGAGATCTAACCGAACATGTTGTGACCCTCAAAGAGACAATGTAATTGTATAACACGTCTAATGCATATTTATGCATGGTCTTATGCACACCAATCTGAGGGGGCTGGCGAAAGAATTGTACCGTCAGCTTGCCTCAGGATCGATGCATGACTTTGTCTAGTTGTCACATGAGTTCGTTTGGCACTTTATCGTTACTCAGAAGTCTGTAAAGAACCCAACCCCCTGCTGATGGAGGTTGATAGAGCTTTAATATTAATAACCGCAAGCGTTCTGCTGTCTTCGTAGCGCTAACGGGTCGTCCATAGGGAAGTTGGGTAATTGAATACTAGTTAATCCTAGGCTATAGCTATCTACGTGGCAAATATATGGAAAATGGAGAAACAAATAGAACGAAAGGGCTCTAGGGTTAGGTTTCACTCTAATATGGGTTAAACATGGGAATAAGCTCATTGCATGGCTATCGAATCATCCTAGGGTGAGGTTGTAGGTTGTCTAACCTAGAGGATATCACCTACCTCCCACTGCTGTGATGATATGATAGGATCGCTCCTCACGTTATCTCACGCCCCCTCCCCCACTTCTGTGATGTCATGACATGACTACCCATTCTAATGACGAAGCCTACTCCCGTAGCGCATCGCTACACGACGAATGCATTAAGCAAGACAATATTCCCCAACCACTGTTCAGTCACTCTCATGGTCAGAAACTCGGTCAATGCTAGGAGGGCTCTTATACGTCCCAACTTCCGTTGGCAACAAAATGAGTATAGATCGCACAAAAGGATTAAAAACCCTAGTATAACCCTAACTCCCACTAGCGATTAACCCAAGGAAATCAATGTATGTGGATGTTAATCGTCCTAAACATAACTCTGTTTCGATGGTTCAATATCTAAACAGCAAGATCAAGCCATGCTCAACTCCACAAATAGAGATCCACCAAACCCTAGATTAAAATTACTCACTAAACATATATAGAATCACAAAGGCAACACAAAGAAACATCACAAAAACAACAAAAAATAATAGAAAACAAATAGAACAAGAGGAAGAACATATCTTGATAAATTAGCAATCCAAGTCTTCAAAATACACAAGCCTCCTCATGGAAACATGCAAAAAAATCTATCCTTACCCTACTCCTACTTCTAAACTAGTTACAAAGGAAGAAGATGAAAATCTGGTAGAAAAGTTGGCTCCCCCCCCTCAAAACGCGCATAAAACCATTAAATAACCCCTTAAAAACACTAACGGGTCGGGCAAAACCCGACCCGACGCAGCAGTGTGGGTTGCTCCACGCGATCACGCCGATTTTGCACTCAAAAAAGCAGTTTTACGCCCTTTCAGCCTCTGCAGCGAAGCGGTCGCGTCAAATTTCACGCGGTTGCGTCGCTGCAATTCTGCAGAACAGTCTCGTCTTCCAGAAAATGTATAAAATCGCTCTGATCTCGAAAAAATACAAATAAATGTATCGAAATCGTAACGAGACGCTCTTCAATGAAAAAATAAAATGAAGTGAAGATAACCACAGAGTTGTGAGCAGATCTTCAGTCTTTGTAAGGCTTGTGCGCTTCTTGTGGCATCTTCTTCACGCAGTCACGTGGGGTTCACAAACGACCGCGTGGCTCCTCTTCTCTTTGGATTGGGCTGAGCCCTTCTACGCAGTCTCGTCGGGATCCACGCGACCATGTAGATATTGGCTCGAGATTTCCAGACAGTTGGTACCTTTGACGCGACCGCGCGGACGAATCCACGCAACCGTGTCGATTTACTTTTCTTTAGCCTGTTTTGGCTTCATTTTGGCTTCCTCCGACGCGGCCGTTTGGCGAGTCGATGCGGTCGCGTCGGAGCTCCCTCAGATGACCCAGCTGTGTTGTCCCACGCGGTCGCGTGGGGTTACACGGCCGTATGGATCATGGCTTCATGTTTGGGGTTCGATCAGCTCCAGGCGGTCGTTTTTGTCACCACACACGGTCGCGTGTGACTGATTTTCTTCAAACTCTTCTTTTGATTCCACTTCTTCGCCTCGTTTCTTCCTTTCACTTCGTTGACTCCAATTAGCTCTTTTAAGCTGGATTTCAATCTGAAACGTGCACAAACACTCAAAGAGTGAAAAGGAACGAAAATATGGTAAAGTAGCGTATAAAGCGGGGGTTTGTGTGATATTATGCATGAATAAACCTAACTAAATATATATGAAATATCCACTCATCAAAATCCCACAATCTAAACTCTTCCTTGTCCTCAAGGAAGTCAAAGAAAGAGTAAAGATTGGGGGTATGCATGCATTCAACAAATGATATCAATAATTCCACAACGAGATGTATATATCTATTAGATAAAGCACAACTGTTTTTGAATCCTACTGCTGACTAGGACAAGATAAAGAGTGGCTGGAATTTGATCTTAGGGAATGGAAGGTTGAGATGAGTTTTGAGAAATTTTCGAGGGATAATCCATTTGGTAGGAACAACTCAATATTTTGAAATTTGTAAGGAAAAACGCAAGGGTCATGATTTTGAGGGGATGTAAGCATAACTTTTGGAGGGAAATTTGATGGGAAAACCAAAATTTTTGAAAACCACACCATCTCTCTCTTCCCAAAATTTAAATGCACTTTGGTTAGCAAAAATAAATTAATTTGACATAAGCCATTATGTTTCTTTTTTGGCGTAGAACGGTAAACTGGATTTATTTTCCAAATTCCACAGAATCTAATTTTTTATTGCTCCCAAAACATGTAGCTTTATGTCCATGGAATTTATTTTTCAAATTCCACAGAATCTAATTTGTTGGTTTCTTTTTTTGGCGCCGAATTTGTTTCCATGGGAATAACCCAAGGTGCTCACGCCGAAGGCCCGCTAAATTTTTTTATGCTAATTTGTTGTCTCGCACCGAAGTTGTTATTTAACGCTAATTTGTTGTTCTGCGTCGAATTAGTTGTTCTACGCCGAAGGCGCCCGTCGAATTTGTTGGTCCGTGTTGAAGGCGCTTGCGCCGAATTTGTTGTTCCGCGCCGAAGGCGCCCGTGCCTCTAAATATTTTTACGCTAATTCGTTCTTTTCAATTTTGGCTATGGAAATAATTTTTTGGGGAACAAAGATTTCGCGGAGAAAAATCTTAAATGTACCCGCGGGCACGAGTTATGACTAGTATATGTGTATATATATATATATATGTATATGTGTGTGTGTGTGTGTGTGTGTGTGTGTGTGTATATGGAGAGTGAAAACTTTCAGATTATGGAATTAATAATCACGTCAATCCTTATTAATCTATCAAGGCATAGCCTAGAGGATTATCTCTAGTATAAACCAACATGTAAAATACATTATCATGGTCATGCTCAAATCCAAAAATATTTCATCTATCCTGCGTATACTATTAGAATGGGAGCCGAAATAATGTGATGGATTAAGAGAAGATTTAGTATTGTATTATGGGCAACAGATCTATCAAGGCGGTGGCACTCACGACACGCTATCGTTCCTTGGGTTGTGGGATTGCTAGCTTTATTCATGTTCATGTTTTCATTATTTTTGGGCTCTTGGTTTGTGTAAGAAGCGTTGGGTCAAATGACTCCCAGATCAGACGACATTTGGGCATTGGGCCAAGGACCCCTCGGACCTACTAGATCAAAGCAACCACAAACCTTTATTCCCAGCACTCCCCCATACTAAACCATTCGGCACGAGTCCCCAATGCTTCATGGGGCACAAGGATTCGGCTACTCAATTCGGCTGGAAGAACGATGCATACTTATTCATTATTTTTTCTATAGACATTTTTTCTTTTATTTTCTTTTTTTGGACAGCATGAATAGGTTAAGCAAAATCAGTACTGAACCTTAGTACTAGGTGATATGTCGTTATCCAAGTCTCTAAGGATTATAACCCATTATACTCAACTATCATTTCTACGATCCATGCATAAAGTAGATTCCTAAGAAAAATTCAACCTAGGTCGGTTTCGAGTACTACTATCCTAGGGACTATGAGCATGGGCATAATGAGCATATTAGATGAGATCTAAGACTAGAAACATATCCAAATCATATATTCTAATCGATATCGAGAAATCAAGCGTAAAAGATAGAATCTGACATTTCATTTCATAACCACACATAGGATCTTGATTTCGAAAAATTCTCCAAACACATATTTACAATGAATGCATGATGCATGTGAGATGCAAATGCAAATGCAAATGCAGGATGTTTTTGATGTTTTTTTCATTTTTTTTTGAATAAAAGAGAAAGAAGTGATGCATGAAAGAAAAAGGGGAAAAGAGAATGAAAAGAGAAGAACATACACATTGGTTAAAAATATGAGAATGTGGGTGGAAAAGGAAAAGGCATGAAATGCTCCTCCCCCAAGTTGGAGCTGAGCATTGTTCTCAATGCGAGATACTCAATGAGATCGTGAGGAAATATGTGTGGGGGAAGAGATGGAAGTGAATCTCCCCCAAGCTAGGACAAAGATATGCCATGAATGTGATGGCGAAGTGATAATGAGGGCTATATGCTGATGGGGGAGAATGTGTAATCTCGTCAAGAGGTGCTACCGCCAGGTGGTAGTGGGGGTGGAGGTGGTGCATAAGTGGATAGTTGTGGCATGAGGAGAGAGGGTCTAGCCTCCGGGTAATGGCCCTGAGAATAGTGCCAATGATAGACGGCATCAAACTATGACTGTTAGGTAAAAACTATGGACCTGATGCCGTCCATGAATAGCCTCCTCCACTCGGGTAAGACACTCATCAGGAGAAGGATGTGGAGGAAGAGGACCAGAATGGCTAGTACCCTCGCTAGGTTGGCGCGATCTCCATGAGAAATGGCGTAGGGGTGGAGGAGGGGGTAGTGGTCTGACGGGGCATCCCTGTGCAGCTGCAGGAATAACTGGGTCCTGAGCGGGGACGAGCTGTGCTTGTACAGGTGGGGGCAAAAGCTGGATCAGGTAGAAATGCCCAATGCATGGCCCCCTCAGTACAGAAGCGATCAGTGTTTGGCAGTGTGGTATAAGGGGCATGGTGAGGCCCATAAAGCCATAAAAATCTTGTCCGTGATAGGTTTGATCATGTGCATATTCGTGAGAATGGATATATCGAAGGATGTGGGGCCATGAATAGGGAGCATGGTAGCAGGGATCTAGAGAGAAATGCAAGGAAGCTTGGCTATAATAGTGATAAACCCTCCGCAGCAGATCTAAGCAGATGGGCTGCTACGGGTGTGAAATAGACTATGACCCAACCAAGAACCGACATGAATAAGATAACATGGTGAAGTAGTGCCGTCCTCGTGAATGTAGTGTGGTTGGTTCATGGCCCACAAGAAGAATAGCTCATTCTGTGAGACCTGGCATGTCTCCTCCCTACAAAAGATAGAATTGGTGATGATACGATGTGCCAGGCGAAGGCATGAATGGATAATGGAAGAGACATTCGCTCTGGTGATAGAGAAGGGGGTAATGCTAGTAATATGCTCCTAAAAGGTACCGAGATCAAATGCATCGGGAAATGGGCCATTGTGCTTAATGGAATCATGGGTTTATGCGGTGGATCATCGAAAAAGAGTGTTTAAGTAGTCAGTGGACATGTAGTAATCCATGTTCATTAGGCGAAATGAAAATCCTGAATGTTGGTGCCTAAGTGAACCGAGAAACTCCTAAATTAGTTTCCTATAGGTTTGGACCTCACACGCCAGAAAATCACCCCACCCAATGTTATGAAGCATGGTCTGGACACCCTTGACGAGCCTTAGGGAATCCAGAGGGGAACGCTCGGGAACTTGGTGGGAATGATGATTCGTCGAGATGGGGATGTGTAAGTGTCGCGTTGACGCATATCCATGAAAGTGATCCCTAATGTGTCAATTTGTGGGGATGGTATGGGTGGTTGTGCAGCGGATGTGGAAGCTACATCAGTAGACGTGCGTGCTCATGTGTTCTGCAATCGTGAGTGTCGTAGGGATGCTGCTGGACGCTTCTTGTGATTGCCTTGTGGGGGCGTAGTGAGGATGTGAATGTGTATGCAAGATGACGTGCACGACAAGTAACAAGTGAAAATCTTGCAACTCCCACGCAAATTATATAGACTAGCGAGTAATTGAAATATTGGGCAAATAATTGAAAATTTTGAGACAAGGAGCGAGTTTACCCAAAATGGTGATGATCCTCGTGATGATGCTGGTGCTTGAAACCCCAAGTCAAGGCCTCCAAGCTTCGATGGTGGTCACGTCGTTTGAAATTCCCAGAAAACCCAAAACTCGGTCGGTTAGGGTTTCACTCGGTCTTTTCGACAAAACAGGCGGGGGGAGAAATTGGAGATGTGGGTAGACCTGGGAGATGATTTCACTGGAGAGGGTAGGGATGTGAGGGACTAGGGTGGTCGAAGTCGAGAGAATTGGAGAGGAGAAGTAGAAACGATCGAAGAATATGAAGCACAGCTCGACCGTTTGGGGGTTTGGGTTTATATAAGATGATCCAGGCAGTCGGGTCGACCGGGGTTGACCCAGTTGCTTGAAAGCTCAAAGGTCAATGGGGGATGTGTTCGACGCGGTCGCGTTGATGCCATATGAACCGCGTCGTTTCAAAATTTTGGTTGTCTGGGAGCTTAGTTTACGCGGTCGCGTGGGAAACCACGCAACCATGTGGAAATTCTGTCAGATTTTTCCAGTAAGTTATCCCCTTTAAACCGTTGCGTCGTTTGGTCCAAAGGACCGCGTGGAACTGGAAAATTGAAGTGGTTTGGCTTGGGAAATTTTGGGGTTGACACGGTCGCGTCGTTTGGTCCAAACGACCGCATCAGGTGAGAAAAATGTCTCTAAATTTCCATAAACTTGACTCCCTTTAAACGACCGCATCGTTTGACTTACGCGGTCGCGTCGATTCCTCTTTTCCTTAGCTTGTTTTGCTCCTCTCTTGCTGCTTACGACGCGGTTGCGTGGAATATGCTCACGTGGTCGCGTCGAATACTATATGCTGCTTCCTTGGGACTCCTCTTAGCTCCCTTCCATGCGACCGTGTGGGGGTGTCCCACGCGCCCGCGGCCTTTTCTCCTGCATTGAATCAAAACTTGTGTTATTCCTTGGGGCTAGGGGTTCTTTATTCAATCAAACTCAAACTATCTAACTAAAATAAAAATAAAGATAAAAACTAAAACAAGTCTGAAACTTGGGTTGCCTCCCAAGAAGTGCTCATTTATAGTCTTGAGATTGACTCCCATATCATGGTGGCTCCAGGGTGGAGAGCATTGAAATTGCTCTTGCTCCGTGTTTCTTCTTTTCGTTCAGCATCGCCTTGTGTAACTCCTTGATCTCAGCTCCTCGGGATCAGGTAGATGTGATCTTGAAGTTCCTTCGTCAATCCCCTCTAGTGGAGCTTTCATCAAATGCTCTAGTTATGGCCACCGTTTCCATTTGCCCTTCATACTTAGGATCACCCGATAGAAGCTTCTCCATTGGGCTAAGGAACAGGTCTACCAAAGTTGTTTCTTCGATTACTTACTCAAGGAGGTCGACGTGGTGGCAGTGGTCTTCCTATAGGAATGTTCTCATGGATTTATGCAGATCAAACTCTACTTTCTCCTTGTCGACATTTAAAGATAACTTCCCTCCTTTGACGTCTATCAATACCCCCCGAGTGGCCAAGAATGGACGGCCAAGAATTATCGGTGTGTGGGCATCCTCAGGCATGTCTATGATGACAAAGTCATTTTGAACTAAGATCTTCCCAGCCTGCACTGTTATATCTTCAATGATATCTAGAGGGTACATGATGGATCTGTCGGCAAGTTGAAGAGACATGTTGGTGGGCTTTGGCTCTCTCATCCCAAGCTTCTCACTAATGGACAATGACATCAAGCTCACACTCGCTCCGAGGTTATATAGCGCTCTCTTAATAGTAACATTACCAACAACTCAAGGGAAGGAGAAACTGCCAGGTTCCTCCAACTTCTCTTTCATCCTCTAAAGTATCGCACTGCACTCCACCGATATCATAACTTTCTCCCTCCTGCCTCTTTTGGTGAGTATGCCTTTCAAAAACTTGGCGTAGGAAGGGATTTCTGAGATGACGTCGAGGAATGGGATGGTTATTTGTAACTGCTTCAACAAATCAAAGAATCTCACATATTTCTCATCTATTTTGGCCCTAGCCAATCTCGATGGAAGGGGCACCTTATGAATGTAGGTCCTTACAGGCTCCTATGTGGCATCCATATCTCTCTTCTCAATATCCTTCTATGTCGGTGGCTCCATTGGTGGAGGTGCTACCTCATGCTCCTTTTCAGCTTCAATATTTATATGAGGTTCCACCTCAACTCTAGCCTCTCCCTCTTCAGCAACTGGCATGGCAGGGCCGTAAGTCTGCCTCCCGCTTCTTAGTGTAATGGAGTTCGCGTTGCCTTGGGGGTTGGGCTCAAGATGCCTCGGCAGCTGTCACAGCGGCCTAGAGAGTTGTGCCACCTGTTGTGCCAACTGTGCCACCTGTGTCTCCATCGCTTTTTGGCTTGAAGCTAATTGTTGGGTGGTAGACATAAGCTGCTGAATAGATGATTGGAAATAGCCATTCTTCTGCCCCTGCATAACAATAAATTTTCCCATTAGTGTCTCTAAATTAGACTTAACAGGGGGTGGGGGTGGCATTTGATTGGGCACCCTTTGATTAAAATTTTGAGGTGGAACATAAGACTGTTGGGGATGCTGTGGGAATGGTGGCTGAGGCTACAACCGTGGACTCCTATAAGAAAAGTTTGGGTGGTTCTTCCACCCCTGATTGAATGTGTTGGAGTAGGGATTGTTGATAGGGATGGCAGTAATGGCCTGACCAGACTGGCCCAGCCCGGCCCAGTTTTGACCCGGCCCGCCCCGGCCCGCAGACAGGTCGGGGCAAGCTTGGGCTTCGTATGCAGCCCGGCCCGCCCCGGTAAACTATAGAAGTTCTAAAAAACCTTACTATTTTGATACGGACCATGCGACCAGTCCATAACCCATAACTCATACTATGTTCCACTGTTCTCCCAATTGAGCCAATTCACAATTACCAAATATATCACAATTCTCCCAGTTTTGAAATAAAAATTTTGTTTTGGATGCATAGGGATGGTAGTAATGACCTAACCCGACCCGGCCCGACCCGGTTTTGGTAAGAAGTTACCTGCCCCGCCCCGGCCCGAGACCCGCCCTGCCCCGACCCGTAGATGGGACGGGGCAAGCTTGGGTAGTTAAATACCCGCCCCGCCCCGCAATATTGCCATTCCTAATTGTTGAGCGGCCTTGCGTTGTTTTCATAGAGTGCATTCGCCTGCTCAATAATCATGACTCTTATAGAAAAGTTTGGGTGGTTCTTCCACCCCTGAATGAATGCGTTGGAGTAGGAATTGTTAGGCAGCCTCACGTTGTTTACATAGAGTGCATTCGCCTGCTCAATAATCATCCCCGGTGGTGCAACAATGGTTGATGGGCACTTAAATTTCGAAGATAACATGGTGACAACATCTAATTCAAACTTACCTCCCTTCTTGGAGGTTGCTCTATCATTGCTCCAGTGATAGTTGTTGGCGGCCATGTCCTCCAACAGCTTCTTTGCTTCAGCTAGATTCTAACTCATAATTGCCCCAGTAGCGGTGACGTCAATGGTCATCTTCACCTCTCTAGATAGCCCATTATAAAAAGCCTGAATAAGGAGCCAGTCTAGGACTCCATGATGTGAGCACTACCTCTGAAGATCTTTAAATCTCTCCCACGCTTCGTATAAAGACTCTTGATCTAGCTGGAAGAAGGATGTGATTTTGTTCCTCATCTTTACAGTTTTAACTGGAGAAAAGAACTTGGTTAGAAAAGCGCGAGATAAATCATCCCAAGAAGTAAAGGTATCGGGGTCATGGCTTCTCAGCCACTCCTGAGCCTTATACCTCAAAGAAAAAGGGAAGAGCCTCAGCCTAATGGCGTCGTCAGAGACGTCCTTCATTTTAAGCATGTCGCACTTCTCTAGGAAAACATTTAGATGCTCGTTAAGGTTCTCCATTGGCAATCCTCCATTCTGATCCTGCTCGATTGAGCTGATCAACGAAGACTTGAGCTCAAAATTATTAACGTTCATAGGTGGGCAAGTCACGCTCGACGTTGATCCATGTATGGCATAGAAAATTCCAAGAGGGACATAGCAGGTGGAGGAGTATAAACTTCTTTTGCCATTGTTCCTTGTGCTATCCTTCTTCTCCTCTCAGCGTTGCGCCTACATGAAATAGCTTCAATCTCAGGATCTAGGTGAAGCAAGTCCTCAGTACCATGTGATCTCCTATGCATACACAAATGGCAAAACTAAAAGAAAACGTCAGTAGCACCAGAAACAATAGCAAAAGAAAATAAAAAGAGAAAAAGAAAAGAAAAGAAAATGCGCAGTTTAGCAATTATGATCAAAACCAATATCAAGCTGTGCCTCCCCGGCAACGGTGCCAGAAAACTTGATAAAGCTTTAATCTTTATAACCGCAAGCATATGGCTATCGTCGTAGCGCTAACGGGTCGTCCGCATGGAGGTTAAGTAATTGAATACTAGTTAATCCTAGGCTATAGCTAGCTACATGAGAAATATATGGAAAAGGGAGAAACAAATAGAACGAAAGGGCTCTAAGGTTAGGTTTCACTCTAATATGGGTAGAACATGGGAATAAGCTCATTGCATGACTATCGAATCATCCTAGGGTGAGGTTGTCTAACCTAGAGGATATCACATATCCTCAACTTCTGTGATGCTATGATAGGATCGCTCATCACGTTATCTCATGCCCCCCACTTCCGTGATGCCATGACATGACTACCAATAGTAATGACGAAGCCTACTCCCATAGCGCATTGTCACACGACGAATGCATTAAGCAAGACAATATTCCCCAACAATTATTCAACCACTCTCATGGTTAGAAACTCGGTCAATGCTTAAATAGGGGTGAAAAATTGTTAAAAACTATTCCAAAAACACTGTAAGGACACTGCCTATGAGGAAAACACTAGAAAGGGGGTTAAATAGTGTTTATAAAATTTAAACGATAGTTATACCAATTTAAATTTCTAACCAACAATAAATGCGGAATTATAAATAAACCCAAAATGAAACAATGCTAACACAAAGGATGTTTTAAGGGTTTGGATTACCCAAGTCCAATACCAACTTGTTCCCGGTAATCCTACGTCCCTTCTCAAATACCTCCGGATACTCAAGGAAGAATCCTAACTTGAGGTTTCCTTTAAACCCACTTCTAGCAACCCTACAAGTGTAATCGAAACACAATCGATGTCCTTGACTCCCACAACTTGGGATCAAGCAAATCACCCTCACAAACCGAGAGAAAAACTAATATCGAAAGATATGAAATAATGAAATAGCAACACTTACAATCACATATGCCTTGAAGTAGAACTTGAAGGAGCAAGTGTGTTGTGTGTTAAAGTCTCTTCCAAGAAGAAGGAAAGTCCTTTCTCTTTTTTTGATACATCGGAATAAAAGAAAGTCCTTTCTCTTGTCACCACCAATTGCCTAGAGGGTATCACTTTGATTCTAGGTTGGAGAGCAAGAGAGAATGCGATTCGAAATATAGGGCTTTTTGAGAATGAGATCTTAGAGATGAAAGCTTGAATTCTAAAGAACTTGCTTGTGGGAGAGAGAGAGGCTCTAATGGAACAGTAGAAGCTCTCTTTATAGGTTCTCTAAAACCCTCAAACAGAATTCCCAAAAATCCCTTTGAAATCCGTGTGGAAACAGCCAACGGATAGAATTTACACAATAGACAGTCGACTGGTGAAGAAACAACAGTCGACTGCTGCATGTGTCAGAGGGTAGGTGAGAATTCAAACGGTAACTTACTACGTAGGACATTCGACTGATGAAGGTCGGACAGGCGCCTGTAAACCAACAGGCGACTGAGAAACCTTCTACAGGCGACTAAGCGAAACGTGAGTAAGTTATGAAAACTTAGTCAGTTTTGGGAAGACACGACATGCGACTGATGTGGTATCCACAGGCGCCTGTGCCATGGACAGACGACTGTGAAACAGCATCAGGCGTCTGGCCAAAACTTGCATAGATTGCCAAACACAAAGTATTAGGACAAGAATTGACAGTCGACTGAAGAAGCATTCACAGGCGCATGTGCCATGGGCAGGCAACTGTGAAACCAACATCAGTTGTCTGGCCAAAACTTGCATAACTTGCCAAACACAAAGTTCTAGGACAAGTATCAACATGCAACTGAAGAAGCATTCACAGGCGCCTGTGCCATGGGTTGGCGACTGTGAAAGCAACATCAGTCGTCTGACCGAAAGATGACAAGTTAGGGATCTTTAGGCATGAGAGAGACATGCGACTGACTAACAAGTCACATGCGCCTGTAACTGGACTGTCGCCTGTAACTGGACGGCGCCTGTACTTTTTACAGCAATCGCCTGATGAAAATTATAGCAGAAAGCCCAAAAACAAAGTGACAAAGTGTGTGCAAAATAGACAACTATAGAACAAATCACATGCGACTGTTTGGAGACAGGCGCCTGTAAAACATTCAGCAGTCGCCTAATGAAAGTCCAAAATGCACATGTTAGAGAATAATGAATTGGAGGCCTAGGAAATGAGTTCTAATGATTTCCTAGGACAGAAAGAAAGATATGGATGTGCTCCAACATAGTTCTACTTCTAAGCTACATATTAGAAGAGAATAAAAAGATTACATCTTGTTTTTGCAACTCTTCTTTCTATTGAATGAGCTTGGGCTTCAATCATCCAATCCATTTTACATGCTTTGTTTGATTCTTAAATGACATCCATTGCTAATTGATTTTTAAGATATGCTTAGGCAATGGATTAACTGCAAGTATGAGATTAGTCACAAGTATTTATATTTGCTCATTATCAAAACCAAGTAGGGAGAAGTCCAATACTCAACATTCTCCTCCTTTTTGGTGATGACAAACAAACATAAACAAAAAGATAAATAATTGTGCTTAAAGAATACGTACTCCCACTACATAGATGTCAATCAAGTTAGTCAATTTAAGTAAGGGCATCTATTGATCAATTGAAGCAAACATGTAAGATATACAAGAATGAAATGATTTCAATACTAGAAATTTAGGATTTTATAATCCAAATTCATTGTATCTTACTCCCCATGAAGACAACTTCAATCTTGGATTCAAGTTTAGATTATACTTAGCACAAAATTATGATTTGTTTATTTCTCTCCTCTTATGGCATTATCCAAAAAGAGCGAGTAGAAAACAACAATAGTGCTAAATAAGAACTAAAACAATCACGAGAGTCTAAAGAATGTGATATATATTCAATGCGATACGACAATAAAATCGAGAAAACATAAAGGTGCATCACAATGATATATATCAAATACTCATCAACAAAAGAATTTTTAGTTGACTAAAGGAATAAGAATCCAATATCAACATTACATAGGCAAGAAAATGTCTCACATCACACATGTATATAATAGAGTACACAGAGAGACACAATCGCACAACGTATACACATGGATCACATCAGAGAGTAAAATGACAAAATGTGATATCATATATGTATATATAATAAATACATGGAGTACAAAAGTAACAGACCACTCCACATACAACAAAAAACTATGATCATCATCATACACCATCCAAAAAATGTGCCAATACATCAATACAACCAAAAATACAAACAGACTCACACTCTCAACCCTAACAAAAAAAATCTAGGACTAAGGGTGAGCAGTCTCCACAACACAACAATCCAGATCAGCTGCGGAGGAGCCACAGGAGTAGCCAACTTAATACGGAAATCCTGGGGCTCTTGGTCAACAGAGACGTCCTCGGGATGGGAAGCAGCAACATCAGCAGAGAAGACATCCTGAGGAACCTGAGAAGCACTGGCTCAGAAGCAGCATCAACTAACGGATCAGGAATATCAGTGATGATCGGAGGAGGCTGAGTAGGCTAAGCAGATGGAACAAATGACTGGAGGTAGGCAAAGAAGGGTATGCCCTGATGCTGGAACATCAGATAGAACAACTCATAAAGACCAGATAGCTTCTTATCCAACTGGACAAGAGAGGGTGCATCAGATGATGAAGGCTGATCAACATGTGGAGCAGTGGGTTGAAGACGGGCCAGAAGTAGACTACCTCTTCTTTGATGCAGTCTGCAGAGCCGAAGAGGACTTCGACTTTGCAGTCGTATCAAGAAGAGGGCCAAGAGGCATGGGCTCATACATGGTCAGATCAATGCCGAAGTGGTGAAAGACAAGAGTAAGAATTCCTTATGGAATATGATAGGAAGAAGAAGTGAACTATACACTGTCCATCCGATCAAGGAGGACCCCGGCCCAGTTCACATGCATGCCAGAAAAGATCGCATACATGCATCTGAGAATCTCCTGAGATGGCTGATCAGAGGAGCCATATTTCGACAAGATGTTGGACTTCACCACTAGGTGAACAGCCCAACCTCGAGCAGAAAACATGGAAGCATTGATGTCAGAGGAGAGGTATGAAGGGATCACAGAGAACATGACCTAAAGGACAGCCTGATCAAGGTCAGCAACATCGAAGAGGCAGATGTCAGCAGGCAAAGAACCAGAGGAAGGAATCCTAAGAATGTTCCCTAAGAGAATATGGTCAAGCTTGATATGAATCCTCTGTACAACGGTGTCAATGACACCCGTGTCAGCATATTCACCGCGAATGCGGTTTGCATAGAATAGCTTGACAAGTAATAGGGCTGTTAACGAACGAACTTGAACGAGGTAGAACAGGGAGCTTGGTTTTGTTCATGAACAAAATCCATGTTCAAGCTCTTTTTGTTTACTAACTGAGCTCTAAAAACATGTTCAAACTTGTTCGTTAAGCTTACCGAACGAACGTAAATGAACGTAAACAAACATTTACTAGCTTGTTCACGAGTAGTTCATCGAACGTTCTGCGTTAACAAGAATTATCGAGCTTGTTCGTGAACACACAATCAATCTTATTCATGAACAGATTTTCAATCAATCAATCAAACGTCAATTTTTTAATCAGGAATAATAATATTTAATAATAATTGCCAATGACTAAATCAATTAAATAAAAGGATTAAATATTTGCAGGACAAAAACAAACAAATCCAACATAGCTCCATAAATCCCATTACAAGCATCCATTCCCAGCATAATAAAAATATAGTATTTGTCTAAATGCAATACAATGTAAGAACCCAATATTCCAATCATTCCACCATCAATGTATTATAATGAACACTTAACGAGCTTGTTCATGAACACTTAAAGAGCTTGTTCATGAACATCACTTAACGAGCTAGTTCACGAATACTTAATGAACAAATACTTAATGAGCTTGTTCATGAATATAAATGAATGAACACAGTTATGTTCAAGCTCTGTTTATTTACTAACCGAGCTCTAAAAATCCGTTCAAGCTTGTTCATTAAGATTCTCGAATGAATGTAAACGAACACGTAACAAGCTTGTTCACGAGTAGTTCGTCGAACGTTCTGTTCGTTGTAACGGTCGCTTTCCGACCTTATGGATTTTCTACGTGCATGTACTTCTTCGTGCACGTATTTTATTTGACTCTTTCTGGATTTCGGTATATACGATGTGATATGCCGTTGTGACCGTATGGAAGTGTAGAATTTTATAGTAATTTTTGGGAACATCATTTCACGGCTCGTTTTCTCGCAAAACGGCTTTGAATGGAAGGGGCGTTTTGGTCTTTTGGCCTTAATACTCAGTTCCCGATTTTACATAAATTTTTGGTAGGTGTTACACGCGATCGGACCCCGTAGACCCATACTTCTCGTCTCCACGATCGTCCCGGTATTTTCGGTTAATTTTTCTGACGCCCGTATTGAGAGTTATCCCCTAATTAAATCTCAACCCTTGATTAGCCCAGATCAATTTGAATTTCAAATTGATAATCAGATTTAATTAGACCCCTGATTTGCCTCATGCGTATCAAAGGGGTTATTATTCTGTTTTTAATTGTACACATGTTTTCCCCAAATTTCACTTCCCCTATCTCTCTCTCCCCCACAAATTTAGATAAACTCTATGGCTATCTATCAATTAAAATCTTTTTATAATCAAAACCTATCAAACCATACTCCCTCACGTTTTCACCCGAGGGCTGAGTTTTCTCAGCAGCCGCAACTCAAAAACCATCCCCCGCGTTTCTTTTTCTCGCAACCCTATACCTCTTACTTCAACCCCTCGCCGGCGCCGCCCTATCTCCAGTCGCCGTCGTTCTTCTCCCCAAACGCCTGCCCTGCCACCGTTACAGGCCACCGCCAGCAGCTCTTTGCGCAGCAGCGGCAACAACGCACAGCAGCTGCGCTGCTGTGCTTTACTGGCCGGCGCCGCCATTTTCGGCGCCGCCCGGCCATCAGCAAGTCGCCGCACGCCTCCCTCGTCTACCCCCCGACCGCCGGCGCTTCCCTCAACCGCCCCATCACCGACTGAAGCCCCGACCGGCGGCTTCTCTCGCAGCAGCAGCGACAGCAGCAGTTCACGGCTGCTGCTGCCTTTTTCCGACGCTAGGCCACCGCGAGCGCAGCCCCACGGCCTCCCCGAGTCACGACCTGACCCTCCCCAGGCCGGATCTCCCCGTCGACACCCTCCCCTGGCCGGCCAGCACTTCATCCGACGCTCCAGCGACGCCGTGTCGTCATTGTGTTGCCCGTGCTCGCTGATTCACCGTCCATCTGACCGTGCTCGCTGTCCACACTCTTCGCTCGCTGTCCGGACAGGTCTTACTACGTTCACCGTAGCTGAGACGCCGTAGACGACGAGGAGATTCCACCGTTCAGACCCTACTTCCGTTCTACGTCAAACACCGGAGAGGTTGGTCCCCCTAACTCGTAGCGAACCCACACCGTAGTTCAACCAAACCCTAAACTAAAATTGGTCAACTTGAACTAAATTTATTTTCAGCATCTGTAAAACGTTGCCCACAGTAGGAAAGATCGACGATCGAACAATTTTTCTGTGCACATAGGGTATACGTCGATCTAGATTGAACAAGACATCAAAACGTGAATTTTTGACTGTTAGGGTAGTCCCACCAATTTTAGAAATAAACCCTAATATGATTTGTTGAAAAACGCGACCTGACACCGACGCCGTGATCCTGTTTCAGACGGACTACCGCAGATGAGACGCTTGGACGGGACGCTCCGGACAGACGACACACGCGCCACCGCAGGCAAGTGTACTCACTTGTACCTTCGGCCGTGTTTAGGCCATAGACTTCTAGAACTGTTAGAATGTGAACAAAGAGAACCGGACGTGAAATGATAGCGTCCGGGACGTCCCTTGACGGCTTAGACTTGACGACGAAGTCTAATCGCAACAACATCAATTGACACCTTAGGGTATTTCTGTGTGTGTGTGTGTGGACCCCCTAGAATCACAATTCCTTGTGTGTCATGTCGTGTCCTGTTACACAAAAAGCCTCGGAGCGTTTCGGATGCTCTCCACGCGAGAGTGATCCCTGTTACACAAAAAGCCTCCTGGCGTTTCGGATGCTCTCCACGCGAGAGTGATGCCTGTTACACAAAAAGCCTACGGGCGTTTCTGATGCTCTACTAGCGGGAGTGATCCATGTACCTTCTTGTCTTGAGTATTGGGTTGGGATAGGGTTGAGCGTGCGCACGGGAAGAGGGTCTGATCCCCCTCGAACCGTAAGGCGTAAACCCTTCGAGTCACACGTGTCTTGTCCCGTCTTGCCTTGTCCCATCTTGTCTCGTCCCGTTTAGGTTAGTCCCGTAGTCTGTAGCACACGCTATGGCTACTGCTTGACGCGTTTTACTTTTCCTGCTCCGTTTACCTTCTTTTGTTACTATGTTATAACCCCATCATGCTAATCAACCATTAAATCGTTGCTTAAAATTCCAGTACACTTGCAATAGAATCTAATCCTCTTTTGTAGACCTTACCTGACGTACAGTTCCTTTCTTTTGGGTGCTGTATGTCAGGTGTTGAGCCGGAGTACGCTGACGAGGTGGACCTGCCAGAGTACGTAGAGCGGGAGGACGTCGACCCAGAGTACGTGCCCGAGGAGGACCAGAGCTAGAGGTCTTCACATTGCTACTCCATAGTTTCTTTCTGCCGTTTAGTTGGGTGCGTAGCACCGTTTACTTTCTGTCTAGGTTGGGTGCTTGCACCAGTAGTTTACTTTCAGTTGTTGTAGCTGTGTCAGGCTTTTATTAGACTCTCAGTACTTCTGGATTGTTATTTTGGAATAAAATGAATGTTTCCCTCTTCAGTACTTTTGTTGTTCCGTACTAACCTGCAAGGACATGTTCCTTCGTCTTGGAGTACCACACAGACGCTTATTGGGTCCGGGCTTCACAGCTCCGGCCTAAGCGGGCCTTAGTCACGCTTCGCCTCCATAGTTTGGAAAGCGGGGCGTGACAGGTTTTAGTGGTGGCCCATGCAGGTCCCACCTTTCTGCAAGTTCGGAACAATAGAAGTATTAACATTCATTTTTATTATCATCCAGTAATTTGTGCGAGTCTAATTTGTGTCCTTCTGTCAATAGGATGGCAGGACGACGTGTCACCCGATCCGGGAGCTCAGGCGATGGAGTTCCGGACGACCAGGGCGGTGAGTTCCGCCAGTTTCTGGGCGTGATGAGAGAGATGCTGGACGTACAGCATCAGTTGGTTCAGCAGTTCCACCGTGCTGCCCAGGCTCCTCCAGTTGCACCACCACCACCTCCGCCTGCCCCTCGAGCTGCTCCGGGAGTGAAGCAGTTCAATGAGCTTCAGTCGAGGACATTTTTTGGGAAGGAAGGATCGTTGGGTGCTGATGAGTGGATCCTGAGTACAGAGGAGAAGCTGGTAGCTGCAAAGATCCCTTATGATACCCGAGTTGAGATAGCGAAGATGCAGCTGACCGAGAATGCTAGGAACTGGTGGCGCATTGAGGAGAGGCGCCTGCAGAAGCCAGTGGAGTGGAAGACCTTCATGTCGATATTCAAGGAGAAGTACTTCCCCAAGGCTGCAAAGTGGGAGATTTTGAGCAGATTCGTAGATCTGAAGCAGGGGGATATGACCGTCGATGAGTATGAGGCGGAGTTCGAGATACTGAGTCGTTTTGCCCCACATATGGTGAAGGAGGAGGAGAACCGAGCTGATTGGTTTCGATAGGGGCTGCGTCCGAAGATTCAGGCTTCTATGTCTTCGGCAGATTTTTCGACCATGGGAGCTGTGCTGAATGCCGCATGGAATCATGAGATCATATCGCGTCTACCTGACCCTCCAGTTGGTGGAGGAAAGCGTCCCATGGAGCAGTATCGGCCACCTGCTAGGCCGGCGATGAGATCAGTTCAGACAGTGCCTTTCAAGAGGCCTGGAGCCCCTGTGCAGAGTCAGAGCAAGGGACCGTGCCATTACTGTGGGAAGCCAGGGCACGTTCAGAACGATTACAGGAAGAAGCTGGGATTGTGCTTGGTGTGTGGAGATGCCTCACATGCTGCTAAGGATTGTCCGAAAGCGCGTCATGCCGTAGTCGGAGCACCAGCCCCGCTGCAAAGTAGGGCGCCTGCCCCAGTTCAGAGAGGAGTTGATGTCCGTGGACCACCCTTGTCGCCACAGAGGCAGATGTTTCAGCAGGCAGTGCAACCCCAGAGGCCGGCTTACACCATGACAGCCGTTGAGACTGAGGACCTGGATGGAGTTATTGCAGGTATTACTTCAGATCTAGTCCTTCATTTCATAGTTTAGACCTTATTGTTAGCTTTGTTTGTTTGCCTTGTTTGCTAGAATAGTGTTGTTTGACCTTAGTTCATTTATATCTTAGGCACCATTCTAATGTTTTCTCACCCGGTCTTGGCCTTGTTCGACTTCGGTGTATCCATGTGCATCATATCCCGGAGGTTTGTAACAAGGCACTCCATTCCCACCCACACACTTCCTAAGTGTTGGGACATCACCACAGGGCACGGAGTGGTGACTGTGAACTTGGGTTGTCGATCGATCCCATTGGTGGTCAGTGGACACGAACTATTTGTAGACTTCATTGTCCACGACCTGCCGCATTTCGATGTCGTTCTTGGTATCGATTGGCTGGGAGACTTCCACGCGTCAATCGAATGCAACAGCAAGAGGGTGGCATTCAGGATTCCAGGCCATCCGGAGTTCGAGTTCCGTAGCAGAGATGAGTCGCTTGGGTCCGTCAGATTTCGGGCCAAACCAGAAGTGCCGATTGTTGCAGCTATGCAGATGGAGACCGAGCGACCAGCAGTCTTCAGAGACTTCGACGGCGTCTTCCCGGAGGATATCTCAGGCTTGCCACCCGACAGAGCTCTAGAATTTGGTATTGATTTTATGCCGGGAGCGCAACCCATATCGAAGGCGCCATATCGGATGGCTCCCACTGAGCTTGAGGGGCTATGGAAGCAATTGGATGAGTTGCTGCAGAAGGGTTTCATCCACCCTAGTGTGTCACCGTGGGGTGCACCAGTCTTGCTTGTGAAGAAGGATGGGTCCCGCAGGATGTGCGTGGACTATCGAGGGCTGAATGATGTCACAGTGAAGAATAAATATCCGCTGCCGCGTATCGACGATATCTTTGATCAGCTTGGAGGTTCGAGAGTTTTTTCGAAGTTAGACTTGAGGAGCAGATACCATCACCTGAAGGTGAAGAAGAATGACATTCCGAAGACAGTCTTCCGGACGAAGTACAGACATTATGAGTTCGTGTTTATGCCTTTTGGCATGACCAATGCTCCAGCTGTGTTCATGAATTTGATGAACTTGATTTTCTACGACTTCCGAGATAAGTTTGTCGTTATCTTTATAGATGACATTCTTATTTACTCGAAGTCTGAGGAGGAGCACATCTGTCACCTGAGGACAGTGCTGGAGACG
The DNA here is from genome assembly GCA_030789695.1 of Scilla litardierei. Classification (NCBI taxonomy): domain Eukaryota; kingdom Viridiplantae; phylum Streptophyta; class Magnoliopsida; order Asparagales; family Asparagaceae; genus Scilla; species Scilla litardierei. Next base: position 341,679,754 of record CM061142.1, on the reverse strand, counting down.
GTGAGACGACATAAGCTATATGCCAAGTATAGTAAGTGCGAGTTCTGGTTGGACAGAATCGCATTCCTGGGACACGTGGTGTCCGGAGATGGCATATATGTGGATCCGATGAAGGTCAGAGCAGTCAGAGATTGGCCGACTCCGCAGTCAGCGTCAGACATCAGGAGCTTCCTTGGTTTAGCAGACTATTATCGACGGTTCATCAAGGATTTCTCAAAGATTTCAGAGCCGATGACGAAGCTGACGAGGAAGGATGTGGAGTTCCATTGGTCAGATGCTTGTGAGGAGGCTTTCAGTATCTTGAAGGCAAGATTAACCACATCACCGGTTTTGGCGGTACCGGATCGGAGCGGAGGCTTCGAAGTATATTGTGATGCATCAGGAAAGGGCCTTGGATGCGTTTTGCATCAACATGGCCACATGGTCGCGTACGCTTCTCGTCAGTTGAGGACTCATGAGAAGAATTACCCGACGCACGATTTGGAGTTGGCAGCAGTGATTTTTGCACTGAAGATCTGGAGGCACTTCTTGCTGAGTGAGAGCGTGAAGGTTTTCACCGATCACAAGAGCTTGAAGTACATCTTTACGCAGAAAGAGCTCAACATGCGTCAGAGACGATGGTTAGAGCTTATGGCTGACTATGAGATAGATTTGCAGTATCACCCGGGGAAGGTGAATGTAGTGCCAGATGCCTTGAGTAGACTTCCTACTGCGATGATGCATACTGCCGACTGGAGGATACAGCAGGAGCTGAGAGAGATGGATTTAGAGGTCGTCCTACCTGGTGTGGTCCTCTCATTCATGAATTTGCAGATTCAGTCCACGATCGTGGATCGTATCAAGGCAGCACACGCAGGAGATCCGAAACTGCAGAGGATCAGGAGGCAGGTTGAAGCTGGACTACAGACGGAGTTCGTGATTCAGGAGGATGGTTCGCTGCGGTACGGCACTACGCTCTGCGTACCTGCGGGTGATGTTCGTGAGGAGCTTTTGAGCGAGGCTCATAGCTCGCTATATTCTATACATCCTGGAGGCACCAAGATGTATAAGGACCTCCGTCTGAATTACTGGTGGATTGGCATGAAGAGAAGTGTGGCACGGAGCGTTGCCAAGTGTTTGATATGCCAACAGGTGAAGGCTGAGCACCATCGTACGGCTGGTTTGCTACAACAGCTTCTTATTCCGGAGTGGAAGAGGCAACATATCACGATGGATTTCGTGACCGGCTTACCTCGGAGCCCGAAGCAGAACGACGCAGTCTGGGTGATCGTTAACCGATTGACTAAGTCTGTGCATTTCATCCCTTTCCGAGTGGGCCAGTCTACAGAAGTCTTGGCGAGGAAATACCTAGAGGTAAAATTTCATTTTTACTTCTCTTGTAATTTCCTCTTTGAGTTAGTTGTGATGTAGACCGTGTACGTGCAGGAGATTGTACGCTTACATGGAGTCCCTGTGAGCATCGTGTCTGACAGAGACTCGAGGTTCACATCGCAGCTCTGGAGAAGTCTGCAGGAGAATTTGGGTACGAGTCTGAGCTTCAGTACGGCGTACCACCCGCAGACCAATGGCCAGTCCGAGAGGACTATTCAGATACTGGAGGATATGCTGCGAGCTTGTACGCTCGATTTGAAGGGTTCTTGGGAGGACCATCTTCACTTGGTGGAGTTTTTCGTATAACAACAGCTACCAGGCGAGCATTGGCATGTCGCCGTTTGCTGCCTTAAATGGACGAAAATGTCGATCGCCACTGAGCTGGGATGACATCAGAGATCGGGAGCTGTTGGGTCCAGAGATGATATTGGAAGCTGTGGATGTTGTTTGAGACATCAGGGAGAAGCTCAGAGTTGCGCAGGACTGTTGGAAGCAACGATCTAGGATCTTGGTTTGATGATGACAAACGTGTCGGTATATCTAATGTGTGTGCTTAGTGTGTTTCAGGCTTGGCTAAACAATATACTTTCGCTATTGGGGGAAAGTGCTACTCGTATAGCACATTGGGAGAGATGGAGTATGTGCACAAAGAAGTTTGACTGGGTCAATGGATAGAGAAGTGGACTTAGTCAAGTCATGAGAAGAGATGTGGGCCATGTCAAACTTTCTTAGGAGATTGAATTGATTCAAATCAATTTGATTTTCGATCAAATCAATTAGATGGAGTTGTGCCTATCCCTCTCCTATTCAAATACCTAAGAGACCAATTCAAATTTCATGGGGATTTAGTCAAATTAATTAGAAAGATCGCATCCTATCATTCAACCACGAATCAAATCCCAACTACTTCTCATTGGCCTCATCATTCTACGTGGCCGCAACCCAATACCCATTCTACTATATATATAGCCACTTTCATCAAGGAAAAGTGTGGATGCGGCAACAAAAGAAATTGAGAGGGGTTTTATTTGCGGCAACCAAATACATCTCCTCAGCCAAAACATCCCAGGGCCAAAACATCTCCAGCAAGCCACACCTTTGGTGATCCAAAGAAATTCCCATGGCCTCTTGCATGTCCGGTTGGTTTGCTCTCCATTAATCAATAGCACCATTGTTTGAAGACCCCAAAAATAATTTTCCACAGTCACGCAAGCAGGCCAACTTCTTCATTGATGTTCTTCACCCTGTGACTTCAACAAAAACCCACGAAGGGAATCCCAAGGCCAGAGGCTCTTTACGACATCATCCTCCGAAGCTGCCGTCAAAGCAACTGTGCACAATATCGTCGACGAGCATGTGAAGACGATCAGCGCCCTCCGTCGCTCAACACGTTGTTGGGTGTGCCGAAAACGTCGGAGGAGGAGTAGGAGCGCCGTCGAAGGAGTCCACCGCCGACGTCGAAGCGAAGTCTGAGAAGTCGACTGCCGCCACCGCTGCCCGAAGATCGTCGTCTTCGAAGAAGCATCGCTGCCACACATCGCCGAGGAGCGTTACCATAGCTGTCGTCGGAGAAGTCGAAGCAACGCCGCACGCCATCGAAGTCGGAAGAAGCCGCTGCCATCGTGCTGTATAGTCGCTGCATCGTTGCTGCCTGTGCCGAAGACGACGTCACCACCGGAGTTTGCTGCTGCTGCTGCAAGCCTCGCAGTACCGCCACCGGAGCTCTCGTCACCATCGACGTTGAGATAGTTGCCGGAGCTCACTGCCGAAGACGACGAGGTCACCGTGACATTGCTTGAAGAAGATCGCCGCTGCCGTCGTTTCATCTGAGGCGCCTGCAGACTCTAAACCGAGACGAAGTCGCCGTCGAAAGATTGCAGTCGAAGTCGGAGAGAACGCGACGTGCGGACGGCGGAGATCGAAGCTGGCAATTACAACCGAAGCGAATTAATTCGCAATCTTCGTGCTGACGTGGCGCTTCACACACCGTCGATCACGAATCATCAACGGCCAAGATCCGTTCCATGCAAGATCACGCGAAGTAAAAGAAAGCGCGCGAACATTAAAGCATGACGTGGCGGGGCAACAACAAAATCCACATCGAGTTTTAAGTGCTGACGTGGCGAGTATTTTTTATAAAGGAGTTTCTTTGCGTACATGCCGATATCTGAAAAGGCTGAACTAAGCTTCTCAGTGCACCGACTTGAATTATTGAAAGGAGCTTCTACACGCACAGACCGCCAGTTTATAGAGGATTGAACTGAAACTGCTTTACGCACAGACCAGTGCATATCTTGACATCCAAGAGTCGGATTGAGACACCGTTTGCGTCAGATTGGAGCTGACGACGTGCTGATTGACAGAGACGCCTACACAGACACAAACTGAGCATTTCTAAACCCTAAACTCCTTTATTTGTGTCTTAGTGTAACGTTCTCTGTAGGGGAAACTTTTACCTATTTTTGTGGACCATTTTGGGACTTGTCTAGTTGGGACTAGACAAGTGGGACCCAGCTAGTTTGAGACTAGCTGGTAGAAAGCTTTGCTAGGATTGATAGTGAGAGGAAACACTGTGTGTGGGGTACTGAGAGTCCGGCGAGTGTAGAGACGTAGAGGGTGCTCTGAGCGTGCTCTAACTTGTGACTTTGTACCTATTGCACTATTCAATCTAGTATTAGCTTTGGGGGCTGGAGTAGGTCGTTGGGACGACCGAACCAGGGTAAATCTGTTGTGTACTCTGTGTCTGCTTTTCATTACTCTGGTTGTGCTTTTAACTGCGTGTGATTTCTCGTGGGTTGCACGAGAATTTTTTATTAGCCTATTCACCCCCCCCCCCCCCTCTAGGCTAGGATCCAGATCCAACAAGTGGTATCAGAGCCAGTTTAGTAGATCTAGCCTAGTTGACCATGGACCACATTGATAGTGCTTTTGCTGAGGGTCAGTCTATTTCACGTCCACCTAGATTTAATGGAGGAGATTATGCTTACTGGAAAAATCGTATGAAAATCTACCTTATTTCTATTGATTATAAAGCTTGGCAAATTGTTGAAAAAGGCTATAAATCACCTGTTATTAAAATTGAAAATACTGAGTTGCCTAAACCTGATGATAAGTGGGATGATAATGATTGGAAACTTTATTCTTTAAATGCTAAAGCTATGAATGCTCTTATTTGTGCATTAGATAAATCTGAATTCAATCGTATCTCACATTGTCTAACTGCGCAGGAAATTTGGCATACTTTGGAGGTGACGCATGAGGGAACGTCACAGGTGAAGGAGTCTAGACTTGCACTTCTGAGCACGGAATACGAGGGATTTCGCATGCTACCATCAGAGACGATATCAGAAATGTTTGCGAGGTTCACCAACATTGTCTACAAGTCTAGTTCGCTCGGTAAGCCATATTCTAGCCTTGAGCAGGTGAGGAAGATATTAAGAGCACTGCCAAGCTCTTTCAGGCCTAAAGTCACTGCCATCCAAGAAGCGAAAGATCTGTCACAGATGAAGGTGGAGGACTTGATAGGTAATTTAATGTCCCACGAGCTTGAATTGCAAAATATTGATGAAAGGGAGAAACCTGAGGAAAAGGAGAAAGCTACCAAGCCACTTGCTCTGAAAGCTGACGAAAGTGAAGAAGATGATGATGACATAGCGCTAATGGTCAGAAATTTCAGAAAGTTTGTCCAGACCAAGCAAGGAAGAGCAGAAATGGCACCCAGGTTTAATCGCTCTAACTTTTTTCAGTCTTCTAAGCAAAATTATGATCAGAATACTACAAATAGAATGACTTGTTTTAAATGCAAGAAAAGAGGACATCGAATGAGGGATTGCCCACATGAGACAGCTCAGGTAGCTAAAGAAAAGGGAAAATCCAAGGTGCTTACTTGGGACATGGATAGCGAAGCTGAGAGCGAGGAGGAGGAACACGAAGCCCATTCATGCATGGCATTGATGGGAATACACAATGAGGTAACTTCTGGTAGTAAAACTGAACTCCTTACTCTTTGTAAAGAAATGCAAGATAAAATAGTAGAGCTTGAATCCACTATAGATGACTACCAAAATGAAAACTTTGAAATGCAACAATCTGAATATGAAATGTCTAAAGAGATTGAAAAACTCAAAATTGATATTGTTGCTCGTGACTCTACTATTGATACTTTGAAAAAGGAAAAATCCAGTTTTAATGATGAAGCACCTTGTCTCTCTTGCCCTTCCTTGATGAATAATATTAGCATGCTTAAACTTGATTTGATGAAGCTCGAAACTGAAAAAGACTACGTTATTAGAGAGCTTAATGATAAATTCTGCATGTTGGATAATGATTTTAAAAGAAAAATGGTTGAATTCGAAAAGAAGGAAGAGGAAAACAAGAGAGCTTTTATAAGTAAATGCACATTGCTTGTGGAAGAAAATAAATTGTTGAAAACCAAAGTCTCTAATCTTGAACTTGCGATTAAGAAATTCTCTACGGGAAAACAATCGTTGGACACTATTCTAGAGAATCAATTATATGGCAATAATAGAAGAGGACTTGGTTTTGGTCTGAAAAACGTTGAAAAGCAAAAATTCAAGAAATTCCACAATGCACCGTCTATTGCAAAGAACTTATATGCAAAGTGCTTTACTTGTGATAGTGTAGGCCATACTTCATACTATTGTAAATTTAGGAACACTAAAATCAAGTTTAAACAAGTGTGGGTTCCTAAAACCATGTTGGCTAACACTAGTGGACCTTGTTGGATTCCAAGGTCACACTTAACACCTTTCATGTAGGTGTGATGGAGTTTTGGCGAGGAGCGTTAAATTCAATGTTTCATTCTTTTAGCTCCTTCGTCAAATAGCGACGAGAAGGTATAATTTCTATCCCTCTTTGCATTGCATTGCATACCTTCATAGATTTTTTTTGTGCTTGATTTTTATTTTATTTTGTGTGCTTGCATGCATGATTTTTAATGTTTTTATTTCTGAGAAAAAAAAAACTGAAAAATCAATAAAAAAAATATGTGCTTATTATATCCTCTTTTGAATCTCTTGAGTGATATTGTATGAATGATCAATTCTATCCCTTGTAGAAGTCAATTCATTATTGTTGTAGCTACATGAACATGATGTTATTCTTTTTAGTAGCCATGACATGTCTCATAAGTTTTAAACTTGACTTCTACACCTACATTTGTACTTTCACGATGTTTGACTTTTTAGTGCTTTTGGAGATTCTTTTGAAGAATAATGGAAAGTGAATGTAGGAATGATTAATTTCTGAAATTTTCTAAGGGATATGAAGTGTTTAGCCATGAATTAAAATTGAGCACAAAAGAATTGAAAAAAAACGATATTTGCTCCGTATGAAAAATGGATACACTTCATGGCTAAAACACAACCCACGAGTATCCAACTTGTGCTAAATGGGTAATCATTAGCGTTGGTGTATATAACTTGTCAAGCAATGCCACCCCACATTTAAAAGTCCTTTTAGGCCATGTTTTGGGATTCGGTAACTTGAACTCATCTTTGATGAGGTGGGAAAAGTCAATCCTAGTGATATTCATGAAAAATGGAAAATGTGGATTGTTTTGGTTGATTTTCTGATATTGAATCTCCTCTTGTACTTTATTGTTTATATCATTACACTTACACAAAGGTGGAGAAGTCTTGTTATGAAATTTTATGAGCTTGGATTGTCTACTTTGTGGAAAACTCATGCAAATTGCACGCTACTTCTAATAATGATTTATTTTTGCATGGTATTTTTGTGACTTCATTAATCCACTTTTGGTGATTACAAAGGGGGAGAAAGAAAAGAAAAGATTTTGCGGATTTGTTGACAATATTATCTGTTGAAGGTGGAGCTTGTGATTTGTTGACAATATTATCTGTTGAAGGGGGAGCTTGTGAACAATACTTGAAATATACTTGAATACTTGTTGAAGGCGGAGCTTGAGAGAAGGAGGAGCATGCTATTGTATTTGTTGTTAGTTTGTGCATGTTCTCATGATTCATATTGCATTACACCCTTCAACACACTACACACACCCATACCTATTGCTCAAATCTTTTATGGGTTTGTCATCACCAAAAGGGGGAGATTGTTGGAAGCAACGATCTAGGATCTTGGTTTGATGATGACAAACGTGTCGGTATATCTAATGTGTGTGCTTAGTGTGTTTCAGGCTTGGCTAAACAATATACTTTCGCTATTGGGGGAAAGTGCTACTCGTATAGCACATTGGGAGAGATGGAGTATGTGCACAAAGAAGTTTGACTGGGTCAATGGATAGAGAAGTGGACTTAGTCAAGTCATGAGAAGAGATGTGGGCCATGTCAAACTTTCTTAGGAGATTGAATTGATTCAAATCAATTTGATTTTCGATCAAATCAATTAGATGGAGTTGTGCCTATCCCTCTCCTATTCAAATACCTAAGAGACCAATTCAAATTTCATGGGGATTTAGTCAAATTAATTAGAAAGATCGCATCCTATCATTCAACCACGAATCAAATCCCAACTACTTCTCATTGGCCTCATCATTCTACGTGGCCGCAACCCAATACCCATTCTACTATATATATAGCCACTTTCATCAAGGAAAAGTGTGGATGCGGCAACAAAAGAAATTGAGAGGGGTTTTATTTGCGGCAACCAAATACATCTCCTCAGCCAAAACATCCCAGGGCCAAAACATCTCCAGCAAGCCACACCTTTGGTGATCCAAAGAAATTCCCATGGCCTCTTGCGTGTCCGGTTGGTTTGCTCTCCATTAATCAATAGCACCATTGTTTGAAGACCCCAAAAATAATTTTCCACAGTCACGCAAGCAGGCCAACTTCTTCATTGATGTTCTTCACCCTGTGACTTCAACAAAAACCCACGAAGGGAATCCCAAGGCCAGAGGCTCTTTACGACATCATCCTCCGAAGCTGCCGTCAAAGCAACTGTGCACAATATCGTCGACGAGCATGTGAAGACGATCAGCGCCCTCCGTCGCTCAACACGTTGCTGGGTGTGCCGAAGACGTCGTCGGAGGAGTAGGAGCGCCGTCGAAGGAGTCCACCGCCGACGTCGAAGCGAAGTCTGAGAAGTCGACTGCCGCCACCGCTGCCCGAAGATCGTCATCTTCGAAGAAGCATCGCTGCCACACATCGCCGAGGAGCGTTACCATAGCTGTCGTCGGAGAAGTCGAAGCAACGCCGCACGCCATCGAAGTCGGAAGAAGCCGCTGCCATCGTGCTGTATAGTCGCTGCATCGTTGCTGCCTGTGCCGAAGACGACGTCACCACCGGAGTTTGCTGCTGCTGCTGCAAGCCTCGCAGTACCGCCACCGGAGCTCTCGTCACCATCGACGTTGAGATAGTTGCCGGAGCTCACTGCCGAAGACGACGAGGTCACCGTGACATTGCTTGAAGAAGATCGCCGCTGCCGTCGTTTCATCTGAGGCGACTGCAGACTCTAAACCGAGACGAAGTCGCCGTCGAAAGATTGCAGTCGAAGTCGGAGAGAACGCGACGTGCGGACGGCGGAGATCAAAGCTGGCAATTACAACCGAAGCGAATTAATTCGCAATCTTCGTGCTGACGTGGCGCTTCACACACCGTCGATCACGAATCATCAACGGCCAAGATCCGTTCCATGCAAGATCACGCGAAGTAAAAGAAAGCGCGCGAACATTAAAGCATGACGTGGCGGGGCAACAGCAAAATCCACATCGAGTTTTAAGTGCTGACGTGGCGAGTATTTTTTATAAAGGAGTTGCTTTGCGTACAGGCCGATATCTGAAAAGGCTGAACTAAGCTTCTCAGTGCACCGACTTGAATTATTGAAAGGAGCTTCTACACGCACAGACCGTCAGTTTATAGAGGATTGAACTGAAACTGCTTTACGCACAGACCAGTGCATATCTTGACATCCAGGAGTCGGATTGAGACACCGTTTGCGTCAGATTGGAGCTGACGACGTGCTGATTGACAGAGACGCCTACACAGACACAAACTGAGCATTTCTAAACCCTAAACTCCTTTATTTGTGTCTTAGTGTAACGTTCTCTGTAGGGGAAACTTTTACCTATTTTTGTGGACCATTTTGGGACTTGTCTAGTTGGGACTAGACAAGTGGGACCCAGCTAGTTTGGGACTAGCTGGTAGAAAGCTTTGCTAGGATTGATAGTGAGAGGAAACACTGTGTGTGGGGTACTGAGAGTCCGGCGAGTGTAGAGACGTAGAGGGTGCTCTGAGCGTGCTCTAACTTGTGACTTTGTACCTATTGCACTATTCAATCTAGTATTAGCTTTGGGGGCTGGAGTAGGTCGTTTGGACGACCGAACCAGGATAAATCTGTTGTGTACTCTGTGTCTGCTTTTCATTACTCTGGTTGTGCTTTTAACTGCGTGTGATTTCTCGTGGGTTGCACGAGAATTTTTTATTAGCCTATTCACCCCCCCTCTAAGCTAGGATCCAGATCCAACAAGGACCGCTTTAAGCATTGGGCAGATGCCAAGAGGAGACCTTTGGAGTTCCAGCCTGGAGATCACGTCTTACTGAAGATTTCTCCGAACCGCGGAGTCATTCGTTTCGGGAAGAAGGGAAAGCTGGGTCCGAGGTATATTGGATCATTCGATGTGCTGGAGCGTGTGGGAGCAGTGGCCTACCGCCTTGCTCTGCCACCTTATTTGGAGGGAGTTCACGACGTATTCCACGTATCTCAGTTACGTCGGTACGTCAGTGATCCGTCGCACACTGTGGATTTCTCAGAGATCACGGTCCGCTCGGACCTGACATATGACCAGCAGCCTGTGCAGATTTTAAACTGTCGACAGAAGCATTTGAGGAATAAGGTAATCGACCTGGTGAGAGTGATGTGGCGTCATGGATCACCTGGAGAGTCCACTTGGGAGCGCGATGAGGAGATGAGAGAGCGTTTCCCATTTTTGTTTGCTGATTAGTGTTGTTGATTCCGAGGACGGAATCTTTATTTTAGTGGGGTAGAATGTAACGGTCGCTTTCCGACCTTATGGATTTTTTACGTGCACGTACTTCTTCGTGCACGTATTTTATTTGACTCTTTCTGGATTTCGGTATATACGATGTGATATGCCGTTGTGACCGTATGGAAGTGTAGAATTTTATAGTAATTTTTGGGAACGTCATTTCACGGCTCGTTTTCTCGCAAAACGGCTTTGAATGGAAGAGGCGTTTTGGTCTTTTGGCCTTAATACTCAGTTCCCGATTTTACATAAATTTTTGGTAGGTGTTACACGCGATCAGACCCCGTAGACCCGTACTTCTCGTCTCCACGATCATCCCGGTATTTTCGGTTAATTTTTCTGACGCCCGTATTGAAAGTTATCCCCTAATTAAATCTCAACCCTTGATTAGCCCAGAGCAATTTGAATTTCAAATTGATAATCAGATTTAATTAGACCCCTGATTTGCCTCATGCGTATCAAAGGGGTTATTATTCTGTTTTTAATTGTACCCATGTTTTCCCCAAATTTCACTTCCCCTATCTCTCTCTCTCTCCCACAAATTTAGATAAACTCTATGGCTATCTATCAATTAAAATCTTTTTATAATCAAAACCTATCAAACCCTACTCCCTCACATTTTCACCCTAGGGCTGAGTTTTCTCAGCCGCCGCAACTCAAAAACCCTCCCCCGCGTTTCTTTTTCTCGCAACCCTCTACCTCTTACTTCGACCCCTCGCCGGCGCCGCCCTATCTCCGGTCGCCGTCGTTCTTCTCCCCAAACACCTGCCCCATCGCCGTTACAGGCCACCGCCAGCGGCTCTTTGCGCAGTAGCGGCAACAACGCACAACAGCTACGCTGATGTGCTTTACTGGCCGCCGCCGCCATTTCCGGGGCCGCCCCGCCATCAGCAAGTCGCCGCACGCCTCACTCGTCTACCCCCCCGACCGCCGGCGCTCCCCTCAACCGCCCCATCGCCGACTGAAGCCCCGACCGGCGGCTTCTCTCGCAGCAGCAGCGACAGCAGCAGTTCACGGCTGCTGCTTCCGTTTTCCGACGCTGCGCCACCGCAAGCGCAGCCCCACGGCCTCCCCGAGTCACGACCTGACCCTCCCCAGGCCAGATCTCCCCGTCGACACCCTCCCCTGGCCGGCCAGCACTTCATCCGACGCTCCAGCGACGTCGTGTCGTCATTGTTTTTCCCGTGCTCGCTGATTCACCGTCGATATGACCGTGCCCGCTGTCCACACTCTTCGTTCGCTGTCCGGACAGGTCTTACTACGTTCACCGTAGCCGAGACGCCGTAGACGACGAGGAGATTCCACCGTTCAGACCCTACTTCCGTTCTACGTCAAACACCGGAGAGGTTGGTCCCCCTAACTCGTAGCGAACCAACACCGTAGTTCAATCAAACCCTAAGCTAAAATTGGTCAACTTGAACTAAATTTATTTTCAGCATCTGTAAAACGTTGCCCACCGTAGGAAAGATCGACGATCGAACAATTTTTCTGTGCACATAGGGTATACGTCGATCTAGATTGAACAAGACATCAAAACGTGAATTTTTGACTGTTGGGTAGTCCCGCCAATTTTAGAAACAAACCCTAATAGGATTTGTTGAAAACACAACCTGACACCGACGACGTGACCCTGTTTCAGACGGACTACCGCAGACGAGACGCTTGGACGGGACGCTCCGGACAGACGACACACTCGCCACCGCAGGCAAGTGTACTCACTTGTACCTTCGGCCGTGTTTAGGCCATAGACTTCTAGAACTGTTAGAATGTGAACAAAGAGAACCGGACGTGAAATGATAGCGTCTGGAACGTCCCTTGACGGCTTAGACTTGACGACGAAGTCTAAGCGCAACAACAATATCAATTGACACCTTAGGGTATTTCTGTGCGTGTGTGCGTGTGGACCCCCTAGAATAACAATTCCTTGCATGTCATGTCGTGTCCTGTTACACAAAAAGCCTCCGGGCGTTTCGGATGCTCTCCACGCGAGAGTGATCCCTGTTACACAAAAAGCCTCCGGACGTTTCGGATGCTCTCCACGCGAGACTGATCCCTGTTACACAAAAAGCCTCCGGGCGTTTCGGATGCTCTCAACGCGAGAGTGATCCCTGTTACACAAAAAACCTACGGGCGTTTCGGATGCTCTCTTAGCTGGAGTGATCCATGTACCTTCTTGTCTTGAGCACTGGGTTGGGGTTGGGTTGAGCATACGCACGGGGAGAGGGTCTGATCCCCCTCGAACCGTAAGGCGTGAACCTTTCGAGTCACATGTGTCTTGTCCCGTCTTGCCTTGTCCCGTGTTGTCTCGTCCCGTTTAGGTTAGTCCCATAGTCTGTAGCACACGCTATGGCTACTGCTTGACGCGTTTTACTTTTCCTGCTCCGTTCACCTTCTTTTGTTACTATGTTATAACCCCAGCATGCTAATCAACCAGTAAATCGTTGCTTAAAATTCTAGTACACTTGTAGTAGAGTCTAATCCTCTTTTGTAGACCTTACCTGACGTACAGTTCCTTTCTTTTGGGTGATGTACGTCTGGTGTTGAGCCGAAGTACGTTGACGAGGCGGACCTGCCAGAGTACGTAGGGCCGGAGGACGTCGACCCAGAGTACGTGCCCGAGGAGGACCAGAGCTAGGGTCTTCACGTTGCTACTCCAGAGTTTCTTTCTGCCGTTTAGTTGGGTGCGTAGCACCGTTTACTTTCTGTCTAGGTTGGATGCTTACACCAGTAGTTTACTTTCAGTTGTTGTAGCCGTGTCAGGCTTTTGTTAGTCTCTCAGTACTTCTGGATTGTTATTTTGGAATAAAATGAATGTTTCCCTCTTCAGTACTTTTGTTGTTCCGTACTAACCTGTAAGGACCTGTTCCTTCGTCTTGGAGTACCACACAGACGCTTATTGGGTCCGGGCATCACAGCTCCGGCCTAAGCGGGCCTTAGTCATGCTGCGCCTCCGTAGTTTGGGAAGCGGGGTGTGACATTCGTCAATAGCCCTAACAAGGAATGGATAGGCACGAGGGGAGTCCACATGAGAGTAGCGAAACAGATCGACCAAGTGGGTTGTCGTGAGAATCTCGGAAAGTCTCTCAATAGTGAAAGCTTGATAAACAATGAAACGCTCATAAAGGAGCTTGATCCCAATCATAAAATAAAATTTTGCCAAACAAGAGTCATCTCGGCAAATGGGGACAAGAGGAGCAGCTGGAGGAGGCTGAGGAGGCATGGGTTGATTTTGGCCTTGGGGTTCAGGGGGAAGAGGCTTGGTGTGGGTGTCTACATCCACACGAGTAAAATCCGTCGCAGCAGTAGGCTCATTGATCTGAACACCAATGGGTCTACGCTGACGTTTCTGGAGGGGCTCAACGAACTCTTCTTCTTCGGAAGAAGAACGAGTAGAATTAGAATCATCTGAAACATCGGAGATGGGTTCAGCGAATTTGGTGTGGGCTTTATAGGGAACTTTCTTGACTGGGGCAGCCTTAGGTTTAGGGTTCCTAGGCTTCCTAACAGCAATAGATTTCCCTTTGGAAGATGAACTGATCTTGGGTGGAGCCATAGCACGAAATCGACAGAAAGTGAAGAAAATAGAGCACGATCGAAAAAATGAGAGATATATACTAATCAAACGACGAAGGAGTAGAGATCCAAGTGCGATGGAGTGAAAGGAGAAGGGAATCGACGACAAGGGCTTCGGATCGACAGAGAAGACGAACGAAGGGTTGTCGTTTGAAGAGGATGAGGGAGTTTCGATCGGAGGAGAGAGAAAATGAGTGGGTCTCGTTTACTTAAGTGGCGAAGTAACAGATCTGGGCCGTTGGATCGAAAGATGGACAGCTCAGATTAAAGCAACGAACCGCCTCAAATATGGACAGTCGACTGATGTACAATCGTTAGTCGACTGGCCGAAAAGATAGAAAACTGACTAGATAGATAGACATGCGCCTGTAGTGTAAATCACAATCGCCTGGCAAAGTGACAGGCGCATGTAAAATACACAACAGTCGCCTAACCGAAAGTCAATAATATTGATGATTTGAGAGAAAATAATCATGATCAAGGGAGGCGCCTGATGAACAAATTTCAGTCGTCTGTCGGAGAGACAGTCGCCTGACAATTATACATCAGTCGCATGTGCTATAAACACAAATTTCAGTCAAAAAATTCTAGAGTCGGACAAGCGACTGTCGAAGGATTGACAGTCGTCTGTCCTGGTCCAAAAATATATGATAAGGCTGAAATAAAGAGAATTTAGATAACTCGTCCTAAGATATACTCTAACTGTTATCCAAACATGAAATCACTATCAAAATATATAAAATCATCAAAATCTCAAATAAATCTCATTGAAAAGTATATGTAAAAATATGACATATAAAAACATGAGATGTGAAATGATGACATGAGTTCAAAGCATGATTAAACATATAAATATGAATTCCTATATTTCAGATTCACCTATAATCCATAATTCTCCACACAACCTCACAAATGAATCTTCATTAAGAGGTTTAGTGAAGATGTCGGCGATTTGTTTTTGGGTTTCAATATACTCTAAGATGATGTCCTTCTTAGCTACATGATCATTAATGAAATGGTATCTCACATCTATGTGTTTGGTACGGGAGTGATATACTGGATTTTTGGAAAGACAAATTACACTTTGGTTATCAACCATGATAGAGCAAGTATCACAATTGACACCATAGTCTTTGAGCGTGTGTCTCATCCAAAGAACTTGTGCATATGCAAGACCCGCGGCAATAAATTCCGCTTCATTCGTGGACAATTATACCGAGTTCTATTTCTTGGAAAACCAAGAGACAAGAGAATTTCCTAGAAAACGGCAAATGCCACTAATACTCTTCCTATCGGATTTACATTCGGCAAAAATCGGCATCTCTATATGAGATTAACTCATATGTGCTAGACTTAGGTTAAATAACCCATAATCTAGTGAATGATTGCGATAACGAAAAATTCATTTAACTGCAATCAAGTGTGACTCCTTAGGTCTAGCTTGATATCTAGCACAAAGACATACGGAGAACATAATATAGGGCCTACTAGCAGTTAAGTAAAGTAAGCTACCGATCATACTTCGATATAGACGAACGTCTACATCTTTCCCATTCTCATCATTGTGCAGATGGTTGTTGTACTCATATGAGTCCTTTTGCTTGAAAATGTTTCCATCCCAAATCGCTTGATAAGCTCCCTAGTATACTTTGTTTGATGTATGAAAGTCACATCCTTCATTTGCCGAATTTGTAGTCCAATGAAGTAGTTGAGCTCACCCATATGGCTCATTTCGAATTCATCCTTCATAGACTTAGAAAATTCTTGGCAAAGATTAACTTAGTAGAACTGAATATTATAACTTCTACGTAAACTTGAATTAGAAAGATGTCATTTTCATAATCTTTAATGAAAAGGGTTGAATCAACATCACCTATTTTAAAACATAAATCCAAAAGAAAGGTTTTGAGTCGATCATACCAAGCTCTAGGAGCTTGTCTCAACCCATATAGCGCTTTCTTAAGTTTGAAAATATGGTTTGGAAATTTTTCATGTATGAAACCGGGTGGTTGAGAAACATAAACTTCTTCATTAACGATATCATTTAAAAATGTACTTTTAACATCCATTTGAAATAATTTAAATTTTTTATGAGATGCGACAGATAAAAGCAACCTAATAGCTTCTAATCTAGCTACGGGGGGCAAAGGATTCTTCGACATCAATACATTCCTCTTGCTGATAGCCTTGAGCTACTAACCTTGCTTTATTCCTTGTGATGACATCGTTCTCGTCGGTCTTGTTCTTAAAAATCCATTTGGTCCCAATCACTTAGTAACCATTTAGAAGAAGAACGAGCTCACAACCTTCATTTCTTTCAAGTTGCATGAGCTCCTCTTTCATTGCAATTATCCATATCTTCACACGCTTCTTGGATGTTCTTTCGCTCAATGGTAGAGACAAATGCACAATGAGAGAATCATCAATCCTTGACCTTATTCAGACACACACACCAATGTCTCCAATTATTTAGTCATTGGGGTGATTACAAACGGTTGGATAAGCTTTGAGAATACCTGGATCACTTGGAACATCCTCAACATTTTCATTAGTATTGTTAGTCTCAAAAATAAGGGTTATTTAGTACCGACCCCCTGTGTTTTCTCCGAAATTAGCAACACCCCCCTATGGTTTCAATAATTAGTAATACCCCGATATGGCACCCAATTTTGGACCCCCCTCCCCCTGTTTAGGGGGGTTTTTCTATAGGCGGGGGAGACCAAATTGGATACAATAGGGGGGGTCTTACTAATTATTGAAACCATAGGGGGGTGTTGCTAATTTCGGAGAAAACACAGGGGGTCAGTACTAAATAACCCCAAAAATAAAATCATTAATTTTAACATTACTAATGGAATCACATAAAACATCTGCACTGTCATCGACAACGTGAGTAATATCAAAATCTTCACAAAATGAAACGTGTAGTGATTCCTCGATCGTTGAAGAGGTTTTGTTGTATATCCGGTAGGCTTTGCTACGTATGGAATATCCAACAAAGATTCATTCATCGGATCTTGGCTCAAATTTATCTAAGTTACCATAGGTGTTCTTGATTAAACATTTTGAACAAAAAACACG
The DNA here is from genome assembly GCA_030789695.1 of Scilla litardierei. Classification (NCBI taxonomy): domain Eukaryota; kingdom Viridiplantae; phylum Streptophyta; class Magnoliopsida; order Asparagales; family Asparagaceae; genus Scilla; species Scilla litardierei. The sequence goes on along the minus strand of CM061142.1, from coordinate 341,662,746 downwards.
AAAATATTTAACTTGCGGCTTTTTATCATAAAATAATTCGAAACAAGTTTTGTTCGTTCGGGGCCTCACTAGGACCCTATTTAGCACATACCATGCAATGTGCATCGCCTCTGCCCAAAATTGTAGTCCAATATGACTATCTTGGAGCATGGTGCGAGCACACTCAATTAGTGTCATATTCTTTCTCTCAATACCACCATTTTGTAGTGGTGCACGAGGAAAAGAAAAGTTGTGAGTAATCTAGTTGTCATCACAAAACTTAGTGAAAAATTCATTCTCGAATTATGCTCCATAATCACTACGAATAGTGATAATAGTGGTTCCTAAGAAATTTTGAATTTTCTTTGCAAATATAGTAAGCTATTCAAAAGCTTCATTTTTATTGGTTAAAAATGAAACCCAAGTAAATCTAGAGAAGTCATCTACGATGACTAATCCATAATGAGCATTACCTAAAGATGCAGTTCTAGTTGGCCCAAATAAATCTAAATGAAGTAATTCTAGTGGCCTCTTAGAAGTTATGTCATCTTTAAGTTTGAAAGACAATTTACTTAGTTTACCTCTTTGACATGAATTACAAAAGTTTTTCTTACTAAAAGCAATTTTCGGAAAACCTTTAACAAGATCATGTTTAGCTAACTTATATAAGTGCTTAAAATGAACATGACCAAAACGTCGATGCCATAATAGTTGTTCATTTGTATTAACAACTAAGCAATGTTCTATGCTTTCAGGAAGCGCAAATAATAAATAATTTTACGCCTAATACCGGTAAATAAAACATGCAAATCAATATCAACAATATTGTGAATACCCTCTCCAAATTTAATCTTATAACCATTGTCACAAAGTTGATTAATAGAGATAAGATTATGACATAAACCACTAACTAAATAAACATTGGTAATAAGTGGTTTGGAAGGATTACTGACTTTGCCTACTCCAATGATGATTCCCTTTTGATTGCCTCCAAAAGTGATCGTTGCACCAGCCTTGATGCGAACCACTTCGGATAGCAATGTGGGATCTCCCGTCATGTGTTTGGAGCATTCGCTATCGAGTATCCATCCTTTCCTTTTAGAACCAATATGTCTATTACCCATCTCTTTCTTGTTCTTGGGTACCTACATAGTATATCATAAGCTCATGGTACCCAAGCTTTGTTTAGTCCAAGGAGATTAGCCCTTTGGAAACCAAGTTCAAGTGAACTTTGGCTTCCCAACATAGTTAACACTATTTATCACATTGCTAAAATAAGAATTAACATCCGCATTTCTATCATTTGTGCTAGTGTTTATAGGACCACAAATTGTGTATGTTTTTGTTGTCCTTTTCCTAGTTGCATGCACATTTGGTTGAGATCTATATGGTGCATGCTTCATATGAGCATGAGATCTAGCATATGAAGATGGATGTGGATAAGCATGCGACATATATGGGTTATATGCAAATTGAGGAGCATGCATATTATATGCAACATATGGAGCATGCATGTGATGTGGTGGATGTGCATGAGCATACATGGGAGAATTATGTGTATTAACATATGAATGTGTTGGAGCACGTGCATGAATATTTCTCAAGTGTGAGTTTGCACGTACCCGTGGGTGTTGAGCATAAAATGTGTCATACGTGTCCACATGTGAAGTAGGAGATTTCCATACGTGTATGAGTGTCGGTGTACATATATGCATGTCCTTTCTTTTGGTTTCCACCCTTAGTGTGTTTCTTGCCAAAAGAAGGAGAGTGTGAAGTGATAGCATTATTGGTAGGTTTGCTACCAATAGTGTTTTTGACATCACTAGTAGATGCACCGGAGGATGGCCTCACAAAATATATAGTTACACCACTATAGGATGTGCGAGATTTGGATGCATTTGCTTCCACATAACCAAGTCCAACACGATGTGTGGCCGGAATTGGTTTGAAAGCAATTCATCCAATTGCCATTTTCCTTTGTTAAATCTTTTAACTTGGGAGGACATGAGCTCATATTTTTTCCTAAGAGAAGAAATATTGGTATCCAAAATGGACACACGTGTTTTGAGCTCGTGCACTTCGGTTTTAAGAGAATCATTCTCAATACCCAATTGTGTGTTTTGTGAAGCTAGATCAATAATATCTTTAGGATAATCTTGATCTAGTTATTATTTGAGGGAATTCACCTCATTTCTCAAGGTGCCATTTTGAGAAACCAATTGGCTTTCTCAAGTGTAAGTGTGTCAACAATGATGTCATTGTTGATGATGCATGGCATGGATGATTTGCTAACATTAGATTTCTTTAAAATAATATATCTAAGCATTAGAGATTGATACTTAAATAATTCTTCGTTAGCAATACGAAGTTCATCCATGGTTACATCGGGTTCATCATTCTCACCATCACTCTCATCGGAGAATGCATCTTCTCGGGCCATGAAGCACATATGTGCACTCTCACCCTTCTCATCCTCGGATTCACTCGAAGAATCTCCACTTGAATCATCTAACGTCCCAACAAGTTCTTTCTTCTTGTCCTTTTGAATTTGTCGGACTTATGGTACTTTGGTGCTTTCCACTTTTCTTTGTTTCTTAGCATTGAGCAATCCTTCTTGATGTGCTCCGGCTTGTTACGCTTAAAATAAAAAGAAGATGAATAGTTAGTGGAATCAAATTTAGATTTGGAAGGAAAATTAACTTTGCGAAAGAAGTGTTGGAACTTCTTCGCCATTTGCGTCATTTCTTCCAAATCCATTTCGTTCTCGGATTCATCACTATCGAAGAATGAAGAAGTACTCTTGAAGGCTAACGCTTTCTTCTTGGCCTCCGTTGGATTCACCATCGCTCTAATCTTCATTCGGTTCTTCCTTCTTACTTCGTAAGACATGAGAGTACCGATGAGATTCACCACGGTGTAGTTTTTCATGTCATTGACCTCCTCAATGGCAATTGCTCTTCTTTCCCATTTTGAGGTCATTCCCATGATTATCTTTCTCACCTTTTCTTGTTGGGTGTAGACTTGACCGAGAGATTCAAGCTCATTGGTGATGTCAGTGAAGCGACCATACATCGTTGCAATATTCTCATTATCCTGCATATGAAACATGTCGAAATTTTGTATAGCAACATATAATTTAGACAATTTTACCTTGTTCGTTCCCTCGTGTGTAATGACAAGATGGTTCCATATTTGATATGCACTCTTACATGTGCATATCTTATTGAACTAATCCGAATCCAATGCACAATGAAGGGCGTTCATTGCCTTGGCATTATTCACCTCGGCGGACTTCTCGATGGGAGTCCATTTGTCAAAATCTTCTTCGGTGGGTTCAACGTACTCCTTATGGAGGGTTCTCCAAAGAGAAGCACTCCTTAGGAATGTCTCCAGACGGCACTTCCAATAGCTGAAATTCGTGACATTGACACGCGGAGGACGAACTGTTGATTGTCCTTCGAAGACAGTAGACTCACCATCACGATCGTGATTGGTGTACGAAGGAGGTGGAGGAATGTTGTTGTTGGATGCCATAGCAATAAACCTTCGACTTTGATACCAATTGTAAGGACCCTGGCTATGAGGAAAACACTAGAAGGGGGGTTGAATAGTGTTTATAAAATTTAAACGATAGTTATACCAATTTAAATTCCTAACCAATAATAAATGCGGAATTATAAATAAACCCAAAATGAAACAATGCTAACACAAAGGATGTTTCAATGGTTCGGATTACCCAAGTTCAATCCCGACTTGTTCCAGGTAATCCTATGTCCCTTCCACCCGGATACCTCCGGATACTCAAGTTAGAAATCCTAACTTGAGGTTTCCTTTAAACCCACTTGTAACAACCCTACAAGTGTAATCGAAACACAATCGATGTCCTTGACTCCCACAACTTGGGATCAAGCAAACCACCCTCACAAACCGAGTAAAACTAATATCGAAAGATATGGAATAATGAAATAGCAACACTTACAATCACATATGTCTTGAAGTAGAACTTGAAGGAGCAAGTGTGTTGTGTGTTAAAGTCTCTTCCAAGAAGATAGAGTCCTTTCTCTTGTCACCACTAATTGCCTAGAGGGTATCACTTTGATTCTAGGTTGGAGAGCAAGAGAGAATGAGATTGGAAATCTAGAGCTTTTTGAGAATGAGATCTTAGAGAGGAAAGCTTGAATTCTAAAGAGCTTGCTTGTGAGAGAGAGAGGCTCTAATGGAACAGTAGAAGCTCTCTTTATAGGTTCTCTAAAACCCTCAAACAGAATTCCCAAAACCCCCTTTGAAATCCGTGTGTAAACAGCCAACGGATAGAATTTACACAATAGACAGTCGACTGGTGAAGAAACCACAGTCGACTGTTGCACTGTGTCAGAGGGTAGATGAGAATTCAAACAGTAACTTACCACGTATGACAGTAGACTGATGAAGGTCGGACAGGCGCATGTAAACCAACAGGCGACAGAGAAACCTTCTACATGCGACTGAGCGAAACGTGAGTAAGTTATGAAAACTTAGGAAGTTTTGGGAAGACAGGACATGCGACTAATGTGGTATCCACAGGCGTTTGTGCCATGGGCAGGAGAATGTGAAACCAACATCTGTCGTTTGACCGAAACTTGCATAGCTTTCCAAACACAAAGTGTTAGGACAAGGATCGACAGGCGACTGAAGAAGCATTCACATGCGCCTATGCCATGGGCAGGCGATTGTGAAACCAAAATCAGTCGTCTGGCCAAAACTTACAAAACTTGTCAAACACAGAGTGTTAGGACAAGGATCGACATGCGACTGAAGAAGCATTCACATGTGCCTGTGCCATGGGCAGACGCCTGTGAAAGCAACATCAGTAATCTGACCGAAAGATGACAAGTTAGGGATCTTTAGGCAAGAGAGAGACATGCGACTGACTAACAAGTCACAGGCGCCTGTAACTGGACATGCGCATGTACTTTGTACATCAATCGTCTGATTAAAGTTAAAGTAGAAAGCCCAAAAACCAAGTGACAAAGTATGTGCTAAACAGACGACTGTAGAACAAATCACAGACAACTGTTTGCAGACAAGCGCCTGTAAAAAGTTCAACAGTCGCCTGATGAAAGTCCAAAATGCACATGTTAGAGAGTAATGAATTGGAGGCCAAGGAAATGAGTTCTAATGATTTCCTAGGACAGAAAGAAAGATATGTGTGTGCTCCAACATAGTTCTACTTTTAAGCTAAATACTAGAAGCGAATAAAAAGATTACATCTTGTTTTTACCTCTTTTCTTTCTATTGAATGAGCTTGAAGTCTTCTAGGAGCTTCAATCATCATCTTCGATCATCCAATCCATTTTACATGCTTTGATTGATCCTTGAGTGACATTCATTGCAAATTGATCTTCAAGATATGATTAGGTAATGGATTAACTACAAGTAGGAGATTAGTCACAAGTATTTATGTTTGCTCATCGTCAAAACCAAGTAAGGAGAAGTCCAATACTCAACAAACACCACTCTAACGGATGGAAAAAAACAAAAAGCTTAAATAAACTTGTCAAAACTCATTTTTCATTGCAATCTAAATATAATAATGCTATTATTAAATTGCATGAATATGAATCTTCTAGTATTATTACTACTACTTATATGCATGTATGTGACACTAGTGTGTGTGAGATGCTACTCTCTCAAGTTAAGGAGTTGAACAAAAGGAAGAATTGAAAGTTCAAAATCTTAGCTTAGAATCTCCAATCACCAACTTTTGTTGAAGTGTAAAGACAAATCCCAAAAGCTCAAAAGCTTCGTTAGTTCTAAGGATTCACTCCACGATTTACTTGAAAACAACATCTTGTAAATCATAGATGGGGTTTGGGATTTGAGTCACAGAACTGTGTTTTCTGTTAGTTGGAGCTGTCGGTAGCCGACTATAGTAATACATGTAGTCGACTACTCAGACAACTGTAGTCAACTACCAGAACAACTGTAGTCGACTACTTCATGGTACATAGAATCCCCACTGGAAGTAGTCGACTCTTGTGTTAGGAGTAGTCGGCACCAGTCTAATACATAGGGTAAAAACCTTTGAAAACAATTTTAAAACATTTTATAGTGATCTTGTGTGTGTGAGCTTCTAACAAGACTTTAACAAGCTAAGATAAAATAAATAGAAATACATCAATATGAAATAAATACATTGAAGTTCAGTGATGCATTCTTCATTCTTCAAGCTCATTGTCTTGCTCCATTTGGTCCATGGCCTTATTTGCTCATCACTTAATCCCCTTGAGTGATATAATTGATTTTCTTAAGCTCATGCACCCAAAGATGTTAGATGTAATCGTTGTTCATTATCATCACCATATGGTGTGAGACTCAATATCTCAACAGTTATGCCTAGCTGCCAATTTCATTTCGATCTCCACTGTACAGAAGCGAAGAGTGTCAAGCTCAGCAGTCAGGTCATCTATTTGTTTTGCATGATCATTTCAAATCTGTTCAAGCAAAAGCGTAAAGTCCTTCCCATGTGGACTCTTTCTTTCCGCTCAGTGAAGGCTGCTTCGAGTTAAGACTCAGCCTGTTCGCACTTCATCACAGCTTCAAAGGCATGGCCCACCATATTCTTTTACAACTCCTCTTTTTACAACTCCTTTGAAGCATGGAGCTTGCGGATCTTTAGCTTGGAGATGGACTTGTCCTTCTCTATTGCATCCTTCACCAATGATCCTAAGGAAGCTTGTCGATCGTAAAGTGACGAAAGATCTCAGCATTGATTAGCGACACCAATAGAAAGATAGGTTGTGGTCATTAATTGACATCGTACAATTCTAGAATCTTATACATGCACAAAGTGAAGACTTAAGTCCTGTGCAAAGCAATGTATCGTTGGACAAAGAGGCAAAGCTCATGCGGTCAAGCCGCTGTAGGGATGGCAGAAATGACTTGACCCGACTGGCCCGAACCGACTCGACTCGGTTTTGACCCGTCCCGCCCCGCCCCGGCCCGCAGACGAGTCGGGGCAAGCTTGGGCTTTTGCATGCAACTCGCCTGCCCCGGCTCGCCCCGATAAACTATAGAGGTTCTAAAAATGCCTTACTATTCTGATTCAGACCATGCGGTCAACCCATAACCCATAACGCATACTCTATTCTACTATACTCCCAATTGAACAAATTTCCAATTCTAAGTTACCAAATAAATCACAATTCTCCCAATTCCCAAATAAAACTTTTATTTGGGATGCAAATGGATAGCAGCAATGACCTGACCCGACCGGCCTGACCCGGTCCGACCCGGTCCGACCCGGTTTTGATAAGAAATTACCCGCCTCGGCCCGGCCCAAGACCCGCTCCGGCCCGGCCTAGAAGGGTCGGGACAAGCTTGGATAGTTAAATACCCGCCCTGACCCACAATATTGCCATTCCTGAGCAGCTAACTCAATGTCCACTTTGATATCATGAAGTGGTATTGTTTTTCCTGACTCGTTTTGCCGAGGTGAATCAACATCATCATCATTAGCTACCTCATCCATGGTAGTGTCACCTTCATGATCAGACTCAATGAGAATGGTCGACTAATGTGAATGGCTGACCACTAGCTTCTTTTTATTCTTCAAAAGTAGGCCCGAGCCTGACCTTCTTACTTATTGACCATGTCAAGGGTTTCAATCGATTCAAGAACGGGAAAGGACGAGCGAGTATTCGATGAAATACCCCTGACCCATTGCCGGAATGTGCTGATGGCACAGTCCATTGTCGGATCTCACAATGGGCTGTCAGTAGTGCTCGTCGCTGCAAATAGATTGCGTCAGGAGCTGACAATGGGAGACATGGCGAGATCGCCGAAAGGGAACTGAAAAGAAAAGTGGACAAGGACTTAACGAGAGTATGCTCGAGGAAGCTTTGATGAATGTTCGATCTATAGCAAAAATAGGCTACAACAACAAAGCAAATGCCTTGCTCTTTCAAATCGAGGAAGCACGAAACTGTGAATAGGAAAAGTCGTCAGTGTTTTTTCCATATTGAAGAGAATTTGATCGGTAGAGGTGATAAATTTCCCTTAACGCCAATCGCGGGAGAAACCACTAATCTCGTAACACATGTTTGAAATCTCGTAATGTGGGTCATGACACCACCAAACGATGATGTTGGGCCTCATTGAGAAGGCCCAGAAATCAAACAATGAATTCTTGGGCCTTGAGGCCTCCACGGAATGGTTACCATTTACTTTCAATTGAAGAAAAAAAATAAATAAGCCCAGCTAGAAATTAAAGTTGAGAAAGACACGTGCCTTTGTTGCGCCTCGGCGGATGGGCCCTCTTCTTTCTCATGGTGGGCTCGTAACCAACTTGACCCCCGCCCTGCTCAGGCTTGCTCGGTTGAGGCTTGGTCTGCAAAATTGCTACAAACCCCCCAAATTTCAAATTAATTCAAAAGGGATGATATAAAGTATAAAAATTAAATAAACTAATAAGGGGTACCTGAAGGGGGAACTAGAGGGCCCTGGGTCCTAAAGAAATACACCTGCTCGTAGTGATGGAGGAGGCTCAGGTAGTACTTCCTCAGCACAAAGGAAGCACTCGTCGTCGTTGAGGGGAAATTGAACGTCGCTATCACATCCCTCCACCTCCTCTCCAAGATCACCTTCAATTAATCAGCGATCATTAGCAACCATAATCACATCATAATCAACAAAATTAGGACGCTAATCGCCCTGAATTACAAACCACCTTTTCAAGGCCCCCCCTTTGAGTGACTTGAACATACAGCTGGTGCAGGTTCAGCTCCTTCCCCCCGATCACAGGAATCCTTGCCCACCCAAAATGAAATTATAATTATAAAGAAAAAAAATCAAAGCATGCATGCGATCATGATCAACAGTATAGCTGCATGCAAATGCAATCGTACATGAGCCTAGTCCCCATATCAGAGTGGAGCCGCCGGAGCGTGTCGAAGAAGGCGGCCGGGCTCGTCGAGACCTCGGCGTGGGACAGCAGGGGATGGGGGTAAACCTTTGCGTTGGCGTCGTCGGCAGCCATGCAAGCCCTCTTCCCCAGCTCCATCTCCGAACCACACTGATGGTCTCCGCTTTCTCTCGCCGGCTCTTCCTCTTGCCCCTCCTTCGTCTCCCCCATCGTGATCATTATTAGTTCACAGTGGTGGGACGAGGACAAACGAGGGGGGCCAAATGGACGAAGACGGGGGAGAGGAGAAGCCAAATGGCGGGGAGATTGGTGATGATGTGTTGATGGGAGAGGGGTGTGTTGGTGAAGGGATGCTATGCAAATATTGCACCATTTTTTTTGAGCTAATGAAGCCTATTGTTACCCAAGGTTGGCAGACGCGTGGATCTGTAACGCCTACTGGCTAATTTCACTAAACCCCCTGATTCTTTGCCTAGTTTTTAGCTTTTTCCAAACCCTCTTTGAGTTTTTTTGTATTATCTTCTTCTCTCTCTCTCTCTTGCTTGTTTTTTTGGTGGGAGCAGAGGATTAGTAATTAAGAGAGAGATGAAATGAGCGAGATGCTGCAGGAGGGGTTTTTAAGTATCCGCGCCGCTTGTAATTATTACAATACACTGATGTAAACCTAGGAGCAAGCTAAGCATTCAAGTAGCTCCATGGGGCTATGTACATAGATAATGAAGTCGTCAATTAAATTTTAAAATGAGTGCATTGTTTGAAAGGATGAGAAAATGACTCTATCACCGTTGATCATTTGACCACTCTTGGGCCCGCTTGACATGACGCCATGCAATCGGGTTTTGGTCATGCCTATTATCATCCCTAACCATGAGCAATGGGTCACTAAACAAGCATGAAGAATAATGCTAGCTAGCAGAAGATATCTTCGTGCAAAAGGTGTTAGTGTCCATACATAAATAGAATCACTAGTTCGAATGTGGTGAGTGTCGACCAATGGGAGCAATAAAGAAGGGTGAGGTCACATTAGGGGGGTCAAGATGAGGGTGGTGCTACAATTGTGGGGGTTGGTTGATAGGAGCAAGAATGATAGGATTCGGCTTTTGGGGTGTGAGGGGGGAGAAAACCGTACGCTGGTTACTTACATCAGTGGTGTATAGGGGCAGTGATTAATACGAATCTCTGCCATATCTTTTCACTGCCTTTGCACTTTATTGCTTGGGGGATTTCCCCACCTTTTGTATTGCAATAGATGAGATTTGATGTCTATGTGTTGTATGTTCTTGATTGAATATTGAACTAAATGCTCTCTCCTACTCTCCATTGGCTGGCTGGCTAGCCTCAATTTATTGAGGCTTTGATGTTTATGCACAAAGCTGGCTTACTTAATTGTACATACTTAACCTGCTGCATTGGTGTACCCATCATTTTACGTGGTATCTTCACTCACAATTGGATGCATACACGAAAGAAGAGGCCTCCTTTCTTTTAACGTCGGCTGATGGACAGCTTCTGCGGGCTCAGTCGATAAAGAAGCCTGCGTGCAAGCCAACAAACGACAAAAGCATGCATACGAGTTCAAAATTTAAATTTTTTTGATCGATTTCGTTGTTGATTGAGAGATGCTTAAACTTTTCACCTCTAGCTGGATTGTGCCAACGCACAAAGACCCTTCTCACGCCCGGAGCAAAATTTAGTCAGTCCTGACCTCCGTCTCCAAGTTACGAGATCACCCCCTCAAATCATAGATAATTGGAGAGGATAATGGATATTATATGACATGGGAAACATCTACTTATATACAAGACACAAAAAGTGGGGTGGTACAAGCTCATTTGTGCTTGTACATTTTTTGTGTCTTGATATATGAGGAGATGCCTAACATGTCATATGGTACACATTATTTATACAAAACATGTCATGTGTTTTGTGAAACTATCATTACTTGAACCCAACTGTTTAAAAATTAGGACTTGGTGAAAAGAAACTGAACTTTTCATAAATAAATTAGCATCTTAAGACTCATATGAAACATTTCTTCCATGCTAACGATTCCTAGATTTTTATCCGTGGACACTACAAAACGTTCTCAAATTTGGTTGAAATGAAGAGGATTCGGAGCATGGTGATGTTTTGATCTGCGACTGCAAATTTTTTTGGATCGCGTCCTTTCATGTTTTTTGTTAGAGAAAATTTATTCATGTGGTGCTTGGCTCATAACAAATTCAAGAAAAATCTGATAATCTACTTTTGATTTATGTGAGTATCCCAGATATCATCTATAAAGTCGGTTATCTCGGACATTTTGAAGGGAACCTTTCTGAATGGCATAATAATGAAAGTTGGAGCGGTAAGTGTGGAAGTTGGCTCGATTCGGCGCTGAATGAGCATTGGTCAAACAGACGAGTTATCTTGTGCAGAGATAACTCGACTATGCTTGGGTCCGGCCTATCTGGCTCTGCACAAGTCAGATACGAGGATGCCGAGTTATTGATCTTCTACAACGTAGTTGGTCGATCGGTCGTCAGCTCGATAGAAGTCCGTGCCTTGATGGTCGGTCCTTCGGCATTGGGTCGTTCGGTCATAACTCGGTTGAAGTCCGTGTTCGATCGATCGGTGGCTCATTAGTCGAACGCTCGACTCATCGTTTCGGTCGTTCGGTACAGAAAGAAGAACGGTCCGTCGAAGGGAGCCCATTGGGATGCGGCCCACTAGTATGCGGCGAAGGCCCACTAGAGTGCGGCACATTAATTGTGTAGAGCTGTGATTGGATAGAATGACGTTAAAGTCGGGATTCGTATCAATTTGAATTCTTAGTCAATGATGACACCTATTGTAACCTAGGGCTATACATAGGTGGTCTTAAGCTAAGATTTTTAGGGTGGAACACATTGAGAGAATTTGAGCCGCCATTTGTGAGAACCAACTTTGAGAGATTGTATTATAAGCTTTTGGAGAGATCTTGTGTTCTTCTTCTTCGTTTGTGAATAGAAGATTTGTTTTGTTCTCTCCTTTCGTAATAAAGGTTATCGGTGTTCCCCCTTGGCCGGTCAACGGCCTAAAAGTAATTCTCATAGTGCTCGATTTGTTATTTGTTTGCTCGTCCTAGTTTAGTGGTTCTTCGACGATCCGAGTTTCTGCGTCGGTGCACAACAAATTGGTATCAGAGCCTAATGGTTCCGGAGATCAATAGAGGAGACGAAGATGAGTAGTAGTGGTGATGACAGTTCCTCAAAGTCGTCAACGTATGGGTATTCTTCAACGACTCGGACTATCGTGTCTAACACAAAGTTCGCATTTGAGAAGTTTGATGGAAAGATCAACTTCAGTATGTGGAGATGCGAAGTCTTGTCTGTCTTGAACCAACTTGGTCAAGATATCGCATTAGACGAGAAGTCGACGAGCATGTCCGATTTAGAGTGGAAGACTCTTAATCGGAATGCAGGTGGTACGATTTGACTGTATCTGTCAAAGGAGAAGAAATACTCGTTCATGGAGGAGACAAGTGCAAGCAAGTTCTGGAGGGAGCTCGGCGACAAGTACATGAAGAAAAACATTCAGAACCGGCTACACTTGAAGAAGAAGCTTTTCAGGTTGCAGTTAGCCGAGGTTGTTTCTATGGAGGAACACCTCGACTACTACAACAAGCTTCTCACCGATCTGAGAAACGTAGACGTGAAGGTCGATGCTGAAGACAAAGCGATGATTCTCCTCTACTCTCTGTCCATTGATTATGAGTACTTGGTGTCTTACATATGGTAATAAATCGATCACTTTTGAAGAAGTGTCCAATGCTTTGACTAGCAACGAGTTTAGGAACAACGATGGAGACACGGCAAGTCGAGCTAGCGACGCTCTTACGGTGGTGAGATGTCATAGTGCATAGAAGGGTGGGGCTCGGAAAGGGTATTTTCGATTCAAGTTCAGAGACAAGAGTAAAGCCCCACTTTGCAACGAGATCGAAAAGGACCAGTGTGCTTTCTGCAGAGAAAGATGCCATTGGGTCAAAGACTGTCCGAAGACGAAGAAGAAGCACGACACAAATGTCAACGTCATCAAGGGCATTGAGATCGAGGAATGGGTACTGATCGATGCTTCGGAGGGCATGACGTCAGATGGTTGGGTACTCGACTCTGGGTGCTTGTTCCATATAACGTCACATCGATAGTACTTTACTTCATCGATAGTACTTTACTTCTTTCCGTGAAGGTGGTAGAAGTACGGTCTTGTTGGGTAATGACCGAGCTTGCAGTACGGCAGGCATCGGGACAGTTCAGATGAGGATGGGCGATGGTGTTACACGAGATATCGAGGATGTGTGCTTTGTTCCCGACCTAAAGCGTAACCTCATATCGCTTGGTTCATTCGAAGCCAAGGGCTTCCGAGTGACGATGGAGAATGGTGCTCTGAGGGTGACTCGAGGAGCAATAATCGTGTTAAAGGTGAAGCGGAAAGGCAACATCTACTATTTGGATGGTTCGGTCGTAACTGGCACAGTAGCTCTGACTCGTAAGGTTGACTGCGACGACTTATTGTTATGGCACATGCGTCTAGGCCATGTGGATGAGAAAGCTTTGTAGAAGCTGATCGGGAGAGATCGTCTGAAGGGTGCCAAGAGCGGGAAGATCAAGTTCTACAAGCAGTGTGTGTTCGGTAAACAGACACGTGCTTCATTTGGGACGGCCATCCATAATACGAAGGGAGCATTTGACTATGTACACACCAACGTATGGGGGCCGAGTAGGTCGGCCTCATGGGGAGGGAAACACTACTTCGTATCATTCATTGGCAATTTCTCATGCATGGTGTGGGTGTTTCCTTTGAAGTCAAAGAACCAAGTTCTTAGCACTTTCATCTAGTGGAAGAAGCTGGTCGAGACTCAGATTGGTCGACGAGACAGACGTCTCCGAAGTGATAACAGTGGAGAGTATAGGTCGGATCTCTTCGAGAAGTTCTGCAGATCGGAAGGGATTCAGAGACACTTCACCGTAAGTGATACACCGCAGGAGAATGGGGTAGCTGAGAGGATGAATTTGACTTTGTTGGAGAAATTCCAATGCATGTTGATAACAGCCGACCTATCGAAGGAGTTTTGTGTAGAAGCCCTGGCGTACGCGACCTACTTGGTCAATCAGCTACCATCTACTGTGTTGGAGGGAAGATGTCCTTTAGAGGTCTAGTTGGAAAAGCCAGTTTTCGATTATCGGTTTCTACAAATTTGGGGCTGTTCGAGCTACTATGCAGTCAAGGAGGACAAGCTCGATGCTAGAGCTAAGAAAGCCATTTTCTTAGGCCTTAGCAATAGTGTCAAGGGATACAGACTATGGTGTCTGACACAGAAGAAGGTGACCACAAGCAGAGATGTAATGTTTGATGAGTCGGCGTTACTGAAGAGGGAGCATGAACCAAAGGTGGAGACTGATCAGACTCATGTGAAGCATGTCTACGACAACGTGTCTGATGCTCCAGATGGCTCGGTCACAGACTCAGGCCGAGTGGCACCAGAGACATTATAAACTGTCCTCCAGACAGATGCTGGTAATGTTGGGGGTTCAAGCTCAGATGGTGGAGTTAGCTCGTCTCAACAGACTGCACAGCTAAAGGACTCCATAGTAGTGTCGAAACCAAGACGTGAGATATGAAGGCCTGAAAAGTACACTGATCAGCTAGTGTCATTTTCTTTCTTTGCAATGAGAATGGACTTACCCACATCATTCAGAGAGGTCAAACTCTCTGCTGACCCTGATAAGTGGAGGAAAGCGATGGACAAGGAGATGAAATCGCTGAGGAAGAACGAGACATGTGATCTGGTGGAGCTTCCGGAAGGTAAGAAGGTAATTTGGTGTAAATGGATCTACACCAAGAATGACGGAGCCAAAGTTGGAGATGTTCGTTACAAAGGTCACTTGGTAGCGAAGGGCGTTGCACAGAGGGATGGCATCGAATACAATGAAATCTTCTCTCTGGAGGTGAAGCATTGCTCGATTCAGATTTTGTTGGCATTAGTTGCTCAGCTCGACCTTGAGCTGGTGCAACTAGATGTCAAGACGGCAGTCTTACATAGAGAGCTCGAAGAAGAGATCTATATGGCTCAAGCTGATGGTTATGGGAGCGGCAGCGGTCTTATATGTAGAATTAGGAAGTCGCTCTATAGGTTGAAGAAGTCACCTAGATAATGGTATATGTGTTTCGAACGCTTTATGACGGATGATCAAGGGTATGTTCGCAGCCCCTATGATCATTGCATGTTCTTTCAGAGATTAGATGATTAGTACTTCATCTATCTTCTGCTTTATGTCGATGACATGCTAATAGCTTCATCGAATAAAGAGGAGATTCTGAAATTGAAATTTCAATTAAGTTGTGTGTTTGAAATGAAGGATCTAGGCGAAGTATGGTGGATTCTTGGGATGGAAATCATAAGAGATCGAAATGGAGGTAGAGTTCATCTTTCATAAAGTCGCTACTTGAAGTTGGTAATACAGAGATTTGGATGTGAGAAAATGAAGCCCATAGCTACTCCTCTTACACCTCACTTCAAACTCAGTGTCGATCAATGCCCGAAGAACGAAGAAGAGAAGAAGATCATGGAGAGCGCACCGTATGCCAATGCGGTAGGATCCTTGATGTATGCAATGGCTTGTACCTGACTCGACTTATCACATGTGGTCAGCATGGCGTGTAGGTACATGCACAATCCGAGGGAGCACTGGCGAGCAGTGCAGTGGATACTCAATTACATCAATGGCACGGTCAAGGTCGGTTTGACTTATAGCCAAGGGGATGATAGTCCGTATACTATTGGCTATATCGATTCCGGCTATACATGTGACTTGGATGTGATGCGATCAATGACATGCTACGTCTTCACCTTATCTGGTGCTCCAATATGTTGGCGGAGTTGTAGGAAGATATATGCCCTTGAGGCAATTTATCCTAAGAAACATATTTTTCAATATATAATTGGTACTAATTATCCTAGTATAAATTCAATGAATTATATACTTGGATAATTTCCTTAGACTTAAAGTGATGTCATTACATATCTTGATGTAGATCTTGATTATGGGAAGTGAATGACCGATAGGAACTTAAGTCTTAAAACGTTCATGGTCATAGATGTGTCGAGAAAAGGATATCAGCACATCGGACAGACCATTGTGTCTTTTGTCGTACCCTAAAGGGTGATGATGATCTCATAGTCATTCGACCTGGCGAAGTCGGAGACAAGGCACAGGTGCTCATTAGAAAATGAGTACACTGAACGACCCAAAGAAGAGTTATTAAATGGTTTAACTTTAACTAAACTGTCATTAATAAGTCTATAGTGATGATAGGCAAGTTGGTCCTTAAGACCTGAAGTCATTGTACGAACCTGTGCGTGAATAGTGTCACTTAGATGTATGATCTAGCTTCGAGGCCAGGCCTGCTAAAAGGTCTTAGGTTGGGTGACACCTAAAGCATACGAGGTTAGTAAATGACTTAGATGGGATTCTTCTCTTCCGTTAAAGGGAAGTCAGTGTCACAGGCTTAGTACGGTTCTTTGTGCTAAACCTCGGCCGGGGTACGTTGTAAGATGTACAACGTGTATAAAACAAAGAGCGAAGGATGCTGACCGCTGCTGGCTAGTAGGGTTGACGGTTTACCATACCCTAGGCCATGCAGGGGCATAGTCATGACAAAGGGACTAAATCTACTATATGTTAGTTCTTGGGTTCAAGACTAACGTTGTTTTGATAATGATCAATACATTATGTTAGTGTGCTAATCAATCTTATGTTTTAGTCTCAGTTTATCTTAATGATTATATGTTGATGAGACAAAACATAATGCTGGGAGGATATTACAAGGGATATCTTAAAGACATCCAAGAGAGATGGTGTGCTTAAGCTTGGATGAAGTCATGAAGATCATCTAATGAAGCTAAAGCTTGGAGCACGATGATGGATGGACATCTAGAGAAGCATTGTCAAAGCTTGGAGCTTGATGAAGGGAGGCTCATCAAGGAGCGCCAAAGCTTGGAGATGATGGGGAGCATCAAGGTATCGTGAGCTTGAAGACTTAGACTCTAGGAGATGCAATATGTAATCCATGTAATTTCTATTACTTGCATTTCTATTTTTGAGTCTAAGGTTATTGTAATGCCTTGATAGATGGTCATACTCTCATGCATATGCATTTCACCATCTTAGTGAGCCTTAGGGTTATCATAGAATCCAACCCAATAGGTTCATCTGGCCCAAAGACTCAATTGGAGTCTCTGGCTCTCCAACAGTCGCCTGATGAAGGTTGTACGGTCGACTGGGTGATTCCAGTCACCTGTCGAGCCTTCTACAGTCGACTGTGGTGCATAGCTCAAGTCAACATTTTTATTAACTCTTCTTGAGCTTTTTGCATCAGTCGACTGATGTTCAATTTATAGTCGCCTGTGTTCTTACAGTCGCCTGTGAATTGGTCGACAATGGCCTGTGCGCATCTTGCATTTTCTGGGCTTCATCCTAATTTTCAAGACAGTCGACTGATGAAGTATTTACAGTCGCCTGTATATTTATAGTCGCCTGTGAAATGGTCTTCAGTCGTCTGAAAGGCGTAAGTACAAAAGTTGCATCGCTCTCTGTTTTATTTCCATCCCTGCAGCAGTCGCCTGATGAAGAATATACAGTCGACTGTATGTTATACAGTTGCCTGTGTAGTCTTCTTCAGTCGACTGTCCTGGCTAAGTTTATAGCCGTTGGGATTTTTCTAGCCGTTGAACAGTCGACTGTCATTTGTTCATCAGTCGACTGTCTATGCCGTAAACTGCCAAAATCTAGCCGTTGCAGATTTCTTCCCTTTTGGTTTTTGGCTGGTTTTATGGGCTCTTCTTGGCTTCCTATATATAGGAGTTGGCTTAGTTCATTTAGAACTCTTGGTTATTATTGAATATATTTGTGAATCAATAGCCACTCCTAATCTCTCCCATTTCCCTCTCATGAGCACATTTCTCTTTATGCATTGAAGCTAGCTCATAGGGAAATTCTCGAAGGGATCTAATTCTCATTCCTTTCTTGGAGATCGTCTGTCTTCTCTTCATTTTCATACACTCAAGTGAGAAGTGTTAGGATTCATTCCTAGAAGAGAGAAAGATCAACAAGTGCAATCAAATCTAATCTCAAGCACTTGGTCATTCACTTGCTTGCCTTCTTCTTCACATTGGTAAGATCATATCAAGGCATAGGTACGTGTTGTTTCGTTTTATTTTTTTGTTCGAAACCCTAATTCTCTTTGTGGGAATTAGATACTCTCTTTGTGGGAGTTTGGTGTCCTAGTGTAGGGCTAACCCTAATTCTCTGTGTGGGAGTTAGTAATTCGATGTATGGGAGTTTGACCATTGTGTAGGATTGGTTAGGTCCTTGTGTAGGACAAAATCCTCTATGTGAGGTATCTATGTATGAGATTGTATTCATTTCTCTGTGTGGGAATATAGTGAATATTGGTGTGGCTGGACGTACCCAAGTTTTGTGAAACCATGGTAAAATCATTGTGTTTGCGATTGTTGTTGTTGAGCATTCTGTTAATTTTTCGCTGCTTATTGTGCTTTAATTTCAGTAACTTTTAATTAAGCACTTTGCTTGCCGTTACACTATTCACCTTTACTCTAGTGTGTGTAGCCCCGCAGGGTCCCTTACAGTTGGTATCAGAGCCTTGGTTGTGTGGCTTTTACAAGCATGACTTTTAAGTCTCAACAACATCCTCCCATGTTCGATCCGGAGAACTATACTCAATGGAGGAGCAAAATGATCAATCACCTCAAGAAGAACAATCTTCTGGATGCAGTGACTTCGGATGTCTCAGATTCAAACTTCATGATGAACATCCACGCTAAAAGAGCTTTGTGCATCTCCACGTGGGACCATGAAAATGAAGTAGTTGGATGCTTGGTGACGGCACATGAAATGTGGAGCTATCTTGAGACCAAGTACACCGGAGGTGATTAGATTGAGTCTAGCAATAATGAGGTATCTCAAACTCAATCTACTTATGAGCATAATGATTTTAGTGATAAAAATTCTTTAATTGCTCTTAAGTGTAGTGCAAATTCTTTTCATGATGATTCTCATAATTGCACTTCTTTGCATGCTTCACATATTAATATGATTAAATCTTTACGTGCCGAGAAAGAAGTTTTTCTTTCTCAAATTCGTGAGTTACGTGAGAAGAATGCTTCACTTAAATGTACTCACGTTTCGGATTGTGACTCCGTCATTCTTGAGAGAGATTCTTAAATTGACGCTTTGAGAAATGAGACATCGGCTCTCAAATCTCAATGTCTTGAGCTTAGCTCATGTCTATCCGCTAGGGATGACGACATTTCTTCGCTTTCGAAGAAATGTGAGCTATTGTCTACTCAAATTGAAAACTTCAAATTGAGTAAGGACAAGGTTTTGGGATCCTCTACTTTGAAGGTGAACAAACCAAGCTCTTCCTGTAGAAGCACCCAAATAAATTTTGTGGGGGGGGGGTCTTCTAAGGGGTTAGTCACATCCAAGTCTTCTTTTGGCCAAAAATAAACTTTGAATATTAAGCCAAAGAAGAATCATGCATATATGTACACCTCATTGCATAAGAAGTCTATTCAAAAACCATTGGTGTGAATGCTTCTTCATATGTTGATATGCATGATAAATCTACCCATAGAAATGACTTACTTTTCTTGCATGCTAAAATTGATGATAAACATTTGCATACTTTACATGTTCCTATGCATGGTAGAATTGCTTGTGTGAATGCTTCTAATGATAAATCCCATGTTTCACACACGGGGCACGCCAATGTTTATGTTCCACCTCATAAGCGTGCACCCTCGTCTCATACTCATGCATTATCCAAACCTCTTCTTAAGAATCCCAAATCACTTTCTTTGTGGATTCCTAAGAATGTTTCTAGGCTTGATAGGAGCTCGTATATAGAATCATATGTTCGTCATGTTATATTCTCATATGACTATATACGGAAACCAAACTCCATTTTTGTTTGGTTTCTAACTTGCTAGCTCACTCACATTGTTATTCATTGCTAGGGTACCATGCTTGTATGTTTACATTTTGTACCCATATTTGTGTGAGTGTGTCCATTACTCCCATGTTTGCATATTTTGTATGATTATGAGGGAGTATGGAATTTTTGCTTGCTAGCATTATTTTTTACATTCATATGTCACATTGAATTTCATTCACATTATGTTTGTGCATATGGGATGGTTATTTCTCTTGTCCTTGGTTTTGCTATTTGGCTATTACCCATCTTTTTGATATGCCAATGGGGGAGAGAAATAGGTTCTGTAAAAATATACATATTATGCTTTTGATGCATTATTATCAATTGGTATGTTTTTGCATAAAACCCATCAATATGATTTGTACTTTGTATGTTCATATTTTATGTACAATTGCATATTGATTGGGGGAGTTTGTTAGCACACATTGCATTTGTTAGCACACATTTCTTATTTCAATGTTTATTATATTTTGACATAATGGACTGTCATCATCAAAAAGGGGGAGATTGTTAGTTCTTGGGTTCAAGACTAACGTTGTTTTGATGATGATCAATACATTATGTTAGTGTGCTAATCAATCTTATATTTTAGTCTCAGTTTATCTTAATGATTATATGTTGATGAGACGAAGCATAATGCTTGGAGGATATTACAATGGATATCTTAAAGACCTCCAAGAGCGATGGTGTGCTCAAGCTTGGATGAAGTCATGAAGATCATCTAATGAAGCCACAGCTTGGAGCACGATGATGGATGGACATTTAGAGAAGCATAGTCAAAGCTTGGAGCTTGATGAAGGGATGCTCATCAAGGAGCACCAAAGCTTGGAGATGATGGGGAGCATCAAGGTATCGTGAGCTTGCAGACTTAGACTCTAGGAGATGCAATATGTAATCCATGTAATTTCTATTACTTGCATTTCTCTTTTTGAGTCCAGGATTATTGTAATGCCTTGATAGATAGTCATACTCTCATGCATATGCATTTCACCATCTTAGTGAGCCTTAGGATTATCATAGAATCCAACCCAATAGGTTCATCTGGCCTAAAGACTCAATTGGAGTCTCCGGCTCTCCAACAGTCGCCTAATGAAGGTTGTACAGTCGACTGGGTGATTCTAGTCGCCTGTCGAGCCTTCTACAGTCGACTGTGGTGCATAGCTCAAGTCAACATTTTTATTGACTCTTCTTGAGCTTTTCACATCAGTCGACTGATGTTCAATTTACAGTCGCATGTGTTCTTACAGTCGCCTGTGAATTGGTCGACAGTCGCCTGTGCGCATCTTGCATTTTCTGGGCTTCATCCCAATTTGCAAGACATTCGACTGATGAAGTATTTACAGTCATCTGTATATTTAGAGTCGCCTGTGAAATGGTCTTCAGTCATCTGAAAGGCGTAAGTGCGAAAGTTGCATCGCTCTCTATTTTATTTCTATCCCTGCAGCAGTCGCCTGATAAAGAATATACAGTCGACTGTCTGTTATACAGTCGCCTGTGTAGTCTTCTATAGTCGACTGTCCTGGCTCAGTTTATAGTCGTTGGGATTTTTCTAGCCGTTGAACAATCGACTTTCATTTGTTCATCAGTCGACTGTCTGTGTCGTAAACTACCAAAATCTAGCCGTTGCAGATTTCTTCCCTTTGGATTTTTGGCTGGTTTTATGGGCTCTTCTTGGCTTCCTATATATAGGAGTTGGCTTAGTTCATTTAGAACTCTTGGTTATTATTGAATATATTTGTGAATCAATAGCCACTCCTAATCTTTCCCATTTCCCTCTCATGAGCACATTTCTCTTCATGCATTGAAGCTAGCTCATAGGAAAATTCTCCAAGGGATCTAATTCTCATTCCTTTCTTGGAGATCATCTTTCTTCTCTTCATTTTCATACACTCAAGTGAGAAGCCTTAGGATTCATTCCTAGAAGAGAGAAAGATCAACAAGTGCAATCAAAGCTAATCTCAAGCACTTGGTCATTCACTTGCATGCCTTCTTCTTCACATTGGTAAGATCATATCAAGGCATAGGTAAGTGTTGTTTTGTTTTGTTTTTTGTTCGAAACCCTAATTCTCTTTGTGGGAATTAGATACTCTCTTTGTGGGAGTTATTCTCTTTGTGGGAGTTTGGTGTCCTAGTGTAGGGCTAACCCTAATTCTCTATGTGGGAGTTAGTAATTCTCTGTGTGGGAGTTTGACCCTTGTGTATGGTTGGTTAGGTCCTTGTGTAGGACAAAATCCTCTGTGTGAGGTATTTCTGTGTGAGATTGTATTCACTTCTGTGTGTGGGAATATAGTGAATATTGGTGTGGCTGGACGTACCCAAGTTTTGGGGAACCAGGGTAAAATCATTGTGTTTGTGATTGTTGTTGTTGAGCACTCTGTTTATTTTTCGCTGCTTATTGTGCTTTAATTTCAGTAGCTTTTAATTAAGCACTTTTCTTGTCTTTACACTATTCACCCCCCTAGAGAGAGAGAGAGAGAGAGAGAGAGTGTGTGTGTGTGTGAACCCTAGCCAATGCTAGGAGATATGACAGTTGGTGTAGAAAGAGAGCAGGACCTGGGTGGTGGAGAAAGAGTTTGTCGTAACATGTTTGGTAAAGACAAGAAACGGTTACATGAAACGCTTGAGCACTGGGTGAAGAAAAATCGTGAAGGCAAATAAGGTGAAAGAGGGGCCTAAAATCGAAATATATATAAAACAAAGCCATCATTGAAAGGATGAAGAGCAAGAGTAGTATTAGGAGTTCAACAAGTGACTAAGTGACTGAACTTTAAAGGCCAACTTAAGCTTGGCAGATGATATTATAAAATCACATTGGGAAGTATATCTAAAAGGAGATGCTACCAACCAAAGTCAAGATAACTTCATTTACCTATGATGCTTTGAGGGATCTAACTGAACAGGACATGTCCTTTAGAGAGATAATGCAATTGTACAATGTGTTTGATGCATACTTGTGCATGTCTATCCATACTACTCTGATGTGGCTGACGAAGGAGTGCTACCCTTGACTTGTCCATGAGTCGACACATGACTTTATCTAGATGTCATGTGAGTTCATTTCATCACTTCACCACTAGTCAAAACGTAACAATAAACCATGCATTATTGATATGTGTAAAGCAGTGCAAGAATGAATTGCTAATAGATTTCATCAAGCGAATCAATAAAGAATGCATGGATATTGGTAACATCCTGAACCATCTGATTGCGTCAATAGTGCCATATATGGTTAGGAGAAGTCTTTTATCTAAGGAGTTGATGCAAGACAAGTATGTGTTAGTAGAGGCATTGATGGCTCAAGTCTAGAACTTTATAGATAAAGTGCTGACATTCAAGAATGATGGTAGGTTTCAAAAGGAAAAGAAGAAGTTAGAAGGGAAGAAATTAGTGAAGGAAGCAGGGAAGTTTCCATAAAAGCCACATTTATGGCTTGAGCTGAAGCAAACCTTCACCGTATAAAGACAACCAAAATACATCCTGCTATGATGTGACCAAGATGATCCTTGTGGTAGCAAGAAAGAATGGAATGTTAACGAAGGAGCCACCTAAGACCATTAATGATCTGGCAAAGAAGGATATGTCAAAATGATGCGGTTATCAATGTGACCACATATATACTACGAATGAGTGTAGAAAGCTTCAGATGTATATTAATGCATTGGTCAAGTAGGGCCAACTAATATAGCTCATAGTCGAAGGTAGCAAATATGATGAAGAGATACAATAAGAAGGATAAGCTTTGTCAACACTTACCAAACTAATTCATGTCATGACAACAGGTCTAAGAATAGGGATTGAGTTAGTATCCACAGTGAAAAAGTATGCTAGAGGGTTAGTACTACTTTATGTCAAATATAAGTGGATTTGGATCAAATCTGAGTATGGTTGGGTTTGAATGAGTAGAGGAAGGAGAATGGTAGAAACTAGGGTAGCATTTGGATTGGGCGGAGGACGAAATGAGGAGAAGGAAGAAGTAGCAATAATAGCTTGGGTTTATAGTTTGGATTTAGGAATTGAGTAAGGAGTTAGGGGTGGGGCTTATGTTTAAGGAAAAATGAAAAATGATTAATGAGAGGAAAAAATAGATTTTTAAATAAAATTATTTATTAACAATTTAATTTAAAATTCTATGGCTTTCTATAAAAAGTTTTAACTAAATAATACTTAAATCCTAGATACTAAAATTACATTATTTACTAACAATTCTTGATTTTTATGTAGTTACATTTTTAATGATTTATTAATTTTAAAGAAGTTTTAAGTGTTCTTAAAAAATTCTTATTCTTATTATTTTTAACATTCTTTTAGCATTTATTCTTTTATGATGACATATTATATAACATTTATAATGATGAATTTGATTTTGTATATTTACTAGTTATATAAATTTATTTTTAAATCATGTTTATTTTTTGAAAACAAATTATTTTTTATTATTGTGATATTTATTTTTGATCTGTGAGAAATGATTTACACATCTACACATAAAGTATATATGAAATTTTTTGGTAAACATTACATTTTCATGTATCCTTGTGAGAAACTTTTTGATTTTTTAAATCTTTATATTGAAATGTTATATACATTTTTTATTGTTGTATTTTATTTTTAAAAATATTTTTATGTTATATGCATATATATTTAAAAGATTTTATGCATGTTTGAAAATAATTTTATTTTATTTTTTGTGATATTTATTTTTAATCTGTGCAAGTTACTTAAATATAAAAAATGTATGCTTGATATCCTCGATAAATATTATATATTTATGTACTTTCATCAGAATATTTGCTATTTCTATTATTTTTATGAGAATATACGATATAAGGGAGAAACATGTACTTTGGTCAAGAAAAAAGTCATGTAATCACCACGTGACATTTTTCTAAAGGATGCATGATGGAATGACTTCTTCAAACAACAATGTAAAGTTCAATGTGAATTTAAGACAAAAAAGATGTTGGAATTTTTTAAAATTAATCAAGATTAACTAAAATTTCTTAAAATTTATCTCGGTTTACTGTTATATTGAGAAAAATAATAAATGGGTATCTGATTATATGTGTTTTAACTCATAACTCGAATAAAGTTAATGTATTGGGTGCATTTATCATAGTCTATGAGACTAATTGTATTGTTGGGACTATTGATATACAAGTTTTTTTTGGAAATAATTATATTATAATTTAGGGTTTTTCTCATATTAGTATCTTAAATTATGTGTATTTTGATATTAGTCCCTTAAATCTTTGTAATTTGAATTTAGTCCCTTAAATGTTTAACGTTAACCTAAATAGTCCCTTTTGACCACCTAAATAGTCCCTTAAATGTTTAACGTTTACCCTAAATAGTCCATTTAAGGGACTAAATTCAAATTACAAAGATTTAAGGGACTAATATCATAATACACATAATTTAAGGGACTAATATGAGAAAAACACTATAATTTAAACCTAAAAATTGTCATGATACATGGATATAAGAGAAAAATAGGTAAACACATTAGATACATCCCATATATACATCGCTGTGACATGTTTTCCTCCATAAGGGGCAATAGTATATCACATGTGACCACTTGCAATATATAGAGGAGAACATGTCATGCCATCTTATATAATAGATAGGTGAAAGTTGGCTTAATTTGATGCACTCAAGTAGTATTGGAGATGTCCATGTAAGTAGTCATGCAAGGCTAGCTTGCATGTGCCTTGGGTCATGCGTATCTGGCTCTGCATTGCCAGTTACGGGGATTCATGGCCGTTCTAACTTTTGCAGGCTTGAATCCTCAGTTCGAAGGATCGGTAGCTCGTAAGCTCAGCAACTTGACATCCTGGCTTTCGGTAGCCCAAAAGCTCGGTAACTCAGAAGTTCGACAGCTCGATAGCTCGGGCCCTTGCAGAGAGCTTGGCAGCTCCGAGGCATCGACTACAATAGGCAGAATTCTATTCGAGTTAGAGTTGCTCTTCCAATAGAATTTTGTTTGAGTTTGGATTGCTCTCTAAATAGAATTCTACTTGAATTAGATTTCCTCTCCCAGCAGAATTTGTTTTGCATCCATTCCCTAGAGGCTATAAAAGGGGCGCGGGGGGAGGGGGGGATTTGAGTCGCCAGTTGAGAGAGCCAATTTAGAGATTGCATTGAGAGCTTTTAGGGAGATATTGAGTGCTTCTTCTTCATTAAGAAGATAGAAGAATTGTATTTTTGTTCTTCCTTTGAATAAAAGCTATTAAGTGTTTCCTTGGCCGGTCGACGGCCTAAATATTCAATCTCTATTGTGCTTGTGCTCTTGGTGTTATTGCTCGTCCCCTCACCACCGGATCATCCGACGATTCAAAGCTTCAGCACCGTTGCACACAACAAATTGGTATCCGAGCCCATATTTGAAGATCTACATAGGTGGTGAAGATGATCAATGGCGGTGACAACAACAGTCCAAAGACGACATCCAAGGAGCATGCTCCAGCAGTTCGGACGATCGTGTTGAACATGAAGTTCGAGATAGAAAAGTTTGATGGGAATATCAATTTCGAGATGTAGAGATGGGAGGTCCTAGATGTCTTGAATCAGTTCAGTCAAGACATAGCATTGGATGAAAAACCAACGGTCATGTTGTACACAGAGTGGATGACATTGAACCTGAATGCGTGCAATACAATCCAACTGTATTTGACAAAAGAGAAGACGTAGCCTTACATAGAGGAGACCAATGCTAAGGCAATTTAGGATGAGCTCAGAAATAAATAGATGAATAAGAACATCCAAAATTAGTTGCACCTAAAGAAAAAGTTATTTGCCTTGAAGCTCAAAGATGGAATATCTATTGGAGAATACTTTGATTATTACAACAAGCTCTTAACCGATCTAAGGAACATTAATATCAAGGTCGATGATGAAGACCATGCGATGATTCTTCTCAACTCTCTACCCAAATAATACGAGCATATTGTTTCGGTCCTTACATACCTCAAAAATTCAATCACATTTGAAGATGTGTCTAATGCTCTTAGGAACGATGAATTCCGAAAGAACTACGAGCTGGACAAAAGGGGCTGATGTCACACATCTCTTACCATGGTAAGAGGTTGAAGCAATAAGAGAGTGGATGGTGCAAATGGTATTTCCAATCCAAGTCTAGGGGCAAGAGCAGAGGACCTCCTCACAAGGACTTAACAAAGGACCAATGTGCCTTTTTCGAGAGAAATGACATTGGGTCAAAGATTGTCCAAAGGCAAAAAAGAAGCACGATGCTATTGCAAACATTGTCAAGGGCTTTGTGATTGATGAGTGGGTATTGGTCGGCGCTTCGGATGGGTGACATCAGAAAGTTGGGTGCTTGATTTCGGATGCTCCTTTCATATAATGCCACATAGAGAGTATTTTATGACCTTTCATGAAAGTAGTAAGAGTACAGTCCTACTTGGAGATGATCGAGCTTGCATGACGGTAGACATTGGCATAGTTTGGATCAAGATGGGTGATGGAGTCACACTGGACATCGACGTGGTACGTTATGTTCCTGACCTAAAGAAAAACCTCAATCGCTTGGGTCACTTGAAGCCAAGGGATGTAGGGTGACCATGGAGAACGGAGCTTTGAGGGTCACTCGAGGAGTAATGATATTGATGAAGGGAAGCGTAAAGGCAACCTCTACTATTTGGATGGCTCGATGGTGATTGACACTACAACACTCTCTCGTGAGGTCGACATAGATGATTCACTACTCTGGCACATGCGTTTAGGGAATGTTGGATAAAAGGCTATACAAAAGGTTATTAAGGGAGATCACCTATAAGGAGCCAAGACTGGGAGGATTGATTTCTATGAGCATTGTGTCTTTGGCAAATGACACATGCATATTTTAAAACTGCCATCCACGATACAAGGGGAGTGCTTGACTATATCCACACCAATGTGTGGGGGTTGACGAGGATGGCCTCATTGGGAGGTAAACACTATTTTGTATCTTTCATTGATAATTTCTCACGCTTGGTATGTGTGTTTCCTCTAAGGTCTAAAGATCAGGTGCTGAGTAAGTTCATAGATTGGAAGACGTTGATTGAGAAACAGCTTGTCAAGAAAGTCAAGAGACCCCACAGTGACAATGGTAGAGAGTATATGTCGGACCCATTCCAGTATTATTGCAGTAGAGAGGGAATTCAGAGACACTTCACCGTCAGTGATACGCTGCAGCAGAATGGAGTAACCGAGAGGATGAATCGAATCTTGCTGTAGAAGGTCCGATGCATCTTATATACTGCTGACATAGGGAAGGAGTTCTGAGCAGAGGCCCTGGCGTATGACCTATCCGATCAATAGGCTACCTTTCTGCTGCTTTGGATGGAAGACCACCTTTAGAGGTCTGATCAGGAAAGCCTGTTTCTGACTATGATTCTATGCATATATGGGAATGTATGGCCTACTATTCAGTAGAGGAGGACAAGCTTGATGCTAGAGCCAAGAAAACCATCTTCTTGGGCTTTAGCGATGGTGTCCAAGGATACAAGCTGTGGTGTCCGAGACAAAGGAATGTGATCTTGAGCAGAGATGTGACGTTCGACAAGTAAGCATTATTGAAGGGATGTGGACCAATGGTGGAGCCTATAGAGACACATGTGGAGCAGGTTCTTATGGAGGTATCGAAGGTTTCTGATATGGAGGCTACTGACTCTAGTTAGAGTTCACCAGCGACTACAGATGATACACTCAAGACAGATGGTGATGTTGGTGGTCCAGGTTCAAATGGTGGAGATACTCCTTCTCCAAAGATTGCATATCAGATGGATTCCACTACGGTTTTGAGACTAGGCGTGAGATACGGTGACCTGCAAGATATACAGAGATGGTCTCGTTTGCTTTCCTCGCAGTTAGTATTGATATGCCCACTTCATACAAAGAGGTAGAGCACTCTGAAGACCTAGAGAAGCAGAGGAAAGCAATGGATGAGGAGATGGAATCATTGTGGAAAAATGAGACATGGGAATTGTGGAGCAACCTAGTGGAAAGACGGCAATATGGTCTATGTGCGTCTACACCAAGAAGCATGGAGTCGAAGATGGAGATGTTTGCTACAAGGCTAGACTTGTTACGAGAGGATACGCTCAAAGAGAAGGTATTGACTACAACGAGGTCTTCTCTCCAGTGGTCAAATATTGTTCTATTCAGATCATGTTGGCATTGGTTACACAACTTGACCTTGAGTTGGTGCAACTAGATGTCAAACTGCATTCTTACATGGGGAGCTAGAAGAAGATATTTATATGTTTCAACCTGATGGTTACGAGAGAGGCGATGGACTTGCATATAGGTTGAGGAAGTCTCTCTACGGGTTGAAACAATCACCTAGACAATGGTACAAGCATTTTGAGCGCTTCATGACGGAGGATGAATATTATTTACAGAGTTCTTTTGCAGACTAGACGATGGGTCATCATATATCTTCTACTTTATGTTGATGACATGCTCTTAGCGTCTTCAAATAAAGTATAGTTTCAGAGATTGAAAAATGAATTGAGTTGTGCATTTGAGATGAATGACCTAGGCGAAGCATGAAGGATTCTTAGCATAAGGATCTACCGAGACCGAAGTAAAGGTATTGTACATCTTTTACAAAGTCGCTATCTGAAGACTATAATTAAGAGCTTTGGTTTGAAGGCATGAAGTCCGTAGCTACTCTGCTTGCACCTCACTTCAAACTTTGTGAAAAACATTGTCCAAAGAACGAGAAAGAAAAGAAGTTTATGGAGAGTATACCGTATGCTAATGCAGTACGTGTCTTGATGTATGCGATGATGTGTACACGACCCGACCTATCACATGTGGTGAGAATGGTGAGCTGATACATGCACAATTCAGGAAAGGTACATTGACATGCAGGATAGTGGATATTACGATATATTAATGACACCATTGATGTAAGATTGACATATAAATGATGTGATGATGGTCTGCTAGTTGTCGGATATGTTGATTCCAACCTTCAAACGTCTTGGATGGGAGGAGATCTATGATATGATATGTCTTCCCTCTGTCATGAGCTCCGATCTGTTCGTAAAGTATTCTTCAGTCTACGGAGGCCTTGTCTACTATGGAGGCAGAGTATATTTCAATGATTGAAGTGATAAAAGAGACGAGATGGCTCATAGGCTTGATGGATGACCTAGGGTTATATCAAGAAAGGTATGACCTACATTGTGATAGCCAAAGTGCGGTGCACCTAGCGAAGAACCAAGTCTTTCATGCACGCACAAAGCATATTGACGTGAGATACCACTTTGTTCATGATTATGTGGACAAAGAATATAACGACATCAACTTGTTGAGGATCGGAACGGAAGAAAACCCAATGGACGTGCTAACAAATGTTGTATCTGGAGTCAAGTTTAAGCATTTCTTGGATTTGCTCAACATTGTTTCAAGATGATGTCGATGGTGGCCTCGGTGGGGGCATTGAGGCTTGGAGGAGCCAGGTGAGCTCTTCGAAGCAAGTTGAATGGAACACGAGATGATTCTCTTCGAGGTGAAGCATTGAGGGTTGATTGTGTGACAAATGCCCAAATCTCTCCAAGGTGGAGATTTCTGAAAGTTGGTTCGATTTGAGTTGCTGAAGGAGTATGGGAGATGTGCAGGCAAGTAGTCATGCATGGCTAGCTTGACTGTGCCTTGGGTCCCGCGTATCTAGATCTGCATGGCCAGTTACGGGAATTCAGGGCCATGCTAACTCTTGTAGGGCTGAATCCTATGTTTGGATGATTGGTAGCTCGGAAGCTCAGCAACTCGACAGCCTGGCTTTCGGTAGCCCAGAGGCTCGACAACTTAGAAGTTCGACAGCTCGACAGCTCGGGCTTTAGCAGAGAGCTCGACAGCTCAGAGGCACCAACTACAGGGTGCAGAATCATATTCGAGTTAGAGTTACTCTTCCAATAGAATTCTGTTTGAGTTTGGATTGCTCTCTAAATAGAATTCTATTGAAATTAGAGTTCCTCTTCCAGCAGAATTCGTTTTGCACCCATGCCCTAGAGGCTATAAAAGGGGCATTTGGGAATGGTTATTTGTGGAGGTTTTTGCTGAACATGGAGAGCTTTGAGCCGTCAGTCGAGAGAGACAATTTAGAGATTTTATTGAGAGCTTTCAGGAAGATCTTGAGTGCTTCTTCTTCGCTGAGAAGATAGAAGAGTTGTACTCCTTTTCTTCCTTTAAATAAAAGCTATTGGGTGTTTCCTTGGCCGGTCGACGTCCTAAATATTTAATCTCCATTGAGCTTATGCTCTTGGTGTTATTGCTCCTCCCCTCGTCACCGGATCGTTTGACGGTCCAAAAGCTTCCATGCCGTTGCGTATAACAAGATATCTCTCATATTTCATATGATACACTATGTTTTCCATGGATACGATTAAGATCAATTTAAAAAGAAGATGTCAAAAATGTCAAAATCCAATTTGAGTCAGTTCCAGGGGGCAAAGCAACCTGAGTCGGTGCCATGCCGGCTGAAAACCCCACGTTCGTTCATTGGAGGGGGGAGGATGCGAGGTTGGTGGGCACTTTTTATTGTAATTTTGTAGGGCTTGTCAATTAGAGGGTAGCGTTACAGCGGCAAGCTGAGGGGCTCCTTGTCCTGGCATGTAACCGTAGCACTAACGTGCGCATTGGGCCCGGACAAAGTTTGGTTAAGCCTTTTTGGCTGGCTCCTGCTTTAAATTCAATTATACTTTGTCTTACTACAAACTGCTTTAAATTCAATTTTACTGGATCTGAATTCTTGATTTTTTTTCCCACCCGGGTGAATTAGCTTGAACACTTTCAAGGAAGCTGGTTTGGCACTAATCCTGTGTGTTTTTAGCATGGAGTGAACGAAAAAATGTGTGTTTTAAGCAGGTGAACTAAATTTTTTTAACTTTCAATGGATAATCCCAAAAAACTTTGGAATTCCAAATTTGTCATTGGCATTGGAGTTAAACTCATGAAATTCTAAAAATAATGACCATTAATCCTGTCCATGCATATCAAATCAATAGATGTTTAAATAAAATGAATTAAATCACAACTCTTGTAGAGTTGGATTTTCTATATCACACTATCTAACTCAAGATTTTAAGCTAATAAAATAAACACCCAACTTTCTATTTCCACTCTTCATTTTTACTTGATTTTTTAATAATGATTTAAGGACACAATGCTTTGGAAGAGATAACTTTTTTTCCTCTTCAGAGATATGACCTTTCTTTATTTAGACGAGATAGTTTCTATCCTCTACATTTTGGTGGAATTATTTCCCCATATGTTCCTACCAAGTGATTACATTGCCATACAAGCAACACATAGACTTATGCTTGTGCATTAAAAGTTATCCGAAAAGCGACTCTCTATAACACTTTTATAACATTATGGTTTTTGGCTTTAGGGTTGGATTCACCTTTGTATTTGTATGTGTATTGATTGTGATTGTCTAGATATTAGAGTTTGATGTAATATAGTCTAAGTGGAATTTCATAAACTATGGTTTACTATGGTCTAGTAAACAAGGATTTGACCATCCTTCTTAAATCCATTGTGGTGTCTCAACATTGGGAGGTTTCATTGACTACTAGTTCAACATTGAACACTCTTAAAAGCAATGCATGCCACAATGTTGTGGCATGTATATTTTCCAACTAGTTAGCATGTAAAATGAAAGGTATAGTTATGATAAACTTACTAAATCACTCAATTTCTTTTGGGATCTAAACCCTAAGTCTTTCCTCCTCTTGACTTTTCTTTCTCACACTTCAATTGCTTTTCACTCTTATATCTCGGTAATTTTTTGACTACAAAACATACCCAATTGTTGTAGATAGTCAAAACAAGATATTTTCTCAGCTAAAATTGTTCGTCATGGATATCATTATCACAATTATTGACAAAATTCCAAAATAAACATAGAAAAGAAAATTTTAAAGAAAGAACACATGATAAGCATACAAACTAACTTTATAAATCAAATATGTACCACAATTTCAAAAAACATGCTGAGAAATGTGAGATAAAGAAGCTACCGTATTAGGAAAATTTTGCCCCAATGAACGATACCTACTAGATTAGGAGGAAGAAATTAAAGGGCTCATACATAAAAGAAATAAAAAATTTTCCCAAATTGAAAATTTTGTTTTTGCGAATTACCTTAGATTCGAGACTGATTTATTTGAAGGAAGAAGATGCCTTAAGAGCATGAGACCATCCTCGAGTTTTTATACAAATGAAAAGAGGAAGAAATGTTCTTATAATAAAATGGGAAAGATTCATAATCTTATCTCTGTTTAGGTATTGTCTTAAATATTTGCCAACTGGCACGCTTTGGAAAAGTCGCTTTGAAATCTCTGACAAGATACATTGTAAGTGACTACTCATAATTCACTAAAGAGAAGAACCATTGAGGTATGTCTAGGTTTTGAAAGTTGGCTCGATTTTATGTGCTAATGGAGTTGGAGATGTGCAGGCAAGTAGTCATGCCGGGCTAGTTTACCTGCGCTCTGGGTCCAATGTATCTAGCTCTGCACAACAAGATATTGGATTCAGGGTCGAGCTAACTATTGTAAAACTAAATCCTTAATTCGAAGGATCGACAACTCGGAAGCTCAGCAACTCGTTAGGTACGCTTTCATTAGTTTGGAAGCTCGTCACATTGGCAGCTCGGGCTACATCGGGGAGCTCGGCACCTCAGAGGCACCGACTACATGATGCAGAATCTTATTCGAGTTAGAGTTGTTTTCCCAATAGAGTTCTATTTGAGATCAAATTGCTCTCTAAATATGATTCTATTGGAACCAGAATTCTTCTCCCAATAGAATTCGTTTTGAGTCTATGCCCTAGGTGTAGAGAGATGTATGCCCTCGAGGCAATTTCTCTCTGTGTAAACAATACAAACGTCATGTTCGAAATAACAGTAAGCTGTTTGGTAATAATTTATCTAAGTTATATTATAATGTATTAAACATTAGATATTAACTTAGGTAAAGTCCTGAGACTTTATGCAAGGTCAAACATGTATCGAGATGAGTATCTCGATCATGGAGAAATATTTGACCGTCTGTAGCATAAGTATAAAGGGGTTCGTGGTCGTAGATGTTTCGAGACAAGGATATCGAAACATCGGATAGACCATTGTGTCTTAGTCTTCACCATTTAGCGGTGGCGATGATCTCATGATCGTTTGACTTGGCGAAGTCGAAGACGAGACACATGTGCTCATTAGAGAATGAGTTCACTGAAGATCCACAAGAGTTATCATATGGTTATATTGACCAATCTGTCAATGATAACTCTTAGTGATGATAGGCTAGTTGGTCTTTTGACTTGAGGTCATTTTACGAACCTGTGTGTGAACGGTGCCACTTAGATCACTGACCTAGCTTCGAGTCTAGGCCTGTTGAAAGGTCTTTGATTGGGTGTCACTTGAAGCGTACAAGGAGAGTAATGACCAAGAGAGGATTCGTCTCTCCCGGTCAATGGGAGTTAGTGTCGTAGAGTTAGTTCGGTCTTTAGTAAAATCTCTGATCAGAGTATGTTGGAAGAAGTCCAACGTTAGTTGACTAAAGATCGATAGAAACTAACCGAATTCAAGTTATTGGGGTTGACAGTTTGACCGTACCCTTGACTTGAATTAAATGACATAGTTTAGACGAAGAGACTAAAACTGCAGAATTCATCACGGACACAGTTAGGGTGGTCCCGACAATACTCATATCGATGAGTCAACCACATAATTATGATCCTGAAACATGGACGGCAACCACTGCTCGTGGTCACTGCCGTATAGGGCTTCGAGCCCAACTTGTAGTAAGGGTCAGGCTGTAGGATCTCACACAGAGTGCGACCTTCGTTTAGTAATAGGTAGAAACATTAGGGAGAATAATTTGCATATGATGCAAGGGATAGAAAATTGCATTTGATGCAAATGATAATTTTAAGCCTAGATATGGACTAATTTGCATATAATGCAGAAGGGGTTAAATGTGTCTTAAATTGTTTAAGACCATATTTAATATAATAAATGCATGGAAAAGGTTACCTGTAAGATGTGAATGTCTCGCTCTAAACACAAGTTCGAACGGCGTCCAAATCGGACGCCAGATGCCCAAGTTACGTCCAAAACAGCTCAAAGGGGTCTGACCCATGCCCAAACTGGACATGAGTCAGACCAGGTTGACCCAGCCCAGACTGGATCTGGCCTGGGCGCCTGGCTAGCCAGGGCCAGGGGCCCTGGGCACCAGGCACCCTGGGCGCCAGGCACCCTGGGCCCTGGCCCAGGCGCCCAGGCCCAAGCGCCCAGGGCAGGCGCCCTGGGCCTGGCGCCGAGGCTGGGTGCGCCCAGACCAGGCTTCCAGCCTGGTCTGGGCTCGCCCAGCTGGCGCTGTGGGCCCTACTGTTTGGGTGCAGAACCCTAGGGGCTGAGCAGTTTTTTTGACGGCTGATTTTGGACGAAAATCAAGCCTTGGGCTGAACTTTGGACGATCAATTGGAGGGTCAAACGGACTCCGATTGACTCGCGGTTTTTTCCTATGCGTTCTCTGTTGAACGTCCTTTGTATTAATAGGTTGTATCAATCATGGAGCTCAACGGTGAGGGAGTTAAAGTTCACGAAAGTTTGGCCTTTGTGAAATGCAAACTAAATTGAATTTATTGACTCCAAATTTTAGTCCCACATCGGAATTTGAGTAAAGGTGGGAGGTCAGCCACTTATATAAATAGGGGTCTGCTCCCCTCCTCAAAAATCGTCCCAAGCTCCAGATCTGAGCGACTCCCGTAAATGTTGGAGCACGCTCGGATCTTGGCTTAAATTAATCCTTCTTCTCTCTATATTTCTGCCTTACTCCTGAAGGGATCTAGCAAAGCCACGAAGGAGTTCGGATTCTGATCTGAAATCTTGGTGAAGGCTTTCACTCGTGCGAAACTTTCTTCGACGCGTGGTTGGCTCGGTGACACGGAGATTGCTCGCCTCGGGATGCGGAGCGGTTTGAGGAGCGGTTCGAGGAGCGGCTCGGCGTAGGACGGGGAGCGGCTCAGAAGACGGTGCTGTACACCTTGCCTGCCCCAGGGCAAGGTTACGGGTATGTGTTTTATAAGCATTAGTTTAATTTAATCGCAGTAGGTTAGATCCTTCTTAGGATGGTCAGATCCATCCTGAGTCGGCAAAGATCTTGGTTAAGGGTCGTGTACCTTAGGGCTAAGTTAAAATGTTTAACTGCAAGTTAATTAGATTAACTTGTTTATTTTTCATTACATATTTTTGCTTCCGTGTTCCGTCCGACTTAGGACGGGCACAGATTTTAGCCCTGAGGGTCCGCTAAAACCCTTCAGTGGTATTAAAGCTTAGCTTTGCGTAACGATCTAGCACTGTGATTTTATTAAACATTGAAATGCTTTTAAAATACTTTTAAAATGTTTTAAAATTATGAGATAATTTTAAAATGTTTTTAGATGCTTTTTAAAATGTTTTAAAATTTATGTGATATTTTTTAAAAGATGATTTTAAAAGCCTAAAATTTTTATGCGATAAATATTTTAAGAAGCATACAAATTTTGTGATGTTTTAAAACAAGTTTTTTTTATTTTTATGAGATAAAATAAAATGTTTTAAAAATCAATTTTTTAAATTTAAATTATAAATTTAAGTATGCATGCTAAAATTGTTTATTTGATAAACATTATTCTATTTAATTGTTAAATAGTTGTACACTCTTTATGCGATAAATATTTTTTGTAGCATGCATATCATATGATCCTTTTAAAACTATTATATTTTTATGAGATAAAAATTAAAATGTTTTAAATTCATTATTTTAAATTTAAATGTTAAATTTAAGTATGCATGCTAAAATTGTTTATTAGATAAATAATTTTCTATTTAATTGTTAAATGGTAGGACACTCTTTTTATGCGTTAAAATTAGTGTAACTTTATGTTAATGGCTATGCAAATGTTGTCACCTATTTAATAACACAAGACAACCCTCTTAGGTTAGCCATTAAGAACTCGTTGAAATTTATGAGATAAATTCTAATGACATGCTATGTTTTAATAAAACATTAACAACACTTTAAAACCTAATTCCTGATTAGGGTAGTCCATTTAATGAAAATTTTAAGTATAATTGTTTTGTAATTAATTCTCATTAAAGGACTTCGCTTTTAGCGCTGTAAATAAATTTATTAAAATCCTAATAACGATTAGGATAGCACGTGAACCTTATAGTTGATAAGGATTTAATAAAAGTAATCAAACAAATCCTAAAATTTTGAATTTAAGGATTCAACTAGTTGATAAGATTAATTAGTTGTTAATAAAAGCCTTTTAGTCTATGGCACGCATATAAAAATGACAAGCTTCATTCAATGGACCATGATCCAGTCAATGTGCTTGGCTAAGTTTGTTGGATCACCCTCGCTAGTCTAAGGGATAAGTGATCCTGGCTTAGTCAATTCCCTGGCTGTGTTCCGCTGGACCGCAATGACGCAAATCATGATTATATGACACCCTGAACTATATCTAAGTCAAATATGTTAATAATCTTCTTCAAGATTAGCCGTAGCCCTCCTTGTTTTAGGGGTTGGCAACTATATGACACGTGTTCCAGTTGTTGAGCTACACTTAAGCTGTGACATGGCAATCTTATAGAAAACAATTTCTTAAACACATATGATGTAGTCTAAGACCTGATCCAAACCGACGTGTCGTGAATACACCGAGCACCGGGACAAGTCAGGCAAGACGCGAAAACAAGGGTCCGACTAGACTAGACATTATGATTTGGATGAGCACACTCATGATCACAAACGGCTAGGGGTAAAAACAGATAAGAGAGTCAAATCTGATATGATTGATGAAGAGTCTACCGATCGCAGAGTCAAGCAACTTGTTGAGCTACACTCAAGGTTGTTAGGCTCAGGGTGATTGGATCTCTTACCCATTTATTTAATTCAATTAAATCGTTCATTGTTAAGACTTAAAATGATCGTAAAAATAGTGGGAGGATATAGATAGATAAACGCCATTCTACCTATATTTAATATTGAACATATGCTAAATTTGGGTAAGTTCTATGTTTACCGATGGAATAAAAATATAATATTTTAATGGAATAAGTTAACTGGTCAAATAGGTTGATTAACTGAAAATCAAGTTAAATTCTAATTGATAGAATTAAACTATATTCTTGTTGACATTAAAATGACCTTCTTAAAGACAGACTTAAGGAATATGATTTCATTAAGTTCCGAGTCCAACAAATTAATGCACGTTACATGTCACTCGCCTCTATAAGGGGCAGTTCGAACATTTTAATATTCGAAGTATGTTTCTCCCTACAACTTAGTGAGTTACGCTCAAGGTTGTATGGAAAAACAATTTCGATTCGCAAAATTCGAAAATTCGATCAAACTGTTTGAGTCGAATACGAGTGCATGAACGGTGCAAGGCTATGTATCCCAACCGGATATTGAGACAAGCAACTTGTTGAGCTACACTCAAGGTCGCAAAGCTCAGGCGTTTGGATACATGAGATGCTTGCATAGCTATTCATTTATATTGGGCTATTTAATATCTAAAAGTGATTTAGAAAAAGAAGAAGGCACTCCGGAAAGTCAATCGAGTTAAATAGTTTAATTTATCATTAGTAAAAGCATAAGTAGGAGGGAATGAAAATGTGACATATATTGATGTCACGATTTCATAATTATTGTTATACAAAAGGTTAACACATTTTGACGAATGTCATCACATTGCTTCTGAAGTAATGAGTAATATGTATAACGATAATATATATATTAAATGTTAATACATAAATACACAAGATAGTAGCAAACTTATATGGACAAATAGACTAGGCCGTATCGAGAGACTAAGCTTCACAAGTCACATAAAGAGGGGTCTGACCTCTCGTATTATGAAGTCTACGGATACTTGTGAATCTTATCCTCTTAGATATAATGGCCAAAACCCATCTGTAAGACAATAGGAGAATGAGTTGTCGAACTCAGTCTCGTACATACTGATGTACCCGAGTCTAGATTAACCAAAATAAGTAATTCTTATATTTTATTAAGACACGTGTTCTTGATGAAACACAAGTCTGATAAAATAAAGAACGAAATGTGTAACGGTCTCTTTCCGACCTTATGAATTTTCTACGTGCACGTGCTTTATCGTGCACGTATTTTTTTGGTGATTCCTGGATTCCGAAATGTGCGATGTGATATGCTGTTGTGATCGTTTGGGAGGGTAGGATTTTATAGTAATGTTTGGGAACGCCGTTTCGCGGTTAGTTTTCTCGCAAAACGATTTTGAACGATAGGGGCGTTTTAATCATTTGACTCAAAACACCGTTTTCAATATTATGTTAATATTTGGTAGGTGTTACGCACGATCGGGCTCCTAGATCTGTGCGTTTCGTCTCCACGATCGTACCGGTATTTTCGGATTATTTTTATGACACCCGGATTGAGAGATATAGCTCGGATAAACCTCGACCGTCGATTTTCCCCAATCAGATTCGAAATTCAAAATTGTTGCCAAATCTGGCGAAATCTGGCTAAATCTTTCTTTAAATCGTTTTAAATCTTTTCCTAATCTTCTTCTCTAATCTCCCCTAGACATACCCCAAAATTACACCAACTATCCCTTTGAGCTCTACACTTTTGGCTAAACACTAAATGTTGTATAGCAATTATTATTATTATTAATAATAACCCTAACTTTAACCCTAAACCCTAATTCTAATTTTCCCTAACCCCGCAGTAGCCTAGGGCAATTTCCCCAGCGCCGCCGTCACTCACCCCTCCCTATCTCCCCTCGCATCCATGCCATCCGACCGCCGACGGTTGCCTCGTCTTCCCCGCACATCGCTGCAGCTATCCCAACACCGCCACGCCTCCACGGCGAAACCGCCGCCTGCGCCCCGTGACCACAGCGCTTGCCTGCGCTTCGATCCACGACGCCCCGCCGTGATTCACCGCCCTCGCAGCCCCCGACGCCCGCCTGCGACCCCGACGCCCGCCTGCGACCCCCGACGCCGACGTGATCCCCTCGCCTTCGCCCTCGTCTTCCCCGCACAGTGCCGCCGCAGATATCTCCGGCGATCCGCGCTCTCTTGCTCCACCCCGCGATTTCTCGCAGCCGCTAGCTCCTCGCCTCAGCCGCAGCATCCGCACGACACCGGTCCCTTGCATCCCCGACGAGCCCGTCGCCTTTCCCCACGGATCCCCCTTGCTCACGGCCGCGCTTTCTGCCACTGCTCAGCGCTCAGCCGCCCCTCGGCCGCTCGCCTCTCGCTGTGCCGCCTGTAGCCGTCGCACGGAGCCCCCAAGCCGCGTGCACGGCCGAGATCAACGATCGAGATCTGCCCGCAGCCTCCCCACGACGATAGCCCGCTGTTTTGCCGTTGGACAAATCGTGCTCGCTTCCCACACTTCGTCCGCTTCCCAGACAAGTCTCACTACGCTACCCGTAGTCGAGACAACGTAGACGTCACAGATTCCCTGTCGCCCAGACACTACGTCTGCGCTACTCCAGACACCGGAGAGGTTGGTTTTCTCGAAACTCGTAGCGCAACCCACCCGTAGTGAAAACTGAAAACCTAACTAAAACTGGACAACTACAATTAAATTTACTTTTCCGCACCAGTAAAACGCTGCTCACTGTAGAAATCGACCATCAGACAATTTTCTATGCATATAGGGTAGTGGTCGATCTAGGCTGACAAGAACACCAAAACGTGACTCTGACGATTTGGGTAGCCCCGATAACCTAGAAACGAACCTAAATAGGACTTATTGAAAATGAGGCCTGACACCGTCGACGTGACCCTATTTCAGACGGACTTCCGCAGACGAGACGCTTGGACGAGACGCTCCGGGAGGACGACACACTCGCCACCGCAGGCAAGTGTATCCACTTGCACTTTTGGCCATGCTTAGGTCTTAGTTTGTTAGAACTGTTAACTGTGAACAAAGAGAACCGGACGTGAAATGATAGCGTTCGGGACGTTCCTTGACGGCTCAGACTTGACGACGAAGTCTGAGCCTAACAACAATAACTTTTGACCTCGTAGGACTATCTTGTGCGTGCGTGCGTGTGGACACCCTAGAATAACCTTTCCTGTCTTGTCACGTCCCGTCTTGCACAACCCAGAGGGCAATAGGGCACTCTCCGAGTGATCCCTTGTCTTGATACACAGCCCAGAGGGCAATAGGGTACTCTCCGAGTGATCCCTTGTCTTGATACACACCCCAGAGGGCAATAGGGTACTCTCTGAGTGATCCCTTGTCGTGATACACAGCCCAGAGGGCAATAGGGCACTCGCCAAGCTAGAGCAAGTGATCCCTTGTCTTGTCTTGTCTTGTCATGTCCTGTCTTGGGTTTGGGGTAGGGTTGAGCGTGCGCATGGTAAGAGGGTCTGATCCCCCTCGAACCGTAAGGCGTGAACCCTTTCGTGTCACACTTGTCTTGTCTTGTCCCGCCATGTCCTGATTTGTCTTGACACCTGCTAGGTTAGTCCCGTAGTTGGTAGCACACGCTACGACTACTACTTGTCACGTTTTACTTTCCTGCTGCGGTTACTTTCTTTTGTTCCTCTGTTATAACCTCAGCATGCTAATCAACCAGTAAACAATTGTTAAATAGTCGATACACTTGCAGTTTGGTCTGACCCTTTTTGTAGACCTTACCTGACGTACAGTTCCTTCTTTTGGTGCTGTACGTCAGGTGTTGAGCCAGAGTACGTCGACGAGGCGGACTTGTCAGCAGACGTGGAGCCGGAGGATACTGACCCAGAGTACATCCTAGAGGAGGACCAGAGTTAGAGGCTTCTCGTTGCTATTCCCGAGTTTCTGTTCCAGTTTAGATTGGGTGCGTAGCACCTTTTTGTTTCCTGTCTAGGTTGGGTGCTTGCACCGGTAGTTTCCT
Source organism: Scilla litardierei (assembly GCA_030789695.1). NCBI lineage: Eukaryota > Viridiplantae > Streptophyta > Magnoliopsida > Asparagales > Asparagaceae > Scilla > Scilla litardierei. The sequence continues at coordinate 341,620,898 of CM061142.1, read as the reverse complement.
TTTCTGCTGTTGTAGCCCTTAGGGCGTTTTAGACTCTCGATACTTTGGATGATTATTTTTGGAATAAAATGATATGCTCTTCCCTTTCAGTACTTTTATTGTTTCGTACTAACTTGCAGGGACCTGTTCCTTCGTTTTGGAATACCACAGACGCTTATTGGGTCTGAGCTCTCAGCTCCGGCCTAAGCGGGCCTTTGTCAAGCTTCGCCTCCGTACTTTTGGGAAGCGGGGCGTGACAGGTTTTAGTGATGGCCCATACAGGTCCCACCCTTTCTGCAAATTCGGAACAATCAAAGTATTGAACTTCATTTTATTATCATCCAGTAATTGTACGAGTCTAATCTATGTCTTCTGTCAATAGGATGGCAGGACGACGTACTACCCGATCGGGGAGCTCAGGAGATGGAGTTCCGGAAGACCAAGGCGGAGAGTTCCGTCAGTTTTTGGGCGTGATGAGAGAGATGCTGGAGGTACAGCATCAGTTGGTTCAGCAGTCCCAGCATGCTGCCCAGGCTCCCCCAGTTGCACCACCTCCACCTGCCCCTCGAGCTGCTCCAGGAGTGAAGCAGTTCAATGAGCTTCAGCCGAGGACTTTTTCTGGGAAGGAAGGACCCCTAGCTGCCGATGAGTGGATCCAGAGCACTGAGGAGAAGTTGGTAGCAGGGAAGATCCCTGATGATACTCGCGTCGAGATAGCGAAGATGAAGCTGATGGAGAATGCAAGGAACTGGTGGCGCATTGAGGAGAGGCGTCTTGAGAAGTCAGTGGAGTGGAAGACCTTCATATCGATGTTCAAGGATAAGTATTTCACCAAGTCTGCTAGGAGGGAGCTGTTGAGCAGGTTTATAGATCTGAAGCATGGGGATATGACTGTCGAGGAGTATGAAGCAGAGTTCGAGATGCTGAGTCGTTTTGCCTCGCATATGGAAAGGAAGGAGGAGAAGCGAGCTGATCGTTTTCGTCAGGGACTGTGTCCGAAGATTCAGACTTCTATGTCTTCGGCGAATTTCACGACTATGAGAGCTGTGCTAGATGCTGCGAAGAATCATGAGATTATATCGTGTCTACCTGACCCTTCAGCTGATAGAGGGAAGCGTCCTATGGAGCAGTACCGGCCACCTGCTAGGCCGGTGATGAGGCCAGTTCAGACGGTGCCATTCAAGAGGCCTGGAGCACCAGTGCAGAATCAGAACAAGGGCCCGTGCCACTTCTGCGGCAAGCCAGGACATGTTCAGGTCAACTGTAGGAGGAAGTTGGGACTGTGCTTAGTTTGTGGAGATGCCTCGCATGCTGCAAAGGATTGTCCGAGAGCCCGTAATGCTATTGTTGGAGCCCCAGCCCCGCGACAGATGAGAGCGCCTGCCCTAGTCCAGAGAGGACCTGCTGTACGTGGACCACCCTTGGTACCACAGAGGCAGATGTTTCAGCGAGCAGCGCAGCCTCAGAGGCCGGCTTATACCATGACAGCTGTTGAGACTGAGGAGCTGGATGGAGTTATTGCAGGTAACTCTTTAATCCTAGTCTTTCATTTCATAGTTTAGATCTTATTGTTAGTGTTGCTTGCTCGACTTGTTTGTTAGAGTAGCTTGGTTTGACCGTAGTCCTTTATATCTTAGGCACCATTTTAGTGTCCTCTCACCCGACCTTGGCCTTGTTCGACTCCGGCGCATCCATGTGCATCATATCCCGGAGATTTGTCACAAGGCACTCCATTCCCACCCATACACTCCCTAAGTGTTGGGACATCACCATAGGGAACAGAGTGGTGAAAGTGAACTTGGGTTGTCGATCGATTCCATTGGTGGTCAATGGACACGAGCTTTTCGCAAATTTCATTGTCCATAACCTGCCCCATTTCGATGTCGTTCTTGGCATCGATTGGTTGGGAGATTTCCACGCCTCGATCGATTGTCACAGTAAGAGGGTGGTATTCAGTATTCCAGGCCATCCGGAGTTTGAGTTCCGTAGCAGAGATGAGTCGCTTGGGCCCATCAGATATCGGGCCAAGCCGGAGGTGCCAATTGTTGCAGCCATGCAGATGGAGATGGAGATCGAGCGACCTGCAGTCGTCAGAGACTTCGACGACGTCTTCCCAAAGGATATCTCAGGTTTGCCACCCGACAGAGCTCTAGAATTTGGTATTGATCTTATGCCGGGAGCGCAACCGATATCGAAGGCGCCGTACCGTATGGCTCCCGCTGAGCTCGAGGAGCTGCGGAAGCAGTTAGATGAGTTGCTGCAGAAGGGTTTCATCCACCCTAGTGTGTCACCATGGGGTGCACCAATTTTTCTTGTGAAGAAGAAGGATGGGTCCCGCAGGATGTGCGTGGACTATCGAGGACTGAATGCTGTCACAGTAAAGAATAAGTATCCGCTTCCGCGCATCGACGATATCTTCGACCAGCTTGGAGGTTCGAGAGTTTTCTCGAAGTTAGACTTGATGAGTGGATACCATCAGTTGAAGGTGAAGAAAGATGATGTTCCGAAGACAGCTTTCCGGACGAAGTACGGACATTATGAGTTCGTGGTCATACCGTTTGGCGTGACCAATGCGCCAGCTGTGTTCATGAATTTGATGAACTTAATTTTCTATGACTTCCTGGATAAGTTTGTCTTTATTTTCATTGACGACATCCTGATTTATTCGAAGTCTGAGAAGGAGCACAGCTGTCATCTAAGGACAGTGTTGGAGACGCTGAGACGACACAAGCTATATGCCAAGTATAGTAAGTGCGAGTTCTGGATGGATAGAGTCGCATTCCTGGGACACGTGGTGTCCGGTGATGGCATATCTGTAGATCCGGAGAAGGTCAGAGCAGTTCGAGATTGGCCGACTCTGCAGTCAGTGTCAGACATCAGGAGCTTCCTTGGTTTGGCGGGCTATTATCGGTGGTTCATCAAGGATTTCTCGAAGATTGCAGAGCCGATGACGAAGCTGACGAGGAAGGATGTGGAGTTCCTTTGGTCAGAAGCTTGTGAGGAGGCCTTTAGTGTCATGAAGACGAGATTGACCTCAGAACCGGTGTTGGCAGCGCCGGATCGAAGCGGAGGTTTCGAAGTATATTGTGATGCGTCAGAGAAGGGCCTAAGATGCATCTTGCATCAGCTGGCAATGTGGTCGCGTATGCTTCTCGTCAGTTGAGGACTCATGAGAAGAATTACCCGATGCACTATCTGGAGTTGGCAGCGGTGATTTTTTCCTTGAAGATCTGGAGGCACTTCTTGCTAAGTGAGAGCGTGAAGATTTTCACCGACCACAAGAGCTTGAAGTACATCTTTACGCAGAAGGAGCTCAACATGCGTCAGAGGCGATGGCTAGAGCTCATGGCTGACTATGAGATAGACTTGCAGTATCATCCGGGGAAGGTGAACGTAGTGCCCGATGCTTTGAGTAGACTTCCCACTGCTATGATGCATACTGCTGACTAGAGGATTCAGCAGGAGCTGAGAGAGATGTCGTCCTACCTGGTGTGGTTCTTTCGTTTATGAATTTGCAGATTCAGTCCACGATCATGGATCGGATCAAGGAAGCACATGCATGAGATCCAAAACTACAGAGGATCAGGAGGCAGGTTGAAGCTGGACTACGGACAGAGTTCGTGATTCATGAGGATGGTTCGCTGCGGTACGACAGCAGACTCTGCGTACCTGCAGGTGATGTTCGGGAGGAGCTATTGAGCGAGGCTCATAGCTCGCCTTATTCTATACATCCTGGTGGCACCAAGATGTATAAGGACCTCCGTCTGAATTATTGGTGGATTGGCATGAAGAGGAGTGTGGCACGGAGCGTTGCCAAGTGTTTGATATGCCAACAGGTGAAGGCTGAGTACCATCGTACTGCTGGCTTGCTGCAATCGCTTCCTATCATGGAGTGGAAGTGGCAACATATTATGATGGATTTCGTGACTGGTTTACCTCGGACCCCGAGGCAGAACGACGCAGTCTGGGTGATCGTAGATCGATTGACTAAGTCTGCGCACTTTATCCCATTTCGAGTGGGCCAGTCTACGGAAGTTTTGGCGAGGAAATATCTAGAGGTAAAAAATTTCATTTCTACTCCTCTTTTAATTTCCTCTTTGAGTTAGTTGTGATGTAGACCGTATACGTGCAGGAGATTGTACGCTTACATGGAGTCCCCGTGAGCATCGTGTCTGACAGAGACTCGAGGTTCACATCTCAGTTCTGGAGAAGTCTGTAGGAGAATTTGGGTACGAGTCTGAGTTTCAGCACGGCGTACCACCCGCAGACCGATGGCCAGTCCGAGAGGACTATTCAGATCCTGGAGGATATGATGCGAGCTTGTACGCTCGATTTGAAGGGATCGTGGGAGGACCATCTTCACTTGGTAGAGTTTTCATATAACAACAGCTACCAGGCGAGCATTGGCATGGCGCCATTTGCTGCCTTATATGGAAGGAAATGTCGATCGCCACTGAGCTGGGATGACATCGGAGATCGGGAGCTGTTGGGTCCGAAGATGATAGTGGAAGCTGTGGATGTCGTGAGAGACATCAGGGAGAAGCTGAGAGTTGCACAGGATCGCTTCAAGCATTGGGCAGATGCCAAGAGGAGACCGTTGGAGTTCCAGCCAGGAGATCACGTCTTCCTAAAAATTTCTCCGAACCGCGGAGTCATTCGTTTCGGGAAGAAGGGAAAGCCGAGTCCGAGGTATATTGGACCGTTTGATGTGCTGGAGAGTGTGGGGGCGGTGGCCTACCGCCTTGCTCTGCCACCATCTTTGGAGGGAGTTCACGACGTATTCTACGCATCTCAGTTACGTCGGTACGTCAGTGATCCGTCGCACACTGTGGATTTCTCAGAGATCACGGTCCGTCTGGACCTGACATATGACCAGCAGCCTGTGCAGATTTTGGAACGTCGACAGAAGCAATTGAGGAATAAGGTAGTTGACCTGGTGAGAGTGATGTGGCGTCATGGATCACCTGGAGAGTCCACCTGGGAGCGTGAAGATGATATGAGAGAGCGTTTCCCGCATCTTTTCCCGAGCAGTGCTTGATGTTGATTCTGAGGACTGAATCTTTATTTTAGTGGGGTAGAATGTAACGGTCGCTTTCCGACCTTATGAATTTTCTGCGTGCACGTGCTTTATCGTGCACGTATTTTTTTTGGCGACTCCTGGATTCCGAAATGTGCGATGTGATATGCCGTTGTGATCGTTTGGGAGGGTAGGATTTTATAGTAATGTTTGGGAACGCCGTTTCACGGTTAGTTTTCTCACAAAATGATTTTGAACGATAGGGGTTTTAGTCATTTGACTCAAAACTCCGTTTCCAATATTACGTTAATTTTTGGTAGGTGTTACGCACGATCGGGCTCCGTAGATCTGTGTGTCTCGTCTCCACGATCGTCCCGGTACTTTCGGATTATTTTTCTGACGCCCGGATTGAGAGATATCGCTCGGATAAACCTCGACCGTCGAATTTCCCCAATTAGATTCGAAATTCAAAATTGTTGTCAAATCTGGCGAAATCTGGCTAAATCTTTCTTTAAATCGTTTTAAATCTTTCCCTAATCTTCTGCTCTAATCTCCCCTAGACATACCCAAAAATTACACCCACTATCCCTTTGAGCTCTACACTTTTGGCTAAACCCTAAATGTTGTATAGCAATTATTATTATTATTATTAATAACCCTAACTTTAACCCTAAACACTAATTCTAATTTTCCCCAACCCCGCAGCAGCCTAGGGCAATTTCCCCAGCGCCGCCGTCACTCACCCCTCCCTATCTCCCCTCGCATCCACGCCATCCGACCACCGGCGGTTGCCTCGTCTTCCCCGCACACCGCCGCAGCTATCCCAGCACCGCCACGCCTCCACGGTGAAACTGCCGCCTGTGCCCCGCGACCACAGCGCTCGCCTGCGCTTCGATCCACGGCGCCCCGCCGCGATTCACCGCCCTCGCAGCCCCCCGACGCCCGCCTGTGACCCTGACGCCCGCCTGCGACCCCCGACGCCGCCGTGATCCCCTTACCTTTGCCCTCGTCTTCCCCGCACAGCGCCGTCGCAGATCTCTCTGGCGATCTGTCACGCCCCGCTTCCCATTATACTTGGGAGCGAGGACGCGAGCGGGCCCGCTTGGGCTGGAGCGGTGAGGCCCCAACCCAATAAGCGTCTGTGGGTAAACCGAGAGCAGATTCTTGCATTACAAACTCAGAACAAAAGAGAATTTTCATTATTTTTACAACGATGTCTAGATTTTACAAGTACACATATAAGGCCTAGCATGGCCATTAGAATTAGAGATACAACCGGAATTACATCTGAATAAGTTTACAACACTTATTAAATTGTAGCGGCGTTGCGAAGACTCGTTGTTCTCCTGCAGCAGATCTCAGCGTCTGGACACTCTGGTCAAGCTGCTCAGTCTCAAGCCTTGCTCCTCAGCAAACCTGTCTAATACCTGACGTTTATTTCACAAGACAGAAACATACGTCAGCGAGGGTCGCTCGGCAAGATTTAAAAAAAAAACATTAGTAGGAAAAAGACCCTCGGCAAGATTTAATATAATTTACAAAACTTTAGAAATGAAAGACACAATATGTTTCCAAAAAGATGAAACATGGCAGCATGAAGCAACATGGGAACATAACATCATGTAGTGAGTAAAGTAGTGAGCAAGCGGAGTGTGGTGCGTAAAGTAGGGGGCACAACCAGGTGTAGTGTGTAAGGTAACCAGCATGGCAAGGGTAGTGTGCACATAAAAAGTAGTGACAAGTGTAGTGTGTACATCAATATGTATGGACACGTGTAGTGTGCACAACAATATGTATGGACAAGTGTAGTGTGCACAGCAAGGTAGTGACAAGTGTAGTGCGTACAGCAATACTCAATCGTGACAATAATTTTAGCAGTTTACAATAATTGTAGCATCAGCCGAGGTAAAGAGAAGGGTGCATCAATCAATCAATCAATCTCCTATCTAGTGACAAAGCCCAGTGTCCGAGGGGGAGGTGACCAGCATCACACCCAAGCCAACGGGAGCTACCCGTGACTCTCTACTCACCGACCCGGCCAGGTGTCGGTCAAGTTCACCAATCGGGTGCAATCCAGCTTTCCAGCCTCTACTACACTAGACTACCCCACCCAAGTGTCCATAAGTCAAACCGTAGTTTAATGTTTGCTGAGTGGCAAAACATTCCGTAAATGCCCCGCGGGCCCAATATCCGTATTGCCCGAAGGCCCATTAGTCCGTAAATGCCCGAAGGCCCAATAATCCGCAATTTGCCCCAAGGGCACAAAAGTCCATAGATTTGCCCCAAGGGCCCAGTATCACATTTCAATAGGGTGGACGGTCCACAATTTAATAGCACAGCAAGCGATGAGAGTGTCATAGGTTGTCATTTCAATAGCACCAAATATTTGAGAGTAAAAATAACCAAAACACGTCGCTAAGTCCGTTAAGCTCAAGCAACATTCTTACGAGTTTATTATCAGCAATATTTAGTCGGCCCAACCACAAAATTCTGAGCAATATGATTAAAAACCTGTGGGTGATAAATACTTGCGTATTTTGAAAAAGTTTGTAGAAAAACAGTATACTTGGCAAGGGGTAAGTACTTGCGCCTTTGAAAATTAGTAGACGATAAAATACTCGAAGGGCTAAATACTTGCCTGAACGAAGCGTTCGTAAGATAGGCACGGATCAATCTGCGAAATCGGGTTTGTGACATTAGTCAGAAGGTTACCAACCAGTTAAAAGACATCAAATCAACCTATTTAAAACATTATTAACTAACTAACCTTGATAAAACTTTATAACAATTTAAAATAATAACCTACAACTTAACATAACTTATAAACTAATAATAATAATAATAATAATAATAACTAAATTATAAACTAATAATAATAATATCATTATTATTATTAATCAAAATGCTAACTTATAATAATAATAGACTAATAATTCTAATAAGAACTTACATATAAAAATCTCCCTCACTCTGTCCTTTCTTCTCCTTCTTTCTTTCTTCCTTTTTGTTTCTCTCGAAGGGGCGCAGGCGAAGGGGAATCGGCGTACGGCGGCGGATCCGGAGGCGGGCGGCTGCGCAGATCTTGAGGGCGGCAGCGACGTGGACACGGCTTCCCGAGGCGGTGCAGATCGGAGGGGGCGATGATCCGGGCTCGACGGCGATCGAGGAGGGTGACGGATCGGGGGTCGGCGGTTGCGAGATGCGGCGGAGCGGCGACGGAGATCTGGGCATGGCGAGTTCGGCGGCGAGGCGCTGGGCTTGTGGCAAGATCGGGGCTGCCTGGCGGTTGCGAGGAGATGGAGGGCGTGGTGAGCTCGGCTGCGGGGAGCTTGGCGATGAGGGCTGCTTCGAGTGGAGGATGGACGGCGACGGCAGCTGGGGCGAACGGCGGTTGCTGCGAGGCTCGAGGAGGCACCGGAGAACAGGACAGAGGGGGTGGTGACTCCTCTGCTCCAAACAGAGGATGCAAGATGAAACAGGGGAGATGGGTGCTCGGGGTTGTGGGGGTTGTCGAGGAGGTCGGATAGAGATGCGTGGTGACCCGGGGCGGGTTGCGAGGGTGGGGGGCCGCTGCGGTTGGTGAGAGAAGTCGGGCTGATCGAAGGAGGCGGGGTCTAGTGGCAGCCGGCGGTTTGCGAGAAGGTGGAGGGTGATGGCGAGCTCGGAGGGGGCGGCGCTGGGCGGGGGCTCCGTGCGGTGGCGCTCGGCGTTGAGGTGGGGCGAAGTCGGAGGCCGGCCAGTAGGGCGGAGGGGCGGTTTGGGATGGGATGAAGCGGCGGCGGATGCTACGGCATTTGAGGCGGCCGAGCGGGCTTGGGGCGAAAGGGGGAGATGATGAAGAGAGGGAGGTGGGGGAATGGAGATGAAATTGGGGTTAGCTTGGTGTGTGAAAGGCAAGGAGCTTGGGGGTTTCGGTGCTGTGCATGAGAGAGCCAAGGAAAGGGGGGTTCTTATTAGCTGTAGGAGATGATAGTTATGTTAGGAAGGTTGGGCCTGAGGCAGAAATGGAAATGAACGGAATATTAGAATGTAGAGTTTAATTGGCGTAATGGTCTCCACGGGCTCATATGGTAAGAATTTCGAATTATTATTAATAGGTTTAAAAAAAGGAATAATGACTAATCAACAGGTTAAATGACTTTTAAAAGGAAGGTTTAATGGGTTGAAATAAGGAAGGTTTGAAAGAAAATTAACAGATTTTTATTAGGTTGTAAATTAGGAAACGTTTCGAAATATAGTCAATAAAATTTAATGGGTTTATAAAAGGAAGTCTTTTCAAACATTCAAAAGTTTTAATTTAAATTTTGAAATTTAAAATTAGAAAAGTTAAACTTATTTATAAGAAAAGATATTTTCAAAATAATTATTATGAAGGATAATTTGAGTTATAGAAATAATCGTAAAACAATTATAGAAACAAATCGGCTATTAGAAAAGATACGCACGAAATATATTTAAAATACGAATACACGTATAACACTGCACAAGTACGAAAAGCTGAGGGTTATGGAAGATCGTAAGACAAAGATGGGAAATGTAATCAATGGATTTTAATAGGGTCTAATAAGGAAAGATTTTGAATGATAACATTAATTGGAGGAATTAAGAGTAAGACAAAAAGGAAGGTTGAAATAAAAATAATTAGAGGAATTAAAAGGGTTTGAATGAGTAAATACTTCCAAAATAGTTATTATTAAATTAGGATTATAAAAAGAAAGGTTTTAAATGAATTCGAATTTAAGCTTCTTAAAACATTTGAATTTAAATTTGAATAACTATTTATATGAAATCAAATAATAACATATTTACATATACATATGGCTACTTAAATACGTATTTAAGTATTTAAAGTTAATTAAAATACGTTCGTAATTCAAATACGTAAAAGATACGGAAATCACGAAACATAAGATAGAATATACGAATCAAAAATACGTACCATTAAATACCGGCCGTTACATCCTACCCACCTTAAGAAAATTCCGTCCCCGGAATTTCTTAAGCTAGATAAGGATCAAGGGAGCACCAGGTAGATGAAGGATGGAAACAATATTACCGTATCGAGGAGGCAAGAGACTTATAGAGGAATGAAACCGCTGAACTTAAAAAGGGGTCTAGGATAGGAACGATTGCAATCAACAGCACTTCGGACAAGACAAGGTCAAGAATAGGCACACTCATGATAGGAATCATCAAATGGGAAGATAGGTTAGGACATCAGATGTTATCGTTCGTCATCAGCTCGTTGCCTCTATCTTTCCTGACGACCATAGAGAACTTCCGTTGGATCCATCTCCGTTTCGGGTGAGTGGTCTACCTGCCAAGCTGCAAAGAAACAAGATAACATTTGCGTACAATGTCTATCTAGACAATCTGGCTAATAATGACATCCCTATTGTTCCGAGTAATTTGTAGAATGCACGACCTGCATGGGCCACCACTAAAACCTGTCACGCCCCGCTTCCCATTATACTTGGGAGCGAGGACGCGAGCGGGCCCGCTTGGGCTGGAGCGGTGAGGCCCCAACCCAATAAGCGTCTGTGGGTAAACCGAGAGCAGATTCTTGCATTACAAACTCAGAACAAAAGAGAATTTTCATTATTTTTACAACGATGTCTAGATTTTACAAGTACACAAATAAGGCCTAGCATGGCCATTAGAATTAGAGATACAACCGGAATTACATCTGAATAAGTTTACAACACTTATTAAATTGTAGCGGCGTTGCGAAGACTCGTTGTTCTCCTGCAGCAGATCTCAGCGTCTGGACACTCTGGTCAAGCTGCTCAGTCTCAAGCCTTGCTCCTCAGCAAACCTGTCTAATACCTGACGTTTATTTCACAAGACAGAAACATACGTCAGCGAGGGTCGCTCGGCAAGATTTAAAAAAAAAACATTAGTAGGAAAAAGACCCTCGGCAAGATTTAATATAATTTACAAAACTTTAGAAATGAAAGACACAATATGTTTCCAAAAAGATGAAACATGGCAGCATGAAGCAACATGGGAACATAACATCATGTAGTGAGTAAAGTAGTGAGCAAGCGGAGTGTGGTGCGTAAAGTAGGGGGCACAACCAGGTGTAGTGTGTAAGGTAACCAGCATGGCAAGGGTAGTGTGCACATAAAAAGTAGTGACAAGTGTAGTGTGTACATCAATATGTATGGACAAGTGTAGTGTGCACAGCAATATGTATGGACAAGTGTAGTGTGCACAACAAGGTAGTGACAAGTGTAGTGCGTACAGCAATACTCAATCGTGACAATAATTTTAGCAGTTTACAATAATTGTAGCATCAGCCGAGGTAAAGAGAAGGGTGCATCAATCAATCAATCAATCTCCTATCTAGTGACAAAGCCCAGTGTCCGAGGGGGAGGTGACCAGCATCACACCCAAGCCAACGGGAGCTACCCGTGACTCTCTACTCACCGACCCGGCCAGGTGTCGGTCAAGTTCACCAATCGGGTGCAATCCAGCTTTCCAGCCTCTACTACACTAGACTACCCCACCCAAGTGTCCATAAGTCAAACCGTAGTTTAATGTTTGCTGAGTGGCAAAACATTCCGTAAATGCCCCGCGGGCCCAATATCCGTATTGCCCGAAGGCCCATTAGTCCGTAATTGCCCGAAGGCCCAATAATCCGCAATTTGCCCCAAGGGCACAAAAGTCCATAGATTTGCCCCAAGGGCCCAGTATCACATTTCAATAGGGTGGACGGTCCACAATTTAATAGCACAGCAAGCGATGAGAGTGTCATAGGTTGTCATTTCAATAGCACCAAATATTTGAGAGTAAAAATAACCAAAACACGTCGCTAAGTCCGTTAAGCTCAAGCAACATTCTTACGAGTTTATTATCAGCAATATTTAGTCGTCCCAACCACAAAATTCTGAGCAATATGATTAAAAACCTGTGGGTGATAAATACTTGCGTATTTTGAAAAAGTTTGTAGAAAAACAGTATACTTGGCAAGGGGTAAGTACTTGCGCCTTTGAAAATTAGTAGACGATAAAATACTCGAAGGGCTAAATACTTGCCTGAACGAAGCGTTCGTAAGATAGGCACGGATCAATCTGCGAAATCGGGTTTGTGACATTAGTCAGAAGGTTACCAACCAGTTAAAAGACATCAAATCAACCTATTTAAAACATTATTAACTAACTAACCTTGATAAAACTTTATAACAATTTAAAATAATAACCTACAACTTAACATAACTTATAAACTAATAATAATAATAATAATAATAATAACTAAATTATAAACTAATAATAATAATATCATTATTATTATTAATCAAAATGCTAACTTATAATAATAATAGACTAATAATTCTAATAAGAACTTACATATAAAAATCTCCCTCACTCTGTCCTTTCTTCTCCTTCTTTCTTTCTTCCTTTTTGTTTCTCTCGAAGGGGCGCAGGCGAAGGGGAATCGACGTACGGCGGCGGATCCGGAGGCGGGCGGCTGCGCAGATCTTGAGGGCGGCAGCGACGTGGACCCGGCTTCCCGAGGCGGTGCAGATCGGAGGGGGCGGTGATCCGGGCTCGACGGCGATCGAGGAGGGTGACGGATCGGGGGTCGGCGGTTGCGAGATGCGGCGGAGCGGCGACGGAGATCTGGGCATGGCGAGTTCGACGACGAGGCACTGGGCTTGTGGCAAGATCGGGGCTGCCTGGCGGTTGCGAGGAGATGGAGGGCGTGGTGAGCTCGGCGGCGGGGAGCTTGGCGATGAGGGTTGCTTCGAGTGGAGGATGGACGGCGACGGCAGCTGGGGCGAACGGCGGTTGCTGCGAGGCTCGAGGAGGCGCCGGAGAACAGGACAGAGGGGGTGGTGACTCCTCTGCTCCAAATAGAGGATGCAAGATGAAACAGGGGAGATGGGTGCTCGGGGTTGTGGGGGTTGTCGAGGAGGTCGGATAGAGAGGCGTGGTGACCCGGGGCGGGTTGCGAGGGTGGGGGGCCGCTGCGGTTGGTGAGAGAAGTTGGGCTGATCGAAGGAGGCGGGGTCTAGTGGCAGCCGGCGGTTTGCGAGAAGGTGGAGGGTGATGGCGAGCTCGGAGGGGGCGGCGCTGGGCGGGGGCTCCGTGCGGTGGCGCTCGGCGTTGAGGTGGGGCGAAGTCGGAGGCCGGCCAGTAGGGCGGAGGGGCGGTTTGGGATGGGATGAAGCGGCGGCGGATGCTACGGCATTTGAGGCGGCCGAGCGGGCTTGGGGCGAAAGGGGGAGATGATGAAGAGAGGGAGGTGGGGGAATGGAGATGAAATTGGGGTTAGCTTGGTGTGTGAAAGGCAAGGAGCTTGGGGGTTTCGGTGCTGTGCATGAGAGAGCCAAGGAAAGGGGGGTTCTTATTAGCTGTAGGAGATGATAGTTATGTTAGGAAGGTTGGGCCTGAGGCAGAAATGGAAATGAACGGAATATTAGAATGTAGAGTTTAATTGGCGTAATGGTCTCCACGGGCTCATATGGTAAGAATTTCGAATTATTATTAATAGGTTTAAAAAAAAGGAATAATGACTAATCAACAGGTTAAATGACTTTTAAAAGGAAGGTTTAATGGGTTGAAATAAGGAAGGTTTGAAAGAAAATTAACAGATTTTTATTAGGTTGTAAATAAGGAAATGTTTCGAAATATAGTCAATAAAATTTAATGGGTTTATAAAAGGAAGTCTTTTCAAACATTCAAAAGTTTTAATTTGAATTTTGAAATTTAAAATTAGAAAAGTTAAACTTATTTATAAGAAAAGATATTTTCAAAATAATTATTATGAAGGATAATTTGAGTTATAGAAATAATCGTAAAACAATTATAGAAACAAATCGGCTATTAGAAAAGATACGCACGAAATATATTTAAAATACGAATACACGTATAACACTGCACAAGTACGAAAAGCTGAGGGTTATGGAAGATCGTAAGACAAAGATGTGAAATGTAATCAATGGATTTTAATAGGGTCTAATAAGGAAAGATTTTGAATGATAACATTAATTGGAGGAATTAAGAGTAAGACAAAAAGGAAGGTTGAAATAAAAATAATTAGAGGAATTAAAAGGGGTTGAATGAGTAAATACTTCCAAAATAGTTATTATTAAATTAGGATTATAAATAGAAAGGTTTTAAATGAATTCGAATTTAAGCTTCTTAAAACATTTGAATTTAAATTTGAATAACTATTTATATGAAATCAAATAATAACATATTTACATATACATATGGCTACTTAAATACGTATTTAAGTATTTAAAGTTAATTAAAATACGTTCGTAATTCAAATACGTAAAAGATACGGAAATCACGAAACATAGGATAGAATATACGAATCAAAAATACGTACCATTAAATACCGGCCGTTACACGATCTACCCTCTCTCTCTCCACCCCGCGATTTCTCGCAGCCGCTAGTTCCTCGCCTCCGTCGCAGCAGCCGCACGACACCGGTCCCTCGCATCCCTGGCAAGCCCGCCGCCTTTCCCTGCGGATCCCCCTCGCTCACGACCGCGCTTTCCGCCGCTGCTCAGCACTAAGCCGCCCCTCGGCCGCTCTCCTCTCGCTGTGCCGCCTGTAGCCGTCGCGTGGAGCCCCCAAGCCACGTGCACGGCTGAGATCAACGATCAAGATCTGCCCACAGCCTCCTCGTGACGATAGCCCGCTGTTTTGCCATTGGACAAATCGTGCTCGCTGCCCACACTTCGTCCGCTGCCCGGACAAGTCTCACTATGCTACCCGTAGTCGAGACAACGTAGACGCCATAGATTCCTTGCTGCCCAGACACTACGTCCGTGCTACTCCAGACACCGGAGAGGTTGGTTTTCCCGAAACTCGTAGCGCAACCCACCCATAGCGAAAACTGAAAACCTAATTAAAACTGGACAACTACAACTAAATTTACTTTTCCGCACCAGTAAAACGCTGCTCACTGTAGAAATCGACCATCAGACAATTTTCTGTGCATATAGGGTAGTGGTCGATCTAGGCTGACAAGAACACCAAAACGTGACTCTGGCGATTTGGGTAGCCCCGATAACCTAGAAACGAACCTAAATGTGACTTATTGAAAACGAGGCCTGACACCGTCGACGTGACCCTATTTCAGACGGACTTCCGTTGACGAGACGATTGGACGAGATGCTCCGGGAGGACGACACACTCGCCACTGCAGGCAAGTGTATCCACTTGCACTTTTGGCCGTGCTTAGGCCTTAGTTTGTTAGAACTGTTAACTGTGAACGAAGAGAACCGGACGTGAAATGATAGCGTCTGAGACGTCCCTTGACGGGTCAGACTTGCCGACGAAGTCTGAGCCTAACAACAATAACTTTTGACCTTGTAGGACTATCTTGTGTATGCGTGCGTGTGGACACCCTAGAATAACCTTTCCTGTCTTGTCACGTCCCGTCTTGCACGCCCAAAGGGCAATAGGGCACTCTCCGAGTGATCCCTTGTCTTGATACACAGCCCAGAGGGCAATAGGGCACTCTCCGAGTGATCCCTTGTCTTGATACACACCCCAGAGGGCAATAGGGAACTCTCTGAGGGATCCCTTGTCGTGATACACAGCCCAGAGGGCAATAGGGCACTCGCCAAGCTAGAGCGAGTGATCCCTTGTCTTGTCTTGTCTTGTCATGTCCTGTCTTGGGTTTGGGGTAGGGTTGAGCGTGCGCACGGTAAGAGGGTCTGATCCCCCTCGAACCGTAAGGCGTGAACCCTTTCGTGTCACACTTGTCTTGTCTTGTCCCGCCATGTCCCGATTTGTCTTGACACCTGCTAGGTTAGTCCTGTAGTTGGTAGCACACGCTACGACTACTACTTGTCACGTTTTACTTTCCTGCTGCGGTTACTTTCTTTTGTTCCTTTGTTATAACCTCAGCATGCTAATCAACCAGTAAACCATTGTTAAATAGTCGATACACTTGCAGTTTGGTCTGACCTTTTTGTAGACCTTACCTGACGTACAGTTCCTTCTTTTGGTGCTGTACGTCAGGTGTTGAGCCAGAGTATGTCGACGAGGCGGACTTGTCAGCAGACGTGGAGCCGGAGGATACTGATCCAGAGTACATCCCAGAGGAGGACCAGAGTTAGAGGCTTCTCGTTGCTATTCCGGAGTTTCTTTTCCAGTTTAGATTGGGTGCGTAGCACCTTTTTGTTTTCCTGTCTAGGTTGGGTGCTTGCACCGGTAGTTTCCTTTTCTGCTGTTGTAGCCCTTCGGGCGTTTTAGACTCTCGGTACTTTGGATGATTATTTTTGGAATAAAATGATATGCTCTTCCCTTTCAGTACTTTTATTGTTCCGTACTAACTTGCAGGGACCTGTCCTTCGTTTTGGAATACCACAGACGCTTATTGGGTCTGAGCTCTCAGCTCCGGCCTAAGCGGGCCTTAGTCACGCTTCGCCTCGGTACTTTTGGGAAGCGGGGCGTGACAAAATGACAAAAGTATTTAAACTGATTCGATTAGATCGAATGGTCAAATACCTAGCTATATAAAATCTTGCGTAATTAAAAGAAAATATGATTTTCTCTCAGGACAAGTCTATTAACACATCGGTGTGTTAAAAGGTATGAATCACACTTAGTTAGACTTGGTGCGATCCATAGCAAGTGACTCTGAGTTAAGTCCTCCCTCTGGGTTAAGTCCCAGATAGTAATGCCTAGGTTTTGATAATGTTCTACGAGGACATTATCAATAAGATATTCATTAAATTGATCATTAGGAAGTTGTATAATTACTCGAATCTCGTGAGACGAAGAGTCGAGTTAGACATCATAATTGATGATGACTTAGTCAACTTCTAGGATGAAATTCGGAGTAGTAACTCCGATTTATAATTGATGCAATCAGAATAGGTCCGTGTTCGTAAATAAATTTTGGAATTTAGTTTACGTGCCCAAGGAAAATGTTTCCTCACTTTCTGTAAGTAAATCTTTAAGTTAAAAGATTGGTGCAGAAAGAAAATAGTGAAGTACAATCATATTGGTCGAGAACTGTTTTCATCCTAATTCCTATAAACGGATAATGATGAAACCGTTTTCGCCAGCAGACGTGTGCAGATCTACTCGGACCAAACTCGATGTAAATGCTCATGTTGACCAGGAAAACTGGAGCATTCACTTATAAGTTCGTTTTTCTAAATAAGATTTGGAAGAACAAACTTACATGAATTAGCCAGAAAGTTTTCAAGGTCAGTGGGAGCGTATACATTACATGCGAGGCATCAAAGGGATGGAACATATATTTTGAAAAAGTAATCAAAAAGTTTGATACTTTATCAGAAATAGATATGAGCCATTTGAAATGACCAGTAACAAATTATTATCGTAAGGTACGATGAGCTGGATAAGATCCAAGGAAATAAAATATTATGGATTCCAAAAGACCAAGTGAATTATTTGAATGAGATTCAAATGGTTAGTCTAACATGAACATAGAAACCCCTTAAGTCTATACTGTAGACGGTTTTAGCAGATCCACACACAAAGGCTATACCACATGAAGTCAGGAAAACTTATGTGTAAAAACGGTAATAGATACCAGGATAAATGGGCCTGAGTGCAAGTGGGAGATGTAGAGAGATGTATGCCCTCGAGGCAATTTATCTCTGTGTAAACAATACAAACGTCATGTTCGAAATAACAGTAAGCTGTTTGGTAATAATTTATCTAAGTTATATTATAATTATTAAACATTAGATATTAACTTAGGTATAGTCCTGAGACTTTATGCAAGGTCAAACATGTATCGAGATGAGTATCTCGATCATGGAGAAATGTTTGACAGTCTGTAGCATAAGTATAAAGGGGTTCGTGGTCGTAGATGTTTTGAGACAAGGATATCGAAACATCGGATAGACCATTGTGTTTTAGTCTTCACCGTTTAGCGGTGGCGATGATCTCATGATCGTTTGACTTGGCGAAGTCAAAGACGAGACACAGGTGCTCATTAGAGAATGAGTTCACTGAAGATCCACAAGAGTTATCATATGGTTATATTGACCAATCTGTCAATGATAACTCTTAGTGATAATAGGCTAGTTGGTCTTTTGACTTGAGGTCATTTTACGAACCTGTGCGTGAACGGTGCCACTTAGATCACTGACCTAGCTTCGAGTCTAGGCCTGTTGAAAGGTCTTTGATTGGGTGTCACTTGAAGCGTACGAGGAGAGTAATGACCAAGAGAGTATTCGTCTCTCCCGGTCATTGGGAGTTAGTGTCGTAGAGTTAGTTCAGTCTTTAGTAAAATCTCTGAACAGAGTATGTTGGAAGAACTCCAACGTTAGTTGACTAAAGATCGATAGAAACTAACCGAATTCATGTTATTGGGGTTGACAGTTTGACCGTACCCTAGACTTGAATTAAATGACATAGTTTAGACGAAGAGACTAAAACTGCAGAATTCATCATGGACACAGTCAGGGTGGTCCCGACAATACTCATGTTGATGAGTCAACCACATAATTATGATCCTGAAACAGGGACGGCAACCACTGCTCGTGGTCACTGCCGTATAGGGCTTCGAGCCCAACTTGTAGTAAGGGTCAGGCTGTAGGATCTCACACAGAGTGCGACCTTCGTTTAGTAATAGGTAGAAACATTAGGAGAATAATTTGCATATGATGCAAGGGATAGAAAATTGCATTTGATGCAAATGATAATTTTAAGCCTAGATAGGGACTAATTTGCATATGATGCAGAAGGGGTTAAATGTGTCTTAAATTGTTTCAGACCATATTTAATATATTAAACACATGGAAAAGGTTACCTGAAAGATGGGAATGTCCCGCTCTAAACACAGGTTAGAACGACGTCCAAATCGGACGCCAGATGCCCAAGTTACGCCCAAAACAACTCAAAGGGGTCTAACCCATGCCCAAACTGGACATGGGTCAGACCAGGTTGACCCAGGCCAGACTGGATCTGGCCTGGGCGCCTGGCCAGCCAGGGCCAGTGGCCCTGGGTGCCAGGCACCCTGGGCCTGGGCCAGGCGCCCAGGCCCAGCGCCTGGGCGCCTGCCCAGGCGCCCAGGGCAGGCGCTTTGGGCGTCCGGGCCTGGGCCATGCGCCCAGGCTGGGTGTGCCCAGACCAGGTATCCAGCCTGGTCTGGGCTTGCCCAGCTGGCACTGTGGGCCCCACTGTTTGGGTGCAGAACCCTAGGGGCTGAGCAGTTTTTTTGGCGGCTGATTTTGGACGAAAATCAAGCATTGGGCTGAACTTTGGACGATCAATTGGAGGGTCAAACAGACTCCGATTGACTCACTGTTTTTTCCTATGCGTTCACCGTTGAATGCCCTTCGTATTGATAGGTTATATCAATCATGGAGCTCAACGGTGTGGGAGTTAAAATTCACGGAAGTTTGGCCTTTGTGAAAGGCAAACTAAATTGAATTTATGAACTCCAAATTTTAGTCCCACATCGGAATTTGAGTAAAGTGGAGGGGTCTGCCGCCTATATAAATAGGGGTCTGCTCCCCTCCTCAAAACTCGTCATAAGCTCCAGATCTGAGCGGCTCCCATAAATGTTGGAGCACGCTCGGATCTAGGCTTAAATTAATTCTTCTTCTCCCTATATTTCTGCCTTACTCCTGAAGGGCTCTAGCAAAGCCACGAAGGAGTTCGGATTCAAATCTGAAATCTTGGCGAAGGCTTTCACTCGCGTGAGACTTTCTTCGACGCGTGGTTGGCTCGGCGATACGAGGATTGCTCGCCTCAGGATGCGGAGCGGTTCGAGGAGCGGCTCGGCATGGGACGGGGAGCGGCTCGGAAGACGGTGCAGTATACCTTGCCTGCCCCAGCCCAAGGTTCAGGGTATGTGTTTTATAAGTATTAGTTTAATTTAATCGCAGTAGGTTAGATCCTTCTTGTGATGGTCAGATCCATCCCGAGTCAGCAAATGATCTGAAATCTTGGCTAAGGAGTCGGCCCTGTTGCGTGGGGGAGATGGAAAAAGGAAAAAAGGAAAGTGGAATTATGAATTAAGGGAAGTGATTTTGGGTATTACAAGTTTGCCATTCCAATCCTCATCCTCTCTTCTCTAACTACTAAAACCACTAACTCAAGCCCAATAACAAAGCTCAACCAACCTACTCTAGCTGTTAATATTAGCTGAAGCCTCAATCAATAACATGAAGAATGACACCAATATTAATAACAACATCACCAAAATAACGACCCAACACCAATAATAACAATATCATTCTTTAATAACCATCTCAGCATCACCAATTATTATGAGCTTACTATTTTACGCTAAGCGTGCTAATAACACTAATAGCACGCTAACCATAATACCAATTCACTATCCAACCACACACTTTCACTTATATATCCAAAGCATATCCGAGTCATCTGATAGCCGTACTTGTAGGAAATTTCTACGCACACAACACAATTACTATGTGTACACCCGCAAATAGTATTTTCACATATGGGCATTACAATCTACCCACCTTAAAATAAAGTTTGTACTCGAACTTTCTACTTAGGACATAGCTGAGGGTGAATAGAGGTATATAGGGTCACTCTACCCCATCATATAGATAAAGCACATTCATATACCAACACCTTTACTAGTTCAAATACACACACGTATAACATTTCAAACATACCCACATGCACCACCATCCTGAGACGTACAACCACCTATGTCATTGTGTACACATTTACCCATACACACACATGTCATAGTAAAGTCTTACACATCAACATCAATACACTCAGATAGCACTATATCTATTCTAACACCGGTATAGGCGTACCCGCTTACAACCGGACATGCAACCATATACATCTCCCTTATATCCATATATCAAACACACAACTCTAACAACCCAGGACATGCTCGCTCATACCTGAGTGAAACACAAGGATCCATACAGACAACACACCATATCTATGTACACATTCACCACATTATACAAGTACAACCAGCATACCATAACTATAGACGTCCTAGATATCAGTCAATTACAGAATCCCACGATACCCATTACTCATAGGCTACCATTCCTTAACACAGAAACACATGCACCTATATACCCAGACATACAATCATGTATGTCCCTTAATATCCATCCAACATTCACAGGGGTATCGGCATCCAAGATTCACATATCAATACCAACACACGTAGATAATCATATAAATCTATATTCATCCATATTCTGGTGTAAGCATACCAGCTTACATCCATACATGTATCAACTCAGTACATACATACACTAACTCAAACACTAATATGCTTAAGGCTTATCCACACTTACATGGGTGGAACCCAAGGATCTACTCATGCAGCTGCACACTCTACACGTGCATATCACATATGGTATATAGCTTCAACACAGTACATCCATACTCGGCCTGCATCTTAGTCAAGTATATAACTGAACTTACACGCTACTCATATGTCAACCCGCTCTTTAAATACAATCATATAGCCATATAATCATTCGTACAGATAGTACAATCATATGCACATGAGTATATCATCCCAATATACTCGACAAGCCTTATGCAACTCTCATAGAGCTATAGACACACATGCATACATATCTACACACATAAATATGCACATACATTCATACTGAATCGATTCTTCAAGATCGAACCTCAGTGTGCATGCCTCAAGTTCCTACTATCCGGTCCCATCCTAAGGCTGGACTCTACCCACCTTAGGTCTAAACTCCCCTCAGAATGCTACACGCACTACCCTTACACAGTCGCAGTGTGATGACCTGCATGGGCCACCAAATGTAACGCCCCGCTCCCCAGGGTACCCTGAGCAGCGAGTGTTACGGAGGAAAAATACCTAACACAACACAAAGGCCCACTGTGCGCTACTGGGATAGTACCTGTAGCATTCCAGATGTCACAGAAACACGAGAGAGACAGTCAAACCAAACACTGATACGCATACACTAGCTGATTATACAATTTCCGAGTACAACATCACTCATCCAAAACCCATATACAACATATGGTCAAATCTCATGTACAATAGGATACCCACATCTCACCGAAGTACAATAACACCCACCCCAAACTCTCATACTCGCTCAACCCTCCACTCTAACCAACGCCATCCAAATGGACCAGTGGGCCTCCAACTCCACGAACCAGCACCTGAAAAATATCAACGGGGCACGTCACAGCGTGACCCAGTAGGAATCCCAAACCCAACTCACATGGTGCACAAAAATGCTATGCACAAAGTAACAATGGAAAACTAACTCTTGGCATAACACGGCTATTGCATACGAAAATTTAAGTGGTGTCATTACCATACACGTACCTGCGGTAAGAGGATGACCTGCAAGACTAAGTGAGTATGACATATAGAGAAGTGGACAGCAATATCAAGGAACTGAAACCTAGCTTTGTCTTAGATGGCATGTAGTACTAGAGGGGTGCCATATTTGGGCCCAACATGGTTTGCTACTCCACAAGATACTAACTTCGAAGTTGTTCTTATTTAGCAATTGCAAGTTGCTAAGGGTAAATAGTGATTAAACCTACAACGCTATGGAAACTCAGTCTTTTCATGTTCCATGATAAAGAATGACAACTTTCATCATAGCGACATTACGACAAACACAAGGCAAGCATGATGACCAATCCTTAATTTATTAGAATTCAACATGAAATCAAAAGCAAGGCAACAACTAGCAAAATGTCATCTTGAAGATATATTGGTCTACGTCATGGTATAGAAAGAGATGTCTACCTTTAATTAAGAATTGTCTCTTTAACATGCTTGGAGGAGTTGTAGAAGTAGTAACCCTTATGAAGAGGAGTTCCTACAGTCACAAAGCCTTCAACTTGCAAGTTATCAAACCCTCTTACTAACTTGTCATTTATACTAACTTTCCAAATGGGTGATTATTTAAGCATGGAAATTTAAGGGAGCTAGCAAGTGGCATTTTGTGTGATGTTCCTATCTTAGGTTTCTAATGCTTGGGAAGTTGTGGAAACGCTTATAAAATTTTCGGTAGAGTTTCTCTTGTATTTAGCAAAGTTTCCAAGAACAACATAAGTAATATTTCTAAAAGAAAACATAAACAGTATTTCAAAGAGAATATGGTATATTCACAACATCCCACATCACCAACAACAGCACCAACGCCACCAACACTACTATAAGCATCAACGTAACCTTTCCAACTTCCAAATGAGGGCCATTTATTTGAACAATGTAATAAAGGAGAACAATTTCATTTACTTCATGTAACAAAATGAAATCTATTCCATTTACCTAGGGAAACCAAAATGAGATTAATTCCATAAAAGGGAGCAGTTTCAACTTCTCATGCAATGAGGAAAATAATAAAGCTTCAAGGTTTCATAGGGGAGCACTTTGCATAATTATTGGGACAAATCATTCAAGCAACATGGAACATAACTATTGCATCAAATAATTCAAATTAGCATCCCAATTCAACCACGAATGCTACATGGTAACGGGGATGTTAAAATTCCCAACATTCCATAATACTTCCAACAACCCAACATCTCCTAATAACATTAATGATATCACCAATACCAACATCAATATCATGAATATCACTACTAGCAATAACAACAAAATAATAATATTTACTAACTAACAACCCCCCACTTTCCAACATACCACCATTCAAGCACTAAATACACCCGCGGCAACATTCATTCTTTATAGGTTAATCATCACATCCAAACAACCACAAATCATCCAAAAATGCTAAATGATGCCATGATGCATATGATGCTCAAGTAATGCAATGCGGTGCAATGCAATGGGATCCCATGAATGAGCCGGCGTGCAAGTGTATCGTGATTTCTACTCCGATATCAACGTGGAGCCACCTCCACGTGGAGCCACCTAATGGATCAAGATGTGGCCAACGGCGTGTTCATCCGCCTCCTACCGCGGCACTTTGTCCATGCCCATGCACTCCACCTCGTGTCCTAATCACATCATTTCACCATCATTCCATATTCAGCATAAAAACCAACAACACATTGCCAAACTCTCCTTCTCGATTCATTTTATATGAATCTCATTATCATACCAAGCAAAATTGAAATAAAAGCTTCCAACTTTCTAAAAGGGGAACAATTGCACAAAAGAGAACAATTTAACATAATTAATAGAATGAGGCAACCAAGGCGCCATGAACTAAAACCATAGCATCAAATAATTTCAACACCTCATTTAAGTTCATCACAACAAAAAGTGGAAAGTTAAAGCCTCCAACGATTTCAACAAACAACAACTCAATATGACATGATGGTCCATGTAAACAATGGGGTCTTATTTCATTCACATTTCATAAAGCTTTCCATTTTATTTTCTTTTCATAACTTTTCCTTACCAACGCTTTACCAAGGCACTAGGGAGCACCAACATCCTGGGTCAAATTGATGGGTAGCTTCAAGCCCCCAATTATATCACTTAATCATGGTCTATTTCACCATTCAACTCATTATTACAAAATTCCCATTTTCTTGCAAGGGGAATTTAATAAAAGTTTCCAACATCCCCAAATGATAGCCAAGTTGAGATAGATTTCATGTCATCGACTCCACGAGTCAAAATTAGGGCAACGTTGCAAATATAATGAAGCAAGGCATTCCATTTCATACAATTAAGGTCAACATTCTAATCCTATACTATAACTACCATTATCACTTAATCATGGTCTATTTCACCATTCAACTCATTATTACAAAATTCCCATTTTCTTGCAAGGGAATTTAATAAAAGTTTCCAACATCCCCAAATGATAGCAAAGTTAAGATCGATTTCATGTCATCGACTCCACGAGTCAAAATGAGGGCAACGTTGCAAATATAATGAAGCAAGGCATTCCATTTCATACAATTAAGGTCAACATTCTAATCCTATACCATAACTACCATTCCACTTCATATTGCATAATTTCATTCCCAATTCACAACTTGCCTTCAACTAAAACATCTTCATGGCACTAGGGCTATTCAAACCCTAGGCCGAATTTCAAGGGTGGCCTCAAGCTCTTATTTTAAACACAAATCCATACCCAATTGCACAACCAAATTCATTGTTCACATGCTTCACATTAATCATACAAGGAAGTTGAATAAAAGACATCCAACATGCAAAATGAGAACTATTGCATGTAATTAGTAAAACAAAATATTCAAGAGCCCATCTTTATCATATATTCTTGGCCAATTACACATCTCAATTTATTGTTACCATATTTTACAATGTTCATACAAGGAAAGGAAACGAGTAATAAACTTCCAATATTTCAAAATGGAAGCAACTTCTCATAATTAGCGAACAATCACCCAAGAGTATTATCAACATAAACATAGCAAATTGTGGCATTATATAATTCATTACACCGTAACATAGCAACTATCCATAGCCAATTTCACATAAGCATTCCATTATCAAATAAATCATATGTACCATACAAAGAAATTTAGTAGTAAGGCTTCCAACAATCAAAAGAGAGCAATTTTACAAATTCGTTGAAGCAATGCACTCAAGATCAACATGGGACATATTTGTAGCATCCATTAATTCCAACATCATCCCAATTCAAATTAGAATGCACCATATCAAAAATTAGCCACAAACCCTAAAAATGCAACTTGATGAAAATGAATGAAACATATGAGTAGGGTTGGAATCCTACCTCAAATCAAGGAGATCTCCACCAAATTCCAAGAGAAATCCACCATCTGCAAGCTCCAAGCCCTAATCCTCTTCCAATTTGATGAAACCACCCCTCTAGCTCCATGAAATTCACCATGAACCCATCATTCATCCCCAAAATCCCAATTCTCCTCTTCAAATCCAAACCCTAATACAAGCCCTCTTCCAATTTCATGAAGTTCCTCCTTCATCAAGCTTCGAAAATCTCAAACCCTAACTTCCTCTTCTCCCTTCCTCTTTCCTCCTCCTCATTCTTTCTCTTCTTTTCCATTTCTTTCTTCCTTCAATCTCTGAATTCCTCCCCCTCTTTAATTTCGGCAGCATGCCTGGCAATTTCGACGGCCTGGGGATGGGAACTTCGGCCTGGCAAGTGGAGAGGAAGGGGCTTGCTCTTGGGGAGAAAGAGAAGAAGTAGAGAAGAATTTCGGCATGGGAAGCTCGGCCATGGGGAAGCCTCGGCCATGGAGTTCTTGGTGCGACGAGTTGAGGGAGAAAAGATGGAGGAGTCGGCCCTGTTGAGTGGGGGAGATGGAAACAGGAAAAAGGAAAGAGGAATTAGGAATTAAGGGAAGGGATTTTGGGTATTACAAGTTTGCCATTCCAATCCTCATCCTCTCTTCCCTAGCTACTATAACCACTAACTCAAGCCCAATAACAAAGCTCAACCAACCTACTCTAGCTGTTAATATTAGCTGAAGCCTCAATCAATAACAGGAAGAATGACACCAATATTGATAACAACATCACCAAAATAACGACCCAACACCAATAATAACAATATCATTCTTTAATAACCATCTCAGTATCACCAATTATTATGAGCTTACTATTTTACGCTAAGCGCGCTAATAACACTAATAGCACGCTAACCATAATACCAATTCACTATCCAACCACACGCTTTCACTTATATATCCAAAGCATATCCGAGTTATCTGATAGCCGTACTTGTAGGAAATTTCTACGCACACAACAAAATTACTATGTGTACACCCGCAAATAGTATTTTACACATATGGGCATTACACCAGCAGCTTGGACGATCTTGTCCAACACGCAGTTTGAAATAGAGATGTTTGATGGAAAGATCAACTTCGAGATGTGGAGATGTGAGGTCTTAGATGTCTTGAATTAGCTCAGTCAAGACATAGCTTTGAACGAAAAGATGACGACCATGTTAGATACAGAGTGGAAGACTTTGAACCGAGTCACGTGCGTACAATCTGACTGTATTTGACAAAAGAAAAGAAGTATCCCTTCATGGAGGAGACCAACGCTAAGGTGTTTTGGAAAGAGCTTGGAAATAAATACATCAAGTAGACCATCCAAAATCATTTGCACTTAAAGAAGTTATTTGGATTGAAGCTCGAAGATGGAATATCTATTGAAGAACACCTCGATTATTACAACAAATTCTTAACCGACCTGAGGAACATTGATATCAAGGTCGGTGACGAAGACAATGCGATGATTCTCCTCAACTCTCTACCCAAAGAGTACGAGCATATTGTTTCAATGCTTACCTATGGAAAAAATTCAATCACTTTTGAAGAGGTGTCCAATTCTCTTCCTAGTGTTGAATTTTGAAATAACGACGAGTTATACATAAGGAGCCAAGGTGACATAGCTCTTACCATGGGAAGAGGCTGAAGCAATGAGAGGGGTGGAGGTCGGAAAGTATATTTTCGATCCAAGTCTAGGGACAAAAGTAAAGGACCTCCTCACAAGGAATAGGAGAAGGACCAATGTGCTTTCTACCGAGAGAAAGGAAATTGGGTCAAAGACCGTACAAAGACAAAAAAGAAGCACGATGCCATCACAAACATTGTCAAGGGTGTTGAGGTAGATGAGTGGGCAATGGTCGATGCTTTGGAGGGCGTGACGTTAGGAAGTTGGGTGCTTGCTTCTGGATGCTCCTTTCATATGATGCCACACAGAGAGTACTTTGCGACCTTTTATAAAGGAGATCAGAGTACGGTCCTACTTGGAGATGATTGAGCTTGCGTGACAGTAGTCACTAATACAGTTCGGATCAAGATGGGCAATGGAGTCACTAGGGACATCGACGAGGTATGTTATGTACTTGACTTAAAGAGAAACCTAATATCGCTTGGGTCACTTAAAGCTAAGGGATGTAGAGTGTCCAAGGAGAACGGAGCTCTGAGGGTGACATGAGGAGTAATGATATTGATGAAGGGGAAGCATAAATGCAACCTCTATTATTTGGTTGGCTCAGTCGTGACTGGTACTGTAGCACTCTCTCGTGAGGTCGGCAGACACGATACATTACTATGGCACATGCGTCTAGGGCATGTTAGAGAGAAAGCTTTGTAAAATCTTATTGAGTCAGATCACCTACAAGGAGCCAAGACCGTGAAGATTGAGTTCTGCGAGCATTGTGTCTTTGGTAAAAAGACACGTGCATCTTTTGGGACCACCATTCATACTACAAAGGGAGTGCTTGACTATGTCTACACAGCTGTGTGGGGTCTGACGAGAATGGCCCCATTGGCAGGTAAACACTATTTTGTGTCTTCCATTGATGATTTCTTATGCATGGTATAACTGTTTCCTATGTGGTCTAAAGACGAGGTGCTGGGTAAGTTCGTACAATGGAAGACATTGATTGAGAAGCAGACCGACAGAAAAGTCCAGAGACTCTGAAGTAACAATGGAGGAGAGTATAGGTCAGACCTCTTCTAGGAGTGATGCAGAAGAGAAGGGATTCAAAGACACTTCACCATTAGTGACACACCGTAACATAATGGAGTAGCTGAAAGGGTGAATCGGACCTTACTAGAGAAGGTCCAATGTGTGGTATCCTATAGCCTTGATTAGGGTCGTTAGTGGATTCAATTTGGGTTCGTGATCCACGATAGTGGCACACACTCTACGGGTTTTCACCGATGCCTTATTTTACTAATTGATGATCTACGATAATAGCATCAATAAGAGCCATCATATCACGGATCGAAACACTAACCCACGATAGTGACGTAAGCGTATATTGAGAATCAATTGTTGATCGTAATGCTCGTATCGCGTGCATAGCTATCCATGATGGTGGGGTTAAGTACGTGATATGTTAGATGAGTAGTTCAACGATAGTTGGCTACGATTTCACATTCAAGATGCGACAATCTCACCCTAAGAACTAAAGCTAACCTAAGAACTATAACTTAGCATCGACATCCAACGATCCTAGTGGTGACTCCTAGCATCCTAGTTTCCATTCTATTAATAGTTGTTGTGAGAGGTAATCGTGACAACTCTTGGATACAACCAACAACTGACAGAGTCAAACAACTCTGAATAAAAACCCAAAACCTTAACCAACTGCGTTCCATGTGGATCGACAACCTTTACTATATTACAAAGCCTCGACACGATGCACTTGCAGACTCGAACAAGCTTTTGGCGTCGTTGCCGAGAGGCAACTGTTTACTTGGGTTATTTTTCTTAGTTGGCAACTGTTGACACGAGGATGCGCACCCCCAAAAAGGTATGTACACCTTCACCCTAAGTGCAAGAGTGTCAGAGCAATATATTCCCGATGAGTTCGAGGTCGAAACCACAGGGAGGCAGTGCTATACTACTTATCGATTCCTAAGTTGGTTAGGCTACGGGTTTTATTATGGAGGTGAATTACGGAAAGTCGTAATGGCGTTGGATGTGAAAGGCGAGGGTGTCACTATCAATTCTCATAAAAATCGTCTCCCTACAAGTAATACAAAGATAATAAAAGAGATATTGGACACAGGGAATCCCCACTAGGGTCTTTCTAACTTGGACACTAGGTTAAGAATCCTTTCGTTGAATTATAAGTTAGGGTAAGAGTGTCACATCCAAGAATGAGAACAAGTAGTCAACTCTTGTTGTCCTACTCGTCTAACGTATCTTTATGCTCAACCCCAGTCTCGTTATAGGGCTCACATAAAGATATGTGTATTACACTTGACACGATTCCCGTATCACAATCCATATCCATTCTCATGATCTACGGTTGTGATAATACACTATGATCGGTTCTAACAGTCGGGCTACTCTTGTAGTCACCGACTATCGGGTTGGGGTTTAGTAATCACTCCTAGTGCACGGATCATGAGCCCTAGAAAGCGACCACTAAACCCTAATCAGATTCGTGGGAATTTTTCCTAGAATCTGGAGTCATTCTCGCGGTCCTTCAATTCTAGAGTTAATCTCCCAAAATCCAGGTTTAAACTACCACAGTGCAACCCTAGATTCATTTAACTAAGGGCAACCTAATATTCAATCATTAGGATCCTAGGGTTCAACCCATAGGCCTAGAAATACGACTACTCAGACATCGACATGGAAAGCATAATAGTTGCAATAGAAATCATAACGAACATCATAGTGAGCATTCAAATATATCTATTAAAGAGCAAGCAATCGATACTACGTGAAGAACTAATGAAAAATATATTAAAACTGACCGATCTCTGTCCAAGTATTCCAATAGAGAATTACGATCCAATACAAGATAGTGTCTTCAAGGAGGGGGCCTAGGGCATGGCTTAGCCTCCGAAAAATCGTCCAAGAACAAGTAGGGCATCTCCCTCAATTACGGCTACCCAAAGTATATATATAACCCCAAGAAAACCCTAAAAATACCCATAACTCGACATGGGCCCAATCTGGCAGCCCAGTTAGCTCGGCCATGCCACACATGCGCTTGGCCAAGCACATTGCATAATTCTACCCGAGCACAATTTCCAACACAGATTCATTCGCTTGCACACATTCTCTAGGACTCATCCGACCTCCGTTTATCTTGTTCTTGGTGGTGTTGGAACCGTCATGATGTCTACTATCTGAGAAAAATATGATAAAAATAGTGTAAAATCTTGAATGATAGAATATCTTCAAAGAGTGAAGGGTTATCCAGTTTTCTGCACTTTCTACTCCGCTCGGTCGAGCGGCCTTGGTCTCTCGGTCGAGTGCACCTTAGTGCTTGGCCAAGTTAATTCAACATGGAAATTCTAGGGTAGCGTTGAGGGGGCTGCTCGGCCCGAGTGCAAGTGTCGCTCGGTCGAGCGCCATTGGCTCCAGCTGCCCCCTTTTCTTCTTCTTGCTCGAATGCGGCCTTGACATCCACTCGATCGAGTGGCTAATGCACTCAGTCGATTGGAGCTCTGTAGCTCAACTCTTTGGATTCTTTTGCTCTCTTCTTTGTAGCTCTTCTTCTTCATATTGTCTCTCCTATTCTGCTATCCCTCCAAGCTCATTTCCTTGAGTACTCTAGCTGCTCCAGAATCCCTGATCATGCTTTCATCTCCTATTTGATCTGAAACGCTCGATATTCCCCGAAATGTAATCAATGCTCTCAAAGTCAAATAGTTCCAATTATCAACATAAAGCATATAAAATCAGGATTTAAGCAATTAAATATGATGTGGATGTATGGTATAAAACATGTAAAATACAGACACATCAAAATCCCCCAAGCTTACCTCTTAGTCGTCCTCGAGGAAGATAAACAAGATTAAAATGGGGGAATGGAGATTTACGAAAAGGTGAGGTGAGGAAGATGACAGAAGCAAGGAACCAACAAAACGATCTCGAAATCATATGATTTTACCAAATTGGCTCAAAGAAATAGAATCTCATGCACACACACACACACACACACACACACACACACACACACACACACACACACACACACACACACACACACACACCATGGTAAAAGATATTGCACACCATTGTAAAATTTTCATATTCGTATCAACACATAGTACTCAAGAGTAGAATGAAGCTAAAGGATCTCAACAAAGTCTATAAAATCTGCTTTTATTCTCCTCCTAGACTTCATACCATACATGGTATACACAACAATGACCGCACACTTTCCAATTACTAATCAGTACTGAAGCACAAAATAGCATGCAACATAAGCAATAGAGAATGTAAAGTATCAAACAAACACACATCCACATCAACTCCTAGACATTACACCACACCTCAATCAATTTCTAAGCGGTGGAATTTTTCTAAGTTTCACCGTCAATGCACAAACTCCACTCTAATGGCATACTCACTCAATTTGGTCACAAGAGGTCCCCCCCAAGCTTAGCTTGGTGTATCACATCCAAGAAATGGAAAGGAATTTGGAATTTTTTGATCTGGGTTTTCATTTTTCCAAAAGATATGTCCCCCCAAGATTTTTGATTTTTCTTTGAATCTTTGGAACTTTGTTTCATGGAATTTTTGTAGGACCAAAGAATTTGGAATATTGATTTTTGGGCTCTTTTTTGGCACATTGGCTTATTTTTAAATATTTGGAATTTGGAGCTAAAAATTTTCATTTGACGGAAATTTTTGGGAAATGGATGTGACATAGGTAGTTGGGGAGGAAAATCAAGTGACATGTAGAGATTTTAAGATATTTGTGGAGAAGGAAATAATAAATCTCTCGGTTCACTCAAAGTTTCCAGTTTGTGCATAACGGCTAGGCTAGAATCATTCCTTCCTAGATTTCTTACAAGGATTTGTTATCTAGTTATATCTATGAGTGTGGTGGCCTATCTACACAGTTTCAAGCACAGGCATGCAAAAAGCAATATGAATAGAGTTGATAATGCATTTTTCTTCAGTTAGACTAGTAATGCGTGAATCTTGGTGTGTTTCTGTTGAAGGTATACTAATAATACTAATCCATTTACTTGGGGTCATAAGGCATCAATTATTCACAAACATTGAGATATCGAAAAAAAATGTATCAGAGTAATAATAATACACATGAAAATTCACGAAAAGTGACAAATTTTTTAAATATGTTTCTGTGTGACATGCAAAATGACAGTGCACTCCCCCAAGCTGAACATCACATTGTCCTCAATGTGAATATGAAAAATCATGATAAAGGATAATGACAAAAATAAGGGGCTACACAGCAAAATGATCGTCCTCTCACCTCAAGTGATATCAGAGTGATTGGTGTGGACAGATGTGCATAAAAATTAGCGAGTAGAAAATAAGCATCAAGATATGGGTGGGCAACGATAACATATAGAGGGTTGGGTGTAAAAGATAATTGTGCCATCGTATAAGGTGATAAGTTTATTTAAACTAACTAATCAAACAAATCTATACGGTCCTCTCGCTGTCAAGAGGATTCATGTTTATTGAAAGCATAAAACTGTACTACTAGATTAGAATACACCTGGTTCAAATGGTGGATCCAGTATTGTTAGCGGTGCATCCAGCTGTCCTATTAGCACCTTCTGTGGCTCCGTCAGCCGCGTGTAGCCACTAATACCAACAAACTCCAGCAGTGCAGCCCCTAGAATCTACCCCAAGGATTTCACCTGTACCATGTAGGAGACGAGCTACATCAGTTCGTCGTCGAAATTTTCCCCTATGATAAATGAATCCCAAAGAAATTCATCGACAGAAATAATGGAAATTAAATCTACTTGACAATACTTCCCTAAGATTATATCTCCACCCTCTGCAATTGTGGCATCTCTTTTCATGGTGTTCTCTTCAAGTTCCTCAGGAGGCTCCTCACAGTGCTCGTCAGGCTATTTAAGTAGTGACACATCCAAGCATACCTCATGTCGATAAGTGTATGTGTGTTGCAAAAGGTACGAAATGTCAAATACATCTGAATCAAAATAAATATCAAACAAAGTACATGATTCAGAGATGGTGTGGGCAAAAGGTCTCCTTGAGTGGGAGCAATAAGCTTTGGTGGGTGGTCCTTGGCTGCAGTGAATGGTGGAGATGGCTGCAGAAATCAACTGAAGGTGGGTAATACTCGGGCTCCATATGAATAGCTATATCCTCATCCCAAATAGTGTCCTCCTCAATGGTCTGCTCTGGCTCCGCTAGCACGGTCTCCTTAACAATGTCCTTTGGTGCTGCAGGCTGCATTGTGAGCTCATGTATCTTAACCATGGTATAAAAGTGTATCTTGTCCCCTCAACTCGAGCATGGACGCCATCATCAATGGTACCTACAGCAGAGATGTGATTAATAATAAAATTATGAAATTCACGCTCAGAAGGATCACCTGCAATTAATGTCATTGGACCAGTGGACCGAACTACGTCCACAATACTTTTTAATAGGCCTAGATATGTGTTCTCTTCTGGCAGCTCAGATGTCTCTATTTATGGAGTGTTAATTGTATAAATGTGGAGACGATCACCTTCAAGTGAAATATACACTCTGTCTATGATAGTATCTGCATCAGAGACATTAGCCATAACAAAATCGATGAATACTTGATCGGATGGGTCACTTGCTATAATGGTTAGCAAACCAGTAGATTGAGCCTCATCTATCATTTTTTTTAAAGCTGCTGCCAGCTGCAGAAAACCGAACTTTCTTATACGCATCCTCCACATAAACTCACATGGGGGTCCCTTTAGCCCTCAATCAAAGCGACAAAATAGGCCTACATCATTGAATGCACAATACGGTAACTCGCATAATAGGTCGTTGTACCTCCCCAAGCTTGGCAGAGACTCTCTCCGTCAGCTTGGGCAAAGCTAACGACCGTGCAAAATGCTTGGTTCATTGGAGTGAACATCCCCCACATCTTCGAATACATAGAACCTGAACAATCAAGAAATAAACAACATTGAAAAGACGTCAGTTGTACAAAAAGAGATAAAGATAATAATAATAGCAGGTGGAGGGAAAAATCTCTTTTTATTTATTTTAATAATTTTTTTAGGTATTTATAATTTTTTCTTTTTATTTTTTCGAAGTCTAACAACCTAAGTGTGATAAATAGGTAATATGACGGAACGCCTCCCTGGCAACGGCGCCATTTTGTTGACACGAGGATGCGCACCCCCAAAAAGGTATGCACACACTCACCCCAAGTGCAAGGGTGTTAGAGCAATATATTTCCGATGAGTTCGAGGTCGAATCCACAGGGAGGCGGTGCTATACTATCTATCGATTCCTAGGTTAGTTAGCCTTCGGGTTTTATTATGGAGGTGAATTACGGAAAGTCGTAATGGCGATGGATGTGAAAGGCGAGGGTGTCTCTATCAATTCTCACAAAAATTGTCTCCCCACAGAGTAATACAAAGATAATAAAAGAGATCTAGAACACAGGAAATCCCTGCTAGGGTCTTTCAGGCTTGGATACTAGGTTAAGAATCCTTTCGTTGAATTATAAGTTAGGGTAAGAGAGTCACATCCGAGCATGAGAACGAGTAGTCAACTCTCGTTGTCCTACTCATCTACCGTATCTTTATGCTCAGCCCCACTCTCGTGATAGGCCTCACATAAGGATACATGCATTACGCTTGACACGATTCCCGTATCTTAATCCGTATCCATTCTTATGATAAACGGTTGTGATACTACACTATGATCGGTTCTAGCAGCTGGGCTACTCTTATAGTCACCGACTAGAGGATTTGGGTTTAGTAATCACTCCTAATGCACGAGTCACTCTCATGATCACGAGCCCTATAAAGCGACCACTAAACCCTAATCACATTCGTGGGGAATTTCCCTAGAATCTGGAGTCGTTCTCACGGTCCTCCAATTCTAGAGCTAATCCCCCAAAATTCGGGTTCAAACTCCCACAACGCAACCCTAGATTCATTCAACTAAGGGCAACATAATATTCAATCCCAAGGATCCTTGGGTTCATCCCATAGTCCTATAAATACGACTACTCAGACATTGACATGGAAAGCAAAATAGTTGCAACAGAAATCATCATGAATATCATAGCGAGCATTCAAATATATCTATTAAAGAGCAATACTAAATGAAGAACTAAAGCAAACTATATTAAAACTAACCGATTTCCATCTAAGTATTGCAATAGAGAATTAAGATCCACTATAAGATATTGTCTCTAAGGAGGGGGCCTAGGGCGTGGCCTAGCCTCCAAAAAAATCATCCAAGAACAAGATAGGGCCTCTCCCTCAATGAAGGCTACTCAAAGTATATATATAACCCCAAGAAAACACTAAAAATACCCTTAAATTGACCCGGGCCCAATCTGGCAGCCCAGTTAGCTCGGTCATGCCACATAGGCGCTCGGCCGAGCATATTGCACAGTTCTGCCCGAGCACAATTTCCAGCACAGATTCGTCAACTTGCAGAAATTTCGTAGGACTCATCCGAAATCCATTTCTCGCGTTCTTGGCAGCGTTAAAACTGTCATGAAGTCTACTATCTGAGAAAAATATGAGAAAAATAGTGTAAAATCTTGGATGATAGAAGATCTTCAAAGAGTGAAGGGTTATCTAGTTTTCTGCACTTTCTACTCCGCTCGACCGAGCGGCCTTTGGTCGCTCGGTCGAGTGCACCCTAGCGCTCGGCCGAGTTAATTCAACATGGAAATTCTAGTGTAGAGTTGAGGGGGTCTCTCGGGCCGAGTGCAAGTGCCGCTCGACCAAGCGACATTGGCTCCAGCTGCCTTCTTTTGTTCTTCTTGCTCGAAGGCGGCTGTGACATCCACTCGACCGAGTGGCTAATGCACTCGGTCGAGTGGAGCTGTGTATCTCAACTCTTTGGATTATTTTGCTCTCTTCTTTGTAGCTCTTCTTCTTCGTATTGTCTCTCCTATATTCTTCTATCCCTCCAAGCTCGTTTCCATGAGTACTCTAGTTGCTCCAAAATCCATGATCATGCCTTCATCTCATATTTGCTCCGAAACGCTCGATATTCCCTGAAATGCAACCAAATGCTCTCAAAATCAAATAGTTCCAATTATTAACATAAAAGCGTATAAAATCAGGATTTAAGCAATCAAATATGAAGTGGATGTAAGGTATAAAACATGTAAAAGACAGATACATCAGAGACCTGTTGGTTTCTCCATCCACCTCTTGCCCCACCATAGTTCTGTTTTATCTTACGCTAACACCTCTTTCCAGTGAAATTCTCTTAAGCTGTACAGACATTATGGAGATGCAAGTGTGTTGGGTAACAGACTCTGACAGCGACACAGATGTTTGTAGTGTTCCTTCATATCATGCAGATGGCTTCCATGATCCGTATATAGAGGACATTACAGTCAAGGACGCAATGAGAGACTTATTGAAC